>CM035840.1:362613818-363321318 GCA_020510985.1 Pholidichthys leucotaenia
GACGCTTCAGATTTAGCCATAGGGGCCGTTATTGAGCAACAGGTAGCCGGAGTTTGGCAGCCTTTGGCTTTCTTTAGCAAATCTTTAAGCGCGGCTGAACGAAAATACAGCGCGTTTGACAGAGAACTGTTGGCGCTGCATTTGGCTATTCGTCATTTCCAGTTCTGGCTGGAAGGACGGTGCTTCACCGCTTATGTGGACCACAAGCCGCTCACATACGCCATGGCCAAAATTTCAGATCCGTGGTCCGGCAGGCAGCAGAGGCAGCTGGCCGCAATCTCGGAATTTACCACTGACATTAGGCACGTCGCGGGCAAATTCAATGTAGTAGCGGATTGTCTCTCACGCGCGTTCACGACCCCAACACGCGCAGAGGCAGAACGGGCCACCGTGACCGCGCCGCAGCAGAGCGGCACGGTGGCGCGCGCAGCCCCGGTGCACGTGGGTATAGATTACGCAGCCATGGCAGCGGACCAGGGGGCGGACGCAGACGTGCGCGCGCTCCAGTCTGGACCAACAGGGTTGAGGCTGGAGAGCAAGTGTTTACAAACCGGTATGCCCCCCCTGATCTGCGACATGTCGACGGGGCGCCCGCGTCCGGTGGTTCCGGCCACGTGGCGCCGCCGTGTTTTTGACTCGGTCCACTCACTGGCGCACCCGGGGGTGCGCGCGTCGGTGAAACTAGTGGCGAAAAAGTTTGTTTGGCCGTGCCTGCGCAAGCACGTGAAGGAATGGGCAAAAACCTGCATTTCCTGTCAACGGGCCAAAATTCACAGGCACACAAGAGCCCCGTTAGAACCGTTCCGCATTCCGGCCAGAAGGTTCGACCATGTGCACGTCGACCTTGTGGGCCCCCTACCGGCATCACAGGGGTTCACGTATCTTTTGACAATGGTGGACCGCACCACACGTTGGCCGGAAGTGGTCCCACTTGCGACGACCACGGCCGCGGAGGTGGCTCGCGTTTTTTTAACGGCTTGGGTGGCGCGCTTCGGGGTTCCGTCGGACATTACGTCCGATAGAGGACCGCAATTCATCTCTGAGCTGTGGTCAGCGATGGCCAACGGCTTAGGAGCCAAAATTCACCGCACTACGGCTTACCACCCTCAGGCTAATGGTTTATGCGAGCGTTTTCATAGGTCTTTGAAGGCAGCACTCAGAGCGTCGCTCACGGATGCAGATTGGGTAAATAAACTTCCATGGGTTTTATTAGGGTTGCGTTCTGCGCCTAAAGAGGACTTAGACGCCTCCCCAGCGGAGCTGGTATTCGCACAAACTCTGAGGCTGCCGGGCGAGTTTTTACCAGAGCACCCAGAGCCCCCACCTCTCTCTGCTCTGGGACCGTTAGTCGGCACGGGGGCAGACACGCTCCCGGGTCCGGTTCATCACGCTTTTCCACGAGTTTTCGTCCCCAAGGCTTTGAAAAATGCCGATTTCGTTTTTGTCAGGCGCGAAGCCCTTAAAGCAACGCTCAAACCACCTTACGAAGGGCCATTTCGAGTGTTGGAGGCAGGTGATAAGCAATTTGTGCTAGATTTTGGAGACAGAAAAGAGACAGTCAGCATTGACAGACTGAAACCTGCTTTTGTCATGAAGGACGTTTCTGTACCGGTCGCGGTGGCGCCTCGACGAGGCAGGCCCCCGCAGAGGGCAATTAACCACTCTCTTCCTCAGTCAACAGACCCGAAGCAGAACAGCACCGCAGGCAAGGCGGGGCCAACGCACAGCAGATTCGGCAGACGGCTGAAGCCCAAGCGGCACACAGACTGAATGTTGGTGTTGATTATTCAGTAGTGAGTAAGGTGCTATTAAATTTTGGGAATTAGTCTGTTCTTCATCGTTTGGGGGGGGGGTTATATGGCTGTGTTGTGAGACATGTATATGTTGGACACTGCATATGTGATTTAACCACGATGAAGGAGAGCCAGCCCCCGGCGGTGCGGAGCCACAGAGCCTGGACCCCCTGCGGAGGACAGGGGACAGAAGACTTCCTGACCACTGAGGCTCGAGAGGAGAGAAGGGGGAGTTATGTAAATAAAAGGCTAATGAATGTGAATAAAGAGACTTTGATATAGATGTGTGATTTCCCCCGCGAGGGAAATGGTTTGATGTGAGAATGTTTAAATGAGAGAACTTTGGTGTGTTCACTCTCTTTGTTCGCTGCTCAAGAATAAGAGCAGACAGTGGAATGAGTTCTTGAATAAACTATAATGGAAGACAATTCGGTTTCGTTATTCAAGTCTCCCCACACTGTGGTTTTTATGTTTTTAATCTCTTTATACTTGTTTTTAATGCCTTTATTGTTGTATTTGTGATTGTGTGTTTTATTTTATTGTTAAGCACTTTGTGATTCTTTCTGTGAGAAGTGCTATATAAATACATTTTACTTACTTACTTACTTAGGTAAACGCTGCAGCAAGTGCGGATCCCTACACCATTTTGCCAGGGCCTGTAATAGGTTTGAGCTAGGGGAACAGCGACATAAAGCAGACACACCTGCCCCAACTCCTACAGTTATCCACACCGTCTCTCCAAGCACCAATGGCTGTACGTACTGTATGGTGAAACTGGACGGAGTGGAGGTACCGTTGCTAACACGGGCGCAGTGAGGTCTGTGTTGAATTGGCCAACTGTGAGGAGTTTCTGCCTATACTACCAAGTGAGAGGTGATTCAGTACCATTGTGTGGATATGGAGGAAAACGGTTAGCCATGGTGGGTTTGGTGGGACTGATGGCTAGGTACAAGTCGGCGGAGGTCTCCAACCTGAAGTTTGTGGTGACTGCCGATGGCGAGAATATTATGGGCTGTGACCTTTTTTATGGACTGGGCTTTTCGATCACCAGTGGTGTTGGAGAAGAGTGGTCAGGCTGTGGCTTGTGGGACTGTCCGGTTCCACGAGTGGTGGACGATGTGGTATGGGACGAACCTTGGCCTAGTATTCTGGAGGATGAGCAGGACCAACCCCACCCAGGGCCATCGCAGGAGGGTTCCTGCGACAGAGCTCAAGTTTCCTTAGCTGAGGGAACTGGGCGGCGCGGTGGGACGTCCGTGACAGTGGGTGGAGCCGAGTGGCTGGCCCATTCTGCTTCCGGAGTTTGGCTGGGAGGTACCGAGAAGCAAGGGGTTACAACGACTTTGGCAGCGTCTGAAATGAAAGCGAGCTGGGCAGGACCGGCTGGCACGGTAAAATGACATGCCACCCAGAAACACTGGAAGCTGAGTCAGGCTCCTCTGGGGGTCGTTGAACCAACCCAGAGAGGAGGCCCGGTCAAGAGGGGTTCGTGGAAAGCGGAAACGTCAGGATGACCGGGGGCGGCTGTAGGTGGTGGCTGTTCAGGAGGACGGTTACCTTCAGCTGTCTGATGGCTTGTGGAGACATCCCAATGAGCTGTGGCACGCCAATGATGAGAAGGAGGTGTCTTGGCATCGACATGAGTCATCTCTGGGTGCAAAGAGAAGAAGATGCTCTGGATGGGACCCACCTGATGGGTCTCCGCGGGGTGGTTTCTCCACTGGGACTGTATGGTAGTGGGGGACAATGTGTTTAATCTGTGTTGTTTCTATGTGAATTGCCCAGGCTATGTAGCGGTTATATTAATGTGTTTATTGCATGGCGTTGATGTGCATAATGATTAAGTTGTTTATATGTATATATGTTCTGTTATGGGAATTGTTTTATGTTATTTATTTTAGGATAATGGCAATTTTGTGTGAAAAGGACTATATTCTAGCAGAGACGGCAGAATAATCCATCTAGCCGTGTGGGGGTGGAAGAGTAGTCCACCTGTTTCTCCCTAGCTTTAATTGTTTTGTGTGACTGTTATAGGCCCTGATACTATATTTATGTTTGACATATTGCACGGCTCAGGAGACGCACACACACAGGCTTAGAGTAGTTCAAAGAGTTTATTAACAGCAGGGGTGAATGAGTGCGTGTCTGCGGGAAGTAAATGTGTTGGTGATGGTGTCTGCTCCAGGCACAGAGGCAGGTGACCGTACAGTCGAGCAACCCTATGGAGAGAGCACAGGGAGAGGGTGACGGGCATACACCAACACAGGAGGGATTTATGGCGAGAGAAGGACTTACTTGGTGGGTCAGGACAGCTGGCACAACAAGGGGGCGAAGCCCGGAAGACAGCCACCTGGAGAGCTCCGTACAGCAGCGAGGATTGGGCGATGGAGAGGAGATGTCCGCCGCTGGGGAATCCACCTGTGCACAGGGGAGAAGACTGAAGAAGAGAGGTAAGCGATCTTCTTACCAAAATGGTGACGCTGAAGAGAAGTATGCTCACAACGGTGAGGGACGAAGTCTGACGGCTTCAGGCCAAGCCTCCGGGCGAGACGGCCTTTATCCCTCGCCGCTGATGATTGTCAGGTGCGTGAGCAGGTGGCGCCGCTGATGAATGGCGCGGCGTGACAGTACTCCCCCCTCTAGCAGCGCCTCCTGGTGATGGCTTATCCGGGTGCGCTCGGTGGAAGTCCGCGATGAGCGATGGGTCCAACACAAACGACGGGGGCACCCATTGTCGATGCTCGGGCCCATAGCCCTCCCAGTCCACCAGGTATTGCAACCCACGACCTCGGCGCCGGGAGTCCAGGATGGAGGAGACGGACCAGGCCGGATGGCCACCAATCATCCGGGGCGCGGGTTGCGCTGCAGGAGGAGGGCAAAGGGGGTCAGTGACTGCCAGTTTCACCTTCGACACATGGAAAGTGGGATGGATGCGGAGGGAGGGGGGAATAGCCACGCGCACAGCCACCGGGTTGATGATCCGGGTGATGGGAAAGGGACCCATGAATCGCTGTGCCAGCTTCCTCCTCTCGCCTTTTAATGTGACGTCCTGGGTAGACACATACACGAGTTGCCCAACTCTGTACGCCGGGGCAGGTCTTCTGTGCCGGTCCGCCACGGTCCTGTTGCGCTCCGCTGTGCGTAAAAGCGCATGACGCGCGGCAGCCCAGGTGGAGCGGAACTGCCTAAGATGCGCCCTAACAGAGGGGACAGTTACCTCGTTCTCCTGCGCTGGAAACAGCGGGGGGTCGTAACCCAGGGACGCCTTGAAGGGGGACATCCCCGTTGCAGAAGAGCGGGCGGTGTTGTGGGCATACTCCACCCAGGCGAGATGGTTGCTCCAGGACGTCGGCTTGGATCTAGTAACACAGCGGAGCGCAGCCTCCAGCTCCTGATTGGTCCTTTCACACTGCCCGTTAGACTGGGGGTGATGGCCGGAGGAGAGGCTCACCTTGGCTCCGATGGCATTACAAAAAGATCTCCAAACCTCGGATGAAAATTGGGGGCCCCGGTCCGAGACCACGTCCACCGGAATCCCGTGCAGC
Organism: Pholidichthys leucotaenia; assembly: GCA_020510985.1. Lineage (NCBI taxonomy): Eukaryota > Metazoa > Chordata > Actinopteri > Cichliformes > Pholidichthyidae > Pholidichthys > Pholidichthys leucotaenia. The sequence goes on from CM035840.1 coordinate 362,619,157, forward strand.
CTGACCACGTGTTGGACGAGGAGGCCCGCCGTCTCCAGGGCAGTAGGGAGACCCCGCAGGGGGATGAAGTGCACCGCCTTGGAGAAACGGTCCACGATGGTCAGGACGGTGTCAAAGGAGTTGGAAACGGGGAGTCCGGTGACGAAATCCAGTGCGATGTGCGACCAGGGCCTGCCGGGGACGGGCAGAGGCTGGAGCAGACCCGCTGGGGGGGCATTTCCCGACTTGCTGGTGGCACAGATTGGGCAAGCCCGGGCGTAGCGGGCTGCATCCCTCCGCAGGCCTGGCCACCAAAAGGACCGTTGGAGGAGGCTGATCATCCGAGAGGTGCCGGGATGACAGGTGAGCCGGGAGGTGTGGAGCCAGTGGATGACCTCTCCTCGGACCGCAGATGGGACGAACAGTCTTCCCTCCGGTCCGCCGCCAGGATCAGGTTCCATCTCCTGCGCCTTCCGGATCTTGTCTTCAATGTCCCAAGAGATGGCACCGAGGACGCACGACCTGGGCAGGATAGTGTGGGGCGTCTCCTCAGCCTCCACGGGGGTGAACTGCCTAGAGAGGGCGTCAGGCAGGCCGTTTTTGGAGCCCGGCCTGAAGGTGATTGAGAAGCGGAACCTGGCGAAGAACAAAGACCAGCGCGCCTGGCGGGCATTCAGGCGCTTGGCAGATCGTAAGTACTCTAAGTTCTTGTGGTCCGTCAGGACCACAAACGGCAGGTCCGCCCCCTCTAGCCAGTGGCGCCACTCCTGTAAGGCGAGTTTAATGGCCAGGAGCTCTCTGTCCCCCACATCGTAGTTTCTCTCCGCCGGGGACAGGCGCCGGGAGAAGAAGGCGCATGGTCGTTTGGCGCCATCGTCAGGTGACCGCTGGGATAACACTGCTCCCACTCCCGTGTCCGATGCGTCCACCTCCACAATGCACTGCAGCGCGGGGTCGACCTGGCGAAGGACCCGGGAGGAGGAGAACTCCGCCTTCAGCGCCCTAAAGGCAGCAGCGACCTCTTCAGTCCACCGGAACGGGACCTTCGGGGACGTGAGGCGGGTCAGCGGTCCGACGATCAAGCTGAAATTTGGGACAAAGCGGCGGTAAAAATTGGCGAAGCCAACAAACTGTTGCACCTGCTTCCGGGATGCGGGAGTAGGCCACTCCACCACCGCCTTCACCTTCTCTGGGTCTGGGAGCACCTGGTCTTGAGCGATGATGAACCCCAGGAAGGACGTGGTCCTAGCGTAGAATTCGCATTTCTCAGCCTTCACGTACAGACGATTCTCCAGCAGTCTTTGGAGGACCCGCCTCACATGGACCTGGTGCTCGTCCCTGGACCTGGAGAAGATAAGGATGTCATCCAGGTAGACGAACACAAAAAGGCAGATGAAATCCCGGAGGACGTCATTAATGAGGCGCTGAAAGACGGCAGGAGCGTTGGTCAGCCCGAACGGCATGACGAGATACTCAAAGTGGCCGTTCGGGGTACGGAAGGCTGTCTTCCATTCATCTCCCTCCCGGATCCGGACGAGGTGGTAAGCGCTGCGTAAATCCAGCTTGGTAAACCAGGTCGCCCCCTGGAGGGAGTGAAAGGCAGTGTCCATGAGGGGCAGGGTGTAACGGTCCCTCTCAGTGATGTCATTTAGCGCTCGGTAGTCTATGCAGGGGCGGAGGGATCCGTCCTTTTTCCCGACAAAGAAAAACCCTGCCCCCACGGGTGACGACGATGGGCGAATAATCCCAGCGCTCAGTGATTCCTTCAGGTATGTATTCATGGTCTCCTTCTCCGGCGCCGACAGGCTGTAGAGCCGACCAGAAGGCAGGGGGGCCCCCTGGCGGAGGTTAATGGCACAGTCATAGGGTCGATGCGGGGGAAGAGACATAGCTTTCGATTTACTAAATACCATACCCAGGTCGTGAAATTCTGGAGGCACCAGTGACAGGTCCGGAGGTGCTGTATCCGCCACAGGGGGAGCCGCGGACGGGGAGCAGGCAGCGGACTGAAGGCAGGTGCCCATACAGAAGGTACTCCATGCCGATACCCCAGCGGACCTCCAGTCCAGGACAGGGTTGTGGAGGCGTAGCCAGGGATACCCCAGGATGACGGGCGACACAGAGTTGGGCAGGACGTAAAATACCATCTCCTCCCGGTGGTTCCCTGAGATGATGACTGGGACAGGCATGGTTTGGTGAGAAACTCTCCCAAGGGAGGCATGGGAGAGATGGACCAGGGAGATGGGGTGTTTTAATGCCTGACAGCGGATGCCCAATCGGGTTGCCAGGCCTTGTGAAATGAAGCTGCCCTCTGCGCCCGAATCCACCAGTGCGTGGGTGAGGTGCCCAGTGGGATTGTGGCAAAAACGGATGGGCAGCTTTAATTGAGTGAGGGGACTTTGCCGATTGACGTCCGCGAGGCCCCATACAGTGACTCGTGGACCCCGCCGTTTGGCTTTTGTGGGCAAAGCTCTACCGTGTGTTGACTGTCTCCGCAATACATGCAGAGACCCAACTCACGGCGGCGCTGTCTCTCTGCCGAGGAGAGCTTTGCCCAGCCCGTCACCATCGGCTCCGACTCCTCGGGGCACGAAGGTGGCGGCGTCGCCAGGGGGCGAGCTTGGGGCAGGCGTAGCGGGACTCCCCGAGGGCGAGAAGCAGACGGCTTCCGTCCTGAGGAGCGCTCGCACAGCCTGTTGTCCAAGCTGATTGCCAATGAGGTTAGCTCCGCTAACGTTCCGGGGATATCCCGTCCAGCCAATTCATCCCTCAGATCACTATTGAGGCTGCGGAGAAACAGGCCGCAGAGGGAGCGCTCCTCCCAGCCCAATTCCTCCGCCGCTACCCGGTATTCGATGGCATAATCCACGGCCGACCGGTTTCCCTGCTGGAGAGCGAGAAGCCGATCGACCTGGACCGCCTCGGAACGAGAATGATCAAACACCTCCAGGAAGCGCCTCACGAACTCGGCATAGGTGAGGGTGGCATAACTGGGTCTCGCCATAATAGCGTAGGCCCAAGTTAAAGCGCGCCCCTCCAGGAGGTTCCCTATGTAGCCGATTCGGCTGTGATCTGAGGGAAAGTCTCCGGGCACACGGTCAAACACGGACTCGCACTGCATCACAAACCCCCGCGCTCCGCCGAGCTTTCCGCTAAAGCGAGCGGGGGTCGGAATTGGTGTGAGTCGGGCCGGTGCCACTGGAGCTGGCTGGACGGCCACCGGAACAGCAGGAGCTGCGCCACCCTGAGGAGCCGGGGGGAACGGCTGCTGGGGGTCCAGGCGGTCCAATCGGCCAGTGATAATTACCAATTGATTCAGGATTACCTGCTGTTGATAAGCAATTTGATCCACTCTAGCCTCGAGAGTGGTAAGCCGGTGTACGAGCCCGCCGTCCGCCGAGCCGCTCTGCTGAAGCCGTACTGACATATTGCACGGCTCAGGAGACGCACACACACAGGCTTAGAGTAGTTCAAAGAGTTTATTAACAGCAGGGGTGAATGAGTGCGTGTCTGCGGGAAGTAAATGTGTTGGTGATGGTGTCTGCTCCAGGCACAGAGGCAGGTGACCGTACAGCCGAGCAACCCTATGGAGAGAGCACAGGGAGAGGGTGACGGGCATACACCAACACAGGAGGGATTTATGGCGAGAGAAGGACTTACTTGGTGGGTCAGGACAGCTGGCACAACAAGGGGGCGAAGCCCGGAAGACAGCCACCTGGAGAGCTCCGTACAGCAGCGAGGATTGGGCGATGGAGAGGAGATGTCCGCTGCTGGGGAATCCACCTGTGCACAGGGGAGAAGACTGAAGAAGAGAGGTAAGCGATCTTCTTACCAAAATGGTGACGCTGAAGAGAAGTATGCTCACAACGGTGAGGGACGAAGTCTGACGGCTTCAGGCCGAGCCTCCGGGCGAGACGGCCTTTATCCCTCGCCGCTGATGATTGTCAGGTGCGTGAGCAGGTGGCGCCGCTGATGAATGGCGCGGCGTGACAATGTTTAGTTTAATGTGCGATTAGAGTTCCAAATTGGGGAGGGTCTCAATTGTATGTGTGTTTTGGACGTTTTTGAAGGGAGGGAAAATGTAGTGTTGTACTTTGGAAACATTATGGTGTGACACGGGTGGTGGCTTCACCTTCTGGTTCTGCTGCCACCCGGAGTATAAGAGGGCTGTGCGGAAGAGGTCTCTCTGACCACCTCTCAGCCTAGCAGGAGCACCTCTGTATTATACTGTAACAAAGTCCTATCTAGTTCACCGTTTGGTCTCATCATTGGCTCACCATTTACATACATAACATAAGGTTCATGACATATTGTTATTGACAATCATTTGTAGAACTGAGTTATTAATAGCATGACTTCTTCAAATAACCTAGGGATGAGATCTAATAAAATGATGATGGCTTGAATGAATGAATCATTTAATGTCATTCTGCAAAGTTAATTGTGTTTTTTTTTTTTTTGTCTTTCAACTGCTCCCTTCGGGATTGCCACAGCGTATCATCAACTTAAATTGGGATGATCTGCATGTTGATTTGGCAACAATTTTTTTTATGCGGGATGCCTTTCCAGACACAACCCTGCCCATTTATCTGGGCATGGGACCGGCACAGGGAGAACACTGGCTTGTGCACCCCCTGTGGCTGGGTAACCAACTTTCCTTCCTCCATTCTATTCTTGCTGAGCACCAAGCTAGAAGGCAGGAAGTACCATTTTTATATGGTTTTTGGTGTGACCCGGCCAGGGCTTGAACCCACGACCTCCTGGTTGTGGAGTGGATGCTCTACCACTAGGTCATCACTCCGGTTGCAAGGTTAATTGTGATAAAATGGTCTAAATAATTGTCATTCATAGCTGTTATATTTGCTCGGATATATAAAACACCCATGGGAAGGATTTGACTTATTTTACCTCTATTAGATGAAATTTTATTAGTAACGAAGTTCAAAAAGTTGTGACTACTAAGTGCCAAAAAATGCTATTTTTGACAGAATCCCTGATTCTATTTCATCCTGGCTATACTGCTGAAAAGCAACCTGGGGTTTTTCCCATTTTCTTCTACTAATGATGAATAACAAGTTGTTCAAGCGCCCCTGAGGGAAAAAGGGCTTTCTTCATCACTTTTCCAATTAGGGATGTGATTAAGAGAAAACTCACTTGTTCCACATTGATTTTAGTGACTTCCAACTGGTTGAATTGGATGTTAATGCTGGCATGAATGACAGTTTTAGTGAATACACATTTACTTTTAGCCAGCATATTCAAACAGGATGTTCCATACCCTGGCTGCAGGAATACTTTTGACTATGGCCCCTTGAGTTTCTATGCAGATTCATTATTCTGAATGCACATTTAGTAATTAGCCAAGTCTTAAGCTGCTGCATTGGAAAAATCTGTTAGAAACACAAATGGATTGGATGGATTGAACTGGTGGCTTCTGCTTTAAAGCTGACACTAGCAGATTTTTACTAGCAAGATATCTCTTTTTTTGTCAGTTCTTCATGCTGACTTTTATACAAGATCAATTTTTTTTAAAGGTGTGGACACTGCATACCTTTTACAAAACTTAATGAGGATCTTCTTCTTTCAGCCGCTCCCTTTAGGAGTCACCGCAGCGGATCATATGCCTTCATCTCACCCTATCCCTTGCATCGTCCTTTGTAACACCAACCCTCTCCATGTCCTCCTTCACTACATCCATGAATCTTCTCTGTGGTCTTCCTCTTTTCCTCCTGCCTCGCAGCTCCATCTTCAATATTCTTTGTCCACTATATCCAATATCCCTCCTCTGCACATGCACAAATTAATAACACATTAATAACAGTTTTAATGGAAGCTTGTCTATTGTCCTGGGCTACTCTGCTGTGCTTGAACAGTTTGAGTTGGTTTCTTTATCATCACTTGCTGATATAGTAAGGTCTCTGAAGCCTACAAATTGCTCACTGGATGTTGTTCCCGCTGGAATCCTGAAAAGGGTTTTTAATACTGTTGGGCCTGGTCTTTTGGTTTTTATTAATTCTTGCCTTAGTTCAGGATTTGTCCCACCTGCTTTTAAACATGCTGTGGTTAGGCCCCTTCTTAAAAAACCTCACCTTGACCCTTCAGTTTTATCTAATTTTAGACCCATTTCTCATTTGCCCTTTTTATCTAAAGTTTTGGAAAAAGCTGTTTTTATACAGTTGCAGTCTTTTTTAGAAGACAATTCTATTTTTGAGAAGTTTCAATCTGGGTTTAGATCTCATCACAGCACTGAATCTGCCCTGCTTAAGGTGCACAATGATATTATGATGTCTGTTGATGCCAAATGTCCTGTGGTCTTAGTGCTGCTAGATCTTACAGCAGCCTTTGACACTGTGGACCACACTATCCTTTTGTCACGCCTGAATCACTATGTTGGCATCCATGGCACTGCACTTAAGTGGTTTGAATCCTACCTTTCTAATAGAACTTTTTCTGTAATGATTGGTGATGTGTCCTCTTCTAGTGCCTCTCTCTCCTGTGGGGTCCCACAGGGCTCTATCCTTGGCCCTATTCTGTTTTCATTATATATGCTGCCACTCGGGTCAATAATAGCCAGGCATAACATGTCTTTCCACTGTTATGCAGACGATTTGCAGCTTTATTTACCTTTGAACCCAGAACAAACTAACTCACAAAGTGTTCTATTGGATTGCATCATTGATATTAAGTTGTGGTTAAGCAAACATTTTCTCCACTTAAATGAAGAAAAAACAGAATGTATTGTGTTTGGGGATACTGTAACGGCTGGCTTTGGTACCCTCTCTTTAAGGCTCAGTTCAGCTGTCAGAAATTTGGGGGTGATTTTTGACAGCCATTTAAAATTTGATAAACAGATTGACAATGTAGTCAAGATGAGCTTTTATCAATTACGTTTGTTATCCAAAGCCAAACCTTTCCTGAGCCGTCATGATCTTGAGATAGCCAACCATGCTTTAGTCACGTCTCGACTTGATTACTGCAATGCACTTTATGTTGACATCTCTCAGTCTTCTCTCGGCCGCCTTCAACTTGTGCAAAATGAAGCGGCCCGTCTTTTGACCAACACACCTAGGCGAGAGCACATTACTCCGATCCTTTATTCACTTCATTGGCTTCCAGTCCATTTTAGAATTAATTTTAAACTTTTGCTTTATGTTTTTAAAGCTCTAAATGGCCTTGCTCTGGTTTATATGTCTGAGACTTTGACTGTCCGTGACCAAGGCAGGGCTTTGAGGTCATCCAATCAGCTTTTGCTGGATGTGCCTAGGTCAAGGTATAAACATTGGGGTGACCGAGCCTCTTCTGTTGCCACCCCCAGGCTCTGGAATAATCTCCCCCCTGACCTACGTGCTATCTCTGACCTGGCCCTTTTTAAATCAGAACTTAAGACATATTTGTTTAGGATGGCTTTTAATACCCAGTAGTGGTGATATTTGTCTTGACATTTGTTTTTATTTTATTTTTAGTTTTTTTAATGTTATTTGTTTTTAATGCTCTGTGTGTTTTTAATGCTGTTTATTTTCTGTAAAGCACTTTGGTCACCTACGGGTTGTTTTAAAGGGCTATATAAATAAAGTACATTACATTACATTACATTACAACCCATCTCAGCCTTGCCTCTCTTACCGGAGTGGTGGCCGAGTTGGTAGAGCATCCGCCTCACAACCAGAAGGTCATGGGTTCAAATTCTGGCTGGGTCATACCAAAGACCATATAAAAATGGATTTTCCGCCTTCTAGCTTGGTGCTCAGCATAATAGAATGGGGAAGGAAAAGTAAACGCACAGAGCTACCGGAGGACTGCCCCTCCCCACTGTAGCTTTCACTACTCACAGTAGCTGTGTGGCCTAGAGTCAGTGAAACGGAGATAGGTGCTGCCCCATACACCACATTGTATCCCACATGCTGTGGAAGGGATTAACATAACTTATTTGCCTCTCTTACTTTGTCTCCAAACCGCTCGACCTGAACTGTCCCTCTGATATACTCATGTCTAATCCTGTCCCTCCTAGTAACTCCCAACGGAAATCTTAGCATCTTTAACTCTTCCACCTCCAGCGCCACCTCCTGTCTTTTTGTCAGCACCACTGTCTCCAAACCATACATCATAGAAGGTCTCACTACCCTCTTGTAAATCTTCCCTTTCACTCTTGCTGCTACCCTTCTGTCACAAATCACCTTCATCTCCACCCACTCCAGCCTGCCTGCACTCTCTTCTCCATCTCTCTTCTGCATTTTCTATTGATTTGGATGGTTGACCAAAGGCATTTTAACTTATCTACTTTTACTATCTCTACTCCTTGTATCTTCACCGTTGCACCTGCCTCCCTCTCATTCACACTCATGTATTCTGTCTTGCTTTTACTGACTTTCATTCCTCTTTTCTCCAGAGCATACCTCCACCTCTCCAGGTTCTCTTCCAATTGCTCCCTACTCTCACTAGAGATCACAATGTCATCTGCAAACATCATGGTCCTCAGAGACTCCTGTCTGACCTCATCTGTCAGCCTGTCCATCACCATGGCAAACAAGAAGGGGCTCAGAACCGATCCCTGATGTAATCCCACCCCACCATGAATCCATCTGTTACTCCTACAGCACACCTTACCACCATCTCACTGTCCTCATACATGTCCTGCACCACCCTCACATACCTTTCTGGCACTCCTGACTTTTTTATACAGTACAACATTTCCTCTCTTGGCACCCTATCATATGCTTTCTTTAGACCCACAAAGACATACAGTAGTGCAACTCCTGACCTTCTCTATACTCCTCCATCAACAGTCTTAGAGCAAACAACTGTAGTCTAGTTCTTGGCATGAAACCATACTGCTGCTCAGTGATTGTGACCTCTCCACTTAACCTGGCTTCAGCAGCTCTTTCCCATATCTTCATAGTGTGGCTGATCAACTTTATGCCTCTGTAGTGACTACAGTTCTGAGCATCACCCTTGTTCTTGAAAATTGGTACCAAAACACTTCTCCTCTCCTCAGGCATCCTCTCACTCCCCAAGATTTTGTTAAACAATCTGGTAAAAATCTCTCCTAGACCATCCCTCCTAAACATCTTCATATTCCACAGGTATGTCATCTGGACCAACTGCCTTTCAATTCTTCATCCTCTTCAAAGCTGCCCTCACTTTCACTTTGCTAATCCTTGGGACTTCCTTGTCCACTATCTGTCCTTCATCCATCTTCCTTTCTTTCTCATTTTCTTCATTCATCAGCCCCTCAAAGTACTCCTTCCACCTTTTCAACACACTCTTGTCACTTGTTAGTACATTACCATTGCTGTCCTTAATCAACCTAACTTGCTGCACATGCTTTCCAACTCGATCTCTCTTTCAAGCCAATCGATACAACTCCTTTTCTCCTTCCTTAGTGTCCAGCCTCTCATACAACTCACTATATGCCTTTTCCTTTGCCACTTCTTTCTTTGCCATGTGCTCAGATTCCAAATACTCCTGTTTACTTTCTTCATCTCCCTGGCTATCCCACTTTTTCTTTGATAAAGTCTTCCTTTGAATACTTTCCTGTACCTCCTCATTCCACCACCAAGTCTCCTTGTCTTCCTTCCTCTGTCAAGAGGATACACCATGCACCTTTCCATTTCCCACAATACTTTTGCTGTACTTTCCCAGTCATCTGGTAATTCTTCCCTACCACTCAGAGCCTATATCACCTCCTTCCTGAACTCTGTGCAACCTTCTTCCTTCTGTAACTTCCCTCACTTAATTTTTGGTTCTGCCTTCACTCTCTTCCTCTTCTTGCTTTCCAAAGTCACTCTGCAGACTACCATCCAATGCTGTCTAGCTATATTCTCCCCTGCCACCACCTTGCAGTCGCCTATCTTTTTCAGATTTCTCCTTCTGCATAAGATGTAGTCCACCTGTGTGCACCTTCCTCCACTCTTGTAAGTCACCCTCTGTCCCTCACTCTTCTTGAAGTATGTAGTCACCACAGCATTTCCATTCTTTTACCAAAATCCACAACTATCTGTCCTTCCACATTTCTCTCCTGAAGGCGCTGTGTCCACCAAATGCATTTTTTTCCCCACTGTGGGTGACTATTTTCTATTCTTTCTCTATGTACTAGTCCAGTGCTCAACACTGAAACGCTCTCAGCGGTGGCGCTGAGACGCTCTTGGCGGTGGTCGCTTTTTGTCGCAGCGCTCAGAGCTGAAAAAAGTTCAACTTTTCAGACTACAGCTGAGCTTGTCAATGTCAGACCTTTCTAAGAAGCCAATCAGAATTAAGGGAGGGTGGGACATAGGATGCCGGTACAGTCTGTACCCAGACTCCTGTTTTCTGTGTCATCATGTTTTGCATCCAGAGCTGCTACCAATGCTAGAATATGTTTCCTGTCCATTGTTATTTAGAGACTGCTGTTAAAAAATAAGTACAAAGTCTGACCATAGGAAAAGCTGAAGTGCTGAGCTGTGAGTAACAAGCTGTTGCTGGGATACAGGGCACAGACTTTTTTTTTTTCCAAAGCGCAGCACACAAGTGCTGAAAAAAAGACATTCAGGGTGGTCGGATGACAAAAAACGTGTTTGGTGGACACGCAGCCTAAAACATTTCCTACCCAGCAAGGCTGCCTTAAAGAACGGGCTAGGCTGGGCTGAAGCCCAGGGGCCTACGAAGATCAGGGGCCTATCATGAGCCAATAAAAAAGATCACATTGTTGTTAATTGGTCAAATTCTATGTCCATCACTTGATATTCGTGTGTGGCTGGATGCTGATTGGTCCAATTTACATGTGGACCACATGGGTACCATGTAACAATAGCCTATCAGAGGAATTGTTTTGACATGTGACTCTGCAAGCACCAGTAAGAGGAAAGAAGTAATTAGCTCAGTCAAAATGTCGGAAAAAAGTTTGTGAGTGGCGCTTATAAAATTATTGAGAGAAAAGAGCTTAGGGAAAACGAATTGTTCAAAAAATTCCGAAGAGTAAAGGACTTTTCTAAGCTGGAGCATCGAGTGGAGGCAGGGTTGCTAATTACTGCACTGAGGAGACAGGTGGGCCATCAAAGCACTCACCTGGAGGAGAAGACCACCAGATCCTGCCGAAAGAGAGCAGGCCAGTGGAGAAGGCAATTTGAGAGATGAAGACCTGGACAAGAAAAGCCAGGTCTGATGTAAGGCCATCATTGCTTTCATCAGACAGCTGTGCGTGGGACAGTAGACTGGGAGCTTGGAAAAAAGTAGACTAGATCAAGCAAGCTGCTTGAACAGACTGTGTAACCTCACACTGATGTCCACAGAGTATGACATTATTTGTGAGCTGGACGAATAATGAAGGACATAATGAAGGATTTTTCATTAAAGAAGGCCGGAAGAAAGCACTTTACAGAAAAGGTAAGACATGCTATTTGTAGCTTTCCAGTCACCTGTGCAGGTTTTTAATTATCTCTGCTAAGGAGGTAATGTGGTTGGAGTGGTTTGTTTGTTTTTCTGTTTATTAGCAGGATTACGCAAGAACTACTGTAAGGATTTTGATTAGATTTTCACCAGAGGTAGCCCTTGGGTCAAAGATGAATCCATTAAATTTTGGTGATGATTTGAGAGTGCGAATCTCCACCAAGGACCTTGTTTGTATTTGTCCAGCAGGATTACACAAAAACTACTGGATGGATTTGGATGAAATTTCAACCAAAGGTGGTCCTTGGGCTGGAGAGGAACCATTACATTTTGGTGATGATTGGAGAACGCATACCTCTGCCAAGGCTCTTCTCACAGTGTGTTAGCAAGAATTCTCCAAAACTACTGAATAGATTTTGATGCAATTTTCACCAGAACTGGCTCATGGCCTACACACGAGCCCATTACATTTTAGAGGCCATCCATGGGGGATGGAAGGAGCCTTGGCGGAGGTATGCACTCTCTAAGTACTTTTCTAGTTGCTGCTGCTGTGCATTGTTTAAATCAGGAATACTCGACTGATATAACTTTGTGTTCTTTTGTCATCATTAGACTGTAATTGTTGATGAGTGTCATCCTCTGATACCTGGTGTTGTTTAGGCCATGGTGCTGTGTGTGTCTGAGAGAGAGAGAGAGAGAGAGAGAGAGAGAGAGAGAGAGAGAGAGAGAGAGAGAGAGAGAGAGAGAGAGAGAGAGAGAGGACTAATTTGTGTTTATGCTGAAGGCAGTTGTATCTGTCACTGTAAAAATGAAAATCTTAGTAAGATAAAATATCCTAAATCAAGGCTATATCTTTGTTTTTCTCTCACAAGGTAATTTTGACAAGACAAGAATTTCTTTTTGTTGTGCAGTTTTCTGTAAGATTTTACTTGCTTTAAGATAGTTTTTACTTGTTTTAGGAAATTTAATCTTACTTTGGCAGATTTTTTTTTCTAATTTTAACTAAAATTATCTATTGCCAGAATTTTTTGCTTATTTTAAGTACAATTATCTGCCAACAGAGCAAGAAAATTTGACTTATCAAATTGCTTAAAACAAGTTAAAACTATCTGAAAGCATGTAAAATTTTCTCACACATAAACTGCACAGCAAGAATAAATATCTTATCAGAAAAAAGACAAGCATAAACACCCTTAATTTATTTCATTTTACTTATATTTGACTTTTTGCAGTATAGTTGTGTTTTCTAGCTCACAGTTGCATTATTTCTTAAAGAGAAACGAAAACGTGGCCCTAGTGGCTCAGGAGGTAGAGCAGGTCGCCCAATAACCAGAGGGTTGGCAGTTTGAATCCCGCTACCCCCACCTTGCTGTTGTGTCCTTGGGCAAGACACTTTACCTACCTTGCCTCCAGTGTGCTCATGGTTCATGACACTGTTGTATGAATGTGAATAAATGTTCAGTTGGTGTGGATTGGCAACCATATTTTTATCAGCCTGCCCCAGGGCAGCTGTGGCTACAGAAGTAGCTTACCACTATCAATTTGTCTGTGGAGTGAATGAATAATGGACTCATTGTAAAGTGTTGGGTGTCATGAAAAGTGCTATATAAATGCAATCCATTATTAAAAACATAGCTGTTACATATTTTAAACTGAGATTCTGTTGGGGGGTGGGGGCTACAAAACCTCTCAGCCCAAGGGCCTAATGGCAAGTTAATGTGGCCCTGCTACCCAGCACCTCCTCATCACCTCTGTTCCCTTCACTTACATGTCCATTAAAGTCTACTCCAATCACCAGTCTCTCCCCCATGGGAACACTCTCTACCATGTCATCCAACTTACTCCAGACTCCAGAATTCCTCTTTCTTTCTACCTGGCATCCAACTTGTGGGGCATATGCACTGACAGCATTCAACATCCCACCTTTGACTTCTAGCTTCAAACTCATGATCCTGTCTGACTCTGTCTTTAGCTCCTGAACACTTCACATACGTACTCTTCCTTCAAGATTACTCCTACTCCATTTCTCTTCCTATCTACGCCATGGTAGAACATATTAAATCCACCTCCAACACTCCTAGCTGTGCTTCCCTTCCATCTGGTTTCTTGAACACACAGTATATCTACCTTTATTCTCTCCATCATATCAGCCAGCTCTCTGCCTTTACCAGTCATAGCCTTACATTCAAAGTCCCTACTCTCACCTTCACACTTCTACCTTTCCTTTTCTCTCTCCCCCTCCTAACGTGCTTTCCCCTTCTCCTCCTCCTTGATCTTCGATGTATGAATAAAAAGATCATCATCATCATCATCATCATCATCATCATCATCATCTTCATCATCATCATCATCATCATCATCGCCATCATCATCGCCATCATCATCATCGCAGGCAACAATGACTGTTTCATTTAGATCTGAATAGATTCCTCCACACAGCTCTGTCCTTAGCTTTCCGCTGCCAGGAACTCCTGTCTATATCCAACTTCTTCAAGTTTCTTTTTACAGGTCTTTAAATCTGAGCCTTGGTCTACCCTGATTGCGTTTGCCCTCGCATAACTGTGAGTAGAGTAACTGCCGAGGGAGATGCTGGTGGTCCATCCTCTCAACATGTCCGAGCCATCTCAGGTTCTTCTGTATTAGCATGTCCTCCACTGATGGTAGACCAGCTTGTTTTAGCACTTCTATGTTGGTTATCTTGTCTTTCCATGAGATGTTCATTATGGTTTGAAGGTGTCTCATCATGTATGCATGGAGTTTCTTTACCTGCACTCTGTAGACAGTCCAAGTTTCAGCACCGTACAATAGAGCAGCCAGTACTGTCGCTCTGTACACTTCGTATTTCACTCGGATAGACACATGTCGTTTGTTCCACAGTCTCTCCCTCAAGTTTCCAAACACAGCGCTCACGCTTCCCATTCTGAGAGATAGTTCATCCTCCAGCCTAGCATTCTCTGAAACAGTACTCCCTAGGTACTTGAAAGTCTTGCACTTGACTAGTGGCTCTGTACCAGTGCTGATCTCTTCTGGTAGTGATGTTGATAATTGGAACTTTGGTGGTTGATAACAGGATAACAGCGTGAATTTTCTGGTCTGTGAATGAACAGAGCAGCCATGAGTGTAAGAATAAAAATACTAAAAACATCTTTGGAAAAAAATCTGTATTTTTAGTCAAACCATATTTTCATTATATTATATATATTTTCATTTATTATTCCATTATACGTCAAAGGTCACCAGTGTAGAGAGAAAAATGAGCAGGTGAGGCAGTGAGCTGGATCAGAGTAGACTTTATTCTCTATCCATCAGTCAACAAGAAGCCTAACCCAGGTTGCTGGCATCTCTCTTTTATACCTTACATCCTGCCTAGCGACCTGGGGGGTTTACATCACAATACCTCAATTACAATCCTCTTTGTCACCCAGCCTGTCGGCACATTATTATGCAGTCCGGTGGAGAATGCGTATTATCATTCAGTCCGGTGGAGAAGGCGCATTCTCATGCGGTGCTTATGGAGAAAACCACAGTCTGCTCTGCATATCTGTCTCACAGTCTTTTAGCGTCTCCTCCTGTGCCATTCAGTCTGAGTGGAGAATGTAATGTCTAGGTCCCCCACAGACTCGCTGTAAAGCACTTTGGGTATCAAGGTGTTATGTAAATGCAATTTATTATCATTATTATTATTATTATTTCTTTCATATCCCTATTTGTTTTCTGCTCAGTTTGAACACTGAATGCAATTCCATGTTGTACTTTGCTGGATGGCTGAGAATGTGGTACTCTGGATACTAATCAGGCTACAGCCTTAAATATTTCTTTCAAGGATGTAGAGCTGTGTGTATGTTGTCTGCTTAAATAGCAATTCCTGTTTGTATTCCTCTGTTCTGTTTCCCTCTGTTATGATTTATTGGAATTTTCCCGAAGACCAAATATAACATTTGAAGCAAATTTTACAAGCAATGTAAGATGTTATACGGACAACAGTCCACTATGTGCAATTATTCAGTGTGCAAGTGGATATGTATTCATCATTTGATCACTGACAATTTAAAGCAACTTGTGGTAATAATACAGACAGGACATGCAAGTGTGTGTGCACACACAAGAGCTATTTGATCTGTGAAGGTGAGAGTGTGTGTTTTACTGCTGCTTTATGGTCCTTTAGAAGCGCTTTACAGTTGTCTCATGGCCCTATTCTGTTCTTTTTATTCTGTGTCTCTTTATGCTGTTAAGTAGCTAAATAATGATAACAGAAGGGGCATCAGTGTTGGGAGGTGGGGGGGGGGGGGACACTCAAAGAACCAGGGAGGCAGCTTTTGGCAGAAGAGAAAGCCAACAACACTTGAGTTGCATTTCCACTCAGTAGTCAAGCTGTCCAAGCCCAAACTTACAAAACATCCAAATTGGGGTTATTTTCATCCATTCTCTTGAAGATGAATAAGAGAACAGAAATAAACTATAAAAATTACAAAAAATATTGTCTGATTAGAGGTTAAATGGGTTTAATTCCTTAGAAACATTTAGCAGTTACATGTAAAACTTTCTAAATGAGAAAATGGTCTTTTCAAATTTCATTCCTGTAATGGTGGGTGGCCTTAGTTCCATATTATAGGCTTACCTATACAGTGTTTCCATTCAACTATATTTATGCAATTTTTAAAATCTAACATAAAAGAAACCTGGATGGAAATGTGTTAATTAATTAAACTCCAAAGACAAGGTGGATATACTTCAAACAGTATGGTGGAGTCACTTACAATTTACTGAAAATGAATGACAAATATGTCTGCAAGCAGCTGTAGACTTCAAGGTTTTGTAGTTTGCCAACATTATTTAAACCGAAGGTGTGCTACACATTAGGTTTTAGGAGATGTATGTTGTACTTCAGCTATTGTTTAGAAGAATAAGACTTCTCTGGGGTTTTAACCCAGGTCAGCTAGCATACCATAACAATGACACCTTAACCCCCGTGCACTACAGGACTCTTCCAGTCTTATATTGTCAAAAGAAATTGTTCTACTGACAAGACACAAAGGCTGATAGACATTTTATAAAGATGGCTTTTGTGACACAAAGCAAACAGAATAGCATGAAATTTGGTGTGCTTTTAAAGAATGTAGTTCTGACTGTTAGTATGAAGTTTCATTAAGTTTGGATCATTACATCTGAAGATACATTCCAGAGAAAAACTCTCATTCTCTGGGCTGTAAAATCAAAACAGATTGACATTTTTGATAATTATGATGACTTTTCATCATCAACATCTACAGATGATTCATGCTTAATTTCAAACAATTTGGATAAATGATCTTTGAGGAGTTCATTTAACTTCCACTTGCAAGTACAGTGGAGAAAACTTCATTTTAAAGCACAAAACCAATGGAGAAATGTTGTGGAAAATTTCAGGGATTAGTATGATGAAAGAATTGAATGTAGGCCTTTCTTGAGATATGATAGTGCCACCTATGGGTCCAGGACCTTGCTTTTGGGTCTCTGAGTAGTGGGCAGAATTTCTGACCTGATTATAAAGTTTTGTGTTTCTGTGCCTTATGTTTTTTTTTTTTTTTCTACCCATGTACTTTTATTGGGGAAGAAGAAGAAAAGTTTTCTGTCAGCTGTGTAGTCTGGCACCCTAATAAAACTGATGGAAATGGCTGAGTCACTTTGGTGATGGTGATGTTTCAGTACAGACACACCAGGCAAACTTTGGGTGAAACAAATGGAATGTCTGTGAAACCAAGAGTTCTGCAGAGCTGGGGAGAACGAATGTTTTATGTAGCTACTTTGTCTCTGCTATGCTATGATGGTGCAACTTAAGATGTCTTCAGAACTCATCCCACCACAGTGGATATGTTTATCTTTTATTTTCTGCTTTACCATCTGTTGTGAAAGGAATTCAAACCTGCTGATTATAAACATTCTTGCTTAAATAGTGTAATGTCAGGGCTGTGAGGAAAGGGCAGTGTAGGGTTTTATATGGTAGTTTGTTGTTGGTATAAGTATTAATGTAAATATGCATGTGAGTAGGAATGAAGATTTCTTTTCATTAACAACACACAAGCTTGTCGGGCACCAGTCCAAAAGAATGGACAATTTTATTAATAATTTTGTATTTGTACCAATAATAAATCAGTCTCAAAAAACCCTGTGAGTTCTTGTCTGCTTTTAATCAAGAAGATGGACATGAAATCAAACAATAACTCCCATATGTCTTTTTAATAGTTTAATAAGAAATTTCAGAATAGATGCACACATTCAGATAACTTTAAGACAGTGAATTCACCATGTATCATGAGCACATTAGACTGGTAATAGGTTACTGAACATACAGTAAAGTGTATTATCAAACATTTGTGGAACCAAAAAAAAAACAAAACCATAGCTTAAATAGGCAATGCAATGAAAAATGAGAAGTAGATTCAATTATCTTTATTGAAGAATAGGGTGTGTGTGTCTGCGTGTGTGTTGTGTATGCGTTAGTGAATGTGTATGTCTGCAGTGACGTCGTAGCCGGGGGTGAGCAGAGCGCCGTATGACCTGGCGACCCTATAGACAGAGCAGAGGCACAGATATTAGTTCAGCCCAACAGAAGGAGCGTGCAGTGAATAATTGAGGCTTACTGTTGCAGAGCGGGAGATGCACTCAGGTCGACCCGGAGGCTACAGCCAGGAGGACAGCGCCTGGAGTCACGACGCAGCTGGTGAGAACTGGACCCGCTGGGGAGAGAGAGGCCGGGCCCGCCACCAGGAGGAACGGTTCCGCCGCCATGGAACTCCGCCTGTGCACAGGGGACCAACAAAGGAACAGGTGAGTAAGAATTGCTTACTTGGTGGGCGAGGATGATCCTTCCAGAGGATGAGGCTGAGGCAAGGAGGCTTAGACAGAACAGCGAAGGCAGGAAGATTCACAAGGATGATGAGAGTAGGGCTTCTTCAGCCAGGGAGACAGACGGCTCCGTGCCGATCTGAAGGTAGAGCGGAATGAATAGCCCGAGTGTGATGAAGAGCCGGTGTGCGCGTAGCTGTGGGAGATAATGACACAGAGCGGGCCATCACAGTACCCCCCCCACCCGAGAGGTGCCTCACGGCGCCTGATCCAGCCTACCTGGGTGCATTCGGTGGAAGTCCCTGATGAGTTGTTTATCCAACATGAAGGACGGATGCACCCAGGACCTCCACTCCGGGCCATACCCCTCCCAGTCCACCAGATACTGCAGGCCGTGACCCCAGCGGCCTGCAGTATCCAGCGGCGGACATCCAGGATGGCGTTGACCTTCCACGCTGGGTCACCGTCGATCACCACTGGTGGAGATGGAGACCTGGGAGGGGGACAGAGAGGGCTGGAAAAAAAGGCTTAACCTGACACACTTGAAACGTTGGACAAATATGGAGGGGGGGGGGGGAGCCAGGCGCAACAGCCAAGGGATTAATGATCCGAACAATAGAGAAAGGGCCGATGAAACGTTGGGACAACTTTCTCTTCTCCGCCTTAAGGTTAATGTGTCGGGTGGACAGCCATACCTTCTGGCCCACCCGGTAGAGCAGGGCCGGCCTCCTACGGCAATTAGCGGTCCTGGAGTTGCAGTCAGCCGTGTACCGGGTCGCCCTCCACAGCCGACGACAGCGCCTCAGGTGGGCACGAATAGATGGCACTGCAATGTTCCCCTCCTCCTCAGGGAATAGCAGAGGATTGTAACCCAGGGAGGCTTCGAAGGGGGACATGCTGATTGCCGAGGACACGGTGGAGTTGTGAGCGTACTCGATCCACGGGAGGTGGGTGCTCCAAGACGCAGGATTAGCAGCGATGACACAGCGCAGCCTCCAGCTCCTGGTTTGCTTGCTCACACTGTCCGTTACTCTGCGGGTGGTAGCCGGAGGACAGGCTCACCGTAGCCCCCAGAGCATTACAAAACGACTTCCACACCCAGGACATGAACTGGGGACCCCGACCAGAGACGATGTCCACGGGGATCCCATGCAGCCTCACGACATGTTGAACGAGCAGATCTGCTGTGTCTCTTGCCATAGGCAGCCCCTGCAGAGGAATAAAGTTGGCGGCCTTCGAGAAGCAGTCGACAATCATGAGGATGGTGGTATGCCGATTAGATGGAGGGAGGCCGGTGACGAAATCTAAGGCAATGTGAGACCAGGGTCTACTGGGAGTAGGGAGAGGATGGAGCAAACCAGCAGGAGGAGAGGAAGATATCTTGCTGGTGGCGCACGGAAGACAGGCGTGGATGTATTCGGCGATGTTCCTCCGGAGCGATGGCTACCAGAACATCCTCAGGAGAATCTCCACTGTGCGAGCCCTCCCCGGGTGGCACGAGAGTCTGGAGGAATGGACTCAGTGAATCACTTCGCCCTGAACAGAGGAAGGGACGAACAGCTTACCCGCTGACCTCCCGCCCGGGTCCGGTTCAGCTTCCTGTGCCCTCAAGACCCTCCCTTTGATGCCCCACGAGAGGGAGCACACGATGCATGACAAAGGAAGGATGGGATGGTCAGACACCTCCGCAGTGTCCGAGGTGAACTGTCGGAACAGGGCATCCAGCTTTGTGTTCTTGGCCCCGGGGCGGTAGGTGATGGTAAAATTGAAACGTCCAAAGAACAGGGACCAGCGGGCTTGGCGGACGTTCAGGTGCTTGGCCGTCCTGAGGTACTCTAAATTCTTATGGGCCGTCCAGACGATAAAGGGTTGGGCAGCCCCCTCCAACCAGTGACGCCACTCCTCCATCACGAGCTTAACTGCCAGGAGCTCCCTATCACCGATGTCATAATTCTTCTCCGCTGGAGACAGACGGCGAGAGAAGAACGCACAAGGGCGGATCACCCCATCCACTGGAGACCGCTGGGACAGCACTGCTCCCACCCCCAAGTCCGAGGCGTCCACCTCAACCAGGCAGTGAAGGGCAGGGTCCACCTGCGTCAGAATAGGAGAGGAAGAAAATTCAGTTTTAAGTTTGGCAAACGCCGCTGCAACCTCCTCCGTCCACCCGAACACCACCTTAGGGGAAGTGAGACGGGTAAGGGGAAGAGCAACAACACTGTAATTCTTAACAAAGCAGTGGTAAAAGTTGGCAAACCCCAGGAATTGTTGGAGCTGCTTCCTGGGGGGGGGGGGGGAGTCCACCACCGCCTTCACCTTCCCGGGATCCGGGATGATCTGGTTATGGGAAATGATAAAGCCAAGAAATGACATCTTAGAGGCGTGGAATTCATATTTCTCAGCTTTAACAAAAAGCTTGTTCTCCAAGAGTCATTGCAAAACCCGCTGCACGTGTACCTGATGTTCGTCCAGCGACTGGGAGAAGATCAGGATGTCATCCAGGTACACAAAGATGAATGACCCCAAGAACTCTCGTAGCACGTTATTGATCAGATGCTGGAAGATAGCCGGAGCGTTGGTCAACCCAAACGGCATCACCAGATACTCAAAATGGCTGCTTGGGGTCCGAAAACCCGTCTTCCATTCGTCCCCCTCCCTGATCCGCACCAAATGGTACGCATTGCGGAGGTCCAGTTTGGTGAACCAGGAGGCCCCCTGGAGAGAGTCGAACGCCGTGTTCATCAGTGGAAGAGTGTACCTCTCCTTGACGGTGATGTCATTAAGAGCACAAAAGTCAGTGCATGGCCTCAGGGAGCCATCCTTTTTCCCAACAAAGAAAAAAACCAGCCCCCACCGCCTAGGACGAGGGGCGGATGATGCCCAAGCTGAGCGACTCCTTGATATAGGTCTCCATCGCTTCCCACTCCGGAGCAGACAGGTTGTTGAGGCGGCTCGACAGCAGCGGGGCTCCAGCCCGGAGGTTGATGGCGCAGTCATATGGGCGGTGGGGGGTGGGGGGGACAGCGCCTGGGATTTACTGAAAACTGCCCCCAGGTCATGATACGCTGGCGGGATCCCGGACAGATCGGGAGGCGGGGTGACGGATGTAGTCAGGGACACGGATGGCGAGCATGCGGAAGATTGCAAGCAAGCACTGAGGCAGAAGGAGCTCCAAGAACCCACATTCCCTGTGCACCAGTCAATAGTGGGGTTGTGAAGCCAGAGCCAGGGGTAACCCAGGATGACTGGAGAGGCCGAAACCGGCAGGACAAACAAGCTCAGGTCCTCCCGATGATTTCCAGAGATGATGACTGACACCGGGGCGGTTTGTGTAGACACCACTGCCAGGGGGGCTTTAGACAGGGCGATGAACTTCAGGGGGGTCTTAAGTGGTCAGCAAGGGAGCCCCAGCCGGGTTGCCAGTTCCCCCGAGATGAAGATCTGCTCAGTCCCCGATTCAACTAAGGCGTGTGTGACAAATTCAGTTTGATTGTGAATAAATCTAATGGGCAGCAAGCACTTGAAGAGGGGATTAGGCTGAGGCGAGTCCGTGAGTCCCCCTACTGTGACGCATGGACTCCCTCTTTTGGCCGAATGGGGCAGGACGCCACCTCATGCTCCTCACTACCGCAGCAAAGGCATAATCCAAGCTCCCAGCGCCGCTGCTTCTCCGCCAAGGGTAGCTTCGTCTGCCCTATTACCATAGGCTCCAGAGCATCCGGCGCATCTAGGGAAGGCAGAGCCAACAGAGGGGACTGGGGGAAGCGGCAAAACTGGGTGCCCGAGTGACCGGAGGTCCTACGTTCGGCTGCCCGCTCCCTTAGCCTATTATCGAGGTTGATAGCGAGGGAAATAAGCTCAGTCAATCTTTCAGGCTTCTCTAAGTGGGCTAGCTCATCCTGCAGGATAGGGCTAACACTCCTCGTAAATATGCTACACAACGAGGCATCCTCCCATCCCACCTCCGCAGCAACGACGGCATAGTCCGCCACGGACACGCTTCCCTGTCTTAGGTTTAATAGCCGGGTGGTGAGCATGTTATCGTGGTCGGAGTGGTCGAACATCTCGTTGAATTCGCTGACAAACTGGCTGTAGGTTAGGTTAGCGTAGCTTGCTTTTGCCATAACCGCATAGGCCCAGGTGAGAGCTCGCCCTTCTAACAGGTTGGCTACGTAACCAATGCGGCTGTGGTCAGTGGGGAAGTCACCAGGGACCCGTTGGGAGACTATCTCACACTGGAGTAAGAACCCTCTAGCATCTCCTAGCTTACCGCTAAAACGAGTGGGAGTAGGGACCAGCGTTAGCCAGGATGGGGGTGCCTGGTTAGCCTGGCTAGGTGGTGAGCTAGCGGGAGCCGGGGCACTACTAGGAGCCAGTGGAATTGCCTGCTGCCCCACAAAACGATCCAACCGACTGTTAATCAGAACCAGGTGTGTTAAGATGACCTGTTGCTGGTAAGCTAACTGGTCCACCCGAGTCTCTAAGTTGGTAACTCGGCGCGCTAGCGCGCTGTCCACTGGGTCATTCTGACGGAGCCATACTGACATGTTTGATAGACCCAGGGAACAGATACAGGCTTGGAAGTGGATTCAATTATCTTTATTGAAGAATAGGGTGTATGTGTCTGTGTGCATGTTGTTTATGTGTTAGTGAATGTGTATGTCTGCAGTGACGTCATAGCCGGGGGTGAACAGAGTGCCGTACGACCTGGCAACCCTATAGACAGAGCAGAGGCACAGATATTAGTTCAGCCCAACAGAAGGAGCGTGCAGTGAATAACTGAGGCTTACTGTTGCAGAGCGGGAGATGCCCGGAGGCTACAGCCAGGAGGACAGCGCCTGTCGTCACGATGTAGCTGGTGAGAGCTGGACCCGCTGGGGAGAGAGAGGCCCGGTCCGCCGCCAGGAGGAACGGTTCCGCCGCCATGGAACTACGCCTGTGCACAGGGGACCAACAAAGGAACAGGTGAGTAAAAATTGCTTACTTGGTGGGTGAGGATGATCCTTCCAGAGGATGACGCTGAGGCAAGGAGGCTTAGACAGAACGGCGAAGGCAGGAAGATTCACAAGAATCATCAATAAAAACAGTTCACCACCATTGTCCATCCCAGAGTTCAACCATGTCTTCAGTAGCGGATACTGTCTTGAGAGAAAGAATATGAATTAATTTATTTGTCCATAATGCATAAATTCCACTGCAAAGAGAAAAAAAATATTCCTGATTCTTCCATCAGATGGCACTGTGAAACTGTCTGGTTGTTTACTGGAGAATCTTGACTCCAAACCTGGATTATATCAACCATAAATCTGTCGATTTGGGGCATTCCTTCCTGGAGAAGGGATTAACTTCCACTTTTTGGCCGATGGGTCATGTTACAACTCTGGTCCTTCAGTGAGAGAAGCAGTTCATGACCAGACTTATGAATTGAAGCAATTTTTCTTCAGCAAAGAATGGTTTTATAGATTGGAACCTAAGGTCAGTGCTACAGAGACCTACATCAAAGACTCCCTTAGCACCAGCCTTATTCGTCCATCGTCTGCCCCTCTCGGCGCTGGGTTCTTTTTTGTCGGGAAGAAGGACGGGACATTGCGGCCATGCATCGATTACCGTGAACCTAATGCTGTCACCTGTAAGGATAAATATCCTCTGCCCCTTATTAACTCTGCGTTTCAGCTCCTCCAACAGGCGCGTTAGTTCACTAAGCTCGACCTCTGCAATGCGTACCACTTGGTCTGCATTTGTGAGGGAGACGAGTGGAAGACGGCATTCAAAACACCTCTGGTCCAATTTGAATATTTGGTCATGCCATTCAGGTTGACCAGCGCCCCTGCTGCCTTCCAGTGGTTAATCAACGATGTTTTGTGAGATATGGTGAATCATTTTGTTTTTGTTTATTTGGATGATATTTTGATTTTTTCCCGCACACTGGAGGAGCATGTAGTCCATGTGCGGTCTGTCCTGCAGTGGTTGCTGGAGAATCAGCTTTTTGTGAAAGCAGAGAAGTGTGAATTCACTACTCGCTCTACTTCATTCCTGGGGTTCATTTTCGCCGACGGTGTGTTAAAGGCCGATCCAGTGAAAAACAAGGCGGTAGTAGACTGGCCTACCCCCCAGTCCAGGAAGCAACTCCAGTGCTTCCTGGGCTTTGCCAACTTCTATCACTGGTTTATCCACAATTACAGCAAAGTGGCACAACCTCTGATGCAATTGACATCGACCAAATGTCCATTTAAGTGGTCCAAGGCCACTGAACGAGCTTTGGTGACCCTGAAAGGCCTCTTCACCAACACGTGTATCCTGGCACAGGTGGATCCTCAGGCACAGTTCGTGGTTGAGATGGACGCTTCTGACTCAAGGGTGGGTGCTGTCCTCTCCCAGCACTCTGGCTCCAACCAGAAGCGCCATCTGTGTGCGTATTTCTCCCGGCGGCTAATGCCAGCCAAGAGGAATTATGACGTAGGGGACTGCAAACTGCTGGCCATTAAGTTGGCGTTGGAGGAGTGGAGGCACTGACTCGAGGGGGCTAGTCAACCGGTCAATGTCTCGACACACCATAAAAATAAAAAAAACAAGCGCTTGGTGCTGGCATTCTATGAGGCGCACCCTCGGAAGCCCAGTGGGATGCCAGGAGGTGCCCCTTGGGAGGGGGGGCACTGTGATGATCAGGTGAGCGTGCTCCCCCTCCCCTCCTGTTCCTGTTTTTCTGGCTCCTGAATGATCAACACATCTGCGTGATTCTCTGCACCTGCTGCCCTCTGGGTCTTCAGCATATTTAAGGTCCAGTGTGTGGATACAGCGCCGCTGGACCGTTGGGTATTGCTGCCCTGTTAACGTAGTACGTTGCTGGCATTTTTGGTTGATCTATGTACCTTACCTCCTGTGTCTTCTCCTTCTCCTCAGGTTTGCTGCCACCTCAGCAGTGTGTTCTCCACGGCTGGTCACGCTCGCCTGGCTCTCATCCTGAAGACATCGGATGCTTCACCCAGGTCTTCCTCCTTTCCCCTTCTTCCCCTGGTTCCATGCAGGAGTTTCCTGCCGGGTCCTCTGCTCATCGCAGTAAGAGTTGATCTCCTGTCTTATTCTTCACTTGTGGAGTTTTCTTGCTTCTAATTATTCTCTCTCTGCTCTCTCCTTCTAGGCTGCGTGCATTCCAGTGTGCTCCTGTTTTTGTGTGTCACTTTAAGTTGGTGTTTTGTTTGCACTCTTCCTTAGTTGTTGCACTTTTATTTAAATTTGTGTATTTTTTAGGTTTTGTGATTTTCATTAAAGTTGTGAATCATTACCCATCTGAGTCTGACTGTTCATCTGGTATGGTTGCTCTGCGTTTGAACCTCTCTCTTGTGTTGAATTATGACACATTGTAGGAGATTAACAATTGTTCTACTGAAATTCCATGGCAAACAGGGAAGTTTTTAACCTGGATTTAAAGCAGATGACAGTTTCACCAACCCTGATGATTTCTGGGAGTTTGTTCCATATGTGAGGGGCATAAAAACTAAACGCTGCCTCACTATGTTTGGTTCTAACTCTGAGCATAGATAGTAGGGCTGACCCTGATGATCTGAGGGCTCTGGGTGGTTCATAATGAACTAACGGATCTGAAATGTATTTTGGCCCTAAACCATTCAGAGCTTTATAAACCAACAGCAGTATTTTGAAGTCTATTCTTTGACAGACAGGTAGCCAGTGTAAAGATATGAGAACTGGAGTTATATGATCTACTTTATTGGTCTTAATGAGGACTCAAGCTGCAGCAGTCTGAACCAACGGCAGCTGTCTGATGGACTTTTTAGGGAGACCTGTGAGGACAGCATTACAGTAGTCCAGTTTACTGAAGATAAATGCATGGACAAGTTTTTCTAGATCCTGCTGAGACATCAGACCTCTAATCTTCGCTATGTTCTTTCACCCTGAGAGGTTTTTTGTTTCATATCCACACCATCTGCATGCACCCTCTGGAGGTGAAGATTTGTTACAAGAAAATATTCAGTTTAGATATCACAAATTCCAAAGGCTGTAACTTGAAAGTGGTAAGAGAAAATGGCTTACTGTAAATGAGAAAGATGTAGAATATGATCCAAAGTTTATGATAGGAGTAAATTTACACATTTAATTTGCATAATGTGGCGGCAGCCATATTGAATTACATAACTTTTGGTCAAAGTGGACTTTGGACATATTTACACAAAGGATGGTTTTGCTTGTTTGTCTTTGCTTTTGTTTTTTTTTTGTTTTTTGTTATCTTCAAAATATATGAACCAGAAAATTAGTAAAATGTAAACAAGCTGATAAAACCATCAGACCTACCGCTCATCATGTGTCGCCATGCGTCCGTGTGCTCATCCCCCGGTCCTTATTTTGTCTTCTGTTGGTCATTTTCGCTTTCTCTCCCACATCCAAAAACTCTCACATTTATCTTCTGATTTATTCCACCTTGATTTCAGTTAGATAACGCCACTGAACCAGCAGTATTGCCCTCTCTGTCACGTGCAGCTTCATCAATGGTGGACAAAAAGTGTATATGCTCCAGTCCATCTTGTGCTGTCACAGAAGGTAAATATTTCCCTTCAGAAGCTAAATAATCCCTTTTAGAATCATAGCTGGCAAAATTTATAGCAAATGCTTCCTCCCTGTTGAAATATTTGTTGCGCAATTGTTTATATATCCCTTCTTCTGTGCCCCGGAAGTGATATCAGATTCGACAAGGTTCTGGTGGGCTGAACCAAGTCCTCCAGTGAAGAGCAGTAAGCTATATATGTCTGCCATCTAGTGATGTGAAATGCTTGGTACATTTGGGATTATTTATTTATTTTTTTTTTTTCATACTTTTTGACCTATCATGTGACAGGTGCAGATCTGTGACACCAGCCACAGGAGAGGTAGATCAGGTAATCAAATTTAATCCTAAAGGGGTTAAGTTATAAAAGGCTGATTTCACTACTGTCTCAATGTGGCTGTTAAAATTCAGGTCTGAGTCCAGAACCACACCCAGACTTCTGGCTTGGCTGTTGGTTTTTAGCATCATTGACTGAAGCTGAGTACTAACTTTGAGTCTTTCTTCTTAGGCTCCAAAAACTATTATTTTGGTTTTGTCTTTGTTTAACTGAAGAAAGTTCTGGCACATCCACTCTTTAATTTGACCATTGCATTTGATCATGGTTTTAATTGGACCATGGTCTCCTGGTGAGATGGTTATGTAGATTTGTGCAACATCTGGATAATTATGGTAATATATTTTGTTGTTTTTTTATGATTTGAGCTAGTGGGAGCATATTGATGTTGAAAAGCAAAGGTCCCAAAATGGAACCTTGGGGAACTCCACGGGTTATTTTCATTCTCTTGGATTTGTAGTTACCTATTGACACAAAATAGTCCCTGTCTTTTAAATAGGACTTAAACCAGCTAAGTGCTGTACCAGAAAGTCCCACCCAGCTTTTTAGCCGGTCTAGTAAGATGTTATGGTCGACCGTGTCGAATGCAGCACTGAGGTCCAGTAGAAACAAGACTGAAATGTTGCCATTATCTGTATTGGAGTGAATGTCATTAAGGACCTTAACTAGAGCCATCTCAGTGCTTTGGTGTGGCCAAAAACCTGCCTGGAAGACATCAAAACAGTTATTTAATGTCAGGAAGTTGTACAATTGTTGAAAAACAGCTTTTTCTATTAGTTTACTAAGAAAGGGGAGTTTTGATATGGGCCTATAGCTGTTCTTGAGTGAGGTGTCTAGGTTGCTCTTTTTTAGAAGTGGCTTGATAACAGCTGTTTTTAAGCACTGAGGGAAGACACCTGAAAGTAGAGACATATTTATGATCTGTAGTAGATCTAAAGCCATACAATATGAAACATTTTTTAAAAACCCTGTTGGGAGGGTATCAAGGCAGCAGGTAGTGGATTTCAGGTGGTGTATGATGTCATCCAAGATTTTATGAATGATTGGAAAAAAATTTGTCATGGTGTTTATGTCTTCTCTATGTGGACACAGAGGAAGCAGAAGTCCAGCACCTGGCGTAGATGCACTGACTGACTGTCTAATTTTCTGAATTTTGTCAGTAAAGAAAAAGGCAAAGTCATTGCAGGCATGGTTGGGTAGAAGTTCAGGAGCTACTGACACAGGGGGATTTGTTAGCCTGCCAACAGTAGTGAACAGTGTGCGTGCATATTGTTGTTTTTAGCAGTGATGTCAGAAAAATATGCTTGCCTTGCATTTCTCAGCTCCAAATTATAAATGCTCAATCTCTTATTATAGATTTCATAATGAACCTGTAATTTAGTTTTTTGTCACCTGCGTTCAGCTTTTCAACACTCTCTTTTTTCAGCTATTACTAGTTTGGCATTTCTCCATGGAGTTTTCTTTTTAATAGTGACCACCTTCACCTTGATGGGAGCAATGGCATTGACAATGTTTGTAACTTTACCATTGAAATTTTCCACAAGCTCATTTACTGAAGGTGGGGTGTGGGGTGGGGTGGGGTGGGGGTGGGGGGAAACTTGGATGAATGTTTCACTGGTATTATCACTTATGTACCATTTTTTGATGACCTCTGTCTGGATATTTCTGTTGACATTAATAGCACTCTCAAAGAAAACACAAGAATGGTTGGACAGAGCAATGTCCATCACCATAACCTTAGAGATGTTCAGACCTTTGGAGATGACCAAGTCCAGACTGTGTCCTCTGTTGTGTGTTTTTTCTGTTACATGCTGAGTCAGTCCAAAGTTATCAAGGACACAACACAATTCTTTGGTCCCTCTGTCCTGAAGGTTGCCAACATGGATGTTAAAATCACCAACAATAACTACACAGTCAAAGTCAACACAGATAATAGACAGCAGCTTTGTAAAATCATCAAAAAAAGTTGCATGGTATTTAGGTGGTCTGTAAACATTGAGAAACAACACACATGAGGAAGAATTCAGCTGGAGAGCCACATATTCAAATGAAGTAAACTTATCATAAGACATCTGCTTGCATTGGAGAAATCATTAGACAAAACAGCTACTCCTCCTCCTTTCTTATGCAGCCTGGGTTCACTTATAAAGCTGTAGTTGGGAGGGGCTGCTTCGATAAGAAGAGATCCACCATTATCATGTAACCAAGCCTCTGTTAAAAACATAAAATCCAGTTTTTGTTGTATAATGAGATCATTAATTAAAAATGTTTTTCCTGCCAAAGACCTAATATTTAATAAAGCTAGTTTCAGTGTGTTGAGAACATTATCTGCCAGATTTTTATTTTGTTTAGGCTGTGACTGGTGAGAAATGAACACTAGATTTGATAAATTTACAGGATGTGTAGGATGGATTTTGTTTCTCTGTAAATTTACCAACCTTTTTCTGCTACTTATTAAAACAGGAATTAAGGAAACTACTTCCATACCGGGCCCCAGCTTGTCTTGGAAAGAGCCATGAGTGCCAGTGGTATCAAAGCCTGGGCCCATTACATCAAACCCAGCTTGTGTTGTTATCAGGCTGTGGATTTTGGTTCATCTGTGAGAGTGGGAGTGGTGGTGGGCACTAGGACTTCAGCTGTGGGTTTGGGGGTGGGCGCTGGGGCTTTGGGAGTTGTCAGAGCTAGCTGGGGAATTGCTGGAGGGGGGAGATGGGGGGAGGATGAAGTGGGAAGTTTCGGGGTGAGAAAATTGGACTAGAGCATGGGGTCAGTTTTGTGGCCACAGTGACTAGCTCCTTCATCTGGTCAGTGAAGTCAAGGAGTGGGAAGGATGGGGAAGATGAAACTGAAGAGGAGGGGGTATCCATCTCCCTTAAAAAAAAAAAAGTGCCTGCGGTCCCAGAAAAAGTTGAAAAAATTAAGTGATTTGTTTGTACAAGCTTATGATAGCCATCCATTTAAATTGAACAGTCTGCTGAATCTCTCAACTCCTCCTCTGTCCGGTGATAGTGGGCCACTAATAAACACTTCAGCATTCAGACAGCTGACTAGATAAAGCAGTTCCTTAAAGTCCTGTTTCAGCACCTCAGACTGCTGTTTCACAATATCATTTGAGCCTATATGTAATATGAAACTCTTCACTGTGGGATAATCTGCCATGATTTGCAGAATTTTGTGTCTCACATCATACACCATATCTCTGGGAAACCACATTATTTCTGTGTGCTTTCCACATACGTTTATCACATCTCTCAAGGCAGAGTCACAAACCAACAGAGTTTCAGGCCCAGCTGTTAGCTTTCTCTGAATCTTTTTACATTCCAAGTTGTTCTGATTTACCTTGCTGCGCTTGGGGGAGATTTTATCCAGGTCATCACATGGAGGTCCAGGGTCCTGCAGCAATGGCACAAATCTGTTCTGAAGTGGCATGTTTGGCTGTTGTGGAGGAGGTTTGTTTTTAGGCTTTCCTTTGACAGCTATCCACGGCTGTGTCCTGCTGACAGTCGGGGTTGAAGATGCTAGTGGTCTACCTGATAACACAAGCCAGCCATTCACGTCACAGATCTCACCAAGTTGGGCTGTTGCTTGTCCTCCCTTCACCCTGTGTGATGATTTATTCTTGGGCTTTGCACCAAGGGCATTCCAGGGAGGAATGAGAATTTATTTCTCTGTGCACAATCCTCCCGTCTCCTATCAACCATGTTAGCGCTGGATAGCTGTGAGTTAGTGGGGCCTTGTTCACTGTATTTAGTCACTGGCAGTGTTGTATCATTTTCACAGAGGCCATTTACTTCCAGATTAACTTCAAGCCTCTGGATTTTAATTTCCAGCATGGTACTCTTCTGTAGGTTCCAAGGTTGTCATAGCCAGGAGCGGCACTGGGGTTAAGCTCCCAGTGCTCATAAAATGCTCCTTATGGCGTGCGTCTCGAAAAGCCTCTGACAACTAAGTCCAACTCCTAGCCTGCCCGTGTGGTTTAGTCTCTAAGCCCGGCGGAACTGTTTTTACTAATAGGAGAAGGGGCGAGGGCGGATCTCTGGCGCCTTAAAACCAGATGCTTCGGGTAGATGGTGGCTCATCAACCTGGGAAGGTAGCCCATCTAGGGGAAGGTAAACCCTGATTTCAAACCTCCGCTGCCTTGGGGCATACCCGGTCACGGGAAAGGCTTCGGGAGTCAACCCTGAGGAAAAATCCGGAGTCGGAGCCCCTAAGGCAGTTCTATGTTGTGCTCAACATCGTTCTGGCAGCTCCTGCAATGGCGCTGGTGCCAAACTGTAGCAGCCCTGCTGTTCCTTTGGATTCATCAGTGACGTGGAGAGGGGGGACATGCTG
The DNA here is from genome assembly GCA_020510985.1 of Pholidichthys leucotaenia. Taxonomy (NCBI): domain Eukaryota; kingdom Metazoa; phylum Chordata; class Actinopteri; order Cichliformes; family Pholidichthyidae; genus Pholidichthys; species Pholidichthys leucotaenia. The sequence continues at coordinate 362,650,546 of CM035840.1, forward strand.
CATGGGCAACATCTTATCCTCCATATCTTCCTGCCCAGGCTTGAATCCTACCAACGCCCAACGCTGGAAGGTAGAACACCGGATCACTGGAGAGGACACTCCAGCTTCGCCTTTGGCATAGACAAAACACGGGGAATGACAGTTACCGGTTATAAGCCACCGCTCAATTGGCGTAGAGCTTGGCGCCAGGGGTTATTCCCGACGGTGAGAGGGATCATCGGATCTCACTGGACAGCTACCGCCCGCCTCAAGCTGGGCAGCCCCCAGCCAATAAGGTGATGTCCCGCCACAGCTTGCTTTCCTCATTGGGTGCATGGGGATGAGGAGAAATCCGAACAGCAGGCTGAGAACTTTCGCACCAGGCAAGACAATAAAACAAAAGAGACCAACTCTAAAACTACCATCATCAATAATGAGCTGAAGAGACTGGGAGTGGATATCGCCACTCTCCAGGAAACACAGTTGGCTGACGCAGGCACACTGAGAGAGAAGGACTACAGGTTCTACTGGCAGGGAAAGGGCAGTAACGAACACAGGGAACACGGAGTGGGCTTTGCAGTGAAGAACACCTTGCTAAAGATGGTGGAACCGAGCAGCACTGGCTCTGCTCGACTCCTCACCCTCCGCCTGAACACCACTCAAGGCCCAGTCACCCTCGTCAGTGTGTATGCCCCAACACTGACAGCCACACCAGAGGCAAAAGACGAGTTCTACGAGAATCTCGCAACAACTGTCAGGATCGTCCCCAACTCTGAACAACTCATTCTCCTTGGAGACTTCAATGCCAGAGTGGGTGCTGACCACGACTCCTGGCCCTCCTGTCTTGGACCTTTTGGCGTGGGCAGAATGAATGACAACGGACAGCGGCTGCTCAAGTTCTGCACATATCACGATCTGTGCATCACAAACTCGTTCTTCAAGACCAAGCCCCAACACAAGGTTTCCTGGCAACATCCACGCTCAAAGCACTGGCACCAGCAGGACTTGATCCTAACCAGGCGCACCTCACTGAAGAACGTGCTAATCACCCGTTCGTTCCAGAGTGCAGATTGCGACACAGACCATTCATTGGTGTGTTGCAAGGTCAAGCTGCAGCTGAAGAAATTCCATCGTGCTAGACAACCTGGAAAGGCACAGATTGACACCAGCAAGATGGCTCAACCAGAACTTGTTGAGCAGTTTGCCTCCACCTTTGAGAAGGAACTTGGTGTACCACAAGAAGGAGAATCTGCAAAGCAGAAGTGGGAAGAGCTGCGAAACACCATCCACCGCACAGCCTTGGCTACCTTTGGGAGGAAGACCTCGAAGTCACAGGACTGGTTTGATGCCAAGTTGACTGAGATGACCCCCAGACAGAAGTTCTGTCCCGTGCCGGCCTTCCCTCCATGTTCACCCCCGTCATTGAAGCCAAGCGCTCAGCACTTGCTGAGTACAAGAAGTACCCAAACAAGAAGAATCTCCAGATTCTCAGGGCTGCGAGAAGCAAAGTTCAGCAGACTGCTCGGCGCTGTGCCAACGAGTACTGGACTCAGCTCAGCCAAGACATTCAAACCGCTGCCATAACAGGGAACATCCGTGGTATGTACGATGGCATCAAGAAAGCACTTGGTCCGGCTCAGAGCAAGACAGCCCCCCTCAAATCCTCCACTGGGGAGATGATCACAGAAAAGAACAAGCAGATGGAGAGATGGGTGGAACACTACTCCGACCTCTACTCCAGACAGAACACCGTGACACCGTCAGCCCTTGATGCCATCGACTGCCTGCCATCCATGGACGAACTTGACGCCGAGCCAACCATCGACGAACTCAGCAAGGCCATTGATAGCCTGGCCGCTGGCAAGGCACCCGGCAACGACGGCATACCCCCCGACCTGATCAAGCACTGCAAGACCGCCCTACTGCTGCCATTGCATGACGTCCTCTGCCAGTGTTGGAAGGAAGGTGCTGTACCACAGGACATGAGGGACGCCAAGATCATCACCCTCTACAAAAACAAAGGAGAGAGAAGCGACTGCAACAACTACAGGGGCATCTCCCTCCTCAGCGTTGTTGGCAAAGTCTACGCATGAGTTGTTCTCGTTCGTCTACAGAAGCTTGCCGAACGTGTCTACCCCGAGTCTCAGTGTGGCTTCCGCGCTGAGCGATCGACGGTAGACATGATATTCTCCATCCGCCAACTCCAGGAGAAATGCAGAGAACAGAACATGCCCCTGTACGTCGCCTTCATCGACCTCACCAAAGCGTTCGATCTGGTCAGCAGAGAGGGCCTTTTCAAGATCCTGCCAAAGATAGGATGCCCACCAAAGTTGCAAAGCCTCATTGAATCGTTTCACACCAACATGCAGGGGATAGTGCAGCACGATGGCAACGTCTCAGAGCCTTTCAACATACGCAGCGGAGTGAAACAGGGCTGTGTACTTGCGCCAACCCTCTTTGGGATTTTCTTTGCTATGCTCCTGAGGCATGCCTTCAGCACAGCAACAGAGGGAATCTACCTGCACACAAGATCTGACGGCAGGCTTTTCAACCTCGCCCGCCTGAAAGCCAGAACCAAAGTACGCGAGGCTCTAATCAGAGACATGCTGTTCGCAGACGACGCTGCAGTCGCAACCCACACACAGCAGGAGCTTCAGACCCTGATGGACCGCTTCTCCCAGGCATGCAAGGACTTCGGGCTTACCATCAGCCTGAAGAAGACTAACATCTTGGCGCAAGGCACGGAAGCACCACCAACCATCACCATTGACGACTACAAGCTGGAGGTCGTGAATCAGTTCACGTACCTGGGGTCCACGATCAGCAACAACCTCTCCCTTGATACAGAGATCAACAAGAGGATTGGAAAATCAGCCTTCACACTCGCTCGCCTCACCACACGAGTGTGGGAGAATCCCAAACTCTCTGTCAAGACGAAGATGACAGTGTACAACGCCTGCGTCATCAGCACACTGCTCTATGGGAGTGAGACGTGGACAACATACGCCCGGCAGGAAAAGAGACTGAACTCCTTCCACTTGCGCTGCATTCGCCACATCCTGGACATATCCTGGCAGGACAAAGTGCCCAACACAGAAGTTCTGTCCCGTGCCGGCCTTCCCTCCATGTTCACTCTACTCAGACAGCGCAGGCTCCGCTGGCTAGGCCACGTTCACCGTATGGAGGATGGCAGAATCCCCAAAGACGTCCTCTATGGAGAACTGGCAACTGGCAAGAGAGACGTTGGCCGCCCACAGCTGCGTTTTAGAGACGTCTGCAAGAGAGACATGAAGGCCCTGGAGATCAACACAGAGCACTGGGAGGACCTTGCAACGGACCGCTCCAAATGGAGAGGCACCCTGACCAGACAGCTCAAGGCAGGTGAAGAGAGACTGACTGCTGCTGCAGATGAAAAAAGGACCCGCAGGAAGAACCGCCACAGACCCAGCAGCACGGAGACCACCCACAAGTGCGACCTGTGTGACAGGGACTCCATTCGCGCCTCGGCCTGTTCAGCCACAGGCGGTGCTGTTCCAGCAGAGTAGACGTTTAGGATTCTCTTCCATGGTCATCATAGACCGACGGAGGCTGACGACGACTCTTCTGTAGGAGTTTGTGGTAGTCATCTGCAGAAAGGGGAGGCATCTTGTTGATACTTAGCTTTAGCTTGTCAGTCGCTGTAGTTCAGGCTTCAACTGCCTCTTGGCCACGCTCACGTAGCACTGATCAGATCCAAAAAAGTGTTAGATCATGGTAATAGTAACCTATATCTTCAGCGAAATATAGTCCCAATAATTTATGAGTATCCAGTAGGCGCTGCCCATAATTTTCTTGCAGGGGAGATAAAATAGAGGGCACCCAGAGGACACATACCTTTACCAAGGCCCTATCTTGCAACGTTAAAGAAAGAGGAAAAAGTGATCAAGAATCTGCATTCTGATCCAGATCACCTCCAAAATCTAGTGGGTTCATCCGTACCCCAAGGGCCATCTCTTGTGAACATTTCATCAAAATCCGTCCGGTAGTTTTTGTATAATCCTGCTGACAAACAGATAAACACATCAACATTCTGAGAAATAAGGCCATAGCAGAGGTATGCACTCTCTGAGTGCCCTCTAGTTCATATGTGGATTGAAACCCAGCTACACTCTGAATTGTCCTTTACACAGCTGTCATCGGGCCTAGAGTAATATTATTAATCAATTGTACTTAACCCCTTCAAGCATGATACAAAGCTGAAAGTTTGCCTCCTGTGCGACCCACGGCTTTAAGGTTATTAATCAAAAGATCTTCTTCAGGGCCAGTCTATAGCCCTTGGCTTTTATTGGGTAAATGTAGTATCTGCAGTCGACACCATGAAAAGAAAGCTGAAAGCCAGAACAGATGACAACACAGAGTTAATACTGTATGTTCAAGGTTGCTTCTGACATCAAAACTATTCTGTCGTTTATTTGATTTGTTATTTTTTATTTTTTTCCCCACCGATCAAAGACTCGTTGCAATCAAGTCACCACTTAGGAGTAGATGCAATGAATCCACTGAGGCAGTTTCCTGTTGATTTTAGATGGAAATGCTCCAGGTTGAGTTTGTCCATGTCATTATGAAGCATCTGTTCAACAAACAGGGAACAAAAGGGAAGAGCGACTTTACTCCTCCTGGGCTGAGTGCAATCCATCACCACACATCATAAACTCTGTGTGTGTGTGTTTTGCTTCACTTGCAATGGCTGTGGGTGTGTGTGTGTACCCCTCAGAAGTGATTAGCGAGTGTTTTCAGCCCTCAGACGTATCACGGAGGAGTGAAGTCAAACAACTCTCCTCAACGCCCCCACACACACTTGGAGTGGCCCAGCACAGTTTGACCCCAGTCTGTTGTCACCAGAATAGGTTGCTAATTAAGAAGAGATTCTCTTGCAATGACACACACTGACAGCTTGTTGCTCATTTCCCTACTCGGGAATCTCGTGAGGGGCCTGGGCATCTCTACGTGTGTGACAGAGTGCTGTTGTGTGTTGTGTACTTCTGTCAAAGAGCTGTCCCATACTGTGATGGGCCGAAAAGGTGATTTGTCTCCCTCAACTGTGCTCTGCATGGCACAGTGTGTGTGGGTGTGTGGTCTAGTGAAGATATGAGCATGAAGTGTATGAAAAAAATTACAATAATTTGTTTCCCATTTTGATTAGAGGTGTGAATCTTCAGTGGTCTCATGATTTGATTTGATTATGATTCAGCCATTAATGATTTGACTGCAAAAATGATTCCCAGTGAATCTTGATGCATCTTTATGTTCATCTTCAGTTTTTAATGTTGTTCTTTGTAATTTCCTTTTGTTAGATTTCAGTATTCATTTTTGTAATTTATGAATGGAAAAAGCGCTGAATTGAAATAGAAGGTGCTTAATCAGATTGCAAGCCTGTAAGAGTTGCTTCTCTTCAGTCACATGTAATGCCGACATGATTAGCTTTAAGCAGAGACTCCTACCTACCTATGCTTTGGTTTTGTTGTACAGTGTGGGTGCAGCCTTGTCAGTAAAGTAGCTTTATGGCAGCCACATGGCCAACATCTCTGGAAGTTCTCTGTTGCTGAGTGGTCCCAGAGATCTTTGACTGTGGATGCTGCCATGGAGTGGTTGGGCCTTTTTGCTCAGAGTTGCTCGGTGGAGACGGCAGCACCTCCTCTATTTTCTTTGCCAGGGGTTGGCGTTGCTTCGGGTGGGGGACTGGCATGGTTCCTGGGTTTGTTATGTTGTCCGATTTTTATGGAGCATTTGTGGGCAGCATGTGTTTTGTCCAGCTCATGCTTCCCATCATTTTCATAAAATCCACAGTGTGCTCAAACATTGGCTGTCCAAATGCCTGGTGCATTCATCTGTTGCTGTTCTCCGCCTCTGTCCACCATGATGCTGTTAACAAGCAATTAAGCTCATGACCGTGCATGACAGTAGACAAGTAGAGGTCCAACAAACAGCAGTCAAGATAAGCATTTCAGGTTTTTGCACAGGTGACAAGATCTCAGTCTTTAATGTTCTGCATCAATGCAGAGATCCACATCACAATGCATTGTTTTTCCTAAACAATAAAAGCTAAGTTTGTCTAAGTCTTACAGGTCTGTACTGATATTACTTTGTAGACTAAACTAGGGACTAATTTGTGTGTTGCACCATCTTGTAATATAGTCATTACACTGGCTGATAGCAGATGATTTACATTTGCTGCTGTGCGATAACAGCATAAGAAGCTGGATTCATGACATAAGAGAGTAGCCACCAGTTACTGTTGACATAAGTGTGCTAAACTATTTTACACTACTGCACTACTGTAAACTGTTCCATGGCATTAAAATCACATGTAATATTCTTCTTCTTCTCCTTCCGCTTCTTTATGCTGCTCCCTTGAGGGGTCACCACAGTGGATCTGCCTCCATGTCACCCAATCCCTTGCATCTTCCTCTGTAACATCAACCCTCTCCATGTCCTCCTTCACTGCATGAATCTGGCCTCCCTCTTTTCCTCCTGCTTGGTAGCGCCATCTTCAACATCCTTTGTCCAATATATCCACTATCCTCCTCTGCACATGCCCAAACTATGTCAGCCTTGCACCTCTTACTTTGTCTCCAAACCTCTTAACCTGAGCTGTCCCTCTGATACACTCTTATCTAATCTTGTTGCTCCTAGTCATTCCCAGTGCAAATCTTAGTAGGGTTGGGACAAAATATCAATTCAGTGATGGATCACGATACTTGACACTAACAACTATCCACCGATCCCTAAACACATGGATTGATCTTTCATTAATTAAGTACAGTATATTCATGTAAATCAGGGGTGTCCAACCATGTGCCATGGAGAGCCAAGACCCTGCAGGTTTTCTCTTCTACCCAGTCTCTTCAGCAGGTGTTTTCACTTATCAGCAATCAGTGGGAAGAAGTTCACTGAAATCTGCTGTTGAAGACACTGGTTGGAGGTAAAACCTGCAGGGTCTTGGCTCTCCATGGCACATGGTTGGACACCCCTGATGTAAATGTACCCTCTTGCTTATCCAATTAATTTCATTTTCAGTCCACTAGATGGTGCAAAGCAAGTATCCAGTCAAGTCAAGTCATAGCTTGTCTTGCGAGATTTGCAGCCAGATGGAGGAAGAGCGCCCATTGTCGGTGGAAGTCATATCTCGTCTCATAAGATTTGCAGCTAACTTTGAAAGTTAGGAAGCAGTTAGCTCAAAGTTAGCTCAAATGTCAGGCCTTTTTTGGATTTTAGAACAAAGATGGAAGACCTTGACATGACACGCAACCCGCAAGAAGTGCTGCACAAAACCCCCCCAAAACAAACAAAAACCACACAGGCCAGCATATGTCTCAGAGCAGACTTAACAATGGCTAAGTTAAAAACACACCAGCATGGAGTTTGCAAGCAGCGCTCAGAGAAAAAAGTAAGTAATGTTTATTTATGAAGTGCTTTTCAGAGGCATATAGTCACAAAGTGCTGTACAATACAAGAAAATATAAAAGGAATTTCCATCTATCCATCTTCTACCACTTAATCCTTTTCAGGTCGTGGGGGGCTGGAGTCTATCCCAGCATCTTTGGGCGAGAGACAAGGTTCCCCCTGGACAGATCACCAGTCCATCTCAGGGCCAACACAGAGAGACAGACAACCATTCACTTTCACATTCATACCTAAGGACAATTTGGAATCCCCAGTTGATGGCAATTAACCTAACCTGCATGTCTTTGGCCTGTGGGAGGAAATCAGAGTACCCGGAGTAAACCCACGCAGACACGGGGAGAACATGCAAACTCCACACAGAAGGGTCACCGATGGTCAGGGGGTGGGATCGAACCCATGACCTTCTTGCTGTGATAAAACAGTGCTAACCATTGCTCCACCGTGCTGCCCAATAAAAGGAATTTGATAAATAAAAATAATTTTAAAAAATACAAAAACAAGTTAAAACACAAGATTAAAATAATTTTAAAAATATCAGACTTACCATTAAAAAGCAGTCGAATTGAAACAATAGAAAACCTCCTTAAACAAAAAAGTTTTCAGCTGCTTTTGAAAAGAGTCCACAGAGTCAGATAAACATAGTTGGAGTGGGAATCTATTTCAAACAACGCCGTCCACTGCCCTCCGTGTGTTCAGAGACACATCTCTGCAGAAAATGAAGCCCCAAGAATACTTTATTAGACGAAAGAGATGTCAGCAGTTTTACTTTTGGACATGATTTGAGGTTGAATAAGGTGAAAAAAGTATCAAAGTTATGATATTATGATACTCGATATCGTGATTATCGTTGAATCGTGACCCAAATTGAATCATGAGATCCCTCGCGATTGCCATCCCTAAATCTTAACATCTTCAACTCTGCCACCTCCAGCTCTGCCTCCTTTCTTTTTGTCAGTGCCACCATCTCCAAACCATATATCATAGCAGGTCTCACTACCATCTTGTAAATCTTCCCTTTCACTCTAGCTGCTATCTTTCTGTCACAAATCACCCATGACACTCATCTCCACCAACTCCAGCCTGCCTGCACTGTCTTCTTCACCTTTCTTGTGCATTTTCCATTGCTTTGGATGGTTGACCCCAGGTATTTAACTCATCTACCTTTACTACCTCTATTCCTTGCATCTTTAGAGTTACACCTGCCTCACCCTCATTCACACACATGCATTCTGTCTTGCTTCCGCCGAATTTCATTTGTCTTCTCTCCAGAGCATACTTCCACCTCTCCAGGTTCTCTCCCACCTGCTCCCTACTCTCACTATGGATCACGATGTCGTCTGCAAACATCATAGTCCAAGGAGAATCTTGGATGACCTCGTCTGTCAGCCTGTTCATCAATGTGGCAAATAAGAAAGAGCTCAGAGCCAATCCCTGATATAATCCCACTCCCACCTTGAATCCCACCTCCACATCTGTCACTCCTACAGCATACCTCACCACTATCTTGTAGTCATCATATATATCCTGTACCACCCTCACCTACTTCTTCATACAGTACCACACTTCTTCTCTTGGCATCCTATCATATTCTTTATAGCTCCACAAAGACACAGTAAACACTTACAGGCCTTCTCTGTGGCTGTGGCACAGATGTAGTATGGTTGACTACTGATTGGAGGGTCAGTAGTTCAATTTCTGTTCTCTCTGCAGTCTGCATGTTGAAGTGTCCTTGAGCAAGACACTGAACCCCCAGTTGCTCCTGGTGGGTCAGGCCAGCACATTGCAGTGGGCGGATAACAGGATCTGTAAAGTGCTTTGGTCATCCAGAGATGAGCAAAAAGCGCTATATGGGTCTGGGTCTATATTTATATATTGCCGGTAATTTAACTAACTGCAATGCTGTTAATACCATCTAACTGCAATGCTCCTGCACTGTGTATATACATTGGTGTGAAAAAGTGTTTGCCCCCTTCCTGATTTCTCTTTTTTTTGTATGTTTGTCACACTTAAATGTTTCAGATCATCAAACAAATTTAAATATTAAACAAAGATAACACAAGTAAACACAAAATGCAGTTTTTAAATGAAGGTGTTTATTATTAAGGGGAAAAAAAATCCAAACCTACATGGCCCTGTGTGAAAAAGTGATTGCCCCCTAAACCTAATAACTGTTTGGGCCACCCTTAGCAGCAACAACTGCAATCAAGCATTTGCAATAACCGGCAATGAGTCTTTTACAGCGCTGTGGAGGAATTTTGGCCCACTCATCTTTGCAGAATTGTTGTAATTCAGCCACACTGGAGGGTTTTTGAGCATGAACCGCCTTTTAAAGGTCATGCCACATCATCTTAATCAGATTCAGGTGTAGCATCATCTCACTTTGGTTCAGCAATAATTATTCTTCTGCTTAAAGACATTTTGTTTCACCCAGGAGTAAGACAGTCAAGAACTGATTTTCTCCCCAGGCCACAGCTGAAATCCCATTCCTTTGCTAAAACCAGTCTAAAAGAATTCAACCTATTTCCTCCTGCGCCCCTTTATTGCCCCCATAAACATGGAACAGACATGGAGCCCTCATGGCCTACACAGATCCACAACTCAGTTAATTTCCTTAAACTCTGGGACATGCTGGATTTAACCACTGAACTTTAAAGTACATTATTACAAACTCAATTCTAAATCTTCCCTTTTCAGGACTATGAAAAGCAAATGGACTCTGATGTTTTAATGTGGAAAATCAATAATATGTGTGAAATGCATTAATCTGTGATTTTATATATATGCATGTTAAAAATGTTTAAATGAATGTTTATTCCTGCATGTTGATTTAGAAGCACTGCTTATAAGTTACGCTAATGACTAAAGTTAGCTTAGTTATACATAAGTGTGTAAAAGCATATTCCAGTGTATTAAAATTGTGTGTATCCAGGGTGACCGGTATCAAATGTCACCCAACGTTCACTGGGCTCCAGCTTCTCCATCCCATTGGTCCCTCGCAGACAAAGCCTGTCATTGGACTAAAGTTCGTCAAGCCCGCCCACGAAGGACGCTCATTGGCTGAGATTCCGGTCAACCCGGAAGCCTGCGAAAGCTCAACAGAACTTATAAAAGGAGGAAAACCCCCTGCTACTTCATCTTTTGGACTCGCTCTTTTGACACGCTCTTTCGTTTTCTTTCGTCTCTTTTAACGCCTCTTTGGACGCCTCTTTCGCCTCCGTTCGTCGCTCTCTTTTTGTCCATTGTCTACACACAGCAAGAAAGAACTTTGGGAAGAACAAAGGACTGTCCGAACAAAGACTTCTCCCACATGTTGCTTTTCCGAGCACAGAGCAGATAACTCTTAATTTGTTTATGTAACTTTGTATTTTAATGTTTTTTCTTTTTCTCTTAAATGCCTAGGAATTGCTCTTTCTTTGAGCTCAATTCTTAATCGGAGTTAAACTCCCAATTTTTATTTATCTCTTTTTCTTTGTTAAACTTTCTGTAAAACCACCGTTTGTTTTAATTTTAATGTAAGTTTTAATCTTGACTTTATTTTTATAATATTTTTCTTGACCAATCACACACCAGAAGCTATTATTTTATCTAAAGTCTGAAAGTCTTTTTCTAATTTGAGATCTGAGTAGATCTAATTATTCTCGAAGACCTCTGGAGCTGCTTGTCTACGAAGGAGAAAACGCACAGCTCTTCATCACACGCTGAAGAAACGTCGGCACCATCTGGCTCTGATCCAAGTTACAACTGTGGGTCATACAGCCAAAATCCAGCCACTTCGACTGCTTGACTTTAAAGGTCGAACTGTGGACCCTGAAATATCTGCAGGCAGATATTTCCCCTAACATCCACGAAATCTTGGGCTGAGGAAACGCCGAACGAGGAATCACGTGAGCTGCAAACTTTAATTCATCTGCTGAATTAAACGTCTGAGGTTCGGTAATAATTTGTATATCTAATCAGATGCAAATTAAGAAGCCCTTAACATAACTCCTCTTTTCGTTAAAATTCCGTTTTTATTTTCTTAAGATTAATCCAAGACTTTTCATATAATTAGTAAACTTTCTCCATAAATTTGCGTTGTTTCCATAATCTGTTAACTCAAACTGATAGAAATTCATTTCTCAGTTTAACCCTGGTTCCGAAAATATTGACATTGTTAATCTATCATTTACAAGATTGATTTTATGATTAATGAAATTACTGCAATGTCTGTTAATCATTTCATTTAATAAATATGTGAAAATGAGAGAAGTTGTTGAGAATTTATTTCATTCTGAGTCTGTTTCAAGCCCAGGTATCGAATTCACGGAAAATTTTTGAGACTGATTATTAATTAATTTATTGAGGGATTAACCACTTGCACTCCGGGCAATTTTCCTAAAAATGCCAAAAAAAAAAACGTGCCCAAAGTAAATCGAAAGCTGTTATTCAACCCTTTGCAGCATCTTCATGGGGTTGGTCTCATTTAAAAGAAAACACTTTGAATTTTTTGGCAAAAAAAAACATAATCTCTCTATGTGCTCCGGCCACTGAGTTACAGTCATCTAAACATACTGAACTTGAAGAAAAAAAATTTGGACACAGTGTTTTTTTGGATACAAATGCTTGTAAATAACACACAGCTGTCCGATCCGGCTGGAAAATGCAACAGAAATGTAGAACCAAGTGTTATCCAGCTGAGATCCAAATTTGGTAACAATACCACAAAAAATGAATATTTTACACAGCTTTGTTCTCAGGTAGTTCCCAGGCGTTATGGAACTGTGCCAAATTGTGCCAAATTGCACAGTTTGGAAAAACGTCTGTAACTTTTGAATAATTCAATGTAGAATCTTCATTTTAGGCTCTAATGAAAGGTCACACTCAGGGCTGTGTGTGTGTGTGTGTGTGTGTGGGCGGGGGGTCGTCCTCCCCCCCCCCCGCTACCAAGGACCAAATTCGGCCCTCGCTACAAGACGGAATACACTCTTTTTTTTTTTCCTTGCATGTTTTCACAGCGGCTCCCCCCCCCTCGCTACTGTGTGTGTGTGTGTGGGGGGGGGAACCGTGAACGGACCGTGAATGCCCCCCCCCCTCGGTACAGAAGAGGGCCATCGCTACATGATGGAATAGACTGATTTGCTTCCCCCCGCCGACCGAGGAGCGTTCGGACCGTGCCCCCCCCCTCCTCTTCTGCAGCGGGTGGGGGGGGGGCGTTCACGGTCCGAACACGGCAAATGAACAGTTTATCGCGGCGCACGCACTTCGTATTTCGTGCGCAGTACAGTTGTAAATTACCGATCGGTCAAAAGTCATTTTTGGATTACAGTTTTCAGGGATAAATAATAATTTAGCTTATAACACCTTACCTCTTCAAAGCAGCAGAGTCGTGGCGAACAGCTCTTCCCACGCGTCAGACGAACGCGACGCTGCTCCGCTCGTGGATCCCGATTAACATAATTCCATTACATATTGCCGTTTTGGCGAATGATTTACGACTTTTGTCGTCGGCCTCCGTCTATTCTGCTGGAATGAGTGCAGGTCCCACTTGTGGGTGTTCTCCTTGCTGCTGGGTGAGCCTGGGTCTGTAGGAGATTTGTCCAGCGTCCTTTGTTTTCATCTGTGGCAGCAGTAAATATCGCTTCACCCAGCCAGAATTTCTGTGCTTCAATTGGCTCCTGCGTTCACAGTAGGCGGGTCCTCCTTCCTAGATTTTCATTCATTGGTTCTTCAAGGTTTCAGAAACCCAATTCAAGGCTCTTATTAGTCGAATGAGAGGTCAATCAGATGAACTAATCTGTTCGCGGCTGTCTCTGCAGTTTTTTTTTGAGTGGCGCTTGGACGCTACTACATCACCATCACCACCATCATGCGTCATGCGCACGAGGGCGCATGAGCGCGCTCTCGCACGCCCTCGTGCGTCATAGGACGCAGAGACTTGCCCGCCCGCAGAACAACGGAGCGCAAGTGGTTAAACAGGTATAAAGTGAAATTAAAATTAAAATTGCTTCTTAGAGATAGAAGCTGGTGCCCCTACGAGTGTTATTAACTTTTCTGGTGTATATGAAATGAAATTTGATCTCAGATTCCAATACATCAATATAAATTAAATAATTTATACCTGATCATATTTATTAATTTCATATTTTTCTACACAGGTCAGGACTTTGACTAGGCCACTCCAAAGTCTTTATTTTGTTTTTCTTAAGCCATTCAGAGGTGGACTTGCTGGTTTGTTTTGGATCATTGTCCTGCTGCAGAACCCAAGTGTGCTTCAGCTTGAGGTCACGAACAGATGGCTGGACATTCTCCTTCAGGATTTTTTGGTAGACAGCAGAATTCATGGTTCCATTTACCACAGCAAGTCTTCCAGGTCCTGAAGCAGCAAAACAGCCCCAGACCATCATACTACCACCACCATATTTTACTGTTGGGATGATGTTTCTTTTCTGAAATGCTGTGTTACTTTTACCCCGGATGTAATGGGACACACATCTTCCAAAAAGTTCAACCTTTGCCTTGTCAGGCCACCAAGTATTTTCCCAAAAGTCTTGGGGCTCATCAAGATATTTTCTGGCAAAACTGAGTTGAGCCTTTATGTTCTTTTTGCTCTGCAGTGGTTTTTGTTTCGGAACTCTGCCATGCAGGCCATTTTTGCCCAGTCTATTTCTTATGGTGGAGTCATTAACACTGACCTTAACTGAGGCAAGTGAGGCCTGCAGCTCTTTGGATGTTGTTGTGGGGTCTTTTGTGACCTCTTGAAAAAGTCGTTGCTGCGCTTTTGGGGTAATTTTGGTCAGCTGGCCACGATCGCAGCATGATGTCTAGCTTTTGAGGATCTTTTGGTCTACTTCACTTTGTCAGGCAGGTCCTATTTAAGTGATTTCTCGATTGAGAACAGGTGTGGCAGTAATCAGGCCTGGGTGTCGTTAGAGAAATTGAACTCAGCTTTCCAAAGATGTGAAAAACCACAATTAATTGTTTTAACGGGGGGGGGGGGGGTGTCACTTTTTCACAGAGGGCCATGTTGGTTTGGATTTTTTTTTACCCTTAATAATAAACACCTTTTAAAAACTGCATTTTGTGTTTACTTGTGTTATCTTTGTCTAATATTTAAATTTGTTTGATGATCTGAAACATTTAAAGGTCTGATGACACGATTTTGACATTTTTTAGCATGTTGTGTAAACCCAAAAGTCGTTGTCGATGATCAATATAATATTTACAACCGTTCCTGCATAAACTAGTTATCATCAAAAAACCACAGCCGCTGACTGGACTGTGGTGTCACCCAACAAATGAAGGGCAGCACCACCATGACGTAAATGACAGAACAGACTCCAGTGTTGTTGAGTGGAATGACAGCAGCTTTGTAGCTCAGAGTTTCTCTGGTTTCTTGTTTTAATTTTACGGCTATGTGTCATGGAGTGGTCCTGGCAGACCACTATTGAGACACTAAAGGCAACAAGTGAGTTTGCGTATTTATTAAAGGACTGATACAATGTACAAAATAATGAGCCTCGTGGGGCAAAACACAAATAAAGACTAGGACACACTATAATATACTGAGGACCAGGGAGACTGATGGGAGACAAGAATACAACACTTCCATGCGAATAGGACGCTGAAAGGAACTGGCTTCGGACGTAGGGAAACCAGTCTGGATAATGTGAGGTCGCAGCCCCGAGTGACAGGAGTTGCTCCCTTAAATAGGGCAAGATAATTAATCAGCTGATGAGGCGTCAACAGCTGAATCAAATCAAGGCCAGCTGTCACTGCTGAGCTCGGCTCTGACAGCCGGAAGCCCCACAGAGACACAGTTAAAATAAGAACTCAGAGAGCCCACAAGGAATTACTAAAGAATGGGAAGAAAATACTGCATGACCCGAGCGCGGACGAGATTGGCGCTCAGACCATGACACTATGCCTTCGTCTTGTGTTGCAGGCTTAGATAAACAGCAGGCCGAAAAAGACCACATCACACGCTTCAGGTACAACTGTCATAAGCCTCCTCGTGTGCTCCTCGTGCACTTTTACGCAGGAGAAGTACACGGGGAGGGGAAGGATTAATGGATTTACACGCAGCTTTGACCTACTTTCTGTGATCGCATGCTGACATCTTGCCGGTCCGGCCACATCCCCTCTCTCATTATCACCAGCTGATTCAAACTCCCGTTGATCATGTTTTCCGGTCCTCGCCCAGGTGCTTCTCATCTCACCATCACCAGCAGTGTGTCTACTTAGAGGCCGTTTGCCAGTCACGCACTGCTGGTCCATAGTATTGTCATCTGTGCTGTTAGTCTGCTGGTATTTTCAGCACTCTTATGACATTAGTCACTCAATGTTTGCCGAGGTTCTCGTGCGTCCTTGAAGCGATGCCGGCTCTGGGGCGCACCTGTGGCTAACATGTCTCCTCTCATTCTTTCTCTGGGCGATGCCAGCCCATGAACACCATCAGTAAGTGTGTTTGTGTTTTTTGTACGTCTTCACCTTTTTGGGAATTGTCTGTCTTTCTGTACTAAATGTGCTGTGGTGAATCCTGCAAGTAAATCCTTGTTATTTCATCCTCTCTCTCTGTTCCCTGTGTAAGAGTGCATGGAGGGTCATGATGAATGAATTTACACGCAGAATTCACCACAGCACATGTATTGAACATAAGAATTATGACAACAGTTCCCAAAAATTGTTTAATTAATTAAAAAAATTAATAAATTGAAAATTAACAATTAAAAACTAATAAACAATTAAAAATTAATAAATTGGGATTGTGGGGATCGTGGGATCGTGGGTTCGATCCCAGCCCCCCCCCCTACCAACAGTGATCTGTGTGGAGTTTGCATGTTCTCCCCGTGTTTGCGTGGGTTTACTCCGGGATTTCTCCGGTTTCCTCCCACATGCCAAAAACATGCAGGTTAGGTTAATTGGAGACTCTAAAGTGGCCCTAGGTGTGAATGTGTGTGTGAATGGTTAAGGGATAGCGCCGTATCGTGGCTGCTTCATCCATCCAGGTGGTGGATGACCCTCAATTTCCCCTCTGGGGATCAATAAAGTATACTAAATCTAAAAATCTACTACTAAAAAAAAGGTGAAGACTTACAAAAGCAAACAGAAACACTTACAGTTGACGTTTGGGGCTGATATCGCTCAGCGAACATGAAGAGGAGACGTGTTAACCACGGTTGCGCCCCAGGGCCGACATCGCTTCAAGGGGCGCAACAGAACCACGGCTGTGTGGAGTGGCTAACACGTCGTGATAGTGTTGGCAGTATTGGCTGGCTGACAACACGGCAGATGATGCACACAAAACATGAACAGCTGGCTGTCAAAGAGAGAGGGCGCGTGTGTTCGGACTGGCGAATCTTGGACAGTGCCCATCTGAAAGTGGGACAAAATGCACATAAAACATGTGCAAAACAAAAATAACAAGAACTCAAAATACAATCCATAATAAACCTGATGCCTGAGCCACAGAGAATACACTGCTTTGATTTTATTGAAAAATTGGGTTGAAATAAATTATATTTATGAACAAATAATTTGTTGCAATATCTGTAACAAAAGCATAACACTCGGTGTTCCCCTGCTGTGTGTTTGCCGCTGCTGCTGCGGCGGGCATGTGTGCCTCTCCACTGTCACTCTGAGTCTGACTCGCTTGGCACAATGCCCGCTTGGCACGGCTCAAACCTGTAGGGTCTGATGACCCCAGATTCTTTATTGTCATCCCATTCTTTGGAACTATAACCGTCGGAAGACTGGACAACACAAACCAATTCCAGACTACATGTGCTGGAACCATCGTCGATGTTTTCTACTGCTTTCATCCTGTGTGTATAATGGGCAGCCAAGCGCTGTGTTCTGTTGATGATGTTACAACATGGCCGGGTGGTGGTGGTGGGGGGGTTCCAGCCACTGACGCAATTGAGGACGTGGCACTCCTGAAAACGTCGGATATTCACGTGAAAAAAAGCCTGTTTGATTTAGAACTGCACAGACCAACTTATTTCGTCATATTGTATTATGTGTTGAAAAATTAGATAAAGTCAAAAACGTGTTATCAGATCTTTAAGTGTGACAAACATACAAAAAAAAAAGAAAGAGAAATCAGGAAGGGGCAACCACTTTTTCATACCACTGTAACTGTGTACATATGTATATTTATTTACTGTTTTGGCTAACCAATTCTTATCTTATTATCTTATTTACTATTGCTCTGAGTGCTGCTATCCCTTTGCTGCTGCAATCCTGTACTTTCCCCATTGTGGAACTAATAAAGGCTTATCTTATCTTACCTTATCTTATCTAAGGGAATGCTATTTACCATTCTTCTCCATCAATGGTCTTAAAGCAAATGTTGCATCCATAGTACTCTTTCTTGGCCTAGAAACTGTACTGTGTACTGTGCTGCTCGCAGATTGTCACCTTTCTTCTTCACCTAGCTTCAACAGCTGATACTCATATGCTTATAGCATTAATATTTATTGCATGTAACTGACTTAAACCCCACAACTGAATGTATCACTTACATATTTTGATGTCACACAACATGATTAAATATAAAATAAATATTCCACCCACATTACAGAGAAAGTAATCTGCTATATTTTTTTCTTTAAAAAGGTTGAAGACTGGGCTGTTTTCTTCTGTATTGCAGAGTATGCAAGTGCTATAGCCCCTCTCAGCCACTAGGGAACCCCCAAGCTACAAATTCAGCCTCAATCAATCAATCTTTATTTCGGATAGATTAATAGTACAGATTAAAAGAAACAGAGTAATATAACAAAGGGGGAAAGAAAATCCAACAAGGTCATATTAGACAATAACTCCTCTGATTATACAGTTCAACATAAGTTATTCAAAATGGGTGATGGCTGAAGCCGCAGCTTATATAGCCTCAATATTGATGGGCGTTTAAAAAAGTGCCGGTCTTTAATTGTAAAGACAGACTAAAGATTTCACTAAAGTTTCTGATTTATGAGGAACAAGTGTATAATAATGAGGAAAAAAAGATGCAATTTCCCAAGAAAGAGTTTCATCAGGTCTATTGCAATAAAGCTCCAAATGAATACTTACTTTGCAAGTAAGTCAGTGCTGATTAGATTCTTATGTTAACTTTTTAGTTTAGTGAAAGTAAGATTTTTTACAGTATGCCACTTCAATTGTAAAGTATTTGTCAGTTTTATTATTAAATAACAACCATTCACTCTTGTGTTGGCCCTGTGATGGACTGGCGATCTGTCCAGGGTGTACCCTGCCTCTCGCCCAAAGATGCTGGGATAGGCTCCAGCACCCCCCCTCCCCCTCGTGACCTGAAAACGATTAAGCGGAAGAAGATGGATGGATGGATAGATTATTAAATAACAAGAATTAAATGGCTTTTGATATCTTAGGCTTGACAATTGCTGTTTTTCAATAGCACAAATAGTACAGATAGACTTATCAGATAAGATAAGATAAGCCTTTTTAGTCCCACAATGGGGAAATTCCAGTATTACAGCAGCACAGGGATAGCATCACTTAGGCAACAATTAATAAGATGATTCTTCATCTTCTTTTAGATTTAATAGGCGGTTGGCAACCAGCTTACAGGTGCATTACCGCCACGTACGTCACTCTAAATAAGATAATAAGAACTGGTTAGCCAAAAGCAGTAAATGAATATACATGCACACAGGTACAGTCATGTGAAAAAATTAGGACACCCTGTATAAGCCTGTGTGTTTTTTGAACATATTTGGACGTTTAATATCAATGTTAAAAATAGTGGGGGATTCATGTAATACAACTAAACAATTAAAAATGAATTAAAGACTTCTGTCAAATTTTCAAATAGTGAGAAATGAATTAGGACACCCCCTAACTTTTTTAGGACCCCCCCACATTCATTCTTACTTAAAATGGGTACAATAAATGTTAAAAAATGCAAATAAAAACAAAAACAATGTTAGACATACAGTAGATATGTGAACATTTCTCAAAGAACTGAGTATTTAAGATAAGATAAGATAAGATAAGATAAGCCTTTATTAGTCCCACAACGGGGAAATTCCAGGATTGCAACAGCACAGGGATAGCAACACTCAGAGCAACAATCAGAAGGCAAGAAAAAAAAACAAGCAAGCAAGAGCAGCTAATAAACATATGTACGTATTACTATAAAATATATATATATACACACACACACAGACACACAGTGCAGAGCATTGTAGCTGGATGGAATAAATATATGAATATATGAACACACAGTGCAGAGCATTGTAGCTAGATGGAATAAATATGTAAATATATAAACACCCACAGTACGGAGCATTGCAGCTAGGTGGAATAAATATGCAAGTATATAAACACACACAGTGCGGAGCAATGTAGCTAGATGGAATAATATGTAGATATATAAATATATAAACACCCACAGTACGGAGCATTGTAGCTAGATGGAATAAATATGCAAATATATAAACACACACAGTGCAGAGCATTGTTGCTAGATGGAATGAAACAGCATAACCGTCTACTTAGTTATCCTACATGGTATGATTATGTGCCCATACATATTCTCACCCTCCATAGCGACCGGTATGTTCCTAGTTGTATGCCGGAGAGGACCATTGTGTAAGTCTATTGCATCTTTTGCATTCAAAAAACTATTAGTTTGTTACGTCTTTTTGCTATCTCTGCGAGCAGCCCTGCTTAGGTTGTACAGTCTGACAGCCGTTGGTAGGAAGGACCTACGAAACCTCTCGGTTGTGCACCTGGGATGATGTAGTCTGCTGCTAAATGAGCTCCTCAGTGCATTCAGTATGTCCTGCATAGGGTGGAACTCGGACTCCAGCAGAGATGACAGTTTAGCCACCGTCCTTCTCTCTCCTATCTCCTCCATCGGATCAAGGCGCTGCCCCAGGACAGAGCTAGCTTTCTTAATCAGGTTTAATTTTAATTTAATGGGGTGTCCTAATTTTTTAACATGGCTGTATATACACGGTACAGGAGCATTGCAGCTTGATGGAGTAAACAACATTACAGTTTGTTAATTTACCCTGCAGAATATGAATATGTACCCAGACAGTATATTTCGTATCTGAATGAACAGTGTTGTTATCACCCTCAGCAATGATTGATATTGTCCTAGTTGTATAATGGAGGGGACGATTTATTGTGCAAGGTTGTTATGTTTTGTACATTCAGTACGACCTCTATGTGCAGCCCTGCTTAGGTTACAAAATCTGACAGCCATAGGTAGGAAGGACCTGTAGAACCTCTCCATCGTGCACCTAGGATGACACAGCCTACCGCTAAATGAGCTCCTCAGTGCGTTCAGCGTGTCCTGCACGGGGTGGCACTCAGACTCCAGCAGAGATGACAGCTTAGCCACCATCCTCCTCTCTCCTATCTCCTCCACTGGGTCGAGGCGTCACCCCAGAACAGAGCTAGCTTTTTTGATCAGTCTGTTCAGTGTCTTCCTGTCGGCTGCCGTGATGCCACTGCCCAGCAGACCACTCCAGAATCAGAATCAGAATCAGAATCAGAATCAGGTTTATTGCCATTGTTCATGTAGTACACAAACTAGGAATTTGTCTCGGTACAATGCTGCAACATTAAACATGATAAGATAAGAGAAATAAACTATACATGTAATAAAGTGTAGGATAAGATTAAGTGATACTGGTCAACAGTTAAAATATATATTAGCCAGCAGCAGATACTGTGGAGAACTATATAGTGCAGTCGGTAATGCAGAAAGAAAACAGTGATGATTGACATGAGTCTCCAAATGTGATGGCTGACGCCACCACTGAATCGTAAAAGGTCTTCACGAGTGCCCCTTGCACTCCAAAAGACCCGAGTCTCCTTAGGATGAACAGCCTGTGCTGACCCTTCTTGTAGAGCACGTTGGTGTTGTGTGACCAGTCCAGTTTACTGTTCAGGTGAACATCCAGGTACTTCTAAGATGTCACCATCTCAATGTCTGTTCCCTGGACATTTACTGGTGCTGTAGGGGGTTGTCCTCGCCTGTGGGAGTCTACCACCAGTTCCTTAGTTTTCCTTACATTGATCTGGAGGCAGGTCTGTTGGCACCAATCCATGAAGTCCTGGATAAGCCCTTTGTACTCCGCATCATCTCCATCAGAGATGAGGCCGACAATCGCAGAGCTGTCAGAGAATGTAATTACACTTGAAAGTACAGAGTCAGTATTAAAATAAACATGTGTCTTTTATGATTCCTTTCTTCCTTCTTTAAAAATGATATTATTAAACTGATTCAGGACTTTGTATCTAATCAAAATTAGTCCTTCTGCCAGATTATTATTTTGAATTACCATCTACTCTTTATTTAATAATTTTACTAAGATCTATTCTTTCAAAGTTGTTCAAAATATTATAAATTTAAGTGTTTTATTATGAGATAACTTCCAGTAACTGTAGGATTAATTCTACACAGAACAATAACTTCATTAGTCAGATTCTCTTGATGTTTAATTTCTCTTAGTTGGCATCATTTGTGCTTGTCAGGCAAACTGAAGGAAGCAATGTTGATAAATGATGAGCGAACCAAAATGATGAACAATGACCTGATGAAGAGATGATGAATGGGATAATCATTAGCAGCTCGCACCCCTCCCCCTCTATCTCTTTGAGCAAATTAATGTCTTCATTGTTGATGTAATAAACTGTTGTCTTGCTGTTCTTGGGCTCCTTACAGGGGAAAACAGAAAGGGAGGGAGGCAAATAGTCTTTTAAAAGAAACTGCACTGGCAAA
Organism: Pholidichthys leucotaenia; assembly: GCA_020510985.1. Taxonomy (NCBI): domain Eukaryota; kingdom Metazoa; phylum Chordata; class Actinopteri; order Cichliformes; family Pholidichthyidae; genus Pholidichthys; species Pholidichthys leucotaenia. Next base: position 362,672,699 of record CM035840.1, read on the forward strand.
TAGATGAGAAGCCTGTTTATGCAAATAAGTGCACAAATGAGACTGAATTAGGTCTACTGAGAGAGAACTAGCCTTATCCATATTAATAAACTGCAGGTCACTCACTCCAATCTTGGGACCAATAACTTTCTTTCCCCTCATGGATTACATGCCGTCTTTGATTATGTGGCTGTTTGTTTCACAAATTAACTCAAAACCAACTCAGCATGTGATATTTTAGATTCTTCAGATTTTCTTGCATTTTAAGCTTGTTTGGCAGAGTGGGTGAGATACAACAGAATACATTGGCATAAACAAAGTGTGTGATTTAAAAAACTGACCTTCAGTAGGATCCCTGAGCTTGTTTCTCTGCAAGGAAATGGTCCCACCTTCGGGTGATAAGACAGAGTGAAACCAACATTCCTTCCCACATTCTATTACGATCAACACCGAGCTGAAAAGCAGGAAGTACCATTTTTACATAGTCTTTGGTATGATCTGGTTGGGGTTTGAGCCCACATCTTCCACCAGGCTACCACTGTGGTATAGTACTGAAGTTCAAAGAGAATTTTTTTTAATCTTTCTTGACTTTGTAAATGCCTAAAATTCTTATTGTTGTCTCTTACGGGCTTTGAATCCATTTATTTTCATTTTTAATGCTCATTTCCGACAATTTGCCTAAAGACATGTTTGTTTCCAGCAACTGCCTTAAGCAAATTATCACAGAGGGTGACAACCTAATGTTACATGTCACAATCCCCCCAAAATCAAATGTCAATAGGAAAAGATAAAGGATCTAAATGAAAATATAAATTAAATTGTAGGTGTGAGAATACCTATTGCCTGGAGACACTTGTCAAGAGTTGTGTGCCATCATGTAATCAAACCACTGACCACCTTTCTCTTCAGGAGACTTGTTTTTACATCAGGGCTTTAACCATGGTAACCTTGTGTGCCCTAATGATCCCAGGAGTTATACTGTCGGGAGCAATTTGCTGTCAAGGCAAATTGGTCCTAAGTGAAGGGCCAGACCAGTGGCAGTCCAGTTGATCCCCATGAAGAAGTTACACAACCATCCAGTGTACCCCACCTATTTTGGGGTTACCAGGGCTCGAGGGCAAGCACCTAGTGAGCAAGTTTTTGCCCACAGGACTCAGTCTGAGCTAGCATCATGGGTCCCATGGGGGTCCAGTGGCCTCCCCATCTGCAGGAGAGTTCATGAGGATCATGGTGCTATGTGAACTGTACAACAGTCTGTGCTATTCTGCTTTGACTGCTGCCCCCGCGACGCAGATCCCCAGATAAGTGCTAGAAGATGGATGGGTGGATTATCATGTTTCCATCCAGAAGTTCTTATGTGTATATTCTTAATATGCTTTAATATCATAGAATGGAAACACTTGATAGAAAAGTTTCATATTTGTTTCATATTTTTAATTTGCTTTGTCTCAGAGTCTGTGTGAAAGTGCTAAAGATGCTGATGCAGCTGCACTTTGTTATTGCTTGTTTTAGTTTGCTTGTGTGTGACGGTTCCTGAGAAAGAGATAATCTGTACACCAAGTTTTGACCAGATGTACTGAACCAATCACCATGGACATTCTCTCCTCTACATCTCGGATAACAGAAAGCTTAAAGGACTGAGCGATGTGTGTTTGAGTCAGAATGATGTGCGAATAGGCTCTGAGACTGTTTTTGTATTGTTCTTCACTGGCCAGTGTAATTAAATTTGCTGAAACCTTGATCCTGCCAGATTCTTGACTGATGGTTAAGAAGAATTTTTCTAACAACTATCTTTGTGGTTCCAGCCAACTTTTTAAAAACATTTTAAAAAATGCCGAATTTCTGATTATGAGATGAAAGGAAATATAAAATGATGCCCCTTTTCATCAGCCTCATAAGAAGAGTGACCATTTTCTACGTAACATTACGTAGCGTTTTAGATAATCAAATTTTGACGGTAAAATACAAAACAGTGTGGCTGAATGCATAAATTATTTCCCGGGTTCCTTGAAGCTCTCTACTTCTAAGAGTGCTGTCAGTAAATATCTATCCTATCAAAGTGATCAATGTCAGTGAATGCCAATGTTTATCCAGCATATTGTGAGCTCTCCATCTAGAAAAGCTCCTTAAAATGACAATACCGCCACTCATCATTTTTGTCTTACAGTGTCTTACAGTCTTTAGTTTAAAGCTTGTTGGCTATGTTGTTGGAGCTGAGGCGTGGGTAGTGCCATCACCTGACTCTGTCTATCTGTCCGTCCATGTATCCGTGCTCTAGCTAAAGAGGAAATGATCCTAGGGTGACTAAACTTGACAGACTGACTACACTAATACCACGTTTGGCTATGCTTTTGTGATCCGAAGGTCTAAGGAAGGGATGAGCAAACGTTTTAGCTCAGGGGCCACACTGAGTTTAAAATTTGACAGAAGGGCTGGGCCACGATCAGATAGATGGTAGAGTGTTTGTGTGAACTAAAATAAAGTGCATGTAAAAGTCGTTACCTAAAAGTGAAATAAAATTTACCTTCAGTGTCAGTGGGAACAGTGTTGTTGGGCACCCTTTTTTGCCAGTGCATCAAAGTTTGATGCTAGTTTGGTTGTGGCAATTCTCAGGACAGATCTGAGGTGTTCATCAGTTAGTTGGGATCTGTGGGGAGCTTTGTTGATGTTCACGCTGAAGGTCTGCTCACACAGGGAGGTAGAGCCAAACAACACCAGCATCCTCTGTGCCATCTTCCGAATGTTTGGAAACTTGGCTTCACTAATTGAAGCATAAAACTCATCCAGTTTAAGGGAGGTGAACTTCTCCTTTATTCAGAGTCACACTGAAGATCGATAAGTTCCAATTGTATATCCTGCGGTGCTGTTTCAGAGTCTTGTGACAGGGAAAATGACACAAGCTGAAGTGACTTTTCAATTTTTTTCAAAATCAGAGAACCGACGACAGAATTCTCTGTGCAGGCCATCCAGTGATCCGCTGTAGTTCTTCACATGTTGAGGGGACTCTTTCAGTGTCCCAAATATGGGAAAATGAGTGAATGATTTGACATTTGCCTTGAGAATAAAGTCATCTTGGCTTTGAAGGCTCTCACATCCATATACATGTTATGCACAAACTGATCTTTCCCTTGTAGCTTTATGTTCAGCTCATTCATGTGTGCCAATAGGTCTACAGCAAAAGCAAAATCACAAAACCAGGGATTGCTGGCTTTTGCTAATTTGAATGTCAGCAAATAACTTGCCTTGGTGCTTGACCCTTGAATTGCAGCTTGTCAAAGGAAAATATTTTGCCGAGTCTGTAAATTGGCTGCCAACCTCTGAGCAGTAGCCGCCCGTCCTTGCGTTGATTAGTTGCTAGCATAGTTAGCATACTTGGTGGAAAAGTGGCGGCTGAGCTGTCCACTCCTTATTAAACACTCGACACTCACTGTCAACTTTTCCTTTCTTTGGTCCACTCATTGTTAAGCTGGCTTTATACTTTTCACATCTATGATGCATCTACCTACGCCAAGGCCAGAGATCAACTGGCTGCATGCTTCATTAGGATCTACTGCGCAACCAAATGTTTAATGTATGCGCATAACCATCATCTGCAGTTTTATCGCAGCCCAATAGGTGGCGCAAATGTGCTAGACCAGACTCCAGCAAAGTTGGTGTCCGGAGTGCACCATCTAGTGAAAAAGTATTGCGTATTGCAGGAAAACGGCAAAATGAATGTGACCTTTACAAAAATTTGGACAATTATGTACCAGTGTGTTTGGCAGGCTGGATTAAAAAGCCCAAAGGGCCGTATATGGCCTGTGGGCTGAGTTTGCCCATGCCTGGTCTCAGGTCATGGTCACAGGGTCATCAAAGATCAAAATCAAAATCACTTTTGGCTTTATTATGACAACTAAAACCACCAAATTTTAACATAAGCTAGAAGTGGGTCTGGGACACCTCTTGAATGTCCAATGACCTCGCCCTTGCATTTGACCTTGAAGATTGGAAAAGTCTGAAAATGGGTCATAGTGTCCCATCAGAACTGAAGCTGAAAGTCAACCAGAGATTTTAAGTTAAAGTTTAATGTTTATTTGAAAGGGACATTACATACTAATGAACATTAATACAAATGCAAGTATGCCAGATTTAGCAATATTGTTAATTTGCATCTGTAGTCCCCCTACTTCAGGCCTAATCAATTAGTGGCCAGTGGGCCATATGCGGCCCAGAAGCAACCTCCGAGTGGCCTGCGGGCCCAGGCCATGCCAAGGAAATATAAATTTAACCTCATGCACTCCGGTGTACCGCGGGCGGGCACGTCTCTGCGTCCTAGAGCGCACAAGGGTGCCCTAGTATGCACACTGTGCGTCCTAGGGTGCACTGAAGAAAAAAAACCCCTGCATTTCCGTTCTTCCACTACAGACACAGCCGCGAACAGAAAGCCAAAGGAGTGCTTTGATTGGTTTAGATGTGATTGACCTCTCATTCGACTAATAAGAGCCTTGAATTGGGTTTCTGAAACCTTGAAGAACCAATGACTGAAAACCTAGCAAGAAGGACCCGCCTACCAATGGCTGTGAATACAGCCAGCCAATTGAAGCACAGAAGTTTGAAAGCTGTTTTGTGTAAGGCTGGGTGAAGAGAGACTGACTGCTGCAGCAGATGAAAAAAGGACCCGCAGGAAGAACCGCCACAGACCCAGCAGCACGGAGACCACCCACAAGTGCAACCTGTGTGACAGGGACTGCCATTCGCGCATCGGCCTGTTCAGCCACAGGCGGTGCTGTCCCAGCAGAGTAGACGTTTAGGATTCTCTTCCATGGTCATCATAGACCGACGGAGGCCGACGACGAAGGCTGGGTAACACACATGCATTCGCCAGTCTTTTTTTCTTACTACTGTTATTTGCTTTGAAAAATCGTTCGCAAAAACCGCAATCATGGAAGCGCAAAACCGCAACAATGGAAATATGGTTTGACCAGGTCGCGTGACCAGATCCACGAGTCCGTAACAAGCGGACCAGCTTCATGTTCGTCTGACAATGAGGAAGAGAAGTTCGCCAGCTACGCTGCTGTTGTGAACAGGTAAGTGTTATAAGCTAAATTATTCTTTATCCCTGAAAATTGTAATCAAAAATGACTTTTGACCGATCGGTAAATTACAACTGTGCGTAGTAGACCACGGCGCACCGTGACCGCGGCGCACCGGGCGATGTCCGTCCTCTGTAGCGGCGGGGGGGGGGGACAACCCCCCCCCCACACACACACAGCCCTGAGTGTCACCTTTCATTAGAGCCCAACATCAAGCTTCTATATTGAATCATTCAAAAGTTACAGACGTTTTTCCAAACTGTGCCATTTGGCACAATTTGGCACAGTTCAAAAACGCCTGGGAACAACCTAAGAAAAAAGCTGTGTAATATATTCATTTTTTGTGGTATTGCTACAAAATTTTGACCTCAGCTGGATAACACTTAGTTCTACATTTCTGTTGCATTTTCCAGCCCGGATCTGAAGCTATGTGTTATTTGCAAGCATTTGTATCCAAAAAAACACCCAGGCGAAATTTATTTTCTTCAAGTTCAGTATGTTTAGATGACTGTTACTCAGTGGCCGGATCACTTAGAGAGATTATGACTGTTTTGCCAAAAAATTCAAAGTGTTTTCTTTTAAATGAGACCAACCCCATGAAGATGCTGCAAAGGGTTGAAGAACAGCTTTTGATTTACTTTGGGTAAGTCATTTTTTGGCATTTTTAGGGAAATTGACCAGAGTGCAAGGGGTTAAGAAAAAAATATGAAGGAATGACTGTCCGCAAGTGCGCACACAAACAATGCGCGTGACCGTCATCCACGCGGAGCTCAGATGCGCCCTGCCCATGTGACAGTTCCAGTCGGCAGGCAGAGCGTCATTGTCAGAGAGAAGCATGAGCGTATTAAACTACTTTAAACACGGAAAAAAAAATCAGAAGAGATACAGTGGGGAAAAAAAGTATTTAGTCAGCCACCAATTGTGCAAGTTCTCCCACTTAAAAGATGAGAGAGATCTCCAATTTTCATCATAGGTATACCACAACTATGAGAGACAAAATGAGAAAAAAAAAATCCAGAAAATCACATTGAAGGATTTTTAATGAATTAATTGGTAAATTCCTCGGTAAAATAAGTATTTGGTCAATAACAAAAGTTCATCTCAATACTTTGTTATATACCCTTTGTTGGCAATGACAGAGGTCAAACAGAGGTCAATAAAGTTGATTTATTTCATTAAATGTAATTTTATAAAAACAATTCTTTGAAATCAGAGTTAAATTATTTTTCTCTTCTGGCTCTGCAAAATTACGGTCAAAAGTATAAATTGTATAAGGAAAAAAAGTCAAAATTTTTACCACAATCTGTTTCAAATTTATAAAAAAAAAATATCCATCCATCCATCCATCTTCTACCACTTTTCCGGAGGTCCAGGTCACGGAGCCCAGACTTTCCTCTCCCAGCCACCTGCTCCAACTCTTCAGAGAGGATACCAAGGCATTCCCAGACCAGCTGGGAGACATAGTCTCTCCAGCGAGTCCTGGGTCTGCCTCTGGATCTCCTCCCAGAGGGACATGCCCAAAACACCTCAAGTTGGAGGCATCCAGGAGGCATCCCGATCAGATGCCCATACCACCTCAATTGGCTCCTTTCAATGTGGAGGAGCAGCGGTTCTACTCTGAGCCTCTCCCGGATGACTGAGCTCCTCACCCTATTTCTGAGGGTGAGTGCAGCAATCCTACAAAGAAAGGTCATTTTAGCTGCTTGTATCCACGATCTCGTTCTTTCGGTCATTATCCAAAGCTCATGACCACAGGTGAGGGTAGGGACATAGATTGACTGGTAAATCGACAGCTTTGCCTTAGAGCTTAGCTCCCTCTTCACCACAACAGACCGGTACAACGTCCAAATCACTGCAGATGCTGCTCTGATCCGTCTGTCAATCTCTTGCTCCATTCTCCCCTCACTCGTGAATAAGACCCCAAGATACTTAAACTCCTCCACTTGGGGCAGGAGCTTATCCCCAACCCAGACAGGATAACCCACCTTTTTCCGGCTGAGGACCATGGACTCGGACTTGGAGGTACTGATTCTCATCCCAGCCGCTTCACACTCAGTGGCAAACCATCCCAGTAAGACCTGTAGGTCATTGCTGGATGAAGCCAGCAGGACAACATCATCTTCAAACAACAGTGATGACATCCTGTGGTCACCAAGCATGACACCCTCCGTTCCCTGGCTGTGCCTAAAAATGCTGTCCATAAAAATGATGAACAGGATTGGTGACAAAGGGCAGCCCTACCGGAGTCCAACTCTCACTGGGAATGAGTCCGACCGAGTGTTGGCAATATGAGCCAAACTCTCACAACGGTCGTACAGAGACTGAATAGCTCATAACAACAAGCCTGATACCCCATACTCCCGAAGTACCCCCCGCAAAAAAACACGAGAGACGCGGTCGAATGCCTTCTCCAAGCCCACAAAAACCATGTAAATTGGTTAGGCAAACTCCCACAAACCCTCAAGGATTCTCGAGAAGGTAAAGATCTGGTCCGATGTGCCACGGCCAGGACGAAAACCACATTGCTCCTCCTGAATCTGAGGTTTGACCAACAGCCTGACTCTCCTCTCTAGTACCTTGGCATAGACCTTCCCAGGGAGGCTGAGCAGTGTGATCCCTCTAAAGTTGGAGCACACCCTCCGGTCCCCTTTTCTGAAGAGAGGAACCACCACCCCGGTTTGCCATGCCAAAGGCACTGCCCCCGACCTCCATGCAATGTTGCAGAGGCATGTCAATCATGACAGCCCTACAACATCCAGGGCCTTGAGGTACTCAGGACGAATCTCATCCACCCCGGGGGGCTGGCCACCAAAGAGATTTTTAACCACCTTGGCGACCTCAGCCCCTGTGATAGGCGAGTCATTCCCCTCGTCCACAAGCCCTGCTTCCTCTGTGGAAGGCATGTCAGTAGGATTGAGGAGATCCTCGAAGTATCCCTTCCACCACCCGACGATATCCCCAGTTGAAGTCAGCAGTGCCCCATCCGCACCATACATAGTCTGGATAGGGAGCTGCTTCCCCCTCCTGAGCCGATGGACAGTTTACCAGAATTTCTTCGAGGCCGACCAAAAGTCTTGTTCCATGGCCTCACCAAACTCCTCCCATACCCGAGTTTTTGCTTCAGCAACCACCCAAGCCGCACTCTGCTTGGCCTGCCGGTACACCTCAGCTGCTTTGGGAGTCCCACAAGCCAACTAAGCCTGATAGGACTCATTCTTCAGCTTAATGGCCCCCCTCACCACCGGTGTCCACCACTTGGTTCAGGGGTTGCCACCACGAGATACCCCAATGACTTTGTGGCCGCAGCTCTTGGCAGCCACTTCAACAATGGCGGTGGAGAACATGGCCCATTCAGACTCCACATCTCCAGACTCCCTCGGAATGTGGTTGACATTCTTACGGAGGTGGGAGTTGAAGACCGCCCGGACAGGGGCCTCAACCAGACATTCCCAGCACACCCTCACTATACATTTGGGTCTACCAGGTCTGAATGGCATCCTCCCTTGCCATCGGATCTAACTCACCACCAGGTGGTGATCAGTTGACAGCTCTGCACCTCTCTTTACCCGAGTGTCCAAGACATATGGTCGTAGGTCTGATGACACAATAACAAAATTGATCATCGACCTGCGACCTAGGGTGTCCTGGTGCCAGGTGCACATATGGACATTCCTCCCAATCACCCCCCTCCAGGTTTCACTGTCATTGCTCACGTGTGCATTGAAGTCCCCCAGTAGCACAATGGAGTCTCCAAGAGGAGCACTCTCCTGCACTCTAGTCAGAGACTCCAAAAAGGGTGGGTACTCTGAACCATCATTTGGTGCATAGGCACAAATGATTGTCAGGACCCATTTCCCAACCCGAAGATGCAGGGAAACAACTCTTTCGTCCACCGAGGAAAACTCCAATATAGAGGCAGCAAGGTGGGGGGATACAAGAATACCCACCCCTGCTTGTTGCCTCTCACCCGGGGCAACTCCAGAGTAGGCCAAGCTCCAGCCCCTCCCCAGAAGACTGGTTCCGGAACTGGAGCTGTGTGTTGAGGTGAGGCCGACTATATCTAGCCGGTATCTCTCAACCTCATGCACCAGTTCAGGCTCCTTCCCCACCAGAGAGGTGACATTCCATGTCCCAGAAGCCAGTTTAGGAAGCTTGGGATCAGTCCTCCAAGGTCTCTGCCTTTGACAGCTACCTGATCCACATAGCACCGGACCCCCAATGGTCCCTCCTGCAGATGGTGAGCCCACTGGAGGGCAGACCCATGTAACTCCTTCGGGCTGAGCTCGGCTGGGTCCCATGGGCGGAAACCCAGCCACCAGACGCTAGCCATTGAGCCCCTCCCCTCGACCTGGCTCCAGAGTGGGGCCCCGGTAACCCCATACCGGGTGGGGTACACTGAATCCTTGTTCTAGCATTCATCATAAAAAAATAACCCGGCAATTTTATTATAAAAACAGACAAAAATTAGCCATAAAATAATTCACAGATTTATAATAAAGTCTCAAATGTACAAAAGTCAATTTTACAAGAGGAAATTACAAATTTGAGGAAAATGGTTTCAAATTTAGATAAATTTACAGAAAAAAATAGAAAACTATATGAAAATTGTTATAAATTTTGGAGAAAAACCTCAAACCTTCAAGACTGAAGTCATTACTCAAGTTTTTAAGTGGGTGCTTTTTGCATCCTTAACACTACTATAAATTTTGGTTGACTAAGTGTGTGTAATAGAATATGTAGTTATAAAAAGAAGCTCCTACTTACATTTAAGAAAAACCACAATAGTGGATGTGCAATGTTTGTTAATGTTATCAATCTTTACTTGGGGGGGGGGGGGTTGTGCACTGAAGTGTTTGACAGTTCATTTTTTATTCAGCTAAATGCACTTTGTGATGTGCCAAGGTCAGTTATGACCAGGATGTAGTATATTTTATTTCAAAAGGGAAAAAATGTTAATGCTACTCATAGTGCACATTGAGTTTTTATGCACTTTGAGATATGCCTGAGTATGATGTGACCAAAATGATTATTCACAGAATTTTATTTCCATTGTATTTATTTAGTTGTTGTTCAATAGGAAAAATATTTCTACTACTTCAAGTTCTGCTCTACCCCAGCACTGTTATTGTGTTTTTATGCACTTTTGATGTGCCTTTGTCATGTGCCAAGTGCACGTTTAAAACCAAGACAATGAATAAAAAGTGCATATTTTTCGTCATATTGATCTGTGTTGGTTTGATATTTGTCATATTCAACACATCACTGAACATGTGCGGCCCAGTTACATGTCTTGATTTCAAATTGTGGCCCAAGTGATTTTGTAATTGAATAGCCCTGCCCTACTTTGTGACATTCAAACAGGGATTGGGCTGTAAGGTGTGGATCTGCATCTCTGTTGAGTGCAATTCTAGTTTTTCAAAACAATTTTTTTGTAAATTTTAATCATGTTTAGAGAAAAGTATCTCAAATTAAGAGTCATTTGGATGCGTGTCTCCTTGTGACTGAAATGGCTGTCAGATCCATTTCTTTTTCCAACGTCCTCGATGGTGATGTAGATATGACAAACTGGAATCTGTATCAGTAAGTTACAAGTCATCCAGTCATGGTGGATATTTCCTTCAGCATTAGTGGGTCTGTAAAATTTGAGGAGATGGCTTCATGGTAGCACAGTGTGAGTCCTATTAACAGCTTGTGTTCATGTCTGGATGATGTCACACTGACCTCACATGTTCGTGCAAAAAGGCAGTGAGCAGTTTCAGCTTTTCTGTATCTTTCTTTTTTTTTTTAGTCATTAGTAATAAAAATGTCAAAAAATAACAACTCATTTTGTATCTGCTCTTTTGACCAAAAGTAAAAAGTGCTCCTCAAAAAGCCTCTACTGACTTCAGCTAAAGTATTAAATAATAATTAATGAAATTATATTCCAAAGAAGGTGTAGCATGGCACAGTGTACTTGTGCCAGAAATCACAGTCAGAAATGTCTTCTTTATTAAAGCAGATAAGCAGCCAAAATAAAATGTCTCTGATAAGAATGTGCAGTTTTTTCTTCCAATATGCTTTCAATATCTCACACCGCTGATTTGTGGTCACCTTGCAGGCCTTGGCATTTGGAACCAACAGAGCTTTATTGATCTGACAAGATTTGACACATTATTACTTTGTTCATGCATTTACTCAATATCTATCTATAAATGCAAAGAATGTCTGTCGGTTTGTCTGTTCCACACATATCTCTTGAACCGTTAGTCAGACTGGTCTCAGATTTTATAAGTGCTTTGCTGAGGTTACGAGGGTGTCCATCCCCGAATATGGAGTCGCTCAGTCAAAATATATAATTTTTATCAATAAAAGTTTAGCCACCGCTGTCTCATGCCCAGTCTTCAAGAAGTGTGTGTGTGTATGTGTGTGTGTGTGTGTGTGTGGGGGGGGGGGGGTTGGTTTTGTATTGACTCAGTACTGATTGGATAATACTTGGCATTACAGCATCAGTAACCACAGTGCTCCGTGTGCAAAACAAGGAAGCGAAAAGTGACAAATTTGACTAGAAAAAGATAATATTTAAGATTTGATACTTAAAAAAAATTATATCATAAAGTTGCTGTGATTGCGTAGGTCTAATGGATAATTTGGCATGGAGAACTGGACAACACGAGGTGCATGGGTGTGCTGGAGGAAGGGGGGGTGGAGCAGCAGCTGAACTGCTGGCACCATGGGTAAAGCAAAAGCCGAGACTCCCGTTAACCGGGCAGGCTGGGCTTGGCTCCCTGCAAAGGACTGCGATCCACCGGTTCAGCTGCTGCATCTCCAACACTGGTGTCCGATCAAGTGCCCCACGATCGTTCCTGAGTAGGCACGCCCAGCCTGCCCAGTCAGTAGTAGACGGGAGTCCCTGCTTCTGCTTCACCTGTGTGGTACCACTGTACTTTTCAGGACTGTGAGTCCCCCCTCCCACGCGAGTGTCTAAAAATTAAAAACTTAATACCGCCATGATTGTGGCGCGGAATGGTAGGAATAACTTAATGACCAAACGCAGGACACAAAAACATCCAAATAACGAAATAAATCATTTTTAGTTAAATATTTAGTGACAAATGGGCAACACTGATGCGACGGTTGTAGTCAAACGGGTCCTTCTGCTGTGTGTAATAATAGATAGATGTACTTTATTGATGTTGGGTGTTTTATAGTTAATTCGGTTAATTACAGTTTTAAAAAAAACCTTTTAATAACAAAATATTGCTAAAATATAAACTGATGCACTACAATGGGTCTCAAATATTTGTAAACATGTCCTGTTTGTCATGATCCTGGGGCACGGGTTAGAGCCGTGTCCAGTTTCTCGGCCCAGTGAGCATTTTTCTGTTTGTTTATTGTTATCTATAAGATTATTATGATGGTTTTTGAGTTCTGTTGTATTTTTATTTTTCTGTTTCCGGTTGGTTTATTTTGACAGCACTGTGCAGCCTCCGGCTGTCAATTCCTTCGGGGCTGCACAGCTGCTGCCTATTCTGCTACTCATGAATTACACCTGTCTCTGATTATTGTGTGTGTATTTAAGGGACACGACAACCTTTGCCGTTGCTGTGTCCTTCTTCTTGTCTGTAAAATGATATGATTGGCCAGTCTTTCTCACACTTCTTTATCTGCTTGCTTCACACGCTACACTGCAGAGTTTAGGTTACACCCTATAATTCACTCGCTGAAACCAGTTAGAATCAGTTCTGCACTTAGCTGAACTGTCACATTGTGGAAAAGTACTGATACACTGAGGAAAAACCCTCCTTCTTGCATGAGGGAGTGGTGAAGCTTTATAAAAACTATAGGGCCCACTTTTTGAGTAGCACTCTCTTGGGGTATTGCCTAAAGAGTTGTATTCCAGTGCTGCCTGTATCCATATCTCAGTTTCAGTAAAATAAGTGAAAGTATAATTCATCTCTCAGTCTGGTTATTTGGCCTTCGTATAAAAGAACTGGGGGTTTAAAGTATTTTTAGCGCAACAATTTGGTGTTTCTGCCTGGTTATGAGGCAAAATTTTACTTCTGTAGGAGCTGAGGATTTTTTCTCTACAGTTCGGCGGCCACAAACCTATTGAAGGTAAGCAGAAAACCTTTTTCAACAAATTTCTGCCTGTCCCTTCGGGGACAGACCTTTCTGTAGATATTAAATATTCACGCACGTGTTTTTATTTGTGAAATGAAACTGAGATATGGTCTTGAAGTCATGATATGTTGTTTTTAAGGAATATTTACTGAGTTTGATGAGGAAATCTTCAAGCAGTTTTGACCCTGAGGGATAAGTCAGACACGTTAATACTGTCCCTGAAAGTCCGGTGGACATATAAAAAAGACAAAAAAAAAAAAATCCTGTAAGGCCACCAGAAAGGTTGAAGATAGCTTGGGCAAGAGGTTTAAACCCTGAGGTGGACATATAAAAAAGACAAAAAAAAAATCCTGTAGGGCCACCAAAAAAAAAAAGTGTTGCCCCGTTGAGCATTGCATAGCCCGGGTAAAAGGTTTAAACCCTGAGTTAACTGATATAGGGTTGCTGAAAAAGAAGTGTTACTCAGCTGATGAATAGCTTTGCCAAAAGGTTTTAACCCGTTGAAATCATTGCTTGATTTCAAAAAGTAGAGTTGGCACCCCTAGCGTATTTAGCTCAGACCAAAAGGTTGTAACTCTGAAAGAAATTGCAACGGGCGCGTCTCTGAAATATAGTTGGTGTTACTGCAAAGAGTTTTAAAATTGTGGAAAAGTTGGTGTGAAAAAGTGGAAATAAATAGGATCATAATAATAATTTCATTCTGTGTTATAAGATATTGATATTAGACTATAACATTTAAAGATGGTTGGATTAAAATGGCAACAAAACTGGATAATGATAAAGACAAAGATAAAATGGATAATGATAATCACAGCTCTGAATATCCTTTGGGTAGTCTGGGTTATGCTATAAATGAAATGGAGGAGGTGTTAAAAGCTACTGTGTGTCGAGAGAAAGTAAATGAAGAGCAAAAACAGCTTAAAACATGGGTAAAATGGTTACAAAGAGATGGCTTGTTTGGCAATATGGGGGGCCCCCTACCAAATAAATCAGACAAAGCCATTTATGTGGACTGTTGCAGTTTAGGTTGTTTTGTCTTTGTGTAATCTGCTCCGTTGTGGAAGAAAAAAAGGATGAGAGTTCTCCGTGGAGGTGGAAGGAGCAGGTTGTAAAACTTTTGTAATTTTTTAGCATAAAAGGATTGATTAGTTAACTGTTATCATTTTGAGAAGTGTTTAAAATTATAGGTATAAGAAAATAGTAGTTTTGAGCAAAAACAGTGGACTGGTGTTGCGTTTTTACAGCAGTAAAAAGGAAGGGAGCTTCATGCTGTAGTGACAGTGTGGAAAAGGGTTGCCATGTGTGAGTTCTCTGCTAAGAGTGGCCAGGTCCGGAGATTAATTGAAGTAATTCTCATGCTGTTTTGGGTTTTGGCATGAACCTAAAAGTCTTTATTGTATGAACTTGTGGTGATAACGCAAAAAGAGAGTCTTCTGTCTGTCTGTGTGTGTGTGAGAAAAAAAAAGGAGAATGAAAAAACACAGGCTGTGTGGGTGCTGACCTGTGTGACAGGGGAGTGAAAGAGAAGTAATCTAAATATGGGTATTTTTGCAAAGTTTTGGGGTTTTACTTTTTCAATCTAACTTTGTGGGTTTTTAACTAATATTGGGTATGTAATAAATTATTTACATATTGTTTAAAGCAATTTTTTGACGTATCACTGACTTTTTTCTTTGACTGAAGCATAACAGTGCACTTTACAGGGAAAAAGGACACAGGACTAACGATTTCCCCGCTGTTGCCAAAACAACCGGCCTCTGCGACCCGGTCCCTCGCAGCTGTCCGTGCCTCCCTCGACGTGACCATAGGTACATAGAACACTAAGTTAAGTACAAATGCTTACATCTTAATCACTGTTACCAGCATGACAATGATGAAATTAATTGAATATTACAATATCATGCTGTCACTTAATAATGCCTAATCACTGAAGGCTTTATGTATACCCTATATTACATGATTTAAAGCATAGAGGTTCAAAAGAGATTGATAATTAATGTGCTTGTGCATATGATTTGCCAGAGACTACGGATTATGAAACAGAGGTCTTGGCAATTGTATGTTATATTGTTGCTTTGTTTAAATAACACTATACTCACCTTTTAATAAATAACATATGCAGTCATATTTACATTTCGACCCTAGGCCCGACCATGTTAAAAAAAAGGGGGGGGGGACACGAGAGCAGGATCTGAGACAGTCCATGCTATGATTTTTTTCTCTCCTAAAGAACACAGCAAGAAGATGATGAAGTTTTTATTATCAGGAGATGGTAAATTTATGAACAAAAAAGACAGAAATAGCACAAGAATTCTGATTACAATGGAGAAAGGGAATTTAATTTCAATGGTAAACTGAGACTGAATAGTGAGTTGTGTCAGTCTGACCTAGATAAGAATAGACAGAATCAGCCTTCAAAGGGAAAAAAAAAACACACAGCCCACAGATTGTGGTCATGTGCCATAACTTCCTGAAAACAGAGATTAGGTTTACACCTGCAGTTACTAATTCTAAATGCTGCACTGGTCTAAGACTTTTAATATATGATACTGTTTTGTTTGAACATAATCCTAAACTAAGTGATTACCCATGTCAATTGGTAAAACCTTAATTAATTCACAGAATATTTAGCAAATACTTGTTGTGAGTAGCGAACTCACATTCAAATTGTGGAAGCTTTAGGTGTGATTTAAAGGTTTTTTTTTGCTATTCTTTATTCTTTGTTTTTCAAAAGGAAAGGGAAAAGCATTCACAATTTTTTTTTATTTTAGCTTTCACCAGGAATTAGATTTGCCACATTAACAAGGAATTATAACATCATCATTACCTTTCAATTTAATAAATCTTTGGTGACATATGCAATACGTAATAAAATAATAAAAAACAATATGACATAATGTCGGACCCAGGGAACACGCACACACAGACTCAAGTTCAATACTATGATCTTTATTGAATAACCAGCAGGTGTGTGGGTGCGTGTATGCGGTATGTGAATGTTGTGTGGGTGAACGAGCTGCAGCTGGGGGTAAAACAGAGCGCCGTACAGCCTGGCAACCCTAGAGACAGAACCAAACACGGGTGTTAATTTCGGCTGTGTTATGATGGATGGAGAATAAACAGGGCTTACTTGCAGATGTCCTGGAGTTGGCGTCGGCTTGGGCTTTGGGCCTCCTCCCAGGGAGACAACACCTGCTGAGCGCACCCGGTGAAGCGTTGTGATGCACGGCGTGGAGAGAGGAGCAGTTCCGCAGGATCCACCTGTGCACAGGGGAGAGCCTGGGAGAAGAGGTAAGGTTGGAATTTGTTGAGCTTGCGTGCCAACGGAGAATCCAATGATGTAGCGTAGGGCTGAGTGGAATCAGGGTGTACGCAGGACGAAGAGCGTATCATAGCAGACGGCTCCATGCCGAAGCTCTAGGCAGCACGGGCTATATAGCCCGAGGCTGATTCCTCCCAGGTGTGCGCACAGCTGAGGCAGATGACGGCCCAGAGTGAGTTGTAACAGTGCTCCCCCCCTTCCCCGAGCAGCGCCTCCTGGCGCTGGCTTACCTGAGTGCGCCTGGTGGAAGTCCTTAATAAGGCGTTTGTCCAGCACAAACGACGGGCACACCCAGGACCTCCACTCGGGGCCATACCCCTCTCAGTCCACCAAGTACTGCAAGCTGCGACCCCGGCGTCGGACGTCCAGGATGGAGTTGACCGTCCAAGCCCGGTCATCATCGATCAACACAGGTGGGGCCTCCACCCTAACGACACGGGTGGAAGTGGGGCTCGAGGAGGGGGGCAGAGCGGGTTGGAGTTCACGGGTTTGACCTGTGAGACATGGAACATGGGACAAACACGCAGAGAAGGAGGGAGAGCCAGACGCACAGCCACAGGATTTACCACCTTAACAATAGGGAAGGGCCCAATAAAGCGTTTGGCCAACTTCCTCTTTTTAGCTATCAGGTTAATATGCTGCGTCGATAACCATACCTGCTGACTCACCTGATACTGCGGAGCAGGTCTCCTGCGCCAGTTCGCTGTCCTGGTGTTGCGCTCTGCTGTGCGGAAAAGGGCCTGGTGAGTAGCAGCCCATAGCCGACAGCAGCGCCTCAGGTGCACGTGGACTGATGGTACGGCCACCTCCCCCTCTTCTTCAGGGAACAGCGGGGGATCGTAGCCTAATGACACCCTGAAAGGTGACATACCGGTTGCAGAAGAGACAGCTAGGTTATGAGCATATTCTATCCAAGGCAGATGACTGCTCGATGATGATGGGCTGGAGGCAATGATGCAGCGCAGAGTGGCCTCCAGCTACTGATTTGCCCGCTCGCACTGTCCGTTGCTCTGGGGGTGATGACCAGAGGACAGGCTCACTGTAGCCCCCAAAGCATTACAAAAACTCCTCCACACACTGGAGACGAACTGCGGGCCCCGGTCAGAGATGATGTCCGCGGGGATCCCATGCAGGTGCACGATGTGCTGCACCAGAAGATCCGCTGTCTCACGTGCTGTTGGAAGCCCATGCAGGGGAATGAAGTGGGCGGCCTTCGAAAAGCGGTCCACGATGGTCAGCACAGTGTCGAACGTGTTGGATACCGGGAGACTGGTTACAAAGTCCAGCGCCACATGAGACCATGGCCTCCCAGGGACCGGCAGGGGGTGAAGATGGCCAGCCGGCGGAGAAGAAAACGTCTTCCCGGTGGCACACTGGGGGCAGGCACGAACATAACTAATGAAGTCCTTCCGAAGCCCTGGCCACCAGAACGATCTTTGGAGCAACTCCACCAATCGGGAGATCCCAGGGTGGCAGGCGAATTTGGAAGAATGGGCCCAGTGGATCACATCACCCCGAACAGCAGATGGTATGAACAGTCTCCCGGCAGGGCCTCCGCCTGGGTCCAGTTCGGTTTCTTGGGCCTTCAAGACCTTATCCCTGATGGCCCAGGAGAGGGCGCCCACGACACACGAGGTCGGGAGGATGGTATGCTCCTGCTTCTCAGCGGCCTCCGAGGCGAACTGCCTGGACAGGGCATCTGGCTTCGCGTTCTTTGACCCCGGGCGGTAGGTGATGGTGAACTGGAAGCGCCCGAAGAACAGGGACCAATGCACCTGGCGAGCATTCAGGCACTTAGCCGTCCTCAGGTACTCCAGGTTCTTATGATCCGTCCAGATCACAAAGGGTAGCGAGGCCCCCTCCAGCCAGTGCTGCCACTCCTCCAGCGCAAGCTTGACCGCCAGGAGTTCCCTGTCACCGACGTCATAGTTCCTCTCAGTGGGTGACAGTCGCCGAGAGAAAAAGGCACAGGGGCGGATCACTCCGTCCACTGGGGAGCACTGTGAAAGTACTGCCCTCACCCCCGAATCAGAGGCATCCACCTCGACCAGACACTGCAGCGCGGGGTCCACCTGCTTCAAGACCCGGGATGAGGAGAATTCCGCCTTCAGGGCCGCAAAGGCTGATGCAGCCTCCTCTGTCCACCAGAACGGCACCTTAGGGGAGGTAAGGCGGGTCAGGGGGGCGGCGATTGAGCTGTATTTGGGCACAAACCACCGGTAGAAATTGGCAAACCCCAAAAATTGTTGCAACTGTTTCCTTGATGACGGGGGGGGGGGGGGGGATCCACCACCGCCCTCACCTTCTCTGGATCCGGAATGACCTGGTTGTGCAAGATGATAAAACCCAGAAAGGAGGTCCTCTCGGTGTAGAATTCGCACTTTTCAGCCTTCACAAAGAGTTTGTTCTCGAGCAGCCGTTGAAGGACCCGCCTCACGTGAACCTGATGCTCCTTCCGGGATTTAGAGAAGATCAGGATGTCGTCCAGGTAGACGAAAACCAAGGACCCCAGGAAATCCCGGAGGACGTCATTGATGAGCCGCTGGAAGACGGCCGGAGCGTTGGTGAGCCCAAACAGCATGACGAGGTACTCAAAGTGGCCGCTGGGGGTCCGGAATCACGTCTTCCACTCATCGCCCTCCCGGATCTGCACGAGATGGTAAGCGCTGCGGAGGTCCAATTTCGTGAACCAGGACAGGTGTTGTTGGGTATTTTATAGTTAATTTCGTTAATTACAGTTTTTAAAAAAAAAACCTTTTAATAACAAAATATTGCTAAAATATAAACTGATGCACTACAATGGGCCTCAAATATTTGTAAACATGTCCTGTTTGTCATGATCCTGGGGCACAGGTTAGAGCCGTGTCCAGTTTCTCGGCCCAGTGAGCATTTTTCTGTTTGTTAATTGTTATCTATAAGATTATTATGATGGTTTTTGAGTTCTGTTGTATTTTTCTGTTTCTGGTTGGTTTATTTTGACAGCAAGTTCAATACTCAAGTTTGACTCAAGGTCAATAATATGATCTTTATTGAATAACCAGCAGGTGTGTGGGTGCGTGTATGCGGTATGTGAATGTTGTGTTGGTGAACGAGCTGCAGCTGGGGGTAAAACAGAGCGCCGTACAGCCTGGCAACCCTAGAGACAGAACCAAACACAGGTGTTAATTTCGGCCGTGTTATGATGGATGGAGAATAAACAGGGCTTACTTGCAGATGTCCTGGAGTTGGCGTCGGCTTGGGCTTTGGGCCTCCTGCCAGGGAGACAACGCCTGCTGAGCGCACCCGGTGAAGCGTTGTGATGCATGGCGTGGAGAGAGGAGCGGTTCCGCCGTCGCGAGGGAGAGAACCGCCGCCCGAGGGATCCACCTGTGCACAGAAGAGAGCCTGGGAGAAGAGGTAAGGTTGGAATTTGTTGAGCTTACGTGCCAACGGAGAGTCCAACGATGTAGCGCAGGGCTGAGCGGAATCAGGGCGTGCGCAGGACAAAGAGCGTATCATAGCAGACGGCTCCGTGCCAAAGCCTTAGGCAGCACGGGCTATATAGCCCAAGGCTGATTCCTCCTAGGTGTGCACACAGCTGAGGCAGATGACGGCCCAAAGTGAGCTGTAACACAATAATTCACTTGTGTTTCTTAATATTAATAAACAACTGGGATAAACATTTTAGGGATACAAAACTAATGATGATCGCTGGAACATAAGTAAAATCAATTTATGAGGTGATAAAATTTGCACTCCTGTTGATGTAAACATTGATGTGCAGACTGGGAAGCCGTAAGGTTTTCCACAAATTTTTCTTTGCAGGATAACACCGAGATTTTATCTTTGTGGGAGATGGAGAGAGACCAGACAGTGTGTGTGTGTGTGTGTGTGGCGGGCTCACTGACTGGAAGGGGTGACACTCACTGACCACAGGGAAAAGGACCCCTAAATTGATAAGCATTTTTTGAAGCTAAGTATGACTTTGCATGACATTGTAAATGACATAAAGTATAATGATTTAAATGACTCTGACTTTACAAATGTAATGTTTATATTGTGGCGGATAATATAAGAGAACCCAAGTGTGGAGGCACGGAATAAGTGCAGGCAGGACACGGTGAACTGAAGTTTAAAAGGGTGTTTTATTCATCCACCATCACGGGACTCACTCCAGCGCTGTGTAAGCGCGCTGGAGTGAGCCCTCAGTCTCTAGTCAGCAAACAGGCAATGTGTGTCATCAAAAGAGCAGTAAGAGAGAGAGCAAGCGATATTCAGTTCACTTATATACCCAGCTAGACAATGCATGCATGGCACATTAGCATCACAGTACAGCAGGAATGCATGGGACATTTACATGAGAGTCACACATCTCAATAGCAGGATTACTGGCAGGAAGGAGAGGCTGCCTATTAATATCAGTCCATACATCTCACTGTTCTGCTAATTGCTCCAGCTGAGCGCTCTGCTTGACCCGAAGGCTGTGGGGGTCACCCCCCCCCCCCCAGAGGGCTCAGCTGGGGGCTGAGGTGTCGACCGTCCGGCTTTGGGAGCGAGCTGCGGGAAAAGTTTTATGCCGGAGGAGGGGGAGGGAGGAGGGTGGGGGTAGCAAGTGCCGGCCCAGGACGGCGAAGTTGTCTGGCCCACGTAAAAATTGCATGTGGATCCACGGTGTTGAGGGGCTGTCCCGTTGAACATGGCGGAGATCCACAGTGGCTGTGAGAAGAAAAATTTGTCTCTGACTCATCTCACGGCTCAGTTCTGCGAGGATGAGAAGCGGCCATGAAGAAAAACAGGAGCTGCAGCTGTGTGAGGGACTTGGCGTGTTGGCTTTAGGTGCACGCGCAGCCCTAAAGCCCTCGGGGACAGCTGACGGCTGAATTCCCATTGTGCGCCGTGGCTGAGACCCATACAAAATCCTGTGAGCAGGCTGCGTGTGTGCTTCAGGTGTGTGAGCAGCCCTGAAGGTTTCGAGGATGGCGGTCGGCCGTGTTTCTCGGGCGTGTGCGGCGGAGGACGATGGCGGTCTGTGGAGCCAGTATTGTCCTGTGCGTGGTGCGCTGTCCTTGTAACCCCCCGGTGTGCGTGCGGGGGTTCGGTGCATGGCAGGTCCACTGTCGAGGCGAGTCAGGGTCAGGGAGCTTGCTGGAGATCAGCGTCGTCGGTGCCGATGGTCCTCCCTGTTTGGGCTGTTGCTGTCGTTCGCTCGTGCCGGGTCATGGTGCATTCTGGTCCACGCGCTGCGTTCTCCGTCTGGCCCTGGGGGTCGCCGATGTGGAGAGAGGATGAGGTGCGTGCGCGCTCGTGTGAATGCGGAGGAGCGGTGAGAGGGAGTAGACACTCTTTGTCTCTCGGCCGGTCCCAACGTGGGTGTCCCGATCTCATGCGAGGGTCGCACCATGACGCTTTTTGCAGCCTTCCCGGTCGTGGATGATCTCCGGGGTGTTCGCCTGGTGTTGGTTCTGCGTCGAGGTCTCCCGTGTGGCAGAAGGGAGGGCAGTCCATTTGCATCAGGCAGCTGCGTTCATTTGCCGTCAGCGTGTTCTTGTATTTGGGGTCACCAGTGTGGCGGATAATACAAGAGAACCCAAGTGTGGAGGCACGGAATAAGTGCAGGCAGGACACGGTGAACTGAAGTTTAAAAGGGTGTTTTATTCATCCACCATCACGGGACTCACTCCAGCGCCGTGTAAGCGCGCTGGAGTGAGCCCTCAGTCTCTAGTCAGCAAACAGGCAATGCATGTCATCAAAAGAGCAGTAAGAGAGAGAGCAAGCGATATTCAGTTCACTTATATACCCAGCTAGACAATGCATGCATGGCACATTAGCATCACAGTACAGCAGGAATGTATGGGACATTTACATGAGAGTCACACATCTCAATAGCAGGATTACTGGCAGGAAGGAGAGGCTGCCTATTGGTATCAGTCCATACATCTCACTGTTCTGCTAATTGCTCCAGCTGAGCGCTCTGCTTGACCCGAAGGCTGTGGGGGTCACCCACAATATGATTTTACACTGCAGGATACATCTGATGTTACTCACCACATAATGGTGTGACAACATCACATTTCAGAAATGTGACAGTAATAAGGAATGTGTTTTCCCGATGCTCAGCCGTGGCCAAGCTGGGCCTCAGGACTACATTCCACCCCATAATTTACCAAGGAATGTGTAAAATGAGGCATTCCTTGTACAAAATTAAGCTAAATTCTAATTAGGCAAAATGTCCACCTTTCCATTGACTGAAGGAGTGTGACACAACCTTTCACAAGGATTCAACCTGTCTGTGTTCAACTGGATAAACTGATTTTAGTTATCAATGCTAAAACATATCAAATCTGCACAGACAGCTATATTGTTTTTCCTAAATGGAATTTGTAAATTAGTTCAAGAGACGCCACAAAAGAAGCCATGATTGTTGAAATCTCATTTTGAAGGCACTGTACTACCCACAAATTTTCATCTAAATTAACTGTGTGTAACACATAAAAGTGGTAACACGCTTCCTTCCAGTAAAAGATATTACCCATCAAGCAAATACCCTGTAACTTTGCTGTATGTGCATCTCCATGCATCAAAAAGGGGGTATTAAAGAAATTAATTAGCAAAAATAATTAGCAATCCTCAGAAAAATAGATAATACATAAAAATTATCAATAGATGATCAATAATGAAGAGAAAAAATATAAATGAAACCACTTGGTAATGAAATCACAACATTCAATAGAAGAAGTTAAAAGTTACATCAATAAATTTCCAGATATATAAGGAAATATCTGTAGATTACTGTAAAGGAAATATCATGCCTATAAGGAACAAGGTAAACTGATAAGGAAACAAACCATGCAAATACTTGAGAAAAGTTCCAAATGTCTAAGGAAAGTCCAACTTGTGCTGAATTTATGTTTACTGTGGGACTTGATTTAGAATCTACTACAAAGACAGTACAGATTGTTACATTTATTAAAATTGCTTTACAAAAAAAAACGAGTGGGTACTGGCACAAGTCCCACTGTATCAAGTGTCCAGTGCTTCCAGGAACTTGGACATTGGCAGAAGTTCGTGATTCATTGTCTTCGTAACGCTAAAATTCTAATCAGATGCAAAAAGATGCAAAAAGATGCAAAAAGACATATGATAACATAAACATACACTTCATAAAATTTTCAAAATTTAAAAGAGCGTTTATAACTTAACAAAAAAAAAAAAAAGAACTCTGAAATAGCCAGACAAACCAGGGCTCTCAGAAAACAGGGGAAAATACAGTCGACATGGACAAAGAACTGTAAGGTGTGGATAAAACTGCTTGGAACTCCAGAAGAAGCAAAAGTAATAATGATTAGAGAAATGGAGGAATTAGACAAATTTAAACCTTACTTCTGATGTACGAATAATAGTGCAGTAAGATTATGAGTGGAGATTTTTGTGTTATTTTTTCCTTTGTGTTTGTTCTCTTTTTTTCTTTTGGTGTACATTGTTGACATAACTTATGATTAGTATTTTAACCCATCATCCTTCCTCATTTAATAATGGAAGAGTATTAGGGCAAATTGAAGCTGAAACCTTTGTCAGTACTGAACAGCAACCACAAGACATTTTAGGAGATACTGACCCAGACAATAACTATTTTAATCATATTAACAATAAGTGTGCTTATTATGATGAACAACAATTAAATGGAATTATGAATTCGGATCAGACATTGACAATAATACATATTAATAGCAGGAGTCTCTATGCAAACTTTGATAGCATTAAGGAGTTTTTAAATTAATTTAACACCCCATTTAGGATTATTGTAATAAGTGAAACATGGATTAATGAAGAAAAAGATGTAAATTTTGAACTATATGGATATGAGATGTACACAAAATAGGAAATGTAAAAGTGGTGGTGGGGTAGCACTGTATGCAGATAGAAAATTAAAAAGTAAAAAAGTGGACACCCTTTTTATTGGCCTTCAGTGAAGCCTCCACAATATATGATAAGGCACAGCTGCACAACTCAGAGACATCATACGATACAGGCATAGGGCTTCAAGGCCATCAAGCAGTTTACTCCCAGGAGAGGAGAAAAGGGAGGAGGGAGTGAGAGCATGAAACCCTTAGCCGGTCAGTGTGACATAAAACTTCATCTTGGAACACAAAATATGACAGACACATCAAACAGCTTGTTAATATAGCATATCAAAACAGTTTATATATGGATAAAAGTTACAGTCATATGTTGTAACACACACACACACACACACACACTTATAAAACATGTGATCTCAACAGATAAATGCATAATCAGTGAATTTGTATTACAATGAAATACTAGATGATAAAAGTAGTTGGAAACCACATGTCAGAAACATACAAAACAAAGTTGCAAAAAATATTGCAATCATAAATAAAATTAAGCAAGTCCTAGTCCTTTTTTTTTTTTTTTTCACTTCCGCCTTTCAAAGAGAGCAGACGCTTTTCTTCCCAGCTCCGGCTCCGCTCCTTATCTCTCTCCTTCCCTAACTGACTGGATCCCAGCTTGCTATCGTCTGTCTGCGTGTCTTTACTGCTGATTTATCGAACGAAATTATGGATTTAATTAGCTGGGCTTTGAACGCAATTGACACTGTTTTTTCAACGAGAAAATCTGGCCCGGGGGAGCCGATCTGCCCGCAGGCACTGCTGCTGCGGGTTATTTGAAGGACACAAGCAATTGGAAACTCTTGTGCCTGTGTGATCCTTCTATTGAAGATATTGAAGATTTATACCTTTTTGGAGCAATGGTCATTGGAATTCTACTGATTGGATCTGGGATTGTTCTGGTGTACCGCAAACTGAAGAAGATGGATAGAGCCTATCAAAAAGCGGACCCGGCGAGGCTCACCCATCAAATTGACCAACTGGGCAGGACTCTGACAGCGGCTAATGGAGAACTGTACAGGAAAATGGATTACATCACGATCACGCTGAGAGCTGTCCATGAATCGATTTCAATGCCTGGCCATGAAGGATTGGAGCACTGAATCTGTAAGAGAATCGAAAGTTTTTTTTCTCTGTAGTCACTGCTATTCGACCTGTTTCTTTCGGCGCCCTCAGCACTCAGTCCTCCAGATAATCAACAGTATATTTGTTTTCATAACACTGGCGGGCAGCATTTGACTCTCAAGGACAGCTGTCTGGCAAACTATTCCATCTGCCATGCTCAAGGACATGTGCCCTCTGCTTCAGACTGTAGTCATAACATCTGCTGCGGGAAGAGACTTTTGTTGTCCTCCAACTGATTGCCACTGATCGCACCCAACTCACACACAACTGATACACTATACTGACTTGAAGATATTCATCCACTCCTCTCTTTGTGTCATTGTGTGGATTCTATTGTCTGCTAATTGTGCATTGAGAGTTTTTTTCTTGTAATCATAATATCGGTCATATATGAACTATATTCTGACAAACAATGCTTTTTTCTCTCTCTTATTGTGTCTACCCCCCCCCCCTTTCCCCCATTGCTTCCTGTTCCCCTCCTGCTGACAGGCGCCTCCATGGCTGCCGCGTCATTGATAATGTCATTCATGACGTTCTCAGTGTCAAGTCAAATCCCTCGTATATTTACCTGTTATTTACTTGTAAATGTGCTTGGCAATAAATCTTTTTCTGATTTTCTGATTTTTTTCCTGATTACAAATCACTTCATATCTTGTATTGCTTATTAGTACTTCCATACTTGACCTATTGTATAGAGGTCTGGGGTAACAATTATAAAAGTACACTTAATTCATTGATAACATTACAAAAAGGGCAGTAC
Source organism: Pholidichthys leucotaenia (assembly GCA_020510985.1). Classification (NCBI taxonomy): domain Eukaryota; kingdom Metazoa; phylum Chordata; class Actinopteri; order Cichliformes; family Pholidichthyidae; genus Pholidichthys; species Pholidichthys leucotaenia. The sequence goes on from CM035840.1 coordinate 362,698,946, forward strand.
GTGTTATACATAAAGTCGGGTATCTTGAACATACTAATTTATTGTTTACACATTTAAAGTTATTGAAATTGCGGAATCTGGTTGATTATTATACAGCATTCAGTGGGCAATAGGAACAGACAGCATGGGAGGGGAAGAGGAAGTATGCAAACACTGCCTGCACATGCTATGAGTCTTAGACATAACAGGCTAGGAAAGAATGTAAACTAACCCACAGACTCAGATTATCACACAGGAATGTTTGGAGCAGTGAAAGACCCATGTGAGAATGGAAATTTTACACAAGGAAAGTATGACCCTGATGAAGAAGGGAGGGGTGATGCAGGCCAGATTGATTGGGGGAGCTTAGAAGAACAGGCTACATGCTATGAGAACTCAGATTGCGTGGGGGCATCCCCACTGGTTCTTTCTTATGGGTCAACTGGTCAGTTGTCAAGAACAGAGTATAAACCACTTGGTCTCAAAGATATGGAGTTGCTCAAAACTTCACTCCCACCAGTAGAGGAAGGGGGTGGAAATTGGATTAAGGAATTTATTAAATGTGTGCCACCAGACATTATATTATATATGCGATTAATAATCCTGCAGAAAACTGGTTTGACAATATGTTTGGCAAATGGGGTAAAGTTATTCAAGGGGCCCTAGTTAGCATCATTATCAGTTTGTTGATCTTTGCCTTCTGTGGATGTTGTTGTATTCCTATGATTAAACGTTTTGTTGAAAGATCTATTTTAGTGGCCTCTTCCAAGGATCCACCTCCATATCAAGGGGTCCAGGAAGCTGTCCACCTGCTCTCCTATTGCCAGGACGATGATGAGGTTGTGCCTCGACTGAACTTAGATGGGAACCTAGATGATGCCGAGGAGATAGTTTAGGGTCTGCAATAGGGTCTACAATGCACATTCACATGGTGTTAGATTTTGCTCTGCTGTGCTTCTGCCCTACAGGTTTCCTTTGTGATAAATGATTAATGAAATAATAGACGCATACATGATGATAGTTTAGCTTTGAATATACTTTACACATATAGGATTGTTCAATTCAATTCAATTCAACTTTATTTATATAGCGCCATTTCACAACAACAGTCATCTCATAGCACTATCAACTGTAGGGGGGAACCCCCACAGTTGCAGAAAGACCCCAGCAATCAGGCGATCCCCTGTGAGCAAGCACTTGGCGACGGTGGAGAGGAAAAACTCCCTTTTAACAGGAAGAAACCTCCAGCAGAACCAGGCTCAGGGAGGGGCAGTCATCTGCTGCGACTGGCTGGGGGGTGAGGGGATAGAGAAAAAGAAAAGAACAGACATGTAGAGAGCAAACAGCACGATGGGGACTCAATCTATGGGAGAGAACAAACAAATGTTAATGACCAGCAAAAAAAAAATATTTCATAGAGAGTGAGGAAAGGAGTGAGGCCCAGTGCATTACTGGAGGTCCCCCGGCTGACTAAACCTATTAGCAGCATAACTAAGGGAGGGTTCAGAAACACATGATCCCTCCCTAATTGTAGGCTATATCAAAAAGGTAGGTTTTAGCCCTATTCTTAAAAACAGAGATCGAGTCTGACTCCCGAATCCAGATTGGCAGCTGATTCCACAGGAGAGGAGCTTGATAACTGAAGGCTCTGCCTCCCATTGTACTTTTGGAGATTCTAGGTATTACAAGTAATCCTGCATTTTGGGAGTGTAGTGCTCTGTTAGGATAATACGGTAGTATCAGATCTTTTAAATAAAAAGGAGCCTGATTGTTTAGAGCTTTGTAAGTAAGAAGAAGGATTTTAAACTTAATTCTAAACTCTATGGGAAGCCAATGAAGGGAGGCCAGAACCGGAGAGATATGATCTCTCTTTCTAGTACCTGTTAAAACTCTTGCTGCAGCATTTTGGATCAGCTGAAGACTTTTTAAAGATGTTTTAGGACAGCCTGATAATAAAGAATTACAATAATCTAATCTCGAGCTAACAAAAGCGTGGATCAGTTTCTCAGCATCACTCTGAGACAAGATGCTCCTAATCTTGGCAATATTACGCAAATGATAAAAGGCAGTCTTAGAAACAAATTTAATATGTGAATTGAAGGACAAATCCTGATCAAAAATAACTCCAAGGTTCCTCACAGAGCTATTAAGAGAAAGAGTAACCGCATCCAAACTGAAAGTTTGATTTGGAAAGGAATTTCTAAGGTTTTTTGGACCAACAAGAATGACTTCAGTCTTATCTGAATTTAATAGCAGGAAATTACAAGTCATCCAAGCTTTGATTTCCTTAAGACAGGCTTCTAACTTGGCTAATTGATTACTATCATTTGGCTTCATTGACAGGTATAATTGTGTGTCATCTGCATAACAATGAAAATGTATACAGTCCTTTCTAATAATGTTGCCTAACAGAAGCATATATAAACTAAAAAGAGTAGGGCCTAGCACAGATCCCTGTGGAACTCCATGACTAAGCTTTGAGTTGAAAGAAAACTCATTATTTACATGAACAAACTGGAACCTGTCAGATAAATAAGATCTAAAAAATTGCAACGAAGTTCCATTAAGTCCAACATAGTGTTCTAATCTATCAAGTAGAATATTATGATCGATAGTATCAAAAGCTGCACTAAGGTCTAAAAGGACAAGTACAGAAACTAGTCCATTATCAGATGCAATGAGGAGGTTGTTAGTGACCTTCGCTAAGGCTGTTTCAGTACTATGATGGATTCTAAACCCAGATTGAAACTCTTCAAGTAAACCATTTCCCTGCAGGTGGTCAAATAATTGCGTAGCAACAACTCTTTCTAAGATTTTTGAAATGAAAGGGAGATTAGAGATTGGTCTATAGTTAGCTAAAGCTCCTGGATCTAGTGTTGGCTTTTTGAGTAAGGGTTTAATTACAGCCGTTTTAAAAGCCTGCGGTACATGGCCTAAAGTTAATGAGGAATTGATTATATGAAGAATAAAGCTACCAATAAGTGGGAAGACTTCTTTAAATAACCTGGTAGGAATAGGGTCTAAAAGACAAGCTGAAGGTTTGGATGAGGAAACTATTTTGTCTAACTCACAAAGGTCGATTGGAGTAAACTCATCAAGACAGACATCAACAGAAGGAGTTGTAGTAGTTACAGTATTTAAGTTAACTGTGGGAAGAATCTGATTGATTTTATCTCTGATGGATGAAATTTTATTATTGAAAAAGTTCATAAAGTCCTGACTAGTAAGCTCTAAGGGAATGCTAGGATTGACAGAGTCCTGACTCTTTGTCAACCTGGCTACAGTACTGAAAAGAAACCTGGGATTATTCTTGTTCTCTTTTATTAATGCAGAATAATAACTCGTTCTAGCTTTTCTAAGAGATTTTTTATAAATTAAAAGATGATTTCTCCAAGCTAAATAGATTTCATCTAAATTAGTAGAGCGCCATTTTCTTTCTAATTGACGAGTCTTCTGTTTTAAGGTACGAGTTTCTGTGTTGAACCAAGGAGTTAGAAATCTCTGATTAGACTTTTTCTTTTTTAAGGGGGCCACCAAGTCTAGAGTCTGATGCAGAGAAGCTGAAACACTATCCACCATGTTATCAATTACAGAAGGAGCAAGCTGTCTATAGCTTATTTCCGTTGTGTTGACACATGGCATAGAGGAAACAATCTGCATAAATTTGGAAACAGCATCATCTGAGAGGCATCTACTGTAATAATATTTTTCTTTAGGAGCCAAATAGTCAGAAATAGTAAAATCAAAGGTTAACAGACAATGGTCTGACAGTACAGGGTTATGAGGAGACACTACAAGATTTTCTATTTCTATGCCATATGTCAAAACAAGGCCCAATGTATGGTGGAGGTAATGAGTAGAATTTCCTACTTTCTGAGAAAACCCAATCGAATCTAATATTGAATTGAATGCCACATTAAGGCAGTCACTATCTACATCCACATGTATATTAAAGTCCCCTACTATAATTATTCTATCAGATTTCAGCACTAAATCAGCTAAGAAATCAGCAAATTCGGATAAAAATTCTAAGTAGGTTGATGGGGGACGATAAACTATGGCAAATAAAATTGGGTTTAACCTAAAATTGCTAAAGTGCCCAATACTGAGGACCAGGCCCTCAAAGGAATTATAACATGTTTTTTGCTTTACATTAACTAGTAATTTGGAATGGTAAATTGTTGCTACTCCTCCTCCACGACCAGAGCTTCTAGGATTTTGACAGTTTAAATAACCAGAGGGAGTTGATTCATTTAAACCAACATAATCCTCTTGCCCTAACCAAGTCTCTGTAAGGGAAATTAAATCAATTTGATGATCAATTAACAAATCACGGACTAACAGAGACTTGGGAGTTAGAGACCTAATATTTAATAAACCACATTTAATTTTTAAATTATGAGGAGGAACAGAGGCCAAATCATTCAATTTAGGGGCTTTATGTTTAATTTGAGTTTTACCAATATTTTGCTTTATCACTTTGGGATGCTTATACATTATATTTTTATTCACTTTGGAGGGAGCAGACAACGATTCTCTGATGGGGAAGTCAGGGGCTAAGCTGAGGGGTGGCGGATGAAGAGGAGCTGCAGAGAGGCGTGTAAGACTGCGACTCTGCTTCCTGGTCCCAACTCTGAGTAGTCACGGTTTTGGAAATTTGGATAAAAAAGATGCCAGATTGTTAGATAAATGAGAAGCACCATCCAAAGTGGGATGAATACTGTCTCGTCTCATAAGACCAGGTTTTCCCCAAAAAGAGCTCCAATTGTCAATGTAGCCCACGTCATTTTTAGGACACCACACAAACAGCCAGCGGTTCAGGGATGACGAGCAGCTAAACATGTCATCACTGGTCAGATTGGGGAGGGGCCCAGAGAATACTACAGTGGCAGACATCGTTTTGGCAAAGTCACACACCGATTCTACATCAAGTTTTGTGACTTCCGACTGCCGGAGACGGATGTCATTAATGCCGGCGTGAATAACAATTGTGGAATATTTACAGTTACTTTTAGCCAGCATTTTCAAATTTGACTCAATGTCGCCTGCTCTGGCCCCAGGAATGCATTTGACTATGGCCGCTGGAGTCTCTAGGTTCACGTTTCTGACTACAGAGTCACCAATGATCAGAGTTTTTTCCTCAGCAGGTGTGTCGCTGAGCGGGGAAAAATGATTAGAAATGTGAACAGGTTGGTGGTGAACCGGGGCTTTGGGACTAGGCTTCCTTCTCACCGTCATCCACCCAGTCTCCTCGCTGCTGAGGAGAGCCGAGGGACCGCTGACAGGGGGGCCTAAGCTAGCTAGCTCTGCTGCAGCTAATGGGCGTCCGTCAAGATTAACTGGCGCAGACGTTGTTTCAATGCAGCGGAGCCGGGATTCCAAATCAGACAACCTCGCCTCGAGCGCCTCAAAAAGACAACATTTATTACATTTATCGCTAAAAGAGGCAGAGGTGTAGCTAAACATCTGACAGAGAGAGCACACCAGAGGAGGAGAGGAAAGCGAGCTAGTAGCCATAGCTAGTGGCTAGAGAGCAAACCACACAGGCAGACAGCAAAACAGGAAGTGACGATACGTTACCACAAGGAAGTGACGATCCCGAAAAAAACCTGTTAGAAAAAAATTGTTAGCTATATTGACTCATAATGTCTGCACCACACCCAATGTCCACTGGAGAAATGGCGACCTGATGGGAGGCAGGTCCACGTGACTGCCGGAAGGGGGCATCAACCACATTTAGAACTTTAGCAACACTGCACACAGGGGTTAGAATAGGGTTGCGCCCATCTCAACAGAGGGAGATGCAAAAACGCAAGCATATGTTATTAGGTTATAGTGAGGTGCCCTAATAGGACACCTCAACAGGGGGAATTGTCGGTAAAATGACATGATTGGCCTGTCTTTCTCACACTTCTTTATCTGCTTGCTTCACACACTACACTGCAGAGTTTAGGTTACACCCTACAATTCACTCGCTGAAACCATTTAGAATCAGTTCTGCACTTAGCTGAACTGTCACATTGTGGAAAAATACTGATACACTGAGGAAAAACCCTCCCTCTTGCCTGAGGGAGTGGTGAAGCTTTATAAAAACTATAGGGCCCACTTTTTGAGTAGCACTCTCTTGGGGTATTGCCTAAAGAGTTGTGTTCCAGCGCTGCCTATATCCATATCTCAGTTTCAGTAAAATAAGTGAAAGGATAATTCATCTCTCAGTCTGGTTATTTGGCCTTCGTATAAAAGAACTGGGGGTTTAAGGTATTTTTAGCGCAACATTCTCTTCTTGTGTATTCCTGCCCGCTGACTGCAACTGTGGGTGAAGGGCCTGCTGTCGAGGTGAGTTTGGAGTGCTCCGTCCTGGTGCCTTTTTCCCTGGTGTCTCAGCCGTCGAGCCCCACAGCTCTCAGGGTCCTCCGGCTGAGTTTCGCCCTGGTCAGGCATTCCCTGACTTTGTACCTACGGACGTTGAACCCTACTCTCCTCTAGCGTCTGTATTCATGTCTCTTTATTGTCACATTGCACTTTCATTTGTTGTATTAGTTTGAAACGTTCTTGTTTGTGCTTTCATTAATAAATGTGCCAACCTACAGCGAGCATTTGGTGTCCTATTTGCGCCAGTGAAACGGGCGTGTTATGACACTGTTATATCACTGCATGGGTTTATTGACGATACACAGAAGAAATTCAATATTACACTGAACTTCATCACTGAACAGTGATATCAACTAAAATAATTATAATGGTGACTGAACAACTTCCATTTCCCAAAGTGCAAGATACACTATTAAGATAAGATAAGAAAAGATAAGCCTTTATTAGTCCCACAATGGGGAAATTCCAGGATTGCAACAGCACAGGGATAGCAACACTCAGAGCAACAATCAGAAGGCAAGAGAAAAAAAAAAAACAAGAGCAGCAAGTATACATATGTACATATAAACATATATATATATATATATATATATATATATATATATATATATATATATATATAGACACACAGTGCGGAGCATTGTAGCTAGATGGAATAAATATGTAGATATATAAACACACACAGTACGGAGCATTGTAGCTAGATGGAATAAATATGTAAATATTTATGTAAATACTCGACATACCGGGAACTGTAGCAAAAACGACGCGGGTGCCGGGCTGGAGTTTAGGCGGCGTGCAAGAAATATAAGACAGAATAATAAAGAGCGATGGCAAGAACCAAGCAGACCGCCCGTAAAATCTACTGGAGGAAAAAGCCCCCCAGGAAGCAGCAAGCCACCAAGGCTGCTCGGAAAAGCGCTCCAGCCACCGGCGGAGTGAAGAAGCCTCACCGTTACAGGCCCGTGGCTCTGAGAGAGATCCGTCGCTACCAGAAATCCGCGGAGCTGCTCATCCGTAAGCTGCCCATCCAGCGCCTGGTGAGGGAGATCGCTCAGGACTTCAAGACCGACCTGCGCTTCCTGAGCTTCGCCGTCATGGCTCTGCAGGAGGCCAGCGAGGCCTACCTGGTGGGTCTCTTCTTCGCTAAGAGGGTCACCATCATGCCCAAAGACTTCCAGCTGGCCCGCTGCATCCGCGGAGAGAGAGCTTAGACTTTCTGCTGCACATTCACCAACCATAATGCTCCGCACTGTGTGTCTCTCTATATATATATTTATAGTAATATGTACATATGTTTACTAGCTGTATTTGTTTTTTCTTGCCTTCTGATTGTTGCTCTGAGTGTTGCTATCCCTGTGCTGTTGCAATCCTGGAATTCCCCCATTGTGGGACTAATAAAGGCTTATCTTATCTTATCTTATCTTAAACACACATAGAGCGGAGCATTGTAGCTAGATGGAATAATATGTAGATATATAAGAACACAGTGCGGCGCAATGTAGCTAGATGGAATAAATATGTAGATATATAAACACACCCAGTGCGGAGCATTGTAGCTAGATGGAATAAATATGTAAATATATAAACACACGCAGTGCAGAGCATTGTTGCTAGATGGGATGAAACGGCACAACCGTCTACTTAGTTATCCTACATGGTATGATTATGTACCCATACATATTCTCACCCTCCATAGCGACCGGTATTTTCCTAGTTGTATGCCGGAGGGGACCATTGTATAAGTCTATTGCATCTTTTGCATTCAAAACTATTAGGTTGTCACGTCTTTTTGCTATCTCTGCGAGCAGCCCTGCTTAGGTTGTACAGTCTGACAGCCGTTGGTAGGAAGGACCTGTGAAACTTCTCAGTTGTGCACCTAGGATGATGTAGTCTGCTGCTAAATGAGCTCCTCAGTGCATTCAGTATGTCCTGCATAGGGTGGAACTCGGACTCCAGCAGAGATGACAGTTTAGCCACCGTCCTTCTCTCTCCTATCTCCTCCACTGGGTCAAGGCGCTGCCCCAGGACAGAGCTAGCTTTCTTGATCAGTTTGTTCAGTCTCTTCCTATCGGCTGCCGTAATGCCACTGCCCCAGCAGCCACTCCAAAAGTGATGGCTGAGGCCACCACCGTGTCATAGAATGTCTTCAGCAGCGCCCCTTGTACACCAAAAGACCTGAGTCTCCTCAGTAGGAACAGCCTGCGCTGTCTCTTCTTGTAGAGTGCGTCAGTATTGTGTGACCAGTCTAGTTTATTGTTCAGATGAACACCCAGGTACTTATAGGATGTCACTATCTCGATGTCTGTTCCCTGTATATTTACTGGTGCTGTGAGGAGTTGTCCTTGCCTGCGGCAGTCCACCACCAGCTCCTTAGTTTTCCTTGCGTTGATCTGGCGGCAGTTCCGATGGCACCAGTTCACGAAGTCCTGGATAAGCCCTCTGTACTCAGCTTCATCTCCATTGGAGATGAGGCCAATGATCGCAGAGTCATCAGAGAACTTCTGTAGATGGCAGTGTGTTGTGTTGTGTGAGAAGTCCGCAGTATAAAGGGTGAACAGGAAGGGAGCCAAAACCGTTCCCTGGGGGGCCCCCGTGCTACCGATGATCATGTCGGACACACAGTCCCGGGTTCTCACAAACTGAGGCCGGTTAGTGAGGTAGTCCGGGATCCATGATGACAGGTGCTGGTCCACCCCTGCGCACAGCAGCTTGTCCTTCAGGATCATCGGTTGGATGGTGTTGAAAGCACTGGAAAAGTCAAAGAACATGATCCTCACCGCATTCCCGGGCTTCTCCAGGTGGGACAGAGAACAGTGAAGGAGGAAGATCACCGCATCCTCCACCCCAATGCCATGATGGTAGGCGAACTGGAGTAGATCCATCGCTGGTCCCACCAGGGGGCGGAGGTGAGCAAGGAGCAGTCTCTCCAGGGTCTTCATCATGTGGGACGTCAAGGCCACTGGTCTGTAGCTGTTCAGGTCTTTGGGGTGGGAAGTCTTTGGTACAGGTACCACACAAGATGTTTTCCACAGCTGTGGTACCCTCCCCAGCTTCAGGCTCAGGTTGAAGATGTACGCCACAATCCCACACAGCAGGTCTGCACAGGACTTGAGGACCTTTGCGCTGATGCCGTCCGGTCCCGACACCTTCCTCGCCTTGATCTTCCTCAGCTCCATCCTCACCTTGTCACGCCGCGCCATTCATCAGCGGCGCCACCTGCTCACGCACCTGCTACTCGTCAGCGGCGAAGGATAAAAGCCGCCTCGCCCTGAGCGTCGGCCTGAAGCCGTAGACTTCATTCCCCTTTCATGGGCTTCTACCACATTCTCTTCAGCATCCTCGTCACCGGTAAGAAAATCGCTTACCTCATCTCTCCAGTCTGCTCCCCTGTGCACAGGTGGATTCCTCGGCGGCGGACAACCCCGTCCCTCGTCTCTCCTCGCTGCTGCACCGAGCCCTGCAGGTGGCTGTCTCCCGGGCTTCCATCCTTGAAGCGCCAGTCATCTGTCCCAACAAGTAAGCTTCTCTCCCTCGCCTATTCTCCTCCTGTGTTGGTGTGTGCTCATCACCCTGTGTCTGATTTCTCCCATAGGGTTGCCGGCTGAACGGTCTCCTGCCTCTGGGTCCGAAGCAGACGCCACCACCAACACATTAACATCCCGCAGACACGCACCCAAACATCCCTGTTGTTAATAAACAGTTTGAACTACTCTGAGCCTGTGTGTGTGCGTCTCCTGAGCCGAACGTTATGTCACACCTGGGTCTTGGTCAGGGTCAGGTTGGGGGGCTGTGTGTTAGGAGTGGGGGGGGATGTTGGTGGAGTGGGGAGTGGGCAGCAGGACTTGATGTCTTTAGAGGCAGCAGTGGTTGTTGTGCAGTCAGGGGGGAGGGCGGTTGGTCAAACCTATTGAAAAACAGATTCAGATTGTTTGCCCACTTCCTGCCCCCCGTGGCCTGGGGGGAGGTTTTCTGGAGCCCAGAGAGGGTTTTAAGGTTTCTCCAGACCCCGCTGATGTCGCTCTGTTGCAGCTTGTCCTCCATCTTCTTCCTGAAGCTGTCCTTGCCTTCTCTGATCTTCCTCCTCAGCTCCCTCTGTACGGACTTCAGCATCTCCCTGTTCCCCGACCTGAAGATCCTCTTCTTCTCTCTCAGAAGTGTTTTTATCTCAGGGTTGATCCAGGGTTTGTTGTTTGAGCAACACTGTATGGTCTTGGTGGGAACGGTGTCGTCCACACAGAAGTTGATGTAGTCCGTGATGGTGTGAGTGAGGCCATTGATGTCCTCACCATGTGGCTCGCAGAGCTGCTCCCAGGTGGTGGTTTCAAAACAGCCCTTTAGAGTGTCCATTGCCTCCTCAGACCATAACTTCACTGTGCGCATGGCTGGAGGTTGTCTGTGCACTCGGGGCTTGTACACCGGCAGGAGATGAACCAAGTTGTGATCCTATCTCCCGAGTGGGGGGAGCTGTAATGAGGTGTACGCCTCCTTAGTGTTTGCGTAGAATAAGTCCAGTGTTTTATTGTCTCTAGTGTGGCATGTGACATACTGGGTAAACGTGGGTAGAATGGGAGACAGTGAAACATGGTTGAAATCGCCTGAGATGAGGAGAAGAGCATCTGGATGTTACTGTCTGCAGCCTGCTGGTTACTGAATGGATGACGTCACGCGCTGTCCCAGCGTTCGCCGTCGGATTTGCATAAACAACAATGCAGATCACGTGTGAGTATTCCCTCGGGAGATATGTAGGCCGCATGCTAACAACTAGCAACTCAATGTCTTTGCTGCAGTGCCGTTGTTTAACAGTGATATGTCCTGGTCTGAACCAGTTGTTGTTAACATACATTATCACTCCACCGCCCATTGCTTTGCCACTGTCTGGTGTTCGGTCTGCTCGTATCGCGTGGAAACCCTCCAGTTCAATGTTAGCATCTGCTGCTAGTTCGGATAGCCACGTCTCGGTAAACAAAAGGAGAGAGCATTCCCGGTATATGCTATCATAGCGGGAGATAGCCGCTAGCTCATCTACCTTTCCCAGTAACGACCGTACATTCCCCATGACAATGGATGGCAGAGAGGGTCTGTACCTTAGATTCTTTGTCTTCCGCCTTACTCCAGCCCGGCAACCATGGCGTTTTCGCCTCAGTTCCCCCGGTATGTCGAGTTTTTCCGTTAGCACCGGGTGGCAGTTGAGTGCTAGCAGCTCTTCCCTGCTGTACCGTCTCCTGCTATAAACAGTGGCTCCGTCCACCGGCTCAGGAGACATTTGGGACAATCTGTGTGTCCGTGATATTAACTGGAGTGAAAACCGGATCAAAAAGATAGAGGAAGGGGAAAAAAAAGACTCAGAATTGAGCGGCTGTTGCAAAAGGCAGCTGACTCGTGTGGCGCCGGAAGTGATGAAGAATGTATTATTATTATGAATGTAAGTGTTAAAAGATCACACAAATAAGTGATCTGACAAATAAATAAACAAGGGATCTGAAACAGTCCCTAATATTGGATGCCCCATTCATTTTCAATAAATAGGTATTCTGTAATTAATATTAACACAGTCAAATAAATCTTTGTGAACTTCTGTCCATTTTATATGTACTGTATATGTCAAACTCTACCATGTGTGACTGCCGACATACTGTATAGCTACACCTCTTTGTATTCCAGTTTCAAACACAGCCTTCATTTGGACCTGTAAAGCCTAATTGGGATTCCTGTTCTCACACAAGAATACTTGCGTTCTACGGGCAATGCACTAGTTTATATATAATTATAGAATCATCAGCATCCTGTAGTATTAAAGCAAAACGTTGTTTCTGGCTATTTCCACCATTTTTACAGTGGTGTGAAAAAGTGTTTGCCCCTTTCCTGATTTCTCATTTTTTTTTGTATATTTGTCACGCTTAAATGTTTCAGATCATCAAACAAATTTAAATATTAGACAAAGATTTCATGGTCCTGTGTGAAAAAGTGATTGCCCCCTAAACCTAATAACTGGTCGGGCCACCCTTAGCAGCAACAACTACAATCAAGCGTTTGCGATTACTGGCAATGAGTCTTTTACAGTGCTGTGGAGGAATTTTGGCCCACTCATCTTTGCAAAATTGTTGTAATTCAACCACGCTGGGGGGTTTTTGAGCATGAACCGCCTTTTTAAGGTCATGCCACAGCATCTCAATTGGATTCAGGTCAGGACTTTGACTAGGCCACTCCCAAGTCTTCATTTTGTTTTTCTTAAGCCATTCACAGGTGGACTTGCTGGTGTATTTTGGATCATTGTCCTGCTGCAGAACCCAAGTGCGCTTCAGCTTGAGGTCGCAAACAGATGGCTGGACATTCTCCTTCAGGATTTTTTGGTAGACAGCAGAATTCATGGTTCCATTTACCACAGCAAGTCTTCCAGGTCCTGAAGCAGCAAAACAGCCCCAGACCATCACACTACCATCACCATATTTTACTGTTGGTATAATGTTCCTTTTCTGTCGGCCCTGGGGCGCAACCGTGGTTAACACGTATCTTCTCCATGTTCACTGGGTGATGTCAGCCCTGAATGCCAACTGTAAGTGTTTCTATTTATTTTTGTAAGTCTTGTAGATAATGTGAAAATGACGAGGCAGAGTTCATCTCACGAGTCAGGTTTATTCACATCATCCAACATCATCAAAAGCAGAAAGAGGAAGAAACCCAGACATTCGTCCTTTAAATACCTCAGGACTTCAAAGCACACAGTCATATTGTATTTAATCCCAAATAACAATACATCTTCCTTCAGATCTTAACACCTCCACCCCCAGCCTCTGGCAGCCAGGAAAATCCCCCCAGGCCGTCTCTCTGCATACCAAAGACTAGACTTTCACATCCTCCTGTTATCTCCAGAGAGGCTCAGTCCTTTGTTCAATCTAAGATGTGAAGCCTAAAGTGGTATACATATGAAGCATGAAGTGATATACATAAGTGCACATATATGTGTCCCACATGACCGCCCCCCAAACGTCTAAGATGGAACAACGGAATAACAGTCTGCATGTCATGATAAACCATTACACATCAGTCCACGTGCTGCTTGGGCCTCAGTCTCCTCCCGTATCTGCTGTAAGCGGGCTTTACCACTTCCGCGGCGCCATCCTGCTGGGGAGCTGCTGCCTGAGGGTGAGAACTGTTAGTCAATCCCTGTGGGTGTTCTGGGGAATGTCCCCTAGGGGGTCTGCCGCGCTGAGGAGCCCTGGCGCACAGCACATCCTCGTCTGCCACAACAAAGGCGGGTTTGAGCCTGTTTATGCCAATCTTTTCTTTCCTGCCCCCCAGGTCTAGCAAAAAATGCTTATCCCCTGTTTCCAGCACTCTAAATGGTCCATCATAAGGTGGTCACAATGGTGGGCGATGGGCATCGTGTCTGACAAAAACAAACTCCGCGTTTTTTAAGGCCTTAGGCACAAAAACGTGCGGAAAACTGTGGTGAACGGGGCCAGGGAGCGTGCCCGATTCCGTGCCACTCTGTAACCGCTGAGCCGGGGAGCATTCTGGCGCAGGATTATCTGGGAGAAATTCCCCGGGCAGCCGAAGTGGCTGTGCAAAAACCAGCTCAGCCGGGGAGGCTTCTAAATCCTCTTTAGGTGCAGAACGCAACCCCAATAAAACCCACGGTAGCCTGTCCACCCAATTTGCATCCGTAAGCGACGCTCTGAGAGCCGCTTTCAATGACCTATGAAAACGTTCGCATAACCCATTAGCCTGCGGGTTGTACGCGGTTGTGCGGTGGATCGTTACCCCCAGGCTGCGGGCCATTGCTGACCAAAGTTCAGAAACAAATTGAGGACCCCTATCGGACGTAATGTCCGATGGGACTCCAAAGCGCGCTACCCATGCTGTTAAAAACGCGCGCGCCACCTCCTCGGCTGTGGTTGACGACAGTGGGACCACTTCCGGCCAGCGCGTGGTGCGGTCTACTATTGTCAGAAGGTGTGTGCACCCCTGTGACGGCGGTAGGGGGCCTACGAGGTCCACGTGAACATGATCAAACCTCTTAGCCGGGATGTGGAACGGCTCCAAGGGAGCTCTCGTGTGTCTGTGTACCTTGGTTCGTTGACAAGCCATGCAAGCTGCTGCCCACTGTCTAACTTGTTTGCGCAGGCTCAGCCAAACAAATTTCTCTCCCACCATTTTGACCGACGCGCGCACTCCCGGGTGCGCCAGAGAATGAATCGAGTCAAAAACACGGCGGCGCCACGCGGCCGGTACCACAGGACGCAGTCGCCCAGTGGAGACATCGCAGATTAGGGGGGGCATACCGTCTTGCAGCACCCTGTTCTCCAGCCTTAACCCTGTTGGTCCAGACTGGAGCACGCGCACGTCCGCATCGCTAACCTGATCCGTGGCCATGGCTGCATAATCTATCCCTACGCGGACTGGGGCCGCCACGGCGCGCGAGAGACAGTCTGCCACTACATTTAGTTTACCCACCACATGCTGAATATCGGTAGTAAACTCTGAGATAGTGGCAAGCTGTCTTTGCTGCCGGCCTGACCACGGTTCTGAAACCTTGGCCATCGCGAATGTCAGTGGCTTGTGGTCAATGAACGCGGTGAAACGGCATCCCTCCAGCCAGAACTGGAAGTGGCGAACGACCAAGTGGAGAGCTAACAACTCCCTGTCGAATGCGCTGTATTTTCGTTCGCTATCGCGCAAAGTCCTGCTGAAAAATGCGAGCGGCTGCCAAGCCCCGGCTACATGCTGCTCCACGACCGCACCTATGGCCACATCTGACGCGTCAGTAGTGAGCGCTATGCGGGCCGTTGGGTCTGGATGTGCTAACAACGCAGCGTTTGCCAGGGCTGTTTTGACCTCCGAGAATGCTCGCTCTCGCTCCGGAGACCATTCGATCTTATTTATGGGTTTTTGGTTTTTTAGTGCGGCATACAATGGTTGCATGAGCTGCGCTGCGCGGGGGAGGAAACGGTTATAAAAATTCACCATTCCCAAAAACTCCTGTAACGCCTTTACTGTTTGTGGCTGGGGAAAATTTGTTACCGCGCGTACTTTGTCAGGCAGTGGAACCACTCCCTCTGGGGAGACGCGATGCCCCAAAAAATCAATCTGCGTCACCCCGAACTGACACTTCGCTGGGTTGATTATTAACCCGTGCTCTCCCAACCTCCGAAAAACTGCCGTGAGGTGGTTTTCGTGTTCGTCTTCGGACGCGCTGGCTACTAAGATGTCGACCAGGTAGACGAATACGAAGGGGAGATTGCGCAACACCGCGTCCATCATGCGTTGGAACGTCTGCGCAGCGCCCTTAAGCCCAAATGGCATGCGCAAAAACTCGAATAGGCCAAACGGAGTTATTACCGCTGTTTTGGGTATGTCCTCAGCGTGCACTGGGACTTGATGGTAACCGCGGACCAAGTCTATCTTAGAAAAAATGAGCGCCCCCGCCAAATGAACCGAAAAATCTTGGATATGCGGGATTGGGTAGCGGTCGTGCGCTGTGGCGTTGTTCAACCTGCGGAAATCTCAGCGAGGTCGCCACGAGCCATCAGCTTTCGGGACCATGTGCAGCGGGGAAGCCCATGGGCTTTTCGAATGCCTGATGATGCCCAACTTTTCCAGGTTGGCAAACTCCTCGCGCGCTATGGTCAGTTTAGCTGAATCAAGCGCCGAGCTTTTGCAAAAACGGGCGGTCCGGTGGTAGTAATAAAATGTTCCACTCCGTGTTTAGTGACGGCTGCTGAAAATGTGGGAACCGTGAGTGCTGGGAACTGAGTGAGCAGTGTGTGGAACTTACCGCTTGCCATTGCGACGTTGGCTTGTGCTGTGGGCGGGGTCACTCGGGCTGCACAGGGAATAGAATAAAAGGAAAGTGCCTTAACCAGGCGCCTGTTAGCAAGATCAACCAACAAACCATGTGAGCACAGAAAATCAGCCCCCAGCATATTGAAACTCACTGCAGCTATAACAAAAGTCCACTCAAATGTACGGCCGTGTAGGGACAGAAGCAGAGCCCTCTCACCAAAGGTCTTAATCTCCGAGCCGTTCTCTGCTGACACCCCGCGACCTCCGGGACCCGCCAGCCGGTCAGCGGAGGTAGGCGTGATGAAACTCACTTGGGAGCCTGTGTCCACGAGGAATTGCCTCCCTGAACGCACGTCCGTCAAGTAGAGCAGCTTGTTCTCTTCACCGAGGGCCGCAGCTGCTACCGACCCCCGGTCTTGGCGTTTCCCGAGCGCTTGAACTGGCACGGTGGTATACATTTGCGTGCCTTCTCTCTGAAGCGGCGATGGTAGAAACAGAGGGTGTCTCCTCCGCGATCCTTGGCCCTTGCTGCCGCTGTCGTCGGTGGGTCTGCTACCGCCGTCTCTGGCCCGTCGCCATCTCCGGCCGTCGCACTGAACTCCGTCGCTGCCGTGGTGGCCGCACGCTGTTTGCTGGCGTTGAGAATCCGGTGCGCCTCCTGGGCCAGCGCGCGGAAGTCCCGCTGGGCCAACAACGGCGAACTGGCCAGGGTCGCTCTCGTGGCCGAAGGTAGGGTTCTCAGGAAAATGTGGGTGAAGATGAAGTCGTCGCCGTCTGAGCCCCTCAAGCTCAGCATGTTCTCCATCAGGTCAACGGGCGTGCCATCTCCCAAGTCGTTCAGAGCCAGGAGCCTCTCCGCTCTCTCCTGGACTGAGAGAGGGAAGCGTTGGATGAGCGCAGCATTCAACCCGCCGTATTTGTCGTCGGCCGGTGGCTGCTCCACAAGGCTCTGCACATGCCGAGCCGTGCGGTTGTTGAGCTTGGCAATCACATGGTAGAACTTCGTGTCATCTACCGTTATCCCCCGGAGGGCGAACTGTGCTTCGACCAAGTGGAACCAGGAGCATGGGTTGTCTCGCCAAAAGTCCGGTAGCTGGACGGTAGCGGCATATGCTTGGCTGGGAGCTTCTGACCCGGCTGGCTCGGGGGAATTTCTTTCACTCATGATACGTCTTAGGATCACCAGTGTAGATAATGTGAAAATGACGAGGCAGAGTTCATCTCACGAGTCAGGTTTATTCACATCATCCAACATCATCAAAAGCAGAAAGAGGAAGAAACCCAGACATTCGTCCTTTAAATACCTCAGGACTTCAAAGCACACAGTCATATTGTATTTAATCCCAAATAACAATACATCTTCCTTCAGATCTTAAAACCTCCACCACCAGCCTCTGGCAGCCAGGAAAATCCCCCCAGGCCGTCTCTCTGCATACCAAAGACTAGACTTTCACATCCTCCTGTTATCTCCAGAGAGGCTCAGTCCTTTGTTCAATCTAAGATGTGAAGCCTAAAGTGGTATACATATGAAGCATGAAGTGATATACATAAGTGCACATATATGTGTCCCACAGTCTTCACCTTTTTGGGAACTGTTGTCATCATTCTTATGTTCAATACATGTGCTGTGGTGAATTCTGTGCATAAATCCATTCATCATGACCCTCCGTGCGTTCTTACGCAGGGCATGGATGAAATAATGAGGATTTACTTGCAGGGTTCACCACAGCACATTTAATACAGAAAGACAGTCAATTCCCAAAAAGGTGAAGACGTACAAAAAACACAAACACACTTACTGATGGTGTTCGGGGGCCGGCATCACCCAGAGAACGAATGAAAGGAGACGTGTTAGCCACAGGTGCGCCCCAGAGCCGACATCGCTTCAAAGATGTACGAGGACCACAGCGAACATAAAGCAACTAACACATTGTGAGAGTGCTGAAAATACTGGCAGACAAACAGCACAGATGACTGGCAAACGGGCACGAAGTACACGCAGTGCTGGTGATGGTGTGATGAGAAACACCTGTGCGAGGACTGGGAAACATGATCAGCGGGAGGGGAATCAGCTGGTGATAATGATAGAGGGGACATGGCCGGACCGGCGAGAGTCAGCATACGATCAGAGAAAGTAGGTCAAAGCTGCGCGTAAATCCATTAATCCTTCCCCTCCTCGTTCGCTCCTTCTGCATAAAAGCGCATGAGGAGTGCATAAGGAGGCTTATGACAGTTGGAGCTGAAGCGTGTGATGTGGTCTTTCACACCTGCTGTTTATCTAAGCCTGCGACACAACACAAAGGCACAGCCGTAAAATTAAAACAAGAAACCAGAGAAACTCTGAGCTACAAAGCTGCTGTCATTCTAGTCAACGACACCGGTGTCCGTTCTCCCACTTACGTCATGGGGGTGCTGCCCTTAATTCGGTGGGCGGCACCACAGTCCAGTCAGCGGCTGCGGTTTTTTGATGATAACTAGTTTATGTCACATGGTGACCCTCGCGGGCCACCATAAGACGCCAAAAGTCACCAGTGAGTTTTGCATTGGTGTTTTATTAACAAGAGACAAGACACGAATACGAGACTATGAGCTGCTGTGGCCAAAAATACACTACACAGGATGCAAGGGATTGTAGGGCTCACCCAGCCGCCTATGATCTTAATGAGGACATGAACGAGAACAAGAACAAGAATACATACATGAACCTTGATGCAAATGCTGACATCACCCAAGAAATCTCTCAGGATGTTTGACCAAAATACTGCTGCATCAACCAGCTGTCAGCGCCCGCTAATAAAGCCGGCGACTAACGAGCGGTGATGCAGAACAGCTGATCGGCTCTGACAGCAGGAAGCCCCACCGAGCGCTGTCACAATAAGAGCCCGGGGAGCCAGAATGTAATCCACTGCTGTCAAAGCCGGCAGAGATGATGCATGGCCCGAGCGCGGACGAGATCGGCGCTCGGGTCATAACAGTAACCTCCCTCCGAGGGCGGGCTCCTGAATGCCCATAGACATCCAATCCCCCCTCCACACCCCCCTCCAGGGTGGGCGGATGGGGCAGGAGAGGATCAAACCACAGATCGAGAACCAGGACAGGAAAAAAAAAAAATGACTCAAAAAATACATGAAACAGTCACACAGACACGAAATAACAGAAAAAAGAAAAAAAAAACCTCCCTACAGTACAAAACATGATGACAGGACAAATAAGGCAACTGCAGAACACAAATCAAACTCCCAAAAAGCACAAATGGCAACTACAAGAAACAAAACACAGGACAGCGAAAAGAACAGAACAATTACAGGACCAGACTACCACTCCAAAATACATGAAATACATGAAACACAATTATCCAGGCACAAAAACAAAAATACCACACTCTCAGGTCAAAAAGCAAATACAACACAGGGCAGAGAAAAAAACAACAACAGAACAATTACAGGGCTAGACCACCACCAGGAACGACCTCTGCCCCCGACAGTTCATGCCGACCGGCGGAGACCAAACGCCACGGGAACAGTTCAGGCGGTCTCCCCGCGTCCAACGGCTGACGGGTGGTCATGGGGGGCGGAACATGACCGGGCGGCTTACCACAGTCCCAAGCCCAGAAAGTCCACTCCTCCGGTGGCCGAACCAGATCGCCCAGTGAAACACACAACATGTCGGGTGGCCGACCTGAGGCGCCAAACCGGCGAAACAGTTCCTCAAGCGGCCGACCCGCATCCCTCAGCCACCAGTACCGGGGGAAAACAGCCTGCGGCGGCCTCCCTGGCAAGGACAAAACACGGGAGAGCCGGGGCGAGCGAAAAGGGACCCCCATGGCCCCCGGCGATGATGCACAGGGGCAATGACTCTGTAGAGGGGACAGAAGGCAAGGATGAGCCCGAACTGGGTCAGGCGGCGAAGGGTCTGAAGCTCCTCCACCGTCCGTGGACCACATCGGTGCTGCACCTCCGCTGGACCCCGATTGGGTCCCGGCTGTACCCACGTCGGACCCCGATTGGGCCAGAACAGCACCTGCAGTGGACCCCAATTGGGTCTCGGGTGCACCCACGTCAGACCCCGATTGGGCCAAAGCAGCTCCCGTGAAGGACCCCGATTGGGTCTCGGGCGCACCCATGTCGGACCCCGATTGGGCCAAGGCAGCTCCCGCGATGGACCCCGATTGGGTCTCGGGCGCACCCACGTCGGACCCCGATTGGGCCACAGCAGCCTCCACAACGGACCCCGACTGGGTCGTGCAGCTCCGCTGACGACCTCCACCCCCGAACCTGGAACCTCCAACTCACCGACCTCGACTGGCTCCGTGCCGGTGACACTGCAAGGAAGCTCAGAACACACAGAAAAACCGGGATCAGTATCACCGGCAGCAACAGAACCCAGCGAGACGAGTTCGGGCACAGCAGGCGGCTGCCCCTCACTCGCCTCTCCGAGAGGCAGGCAAAAATGTTCCAACACAGGGGACAGAGACACAAGAGGGAGCACTTGCCTGCACTCGGGTTCTGTTGCCGTCCAGGACTCCGTCGATCCAGGCTCAGGGCGAAGAAGTTCGTGCGCAGGCTCCAACTCAGCTGCGTCGGGCTCCGCAGCTGGCAAGATGGATTCCACAGCCTGAGGTTCCTCTCGCACTGATGCCCACGCTGATGACCCATATGGCGTGGAGGCAGGGGACCCTCGACCCACTGGTTCGGACCGCTCTGGCGAGGAGACCCGGGGACGCTTCATCGTCGGCACAGGCTCCAGGCCGCAGTCCGCTCTTCTCCTCTGTCCACGGCGTGGCTGCGGGGCTGGATCCAGGCTCTCCAGAACTGCAGGCCCCCTCCTCATCCGGCGACGTAGGCCTGGCGTCGTGGACTGCTCAGCGGAGGAACACGCAGAGGCAGCAGGTTTGGTTATTGTAACTACAACAAGTGGTAGGAGCTCGGGGGACTGCGAACCTCGAACTCCGCCCCCAGGAGTCAGACAAGGCAGATCACAGTTATCATGTAAAGAATGAACTTGCATTTGCCTTTCCCCCGGAGGGAAGATGGTGCCTGCTGTAGGGGACGTAGATCCTCCCTCTCCCCACTGGATTTCAACAGAGGGCCCCCTGAAAGGACGAGGAGGAGCCGCTCTCGGAGGTCCGCTGACGGGCTTTGCCGGCAGCGGGTCCAGCTGGGGATTCTGCTGAGGTTCACCTTGGCCGTGGCGCCGAAGTCTTCGACAGCCGCCAGATGGCGCGAACTCCTGGACCGGATCCGGGACAGGAACAGGATTCCAACGCGGGGAGCGAGGATGCCTCCTCCTCTGCTTCCTGCTGTCTTCCTCCTCCAGCCCACGTCTCGTGCTGTGCGGCGAGTTCAACCCTCCTCGTCATCACCTCCAGGTGGTCGTCGTAGTGGAGAGGAAGGTTGTCCAGGAGAACCTCAGTGCAGTCCAGGTGCCAGCACATATAGCTGGAGTAGTCGTCAAAAGTAGCGGCGAGGAGCATCCCGTCGACATACTCCAGCGCGCTCGCTAACTCCTGGCCCAGGCACCGACCGCGGCCCCTGGATGACGGCATCCTCCCAGCCAGTGACACCCAGACAGAGAAGAACAATTGTCCACTAAAGCAAAAACTCACCGGGATGGCGTCTCGGTGTGGCGTCTCCGATTAGATGCCTTGGCAGCAGTATTCTGTCACGTGGTGACCCTTGCGGGCCACTATAAGATGCCAAAAGTCACCAGTGAGTTTTGCATTGGTGTTTTATTAACAAGAGACAAGACACGAATACGAGACTATGAGCCACTGTGGCCAAAAATACAGTCCACAGGATGCAAGGGATCGTAGGGCTCACCCAGCCGCCTACGATCTTAACGAGGACATGAACGAGAACAAGAACGAGAATACATACAGTACATGAACCTTGATGCGAATGCTGACATCACCCAAGGAATCTCTCAGGATGTTTGACCAAAATACTGCTGCATCAACCAGCTGTCAGCGCCCGCTAATAAAGCCGGCGACTAACGAGCGGTGATGCAGAACAGCTGATCGGCTCTGACAGCAGGAAGCCCCACCGAGCGCTGTCACAATAAGAGCCGGAGGAGCCAGAATGTAATCCACTGTTGTCAAAGCCGGCAGAGATAATGCATGGCCCGAGCGCGGACGAGATCGGTGCTCGGGTCATAACAGTTTATGCAGACGCGGTTGTAAATATTATATTGATCATCGACAATGACTTTTGGGTTTACACAACATCCTAAAAAATGTCAAAATCATGTCATCAGCCCTTTAATCTTATCATTCCATCTTGTATTAATTAGCAAAAATTAAATGAAGGCTTTGAATCAGTTCCTTTCTTGACCCAAAGTTGGAGATTTAGATAAGAAAGGAAAATAAAATTTGAAGGAAAAACCTGCACTTATTTATGGAATGGCTGACACGCGGGGAGCCTGAGGCTCCCCATGAATCTGTTTCTTTTAGAAAAGGAAGCCAAAAGTTGGAGGGGGAGGACAGCAGAGGAGGAGGAGGAGGAGGGAGCGCATCCCACAATGGAAATTGAGTGATGGCAAAACCGGCTGCTGGCTGGGAGGGAGGCGCCCATGATCCACACCCACCACGGAAAAACTGGACTGCATGCTTAAGACTAAAACAGATAAGTGGACTCACTTCTACACATATACAGAAAATTAGCAAAAATTATTAGAAAATAGCAGGCATCTTCCATTTACCTGACTCTGAGGTTCAAGGTACTTTGATTAAATTTGTATGGTGCAGGTGCATGTAAAGAAGTAACTTTGGGGAATGACATGCAGGACTTTTCAAAGTCAGAAAAAGTAACAGTTAAATTCTGCAAACGGCAAGCAACCAGTAGAATACTTATCAACATCTGTAAAAGTAGCATTGTACCCCATGTACTATAGGCGATTGAACGGATCTTATCCAAATTATAAACAACCATTATTTGCAAATCCATCCTCCAGATTGGTCATAAAACTTGGACTGGTAAACAAGGAAATGTGTGGAAGCATCCATTGTCCTAGTTAAAAAAGGATAAGAGACATTTCAACCTATGGGGGGTTTCACACATCCCGCTGGTGAGACCCAAACACATGGGTTGGAAAATGTTGGACATTTTGTCACCTCTACTGGGAAATGTAGCCATCCATGGAAAACCAACACCTGACTTTAAGATTGAATATTCTCCTAAATTAGAAGCATATGCATTGTCTCTTAACTGGGTAACCACAGCACAAAAGGCTGTGCACATTGACGCCCAGAAATCTCCTACATGGCCAATCTTAATATTAACAAACGAGGGGATGAGAAAAATTTGAAGCAAATTCTAAATTTGTTATGGTAAAAGGTTAAACAGATGTAGATCTAATAAAAGGAGCAGAGTACGACACTATAGAACATATATTCAGAAGCCCAGAAAGGTGTTAACCAGGCCATAAAACCAAAAGCAGCAGATGTCATAGCGTCATCAGTCCCGTAGGAAACACCCTGATGACGCAGGGCCTGGAGGAATTAACGAAGGTCTAACTCTTTGTGCTTGTTGTATGCCAGGATCACATATATTGATAAATGAGCTAGACCTCCAAATGCAATTTTCCACAGTGGTAGTCATCAGCAAATCTTGCACATCTCATACCTCCTCATAGAAACCAATTGCTGAATCCAGAGGAGGAGCGGAAGACCCCAAGGCGGAGGATGATGACGAAGAAGACCATTGCGCTATTATGGATTATTTGTAAACACAATGTGCTACTGATAATACATGAGTCATACATAGCTCACCACACACACGTAGGGGTGTGAGACTTATACACACGTGGACAAAATTGTTGGTACCCCTCTGTTAATGAAAGAAAAACCCACAATGGTCACAGAAATAACTTCAATCTGACAAAAGTGGTAATAAATAAAAAGTCCATGAAAATTAACCAATGAAAATCAGACAATGCTTTTGTATTGTGGTTCAACAGAATTATTTTAAAAAACAAACTCATGAAACAGGCCTGGACGAAAATGATGGTACCCTTAACTTAATATTTTGTTGCACAACTTTTTGAGGCAATCACTGCAATCAAACGATTTCTGTAACTGTCAATGAGACTTCTGCACCTCTCAGCAGGTATTTTGGCCCACTCCTCATCAGCAAACTGCTCCAGTTGTCTCCGGTTTGAATGGTGCCTTCTCCAGACGGCAGGTTTCAGCTCCTTCCACAGATGTTCAATTGGATTTAGATCAGGGCTCATAGAAGGCCACTTTAGAATAGTCCAATGTTTTGCTCTTAGCCATTCTTGGGTGTTTTTAGCTGTGTGTTTTGGGTCATTATCCTGTTGCAAGACCCATGACCTGCGACTGAGACCAAGCTGTCTGACACTGGGCAGCACATTTCTCTCTAGAATACCTTGATAGTCTTGAGATTTCATTGTACCCTGCACAGATTCAAGACATCCTGTGCCAGATGCAGCAAAGCAGCCCCAGAACATAACAGATCCTCCTCCATGTTTCACAGTAGGGACAGTGTTTTTTTTCTTGGTATGCTTCATTTTTGCGTCTGTGAACATAGAGCTGATGTGCCTTTCCAAAAAGTTGCAGTTTTGTCTCGTCTGTCCATAGGACTTTCTCCCAGAAGCTTTGTGGCTTATCAACATACAGTTTGGCAAATTCCAGTCTGGCTTTTTTATGATTTGTTTTCAACAGTGGTGTCCTCCTCGGTCGGCTCCCATGAAGTCCACTTTGGCTCAAACAACGACGGATGGTGCGATCTGACACTGATGTACCTTGACCTTGGAGTTCACCATGAATGTGTTTAGCCGGTTAAACTCGGGAGGTTCCGCGGCCGGTCACGTCTCTGTGTCTTAGTGCGTCTCAGTGCGCAGTGAAAAAAAAAGCTGTATTTCTGGTCTTCCAGTACAGACACAGCCGTAAACAGAAAGCCAAAGGAGTGTTTGACTGGTTTAGAATGAGATTGACATCTCATTCGACCAACAAGAGCCTTGATTTGGGTTTTTAAACCTTGAATAACCAATGATCAAAAATAGCAAGAAGTATCTGCCCATCAATGACCGCGAATACAACGAGCCAATTGAAGCTGAGTAATCTGACGATGGACGTGTCGTTTAGCCAATCAATTTCTGACTTCAATGACACCCTACATGCACTGGTTCCATGTTTATATTTCCGGTAAAATGCCATGCGTTCCCATGCGTAAAATCTCTTTTGACTCCGCCGCTGTGTGACGCACAGTCCTTTGTGATACTGTGCAGAAGGGTCAGGGTAACATTAGCCATTATTTTACTTGTTTTGAAAAATGGTTCACAAATTAATCCGAAAGGGCATGCATGAGAGCGTAGATGGCTTGACCGGGTTGGGTGACCTGGATGATGAATCAGTAAACAATGGAGCTTTGCATCAATGGAATAGCTGACGATCGTCAGACGGCAGCGGACAATACCAGCGACAGTGCAGTTGTGGATAGGTAAGTCTTATAATCTAAATTATTCTTTATTGATAAAAATAGTAATAAAAATAACTTTTGACCAATCGGTAATTACAAGGATCCTGCATGGCCACGTTTTTGTGTGCGCCGTGGGGGGGGGGGGTATTTGTTACTGTGTATATTGCAGAAAAATTTAATAATTTTTTAGTATAATTTTTATTTCACTGTAGGCTATTTTTTCCTGTAAAAAAAAAAAGGAACTGTGCTGTGTGTCTGGGTTATAATGCCTTTGTTTTACTGTGTAAACATGATCTGGTGAAATGGAGCCCTGACCAAGTGAACATACTAATGTGAGCACCCCAGGTGGACCCCGGTATTCAATCTGTACATTTTCAATCCAGTGATTGACAAAGTGATTCATAATTTTCTAAAGCCTCATTCAGTGTCACGCGGTGACCCTCGCGGGCCACCATAAGACGGCAAAAGTTGCCAGTGAGTTTTGCATTGATGTTTAATTAACAAGACACAAGACACGAATACAAGACTATGAGCCGCTGTGGGCAAAAATACACTACACAGGATGCATGGGATCGTAGGGCTCACCCAGCCACCTATGATCTTAATGAGGACATGAACGAGAACGAGAATACATACATGAACCTTGATGCGAATGCTGACATCACCCAAGGAATCTCTCAGGATGTTTGACGGTGTTTGACAATACTGCTGCATCAACTTGCTGTCAGCGCCTGCTAATAAAGCCGGCTGCTAACGAGCAGTGATGCAGAACAGCTGATCGACTTTGACAGCAGGAAGCCCCACCGAGCGCTGCCACAATAAGAGCCCGGGGAGCCAGAATGTAATCCGCTGCTGTCAAAGCCAGCAGAGATGATGCATGGCCCGAGCGCAGACGAGATCGGCGCTCGGGTCATCACATTCAGAACATTATAGTCCCACAGACTGGTTTTCATCTGGGGCAGCATTTATAAATCACTGGATAGAGAATGCACCTGTACATGCACAGATTGGATTCCGTGGTCCACTTGGGGTACGCACTTGGTCAGGGGTCCAGTTGACCTGTATCTATGTAAACTGATGAGATAGTGAACTCTGGAAAAATTGGAGGGGGGAGGGTTGTTTTTGTGTATACTTTAGTGAAATGTATTAATTTTTTGCATAATTTTTCTTACGCTGTAGGCTATTTTTGCCTGTAAAAAAAAACAAAAAACAGGAACTGTGCTGTGTATGTCTGGGTTATGACCCCTTGGTTTTACTGTGCAAACTGCTGAGATAGTGAACTCTGGAACACAGTTTTCCAAACTGTGCCATTTGGCACAGTTTGTCACAGTTCAAGAGGGCCTTGTTACAACCTGAGAAAAAAGCTGTGTAATATATTCATTTTTTGTGGTATTGTTACAAAATTTTGACCTGAGCTTGAAAACACTTGGTTCTACATTTCTGTTGTGTTTTCCAGCAAGTATCTGACAGCTGTATGTTATTTGCAAGCATTTGTATCTAAAAAAACCACCCAGGCGAACTTTATTTTTTTCAAATTCAGTATGTTTAGATGATTGTTACTCAGTGGCAGGAACAGGATGTCTAGCATAATTGGCTAGTGTAATTAAAAGTAGTTTAATCTAGAGGGGAGGGATGTGGTAGACTGCAAGTCTAATTTAAAACATTACTGGCACATGCCTCTAGGGGGAACTACCTGTATTGTTCAGCACTACTATTGAGGGGACACATTAGAACAAGAGTGTGAAAACCCCGCGCAGAATCCATGTTCAGTCATATTATGTGTGTTGCAGAATAAACGGCAGAGTTAGCCAAAGAAATAACTCAAGTGTGATCATTGCTACACGGTAGGATATCACACTGACAAAAACAAACTCGGCATTTTTTAAAGCTTTGGGAACAAAAACACGCGGAAAAGTGTGATGAACGGGGCCCGGGAGCATGTCTGCTCCCGTGCCGATCAGTGGCTCCAGAGCCGGGGGGCGCCCGGGCGCCGGATGCTCTGGTAGGAACTCACCGGGCAGCCTGAAAGGTTGCGCAAAAACCAACTCCGCTGGGGAGGCATTTAAGTCCTCCTTGGGCACAGAAGGCAACCCCAATAAAACCCATGGTAGTTTGTTTACCCTATCTGCATCCGTAAGCGACACTCTGAGGGCTGCCTTCAAAGACCTATGAAAACGTTCGCATAAACCATTAGCCTGGGGGTGGTAAGCGGTAGTGCGGTGAATTGTTGCCCCTAAGCTGCTGGCCATCGCTGACCAAAGCTCGGACACAAATTGAGGTCCCCTGTCGGATGTAATATCTAACGGAACCCCGAAACGAGCTACCCAGGCAGTCAAAAATGCATGAGCCACCTCTGCAGCCGTGGTTGATGCTAGTGGTACCACTTCTGGCCAGCAAGTGGTTTGGTCCACCATTGTCAAAAGATGTGTGAACCCCTGTGACGACGGTAGGGGGCCCACAAGGTCGACATGCACATGATCGAATCTCTTGGCCGGAATGTGGAACGGTTCTAAGGGGGCTTTTGTGTGCTTGTGAATTTTGGCCCGCTGGCAAGCCATGCAGGTTCTTGCCCACTCTTTCACGTGCTTGCACAGGCTCGGCCAAACAAACTTCTCTGCTACCATTTTCACAGAAGCGCGCACCCCCGGATGCGCCAGGGAGTGAACCAAGTCAAAAATGCGGCGGCGCCACGCGGCCGGTACCACCGGGCGCAGTCGCCCGGTAGATACATCGCAGATTAGGGGGGGCATACCGGTTTGCAAACTCCTGCTCTCCAGTCTTAACCCTGTTGGTCCAGACTGGAGTGCGCACACGTCCGCATCTCTACCCTGTTCTGCTGCCATGGCTGCATAATCTATCCCCACGTGAACTGGGGCCGCCTGCGCTTCCGTGCTGTTATTTTGCCCTGCGGCTGCGGTAGTATAATCTACCTCCGTGCGGACTGGTGCTGTTACTGCGTGAGAGAGGCAGTCTGCCACTACATTGAGTTTACCTGCTACGTGCTGAATATCAGTAGTAACTTCCGAAATTGCGGCCAGCTGCCTCTGCTGCCGGCCCGACCAAGGTTCTGAAATTTTGGCCATCGCAAAAGTGAGCGGCTTGTGGTCGACAAACGCGGTGAAACGCCGACCTTCCAGCCAGAACTGGAAATGGCGAATGGCTAAGTGGAGCGCTAACAGCTCCCTGTCAAACGTGCTGTATTTCCGCTCGGCTTCACGCAAGGATCTGCTGAAAAATGCCAGCGGCTGCCAAACCTTGGCAATCTGCTGGTCCACAGCTGCCCCTATGGCCAAATCTGATGCGTCAGTGGTGAGCGCTATGTGGGCCGTTGGGTCTGGGTGAGCCAGCAGCACAGCGTCAGCAAGGGCTTTTTTAACCTCCGCGAATGCGCGCTCCCGCTCCGGGGACCACTCGATAGGATTGGAGGGTTTTTGCTTTTTAAGCGCGGCATATAATGGTTGCATGAGCTGCGCTGCGTGGGGTAGGAAACGGTTATAAAAATTTACCTTTCCTAAAAACTCTTGTAATGCTTTGACCGTTTGTGGCCGGGGAAACTCTGCCACTGTGCATACCTTGTCCGGTAGCGGAACTGCCCCCTCTGGGGAAACGCGGTGCCCCAAAAAATCGATCTGCGCCACGCCGAACTGGCACTTGGCTGGATTAATTATTAACCTGTGCTCTCCCAACCTCTGAAAAACTGCCGTGAGGTGTTTTTCGTGTTCCTCCTCGGAAGTACTGCCCACTAAAATGTCGTCGAGGTAGACGAACACAAAAGGGAGATCGTGTAACCCCAGAGGGGGCAGTTCCGCTACCGGACAAGGTGGGGAGCGTGAAATAAGGAGACTGAATTATTTCTCAATTCAGCTTTAATGCAGAATTCACATCCCCAGCTTTCTCTCTAGACAAGAAGAGAATGAGCTGCATCAAAACCCCCACATTTATACATGACACATCAAAAGGCAGAATCACACATTGCTGTCAAACCCCGATTTGACAATAACTCTCCCGCTGAGTGCCTTAGTCCTCTGTCTGGTCCCAGGAGGTCAGGAAGTCCTTTCAGAGTCTTATCACGGCACCTCCGTCCTCCTGCCATTATTCACAGGCGGTCCAGACGTATTGTTCCATCTAAGATGTGAGGTCAATCACAATACATATGTAGGCAAAAACATATGAGCCACAAGACCAACCCCATGAATATGCTGCAAAGGGTTGAAGAACAGCTTTTGATTTACTTTGGGCATGTTATTTTTAGGCGTTTTTAGGGAAGTTGAACAGAGTGGAAGAGGTTAGAGGTTGTTCTGGGCTCTTTTGTTACCATTCGTATTATGCATCTCCTCCTGGCCATGCGCACCCACCGCACCTCCAGCATCCGGGGTGGAGCCAGACCAGCCACATGGAGGAGAAGGCATTTTCCCACGCTACCCCTCACAGTGGAAGCTATGGTGGGCACAGGGGCTCGAGCTTCATCAACAACAGCATCTCTCCCTCTGTCCAACAAATCATAGACTGGTGGGTGGCATCCCTGGGACAGCATCACTGAACTGTTCACTGGCTGGACTGGATGTTGTCTACTCTCTGCAGCATCCACCAGACAGCCCAATAAAACTTATGGGACGAGGTATGCCTCTGAGAGCGCGGGCACACAGTTGTTTTGCTTCTAATGGTACCGGTGTGTGTCTACGAGATGGGACTGTGCTCCACAGCTGCGGATACAGGAAGCAGACACAGAGGAAGGTCAAACCCCTGTCACAACCATGTGATGACTGCAGCTGAATGATGCGAGCCCTGGCAAAGGTCAACCGGTGGACAAAATGTTTCGTGGGCTTCGTGGATTGACCCTGTTCGACCTTATGACCCCCACATGATCCACTCCACTGGACAAAGAACTATTTGCATGATGATTGGAGGAGACTTCGGTGGGAGTGCAGGACTTGATGAACAAGGTCAATTATGTGACTATAGTTCATCTGGACAAGGACGTGTTGCCTCGATACGCCCTCTTAGACATCGCTGCATCGTGCTGTGGTGACCACAAGGGGGGAGGCAAGGGTATCAGAACCAGTGGTGCAAGCCTATCTTGGGTTGACTGACTGGATTGACACACAATGTAGGGATGTAGGGACCTACCTTATTCACCATCTGCTAACCGCTAGCGTCTCTCACACCATGTATGGTTGACATGATAAAATCATTTCAAAGGGGGGAGTGAAGTTAGAGTGCCAAAATAGTAATTCTGTAGGCAATCTCCCATTATGCCCAACACATATTCCATACATATTCTGTTTGCATTCTTATGAACAAATATGTTGTGTTAAACTTTGATAAACAGGAATTAGGCAGAGCTATAGAGCCCTCTTTCTTCTCTCTCTCTCACACTTCTTTTAGTCAGGTCTATTACATTAGTTACACACCCAAACCAACACACACACACACCCACACACACACACACACACACACACACACACTTTTGATAGTACATTTTAGGAGATAGGTAGCGTGAATAGCAGATGGCCTGTTCACGTCAGTGTTAAACTGGCCAATCAGACGGTTGCGTACAGCCCCATCCTATTGTACGGGGTTGGTCTAACCAACCCGAGAAGATGAATGTAAGTTGCACCCGGAAGTTGAGGTCAGTCTGGCGATGCTCCTGAGGGGGCTGCGTCACACTGAACCCAGCGCTGCTTGCTTTACATGTGACCTCTAAATAAATGTTGCATCTTTAAATTGAAGAATTGTCCGGCTTATTCTTGGATCTTTCAGTCAAAGAATCGGGATTTTAACATGGTGGAGTCATGAACACTGACCTTAACTGAGGCAAGTGAGGCTTGCAGTTCTTTGGATGCTGTTGTGGGGTCTTTTGTGACTTCTTGAATGAGTAATTGCTGCACTCTTGGGGTAATTTTGGTCGGCCGGCCACTCCTGGGAAGGTTCACCCCTGTTCCATGTTTTCACCATTTGTTGATAATGGCTCTCACTGTGGCTCGCTGGAGTCCCAAAGCTTTAGAAATGGCTTTATAACCTTTTCCAGATTGATAGATCTCAATTACTTTCTTTCTCATTTGTTCCTGAATTTCTTTGGATCGCAGCATGATGTCTAGCTTTTGAGGATCTTTTGGTCTACGTCACTTTGTCAGTCAGGTCCTATTTAAATGATTTCTTGCTTGAGAACAGGTGTGGCAGTAATCAGGCCTGGGTGTGGCTAGAGAAATTGAACTCAGCTTTCCAAAGATG
The DNA here is from genome assembly GCA_020510985.1 of Pholidichthys leucotaenia. Taxonomy (NCBI): domain Eukaryota; kingdom Metazoa; phylum Chordata; class Actinopteri; order Cichliformes; family Pholidichthyidae; genus Pholidichthys; species Pholidichthys leucotaenia. The sequence goes on from CM035840.1 coordinate 362,730,748, forward strand.
TGATAAACCACAATTAATTGATGTTTTAATGGGGGGGGGGGGCACTTTTTCACACAGAGCCATATAGGTTTGGATTTTTTTTTACCCTTAATAATAAACACCTTTTAAAAACTGCATTTTGTGTTTACTTGTGTTATCTTTGTCTAATATTTAAATTTGTTTGATGATCTGAAACATTTAAGTGTGACAAACATACAAAAAACTGAGAAATCAGGAAGGGGACAAACACTTTTTCACACAGTTGTATATGGTCTTTCTTCACAATAATTGAAGACCCCTTCTGCAACCCTAATTTGTTTTCATGACATTTTAGCCCTCCAGCTTTTACACATTATGTGATTATGTAAATTTTACCGACACTCAATATTGGCCTGCCTCAAATGAAATATACAAACACAGAAATTAATACCAAATATAGCCAGAAGTGGTGATCATTGGGTTCCAACCAGATGTAGACTTCAAGATCTTCTATTGTTTAGCAACTGCATTTAAATCCTAAAATGTGCTACACATCAGTTTTTAAAACAGCACTGTGTAACTTTCTTGTTCCTGGTAGGAACACTGAAAAGATTACAACTACAGCAACTATGACCTTTGTCCTGTTAGAAAAATGCGATTCTTTGATTGAAACATCCAAGAATAAACCAGAGAATTCTTCAATTTAAAGATGTAGCATTTATTTAGACGTCACATGTAAAGCAAGCAGCGCTGGGTGCAGCGTGACACAGCCCCCTCTGGAGCGTCGCCAGACTGACCGCGACTTCCGGGTGCGACTTACATTAATCTTCTCGGGTTGGTTAGACCAACCTCGTACAATAGAATGGGCTTGTATGTGACTGTCTGATTGGCCAATTTAACTCTGACGTGAACAGGCCATCCTCTGTTCACGTTACTGTTTTCTAGAATGTACGATCAACGGTGTGTGTGTGGGTGTTGGTTTTGGGTGTGTGACTAAAATATTAGACCTGACTAAAGGAAAGGAGAGAGAGAGAGAGAGAGAGAGAGAGAGAGAGAGAGAGAGAGAGAGAGAGCAGAAAGAGGGCTCTATAGCGCTGCCTAATTTTTGTTTATCAGAGTTTAACACAACATATTTGTTCATAAGAATGCAAACAGAATATGTATAGAATATGTGTAGCGCATAATGGGCGATTACCTACAGAATTATTATTACCTCCGCCAGGGCGCAGGCCGCAGGAGGTTATGTTTTTGCCAGGGTTTGTCTGTCTGTCTGTTTGTCTGTCTGTCTGGTGGTTAGCAAGATAACTCAAAAAGTTTTGGACGGATTTCGATGAAACTTTCAGGCGTTGTTGGAAATGGTACAAGGAAGAACTGATTAAATTTTGGGAATGATCCGGATCACCGTCTGGATACAGGAATTTTTTAAAGGATTCTTTAACATTGTGAGATATGGCCATTTTCAACATGTGTGCAGGCGCAATGGAGGCCGCTGGTCGTCGTGTCTGACGAACCCGAACTCCGCGTTCTTCAAAGTTTTAGGCACAAAAGCACGCGGAAAACAGTGGTGGGCCGGGCCCGGCAGCGTGCCTGTGTTTGCGCTACGCTGCAAAAGCTGAGACGGGCAGCTGTCCTGCGCCGGATTATTTGGCAGAAATTCCCCGGGCAGCCATAGGGGCTGCGCAAATACAAGCTCTCTGCCGGGGAAGCTTCCAAATCCTCTTTTGGCGCGGAGCGCAACCCCAATATAGAACCCACGGCAACCTGTCTACCCAATTTGCATCCGTCAGTGAAGCCCTGAGTGCTGCTTTCAGTGATCTATGAAAACGCTCGAATAACCCATTGGCCTGTGGGTTGTACATGGTTGTGCGATGAATTGCAATGCCCACAGCCTGGGAGTTTGGAGATGGAGGAGATGGACACAACAGCAACACTTCAGTTTATTACCTCCGCCAAGGAGGTAATGTTTTTACTACTGAACCACTAATCCTATCATTGTGAATCCAATTGCTAGTCATATGTTTTCATGGTCAAGCAATCTGAAAACGTACACACAAACACTGTATGGGGGGGAACTGTAGCGCTTGGCGGAGGTCTGCGCTCTCCGAGTGCTTTTCTAGTTTTGGCACTGTGACGATGGAGTGTCGCCACTGTATGGTCTGTGTATTGAATGATTATATTATATGTGTAAAGGATTTATATTTGCAAATGTCAACATGTATTTGATGGAGAAAATGCACATATAATTACCTCCGCCAAGGAGGTAATGTTTTTGCCGGGGTTTGTCTGTTTGTCTGTCTGTTTGTCTGTCTGTCTGTTTGTCTGTTGGTTAGCAACATAACTCAAAAAGTTTTGGACGAATTTCGATGAAACTTTCAGGCGTTGTTGGAAATGGTACAAGGAAGAACTGATTAAATTTTGGTGGTGATCCGGATCACCGTCCAGAAGAAAACCGCCATTACGGAAAATGCCATTTTCGTGAATAACTACTGAACCACTAATCCTATCATTGTCAATCCAATTGCTAGTCATATGTTCTCATGGTCAAGGAATCTGAAAACGTACACACAAACACTGTATGGGGGGAACTGTGGCTGCCATTACGGAAAATGCCATTTTCCTGAATAACTACTGAACCACTAATCTTATCATTGTCAATCCAATTGCTAGTCATATGTTCTCATGGTCAAGGAATCTGAAAACGTACACACAAACACTGTATGGGGGGAACTGTGGCCGCCATTACGGAAAATGCCATTTTCCCGAATAACTATTGAACCACTAATCCTATCATTGTCAATCCAATTGCTAGTCATATGTTCTCATGGTCAAGGAATCTGAAAACGTACACACAAACACTGTATGGGCGGAACTGTGGCCGCCATTACGGAAAATGCCATTTTCCTGAATAACTACTGAAACACTAATCCTATCATTGTCAATCCAATTGCTAGTCATATGTTTTCATGGTCAAGGAATCTGAAAACGTACACACAAACACTGTATGGGGGGAACTGTGGCCGCCATTACGGAAAATGCCATTTTCCCGAATAACTACTGAACCACTAATCCTATCATTGTCAATCCAATTGCTAGCCATATGTTTTCGTGGTCAAGGAAGCTGAAAACGTACACACAAACACTGTATGGGGGGAACTGTGGCCGCCATTATGGAAAATGTCATTTCCGTGAATAACTACTGAACCACTAATCATATCATTGTCAATCAAATTGCTAGTCATATGTTTTCGTGGTCAAGGAATCTGAAAACATAAACACAAACACTGTATGGGGGAACTGTGGCGCTTGGCGGAGGTCTGCGCTCTCCGAGTGCTTTTCTAGTTGTACAATGTGTTCTGACTGAAGTGAATCCTTTTGTGAGATAATTACTGATTAATTATGTTATTGTCACGCCGCGCCGCTCATCAGCGGCGCCACCTGCTCGCACACCTGTTAATCATCAGCGGCGAGGAATATAAGCCGCCTCGCCCTGAGCTTCGGCCTGAAGCCGTCAGACTTCGTTCCTCACCGCTGTGAGTCATCCTCAAACTTCAGCTCAAACATTTTGGTAAGAAGCCCTTACCTCCTTTTTCTCCAGTCTGCTCCCCTGTGCACAGGTGGATTTCCCGGCGGCGGACGACGCCTCTCCATCGCCTATTCCTCGCTGCTGCACCGAGCTCTCCAGGTGGCTGTCTCCCGGGTCTCGTCCCTTGTTGTGCCAGCTATCCATTCCATCCAAGTAAGTCCTTCTCTTGCCATTATTCCTCCTGTGTTGGTGTATGCCCGTCACCCTCTCCTTGTGCTTTTCCCATAGGGTTGCCCGGCTGTACGGTCTCCTGCCTCTGTGCCTGAAGCAGACACCGCCACCAATACATTTACATCCCGCAGACACTCACTCATTCACGCCTGTTGTTAATAAACTGTTTGAACTACTCTGAGCCTGTGTGTGTGCGTCTCCTGAGCCGTGCGTTATGTCAGTACGGCTTCAGGAGAGCGGCTCGGCAGACGGCGGGCTCGCACACCGGTTTTCCACTCTCGAGGCTCGAGTGGATCATATAGCCTATCAGCAACAGGTGATTTTTAATCAGTTATTGAATTTAACTAACCGGTTGGGCCGCTTGGATCCTCAACAGCCGTTCCCCCCGGCTCGTCAGGGTGGCGCGGCTCCTGCTGCTCCAGTGGCCGTCCAGCAGGCTCCGAGTGCACCGGTTCGGCTCACACCTATTCCAACCCCCGCCCGCTTTAGCGGTAAGCTCGGCGGAGCGTGGGGGTTTATTATGCAGTGTGAGTCCGTCTTCCACCGCGTGCCCGGAGATTTTCCCTCAGATCATAGCCGAATTGGTTATATGGGGAATCTCCTGGAGGGGCGGGCATTAACGTGGGCCTACGCCGTTATGGCGAGACCCAGTTATGCCGCCCTCACATATAACCAATTCGTGAGGCGCTTCCTGGAGGTCTTTGACCATTCTCTAACTGAGACATTCCAGAACGATCGGCTTCTCGCCCTCCGGCAGGGAAGCCGGTCGGCCGCGGACTACGCGGTCGACTTCCGGGTAGCGGCGGAGGAATTAGGCTGGGAGGAACGCCCCCTCTGCAGTCTTTTCCTCCGCAGCCTCAATGACGATCTGAGGGATGAACTGGCTGGACGGGATATTCCTGAGACGCTAGCGGAGCTGACATCCTTAGCGATTAGTTTGGATAACAGGCTGCGCGAGCGCTCCTCGGGGCGGAAGTCGTCTTCTTCTCGCCCTCGTGGAGTCTCGCCGCACCTGTTCCAAGCTCGCCCCCTGGCGGCGCCGCCAGCATCGTGCCCCGAAGAGTCGGAGCCGATGGTGACGGGCTGGACAAAGCTTTCCCCTGCGGAGAAACAACGCCGCCGTGAGTTGGACCTCTGCATGTATTGCGGAGGTGACCAACACACTGTGGAGCTCTGCCCACGGAAAGCCAGTCGGCGGGGTCCGCGAATCGCTGTAGGGGGCCTCGCAGATCTCAACCGGTTAAACACTCATACCCAATTGAAGCTGCCCATCCGTTTCTGCCACAATCCCACTGGGCATCTCACCCACGCACTGGTGGATTCGGGCGCAGAAGGCAGCTTCATTTCACAAAGCCTGGCAACCCGATTGGGCATACGCTGTCAGGCACTCAAAAGTCCCATCTCCCTGGTCAATCTCTCTCGTGCCTCCCTTGGGAGAGTTTCACACCAGACCATCCCCGTTCCAGTAATCATCTCAGGGAACCACCGGGAGGAGATGATTTTTTACGTCCTTCCCAACTCTGTGTCGCCCGTCATCCTGGGGTATCCCTGGCTACACCTCCACAACCCTGTCCTGGACTGGAAGTCAGCTGGGGTATCGGCATGGAGCACTTTCTGCATGGGCACCTGCCTTCAGTCCGCTGCCTGCTCCCCGTCCGCTTCTCCCCCTGCGACGGACGCAGCTCCCCCGGACCTGTCTCTGGTGCCTCCGGAATTTCGCGACCTGGGTATGGTGTTTAGCAAGACAAAAGCTATGTCTCTCCCCCCTCATCGGCCCTATGACTGCGCCATCAACCTCCGCCAGGGGGCTCCCTTACCTTCTGGTCGGCTCTACAGCCTGTCAGCGCCGGAGAAGGAGACAATGAACACCTACCTAAAGGAATCACTGAGCGCTGGGATAATTCGCCCATCGTCATCACCCGTGGGGGCAGGGTTCTTCTTCGTTGGGAAAAAGGACGGATCCCTCCGCCCTTGCATAGACTACCGTGCTCTCAACGACATCACTGAGAGGGACCTTTACACCCTGCCCCTCATGGACACTGCCTTCCACTCCCTCCAGGGGGCGACCTGGTTCACAAAGCTGGATCTACGCAGCGCATACCACCTCGTCCGGATCCGGGAGGGAGATGAGTGGAAGACAGCCTTCCGTACCCCGAACGGCCACTTTGAATACCTGGTAATGCCGTTCGGGTTGACCAACGCTCCTGCCGTCTTTCAGCGCCTCATCAATGACGTCCTCCGGGACTTCATCGGCCTCTTCGTGTTCGTCTACCTGGACGATATCCTTATCTTCTCCAAGTCCAGGGACGAGCACCAGGTCCATGTGAGGCGGGTCCTCCAAAGACTGCTGGAGAATCGGCTCTACGTGAAGGCTGAAAAGTGTGAATTTTACGCTAGGACCACATCCTTCCTGGGATTCATCATCTCACAAGACCAGGTGCTCCCAGACCCAGAGAAGGTGAAGGCGGTGGTGGAGTGGCCTACTCCCGCATCCCGGAAGCAGGTGCAGCAGTTTGTTGGCTTCGCCAATTTCTACCGCCGCTTTGTCCCCAACTTCAGCTCCATCGTCGGACCACTGACCCGCCTCACGTCCCCGAAGGTCCCGTTCCGGTGGACCGAAGAGGTCGCTGCTGCCTTTAAGGCGCTGAAGGCGGAGTTCTCCTCCTCCCAGGTCCTTCGCCAGGTCGACCCCGCGCTGCAGTGCATCGTGGAGGTGGACGCCTCGGACACGGGAGTAGGGGCAGTACTATCCCAGCGGTCGCCTGACGATGGCGCTAAACGACCCTGTGCCTTCTTCTCCCGGTGCTTGTCCCCGGCGGAGAGGAACTACGATGTGGGGGACAGAGAGCTCCTGGCCATCAAACTCGCTCTGCAGGAGTGGCGCCACTGGCTAGAGGGGGCGGACCTGCCGTTCGTGGTCCTGACGGACCACAAGAACTTAGAATATCTACGATCTGCCAAGCGCCTGAACGCCCGCCAGGCGCGCTGGTCTTTGTTCTTCGCCAGGTTCCGTTTCTCCATCACCTTCAGGCCGGGCTCCAAGAACGGCCTGCCTGACGCCCTCTCTAGGCAGTTCACCCCCGTGGAGGCAGAGGAGACGCCCCACACCATCCTGCCCAGGTCGTGCGTCGTGGGAGCCATCTCCTGGGACATCGAGAGCAAGATCCGGAAGGCGCAGGAGGTGGAACCTGATCCTGGCGGCGGACCGGAGGGGAGGCTGTTCGTGCCATCTGCGGTCCGAGGAGAGGTCATCCACTGGCTCCACACCTCCCGGCTCACCTGTCATCCCGGCACCTCCCGGATGATAGACCTCCTCCAACGGTCCTTTTGGTGGCCAGGCCTGTGGAGGGACGCAGCCCGCTATGCCCGGGCTTGCCCAATCTGTGCCATCAGCAAGTCAGGAAATGCCCCTCCAGCGGGTCTGCTCCAGCCTCTGTCCATCCCTGGCAGGCCCTGGTCACACATCGCGTTGGATTTCGTCACCGGACTCCCCGTCTCCAACTCCTATGACACCATCCTGACCATCGTGGACCGTTTCTCCAAGGCTGTGCACTTCGTCCCCCTGCGAGGTCTCCCCACTGCCCTGGAGACGGCGGATCTCCTCGTCCAACACGTGGTCAGGCTGCACGGGATTCCGGTGGACGTGGTCTCGGACCGGGGCCCCCAATTTTCATCTGAGGTTTGGAGGTCGTTTTGTAACGCCATCGGAGCCAAGGTGAGCCTCTCCTCCGGCCATCACTCCCAATCCAACGGGCAGTGTGAACAGACCAACCAGGAGCTGGAGGCTGCGCTCCGCTGTGTGACCTCATCCAAACCCACGTCCTGGAGTAACCATCTTGCCTGGGTGGAGTATGCCCACAATACCGCCCGCTCTTCTGCTACAGGGATGTCTCCCTTCAAGGCGTCCCTGGGTTACGACCCCCCGCTGTTCCCGGTGCAGGAGAGTGAGGTAACTGTCCCCTCCGTTAGGGCACATCTCAGGCAGTTCCGCTCCATCTGGACTGCTGCGCGCAATGCGCTTTTATGCACAGCGGAGCGCAACAGGACTGTGGCGGACCGGCATAGAAGACCTGCCCCGGCGTACAGAGTTGGGCAACATGTCTACGTTTCAACCCAGGACGTTACCCTAAAAGGCGAGAGGAGGAAACTGGCACAGCGATTCATGGGTCCCTACCCCATCACCCGGATCGTCAACCCGGTGGCTGTGCGCGTGGCTATTCCCCCCTCCCTCCGCATCCATCCCACCTTCCACGTGTCAAAGGTGAAGCTGGCAGTCACCGACCCCCTTTGCCCTCCTCCTGCTGCGCAACCCGCGCCCCGGATGATTGGTGGCCATCCGGCCTGGTCCGTCTCCTCCATCCTTGACTCCCGGCGCCGGGGTCGTGGGTTGCAGTACTTGGTGGACTGGGAGAGCTATGGGCCCGAGCATCGACAGTGGGTGCCCCCGTCGTTCGTGTTGGACCCATCGCTCATCGTGGACTTCCACCGAGCGCACCCAGAGAAGCCATCGCCAGGAGGCGCTGCTAGAAGGGGGAGTACTGTCACGCCGCGCCGCTCATCAGCGGCGCCACCTGCTCGCACACCTGTTAATCATCAGCGGCGAGGAATATAAGCCGCCTCGCCCTGAGCTTCGGCCTGAAGCCGTCAGACTTCGTTCCTCACCGCTGTGAGTCATCCTCAAACTTCAGCTCAAACATTTTGGTAAGAAGCCCTTACCTCCTTTTTCTCCAGTCTGCTCCCCTGTGCACAGGTGGATTTCCCGGCGGCGGACGACACCTCTCCATCGCCTATTCCTCGCTGCTGCACCAAGCTCTCCAGGTGGCTGTCTCCCGGGTCTCGTCCCTTGTTGTGCCAGCTATCCATTCCATCCAAGTAAGTCCTTCTCTTGCCATTATTCCTCCTGTGTTGGTGTATGCCCGTCACCCTCTCCTTGTGCTTTTCCCATAGGGTTGCCCGGCTGTACGGTCTCCTGCCTCTGTGCCTGAAGCAGACACCGCCACCAATACATTTACATCCCGCAGACACTCACTCATTCACGCCTGTTGTTAATAAACTGTTTGAACTACTCTGAGCCTGTGTGTGTGCGTCTCCTGAGCCGTGCGTTATGTCAGTTATTGGGTGAGGCAATTAACTGATCTTAAAAAACCATGTACCTTTGCCAGCATGCTTTCTAGAGGTATACGGACAAAAAACTCCTCAGGGGTTTGAGGGCCTTTTAAAGGATACCAGCAGCAATAAATCATATGATGGTTGAGTAGAGGGGAGTTTAATATGTAAATAGGGGTTTAAAGTATTTATTGTATTATTTATGGTGTATTTGGAAAACTAAACTGTTTGGAAGCCTCCGCTCTTTTCTGTGGTGCCCCCACCGCACGGCATCATGACAGGCACTCTAACTTTTCATAACCCTTTCACTCCCCCCTTTGACATGATTTTATCATGTCAACCATGCATGGTGTGAGAGACGCTAGCGATTAACAGATGGTGAATAAGGCAGGTCCCTACATTGTGTGTCAGCCCAGTCAGTCAACCCAAGATAGGCTTGCACCATTGGTTCTGCTACCCTTGCCTCCCCCCTTGCGGACACTCCAGCATGGTGCAGCGATGTCTAAGAGGGCCTTGTCCAGATGAACTGCAGTCACATCCTTGCTCACCAAGTCCTGCATCCCCACTGAGGTCTCCTCCTGATGATCATGTGAATAGTTCTTTGTCCGATGGAGTGGACCATGTGGGGGTCATAAGGTTGAACAGGGTCAATCCACAAAGCCCACAAAACTTTTGTTCACCGGTTGACCTTTGCCGGGGCTCGCATCATTTGGCTGCAGTCATCACAAGGTTGCGACAGAGGTTTGACCTCTCTCTGTGTCTGTTTCCTGAATCTGCAGCTGTAGAGCACAGTCCCATGTCGCTGACACACACCGGTACAATTAAAAGCCAAACAACTGTGTGCCCGCGCTCTCAGAGGCACATCTCGTCTGTAGAATCATCTCACTTTGGCTCATCAATAAAATTATTCTTCAGTTTAAAGACATTGTTTCACCCAGGAAAAGGAAAGTCAAGAACTGCTCTTTTATCCCAAGACCACAGCTGAACTAACATTCCTTTGTTAAACCAGTCTCAGGAATTCCTCCTGAACCTTTTAGGGCCCAATGAACGTGGACAAAAGACAGACCTTTGTGGAATGCCATAAGGTCACTACAAAATATCCACAGCTCAACAATGCCCTCTACTGGCAACTCTGGGACATGCTGGATTTAACCAGTGAACTATTTGACTACATCTTTGTTAAAAGACTCAATTCTCATCTTCCTCTCTTTTTCAGGACACCATGGAAAAGCAAATGGACTCTTGATGTTTGATGTGGACAATCAATAATGGGTTTGAAATATATTAATCCTTGATTTTAAATATGTGCATGCTAAAATGTTTAAATGAATGTTTATTCTTGCCTGTTAATAAATCATGTGACCGATCACGGCCAATCTCTGCTTGACAACGGCTCTCCCAAGGTTATTGGTTGTTATAGACAAAAACCTGTTTGTTCATTGGACTAAAGTTCTTAAAGCCCGCCCACAAAGGAGGACTATTGGCTGGGGTTCCTGTCAATCAGAGAAAGCCCATGAAAGTTTTCCACAGATAAAAAGGAGAGAGACCCCTCTCTTCACCAGTTCATTTTTTCCCCTCTTCTTCCACTTCTCCTGCTTCTCGTCACTTCACAGCAGAGCATTTTCAGGAGAACAAAGACTTGTGATCTCTTCACCACGGAAGAACAAAGGACATTTCTCCCACGTGTTTTCTTGTTTTTCTTTAAACGTCTAGGAACTAATCTTTTTCTTTCCTGAGCTCAAATCCTAAATTTGGAGTCAAACTCCATTTCTAGATGTTTATTTTTGTAACTTTTTCCGGTTAAACTTTCTTTAAACTCACCGTTTGTAATTTTGACTTTATGTTTATAATTTTTATTGACCAACTACACACTAAAAACTAATTTCATCTCCACAAAGTCCAAAAATCTTTTAATTTTGCTATTGGATCAGATTTTGTAATTATTCTCGAATTCCCTCGTGAGAAGTGATCCATGACGCGCAGCTGAAGAAATCAACATGCCATGAAAAAGGAGACGCTTTGGCTGGACCTCAGCCATTGGGATCAAACCTCCACAATTTCATCTTGTGACAACAGACTGGAAAAACTGTACTTTATAAAAATATCTGCTGGTCAGATATTCTTGTTTTGGAACCACCTGAGAGGATCTTCACCAACCTTGGGTCACGTGAGCTGCATTCTTTATTCCTCTGCTGTATAAAACATCTGAGATTTGAGAATAATTCAGCATCTGATCAGATGCAAAAATAAAGAGCACTTAACATAACTCTTTTTTCCTTAAAATTCTGTTTTCATTTTCTTAAGAGTAATCCAGAATTTTCCATATAATTAGTATAATTTTCCCCATAAATTGGCATTCAGTTTTCCATAATCTGCTAACTTCAAACTGATCTAAATTCAGCTTACATTTTCATCCTGGTTCAGCAAATGTTCACATTGTTGCTCTATCATTTACAAGTTTAATTTAATGTTTAATGAAAATCGTTGCAATGTCCTTTAATCATCATTTCATTTAATAAATATGTAAAAATAAGAGAAGTTGTTAGGAATTTGTTTCATTCTGTCTGGATTCAAAGTCCCCAGTATTGAATTCACTAAAATTTTGAGACTGATTATCCATCCATCCATCCATCCATCTTCTACCGCTTTTCCGGAGGTCCGGGTCGCGGAGGCAGCAGTTCAAGCAGAGAAGCCCAGACTTCCCTCTCCCCAGCCACCTGCTCCAGCTCTTCAGAGGGGATACCAAGGCGTTCCCAGACTAGCTGGGAGACATAGTCTCTCCACCGAGTCCTGGGTCTGCCCCGGGGTCTCCTCCCAGTGGGACGTGCCTGAAACACCTCAAGTGGGAGACGTCCAGGAGGCATCCTAATCAGATGCCCATACCACCTCAACTGACTCCTTTCAATGTGGAGGAGCAGCGGTTCTACTCTGAGCCTCTCCCGGATGACTGAGCTCCTCACCCTATCTCTGAGGGTGAGTCCAGCAATCCTACGGAGAAAGCTCATTTCTGCCGCTTGTATCCGCGATCTCGTTCTTTCGGTCATTACCCAAAGCTCGTGACCATAGGTGAGAGTAGGAACGTAGATTGACTGGTAAATCGACAGCTTTGCCTTAGAACTAAGCTCCCTCTTCACCACAACAGACCGGTACAACGTCCGCATCACTGCAGATGCTGCTCCAATCCGTCTGTCGATCTCTCGCTCCATTTTCCCCTCACTCGTGAACAAGACCCCAAGATACTTAAACTCCTCCACTTGGGGCAGGAGCCTGTCCCCAACCCGGAGAGGACAATCCACCTTTTTCCGGCTGAGGACCATGGACTCGGACTTGGAGGTGCTGATTCTCATCCCAGCCGCTTCACACTCAGCGGCAAACCGTCCCAGCAAGAGCTGTAGGTCATTGCTGGATGAAGCCAACAGGACAACATCATCTGCAAACAACAGAGATGAGATCCTGTGGTCACCAAGTATGACACCCTCCATTCCCTGGCTGCGCCTAGAAATCCTGTCCATAAAAATTATGAACAGGACCGGTGACAAAGGGCAGCCCTGGCGGAGTCCAACTCTCACTGGGAATGACTCCGACCGAGTGTTGGCAATACGAACTAAACTCTCACAACGGTCGTACAGAGACCGAATAGCTCGTAACAACAAGCCCGATACCCCATACTCCCGAAGCACCCCCCACAAAAATCCACGAGGGACGCGGTCAAATGCCTTCTCCAAGTCCACAAAACACATGTAAACTGGTTGGGCAAACTCCCACGAACCCTCAAGAATTCTCGAGAGGGTAAAGAGCTGGTCCGATGTGCCACGGCCAGGACGAAAACCACATTGCTCCTCCTGAATCCGAGGTTCGACCAACGGCCGGACTCTCCTCTCCAGTACCTTGGCATAGACCTTCCCAGGGAGGCTGAGGAGTGTGATCCCTCTAAAGTTGGAGCACACCCTCCGGTCCCCTTTTTTGAAGAGAGGAACCACCACCCCGGTTTGCCATGCCAAAGGCACTGCCCCCGACCTCCACGCAATGTTGCAGAGGCGTGTCAACCATGACAGCCCAACAACATCCAGGGCCTTGAGGTACTCGGGGCGAATCTCGTCCACCCCCGGGGCCCGGCCACCAAGGAGATTTTTAACCACCTTGGCGACCTCAGCCCCTGTGATAGGCGAGTCATCCCCCTTGTCCCCAAACCCTGCTTCCTCTGTGGAAGGCGTATCAGTGGGATTGAGGAGATCCTCGAAGTATTCCTTCCACCGCCCGACGATATCCCCAGTTGAAGTCAACAGTGTCCCATCCGCACCATACACAGTGTGGACGGGGAGCTGCTTTCCCCTCCTGAGCCGCCGAACAGTTTGCCAGAATCTCTTTGAAGCCGACCGAAAGTCTTGTTCCATGGCCTCACCGAACTCCTCCCATACCCGGGTTTTTGCTTCAGCAACCACCCGAGCTGCACTCCGCTTGGCCTGCCGGTACACCTCAGCTGCTTCGGGAGTCCCACAAGCCAACCAAGCTTGATAGGACTCCTTCTTCAGCTTAATGGCCCCCCTCACCACTGGTGTCCACCACTTGGTTCGGGGGTTGCCACCACGAGATGCACCGACCACCTTGCGGCCGCAGCTCTGGGCCGCCGCTTCAACAACAGAGGTGGAGAACATGGCCCATTCAGACTCCATGTCTCCAGACTCCCTCGGAATGTGGTTGAAGTTCTTCCGGAGGTGGGAGTTGAAGACCTTCCGGACAGGGGCCTCAGCCAGACGCTCCCAGCACACCCTCACTATACGTTTGGGTCTACCAGGTCTGAATGGCTTCCTCCCCTGCCATCGGATCCAACTCACCACCAGGTGGTGATCAGTTGACAGCTCTGCACCTCTCTTTACTCGGGTGTCCAAGACATACGGTCGCAGGTCTGATGATACGATAACAAAATCGATCATCGACCTGCGGCCTAGGGTGTCCTGGTGCCAGGTGCACATATGGACACCCTTATGCTTGAACATGGTGTTCGTTATGGACAGACTGTGGTTAGCACAGAAGTCCAATAACTGAACACCACTCGGGTTCAGATCGGGCAGGCCGTTCCTCCCAATCACCCCCCTCCAGGTTTCACTGTCGTTGCCCACGTGCGCATTGAAGTCCCCCAGTAGGACAATGGAGTCTCCAGGAGAAGCACCCTCCAGCACCCCAGTCACAGACTCCAAAAAGGGTGGGTACTCTGAAACATCATTTGGTGCATAGGCACAAATGATGGTCAGGACCCGTTTCCCAACCCGAAGGCGCAGGGAAGCAACCCTTTCGTCCACCGGGGAAAACTCCAATATAGAGGCAGCAAGGTGGGGCGATACAAGAATACCTACCCCTGCTCGTCGCCTCTCGCCCGGGGCAACTCCAGAAAAGGCCAAGCTCCAGCCCCTCTCCAGGAGACTGGTTCCGGAACCGGAGCTGTGTGTTGAGGTGAGGCCGACTATATCTAGCCGGTATCGCTCAATCTCGTACACCAGCTCAGGCTCCTTCCCCACCAGAGAGGTGACATTCCACGTACCAAAAGCCAGTTTAGAAAGCTTGGGATCAGTCCGCCAAGGTCTCCGCCTTTGACTGCTACCTAATCCACATAGCACCGGACTTCCATGATCCCTCCTGCAGGTGGTGAACCTACTGGAGGGCGGACCCATGTAACTCCTTCGGGCTGAGCCCGGCCGGGTCCCATGGGTGGAAACCTGGCCACCAGACGCTAGCCTTCGAGCCCCTCCCCCAGGCCTGGCTCCAGGGTGGGGCCCCGGTAACCCCATACCGGGCGGGGTACACTGAATCCTTGATATACAATTTATCATGAGAGTCTGTTGGATCGTTCTTAGTCTGGCCCTTCACCCAGGACCAGTTTGTCTTGGGAGACTGATTATTAATTAATTTATTGAGTGATTAAACAGGTATAAAGTGAAATTAAGGATTAAAGTGCTCCCTAAAGAGGAGCTGGTGCCCCATGAGTGTTTATTAACTTTTTCTGTGTGTATGGACCAAGAGTTCATCTCAGGTCCCGATACATTAATACAAATTAAATAATTTTTATCTCTGATCATAATTATTAATCACACATATTCCTACATATTTTATGTTGCCGCCGTGTGACGCTGGTTCAACTTTGAACATACTCAGAATGAAATATTAAGGCATAAGCTGTGTGTGGTTTGGTCAAACTTATAACTTTTAAAAACAACAGTGGAGCATTTGTCTGTGTCTGTGTCACGAGGGGGAGGGGGGAATTTGGCCTGCTCCCTGATCTCTGCTGTGTGTGTGTGTGTGTGTGTGTGTGTGTGTGCTGATCGCGAGGGGGGCGGGGGAGAGAACGCCTTCGCCCCACTGGTCTCAGTCACTTGTGGTTGTTTAATGCATGCTTAAGAAGCGTGATTACACGCTGAATAATTAAAAGGCCTAGAGTGACAGAAACACGAAGAAAACCGTTCTGTTTACTCCTCAGTTTAACCTCCCGGCGAATCATCCTGGTGGGATGAATTAAACCGACCAAGTTTTGTATTACCCAAGTGTTCGGTGACATCAGATCAGGTTGGACGCAGCTGATCAGTCACTGAATAAACTTTCTGGGAGTAGCGCTAAACAATACCCGGAATTAAAAGGGTAAGATTATTTGTGCATGAATAAAGGAAAGTTGGAGATTAAAACTCTTCAATTTTGAAAAAGCAAGGTGTGGTTTTATCGATCGACTCGCTCCTGCATCCATGTGTCATGTGCACGTTCACAGTCTCGCGCGCGACCGACAGGTTGTGCACGAAAAACTGCGCATGTGTAGATCAGCTGAGCGACGCCATCTTAAGTCCACTTAAAGCAAGTTCCCTGTAGCCGCCATTTTAGAGTAGAGACCCTGGACTCTCCAATTGACGTCACTGGGTTTCCTCTTCCGGAAGTGCAGATGAAAACTGCCTCCATCTTGTGGTCAAACATAGGGACTCCATCTTTTATTTAAACTTTAATCTTTAAAGCTGATTTAAAACCAAATTAAGTCTTCAAAGTAACTTCAAAGCACTTAATTAACTTCAAAGCATATTATTCAGAATAAACTAAATTTAACACCAATTTAATGTTTCTATGCAAAAAGAAGCAAAAAATGAAACTTGTTGGCTGCTGAAAGTTTTTTTTCAGTGGTGGACTTCACCCACTGCATAGATATACATACAGTAGGAACATATAAAAGCATCCTTATTGTATTTAATCACTTATGTAACCACATATTGTAATATTTTAAGTTAAAAGCAAACATATTTATACACTTTTAAGCAAAAAAACTGCAAACTTTGAAGCTATATTTGTGTTTATTTTGCCGTTTTTAAATGTGACATGGTGTGATTCCCTTCCACAGAAACCCATTTTAACTTAAGGATTCTAATGTTGATGTTTACTCAAGAGTAATCTTGAAGTAGGATTAAACCTGTGCATTTTAACAAATAGATTTAGTGATTCAGTGAATATTTATAATATTTTTTTTTTCAAATTTAGGAAACCCCATTAAGCAATTAACACTTAAAAGAAGCAAGGTGTTATTTAAAATATGTGTCATTTCTTGGTTCATGTTTTCTCCACAGGAAAAGAAAAACATTTAACCAACTCATATAAATTTTTTTTCCCCAGGATTTAAAAGAAAAAAGCCAAAAGGTGCAAAAATTGATTATTCTGTCAATAAATTTTATAGATAACAATTAAACAAATCACTATTAGCCTCAATCCTAAGAAATCCTTGGGTACCAAAGTATTCAAAACAATTCACTTGTTTCTAATCTGTAAATATTAAAACATTTAATGCTTCAAATGGGCTTTAACAAATAAAAAGGAAAGCGTTAACTTTAAAAGAAAGTGGAAACATAACCTTAAACCTCTAAAGCATTTAACCTCTTTTGTTTTGGTATTTCTTTTTGTAAATAAAATCCTCACTTTCAAAGTGACATTCAGCAAAAACTCCAAAGCTAGTTATTGATGACCATTCCAATACTAAGCTTTGAAAATCAAAGTAAAGAAGTCAATCAACACAATTTAAATTTTTGTTTTGTGAAACCCAAATTCAACTCAATTTCAATTCAACTTTATTTATCAACGTACAGTTTCAACAAACAAATTAATTGAAGCATCTCTACATTTCTAAATAATTTCAAAATCCTACTTCCCATATTACAAACCTACAAGTTGGAACAAAGTCTAAAAAGAACTTTTAACTAACACGGTTGTAAAATAAAACCCTTGTGGAGGAAAAATAAGTTCAGGCGAAATGCGGCGAGCTGAAGGTTGCAGAGTTTTATTTCCTCCATCAAAATGAGATGCACATGTAGCGCTGTGCGCTACTGTGCTGTACAGTGCTGTGCTGTCTTGCGCTGTGCTGTGTTGTTGAGGCATGTATAGCAAGCTCTTTTATACATGTTATACCAACAGAGAGAATGCATGGCACATTAGCATATTGATATACATATCAGTCAATACATATCATTTGCGTGACCAACTGGCGCCCGGACTTCCTCTCCTTAATCCGAGGATGTATAACAATAGTCCATTGTTCTGATTGTCTCCTAGGGGCTCTCTAGGCCCTTTTCCACTAGCATGCTTTAGCGCGACACGGGACGGCTCAGCACGCTTTGTACGCTTTTCCACAAGCCCCAACACGGTTTAACAGCCTCGATTCTCAGCCCCGCTCAAGGGCAGGGTACAGCAGTGCTGAGCTGGGCCGTGTTGTGACGTTAACAGACTGGTCGCCGCTGATTGGTCAGGTTGTAACCGGCGCTGATTGGTCAGGTTGTAACCGCCCCTCTCCTCCTCCTCTTCTGCTGAATCTTCACGACCTTCTCAATAAAGTTTTTGAAAAAAAAAAAAATCTTCACGACCGCCATTACTCAGCACGCAACCACTGTTGGCGGTTTCTTTTCAGTGTATTGCTGTGCTATTTTCATTTATTCTCTATCAAAAATGGCTTCGCGTAATAAGGGTGTTCCATGGACCAATAAGGAGGTGCAGTGTCTGCTCACTGCATTGTCAGACGAACGTATCCAGTGCGAGTTAGACGGAGCCACCCGGAATGAAAAAATATACCGGGAGGTCTCGGCATCGGAGTCCTTTAACGGTGAGTTTTAATTTTTTTTTATTGTGCGTTTTTTCGCAAATATATTCGGTAAGACGCTCAGTTTATTTACGCAATAAAAAAGCTGTTCATTTGTGGATGATGATCGCTGCTTTATCGCAGCACACTGCGGACTCGCTTTTCTTTTAATTATTCATGTGAACAATACGCTGAAATAAGCTTATGTAATCTTGTTAAAAACTATTGTCTTTTCTGTATATCTTGCACTTTCGTGCTGTATTTTATTGTGTGCATTTTCCTTGTAGAATCATCCCACGCGTCCGCCGCGCCAGCACGCCCGGATTCTCCAATGTGAATCTGTCCCGCCACCAGGCGCAAAATGTATTCAATGATAAATATTTGCAACATTTAAATGAGGTTGCAGAAAACGCGAGTGTGTCCCAGGAGCTGGCAGAGACGGCTTCATTCAACCGAGCCTTCCTGACCCAGAGCTGGCAGAGACGGCTTCATTCAACCGAGCCTTCCTGACCCAGTTTGGGAAGCTGGTGTAGAGGCACTCAGTGGTCGGCGTGTATAAAATGTTGATTAACCTTCATGTTGTGTTGCAAAGTTTTTTTTTATTTTAATATTTTGTATATAATAAAATGGAATTGTTTTGGAAAGTGTGGTTTGTCTGTTATAACACTGAATTATAAAACAGTATAATTACATAGAAATTCCATTGCCTAGTCTGATGAAAATGATGCTGATCATCCTGTCAGGGGTCAACCATTGTAAAGGTAATGTAATTTTTAACTAGACCAAAAAACAAATGTTTTTGTAAGCTTTCTGTTCTTTTTATTGAAATATCATAAAAAATTAGCACCACATGATACAATTCTAAACTTTGGGTAAATTTTTTTATGTTAACTTATAAGAAGTTGCACAGTTGGACTTTAAAATGCAGCAGGAGAGACTGATCAAGCTTACAAGTCAAAGTAGGTAAAAAAAGTAAGTATATGTAAATTGAATGTTCTATCGGCATTCCAAATACAAAGAATTACAATACTTTAGAAGGAGTGTAGCATCATCTAAACGGAAAATAATAATACTGTTGTTCCAAACGTTGACCTGAAGGTGAAAAACATGAATTTTTTTTATTCAGTACATCCAAAATGCCCTAGGATGTAAAAAATAATACAGTTTGGTGTTGGCCAGTGTGCCACTGTCTCATTATTTAATACGAATAAAAACAAGTTTCAGCTCATTATTTCTAGGTCATTTGGCAGTTAATTCAAAACAAAAGTGTGTGGTGCTACCTTTCATGTGTGTGCTTTTTATGAATATTCACACGTTTTTGTAAGTACAAGTGGGATAGTATTAAATTGAAATATTCATTCATATTTCATCTCGCTGCCTGTACCCTTGTCTGGCGGTCCTTTTTGGCGTTTACGGTGAAAAAAGCCACAGACCGAGGAGTGGCCTTGTACAGCTATGTGTTATGTTTTGCTTGGGTCTTCTCAATAAAGTTTTGGAAAAAAAAATGTTTTGCTTGGGTCGCGTGCGTTACGTCACGGGAGTGTGGCACCGCCTCGCTGTTATAAACCCACCCACCCCAGCACAACACCCATGCCAAACACCGTGCTAATGGAGACAGAAGCATTCCGAGCCGTACTGAAGTGAATCGAGCCGTACCGAGGTGTGCTGGGCTAGTGGAAAAGAGGCTTCTGTCTGTATGCAAATTGTCCTCTGCTTAGTGCTGGCTAGCTGAGTGTGAGGATTGAATGTCCATGTAGATTGTGGTGGGTCACCAGAGGGCTCCCCCCCAGAACACTCTGCAGGGGTTGTGACCCCCCCCCCCCACCCATCCCGTCGTTTGGCTCCAGCTCCGGTAGAACTGTCAGAGGGCATGTCAGTCCGTGAGGGGGACGGGGGAGGGGTGGACAAAAACAGTGTGCTCCGCTCCGGGTTCCAGCACATTGAACGGCCGTGGATTGTGGGCGCATGGGCTGGTGTGTTTTGTACGTAATGGAACAAGACGGCGATTGGCCGGCTTTAGGGAGCGAGGTGTGGGAAAAGCGCTGTGCAGGAGGAGGGGGAGGGGGGTGGGAGTAAGTGAGTGCTGGCCCGGGACATCAAAGGTGTCTGGGCTGCTCAAAAATTGCGTGTGGATCCGCGATGGTGAGGGACTTTCCCGGTAAACCTGGTGGAGATCCACAGTGGCTGTGAAAAAAAAAAAGTCTCTGACTTCTCTCACGGCTCAATCCAGCGAGGATGTGGGGAAGGCGAGCGGCCAAATTCCCCGAGGATGCATAGCGGCTGTGAAATAACTGCAGCTGTGTGAGGGTGTGAGGCGGTTTGGCTTTTAGGTGCAGAAACAGCCCTAAAGCCCTTGGGGACAGCAGTCAGCTAAATTCCCCTTGTGCACCGTGGCTGAGAAACCCATACAAAGTCCTGTGTGTGGGCTGCACGTCTGCTTCAGGTGCATGAGCAGCCCTGAAGCTTCCGAGGGTGGCGATCGGCCGTTTTTCTCGGGCACGTGCAGTGGCGGAGGACGCTGTATCGGTCTGTGGAGCCGGCTTGATCCTGTGCGTAGCACGTGCGTGGCGTGCGTGTGGCGCAGTGACCACATTAGTTGGCAGTTGCGCTGTCCTCGTAATCCTGCGGTGTGCGTGCGGGGCTTCTGTGAGCGGGAGGTCCGCTTGTCACGAGCTGAGTCAGGGTTGGGGAGCTTGGTGGAAATCAACGCAGTCAGCGTCAATGTTTGCCCCGGTTCAGGCTGCTTCCTTCGTTTGCTCATGTCACCGTTCATGGTGCGTGTCGGTCGAAGCCCTACGCTCTGGAGCCCGTGCTCCGGTGAGGATGAAAAGGTTGAAGGCGTTCTCTGGTCCTCTGTGTCCACAGCACGGTGAGAGGGAGCAGACGGTCATTCTCTCTCGTCATGTCACCAGAGTGGAGGGAAGAGATCGGCGAGGGGCGCACCATGACGTGTGCTGGGGCTTCCCGTCCTGGTCATCTCCGGGGTGTTCGCCTTGTGTTCCATTCTTCGTCAGGGGTCACCAGTGTGGAGGAAAAATAAGTTCAGGCGAGATGTGGCGAGCTGAAGGTTGCAGAGTTTTATTTCTTCCATCAAAATGAGACGCACATGTAGCGCTGTGCGCTACTGTGCTGTACAGTGCTGTGCTGTCTTGCGCTGTGCTGTGTTGTTGAGGCATGTATAGCAAGCTCCTTTATACATGTTATACCAACAGAGAGAATGAGTGGCACATTTGCATATTGATAAACATATCAGTCAATACATATCATTCGCGTGACCAACTGGCGCCCGGACTTCCTCTCCTTAATCCGGGGATGTATAACAATAGTGCATTGTTCTGATTGTCTCCTAGGGGCTCTCTGTCCATATGCAAATTGTCCTCTGCTTAGTGCTGGCTAGCTGAGTGTGAGGATTGAATATCCATGTAGATTGTGGTGGGTCACCACACCCTCAAGGTTAATCCTTGTCTAACAAATTAACAATAATCAACAAGTTGAATTTTTTTTTTTAGCTAAATAACAAAAAGGGTAAAACATGACGACTCAACAGTCAACAGACCGATTTACCAAACTGGATGACCTTCAAACAACATTGGAAGGATGGACTTCTGATTTTATTTCTAGCTTCACAACACGGGTCAAGAAAACACAGCCCAAAGATTTGAAGCACCTCACTGAAGAATTTTTGAATAACCACACTGAAAAGCCACCAGAAGGCAAGGACCTCACCAGTGTGTTAGGTAAGTTTGCGCTAGCATTAGTTGCGAGATTAAAGGTAGCTGAGAATGAGCTAGCAAATCAACAAACAACAATCCTATCTCTCCAAGAAGAGAATGAAACACTGAACGAAAATTTGGAACAGTCTCAAGAGAAGAACGACAAGACTCAAGATCAACTTGATGAAGCCTTACAAGATTTGGACCTCGCAGAGTCAGGAAATAAACGGTTGATGCATGACAATGACATGCTTCACCAAGAAAACAAGGAACTTGAAGATGCCCTTCAAGACACAAAGAAGGAACTCAGAAGAGTTGAAGGTCAACTTGAAAATGTGAAGAGTGACTACAAGGAATGTCCACTGCTCTTAAAGGAAGCACATGAACACTGGGACATCCGCCGTGCTCCCTCATCCGATTCCCGTTTCGAGTATGGACGACCGCATGGACAGCATGTGTGTGCCCCTTCACACCATGACCTTGACAAGATTGCGCAAAATGTCACAAAATTTGATCCAGGTCCTACGGGTTCACCTGGTGCCAAAGTCTATTTACAGGACATTCATTACTACCTGCGTAAGTATCCCAGTGCTACAGTTGATGATCACATCTATTTGATTAAACTAACAACTAACAGGTCAGTATCAAAATTCATAGACAGACAGTCGG
The DNA here is from genome assembly GCA_020510985.1 of Pholidichthys leucotaenia. NCBI lineage: Eukaryota > Metazoa > Chordata > Actinopteri > Cichliformes > Pholidichthyidae > Pholidichthys > Pholidichthys leucotaenia. Next base: position 362,753,036 of record CM035840.1, read on the forward strand.
CAAACATCAAAGCCGACTACATGCTGCTCTGTGAAGCCATCGAAAAGGAGTTCTCCAACGACTGCCTACACACAGGGCTAACCGCAGCCCTAGTCGTGAGGCAAGGACGCTCACAGCCGACACAGACCTACTACCAGAGACTCCTCCTTGCATATTTCGGATCTCAAAACACACCAGGGATGGACGAAGACCACAATTTCAAGACCCTCTTCATCCAAAACCTCCATCCCACTGTGAGTCATCACCTTGGAGTTACAGCTAACCCAAGGTCAAACTCAGTAAATCAGCTGAGAAAGTTCGCACACTATGCGTTCCAAAAACAGCAACAAAGTCACAACAAACACGCTGAGCCTGCCACAGTGCTAGCTATTAGTGATGCATCTAACACCTTGGAGTTGGAAGGAGCCCCTCGCTCTACTGTACCTCCTACACTGCAAGTACATAAACAGCTGAAACATTTTTCCAGCCGACCTCATCAAGGTCAAAACCAAACTAGGTCCTCTGGATCTCACCTAGAACCAACTTTGTGAAAACCTGACTACAGTCGTAGACCGTATTCACCGGATAGGTCATGAGAACACGGTACGGACTTCCATGATGACAGATACCGATACAAAGACACGTGTAACCACGACAAATGGTCTCCATCTCATCACAGAAGCTCAGAAGTAGAGACCTATCACAAACCTTGGAAGAAAGAAGAAACTCCTACTCTCAGTAGAGAAGATATTGAAATTGTCAAATACCTCCTAGCAGAGATTCAAAGCAACAAAGAAAATAGAACTGCTAACATTCTAGCTATGTCAGCTATAACGACTCAAAACAAACATTCCAAACGAAGAAAACGCAAGAAGAAAAACCCTTTTGCAAATGAGGAAGAACTAAAGGACACAACACAGTCCAGTGCTGTTATAGCAGCCCATCCACAGGTCACAGACCACTCCTCTAACATTTCACAACTCTGTGTCGAAACACCGGTTCCACAATTTCTATGCGATTTAAACGAGAGGGGGGTGGCACGGAAATTCTACCTTCCACTGACCCTTGAAGATGTGATGTGTCAGGACGCTATTTTAGACACCGCTGCTGACATCACTCTCATGTCACACAATGTTTTTGACAAACTACGTGTAGCCGCTAACCGCGCTCGCAAAGATTTAAAACTGGAACTCTGTTCATTAGCCGTGTGACCATATGCGCTCACTAAAACAGTCCTATTGGGCGTATCACTACTAAAAATCTCCATTGGACCCATGACGTTGACACATCCGGTCTATGTGTCCAAGCTTGATGCCATCCCATTGCTTGTCGGCAAAGACCTACTGAACCGTTTTGAGCCACTGATTGATTTCAAAAACCTCAAACTATGGGCTCAAATTCAACATCCTCACCCATTTGACCCAACAAGGACAACTGAATCACAGTGCTTTGTTCTGAACACTTTGGACACCCCAAGTCTCACACAACTAGCACTGTTGGAACAACTGCAACCGATTCAAAATGACCGCAAAGACCAAGGTGAGCACTGTCCTCAAGAAGTCAAAGGTCATCTTCAAACACAAGGTCAAGCCAAAGAAGCAAATGACCTTGGAATGGCCGAGCAGAAAACTCCAAATGGCCCCCTTGGAACCTTTGACTCAACATTGGTGTCACCTTTTGAAGGCCACCCACCTGCCCCTGAGGCGTGCGTGTTCACAAGAGCCACACCAACCGGCTCTCTAGACCCTCCAAAACCTCAAGTTTTTGCAACGATGGACCCAACTTTTGCAAACGCTAGGCACACATTTATTCAAGCTTGTGACCAAATGATCCATAAAACCGTCGAACACCAGTCGGATACAACTGTACACATGCTCCCTGCGTCCAAAACCTTTGACATACCGAAACTGAAACCACTTCCTGTGACACAACATTCTCTGCAGCTATATAATGGCAATCATATTCCTGCTTCTGACAAACCATCATCGCCACCGCTCAAAGTTCCTCAAAACCAGAGGGGGGTGATGACTGCCAATGCCCATAACATTCCAGCTGCAGAACACAAAAGCATCAAAACGATGTACAACGCTCCCAAGGCTGTATTTCAAAAACATTTGGACCGATTCACCAAACAACACAAAGTGTACAACAACCAAAGACTCTTGCATGACAAACTGCAATGGGGGGACAAGATCTTCCACTTCACATTTGTACCGCAAACACCAGAAATCAATTTACAGGAAAGGAAAATCACTCCTAAATTCCTGCCCGAGTGGATGAATCCACACATTGTCAACAACAAACTTTGGCCACTCAAGTGCCAAACCCAGGATCCCATTTTCAAATGGGCTCACCAAAATCAGAGTAAACTTTACCAAAACCCATTGGGACTTGTTGGGTACAACACTGTCAAAGTAAGTTCATAAATAAGATTAAAATCAAGCCTACGTCCAAGGAGTAACTGTAGCTAACTACTAGCCTCAGGTACACTCAATCAAATTTCTCCAATCAGTTAACTGCATCAAAACTTCCAAAAGGAAAAGGGTAAATTAAAACCAAATGATCCCTTAAACTAATTTCAAAGGCCTCTGTAAAATCTAATAAATTTCAATCAACTTACTATTATCAAATAGTATACACAAAACATTCAACACCATTAGTTTGAACTAACAACATCAAAATTTCCACTAAGGTGAAAAACAATCTAAGGTTTAGAGTTCAATCTCTAAAAGAAATTGTTCCACCTCTGAGAATAATTTTCATTTGCCAATCGGGAATCTAAAGAAAAATCAACAAGAAGATTAAGATCCAAAATCACTCAGTTTTATCTGTTTGCCAGGATGATAGCCCTCCTGTTTATCAGTTTAGCCATCTGCCTAGCAATCACACCCACTGTTACCCAGTCAGAACTGGGCCAAGTCAAGACAAAGAGTCAACAATCCTCAGGTGGATTCTCAATAACAGCCTCATCGTTAGAGCCTCTTGTTAGCCTTAGCACATTTACTGTTAACTCGATCAACACCGCTAAACCGAAACACCAGGTCATCGAACCACAAACCGTTACCAAAATCTTACAAGACACTGTGTTGGTTTTGAATGCTTGCTCCGAAGCTTCAGTCAAACTCGACAAGGTCTTGAACTCTTTGCTCTTTGTGTTAAAGGTTGACTATGCTCACACACAGCCAATGTCTATGTCACTCCCAAAGGTAGCTAGAAACATTAAGCTTTCAGTTAACACGCTAGCAATGGACATGCTATCACATCATCTTATCCTTTTTGCAGTAAATCCAAATTTACTTCTCGTTGCCATTCAAAGAATAATGATGACATCCCATGTCCACTCAGTTTTTCTGAACAAAAGCCTCAAACACCCTTTGATTTGGACATCTGTGGAACCATGGTTTAGTCTAGCTAAACCAATTCAATTTGAACTTCCTTGAGCTACTTCAATATTGATTAGCCTAAACCTCTACCTCAAATATGAGCAATAATTTTTATAATTTTGCTTTTGATCTGGACTCCTAAGATTTTTGAATACATGTATGCGTATATACAAATATACTGCTCAAAAAAATAAAGGGAACACTTTGAAAACACATCAGATTTTAATGGGAAAAAATAAGCTGGATATTGAAATTGTGGCAGCCTAGTCTAGCTTACTCAGATTAATGGAACACTTTTTTAATTGTGTTGTGGCAGGCTAGTCCATCTTACTCAGATTAAAAAGTATTCCTTTAATCTGAGTAAACTGGACTAGCCTGCCACAATTTCGATAACCAGCTTATTTTTTCCCATTAAAATCTGATGTGTTTTCAAAGTGTTCCCTTTATTTTTTTGAGCAGTATATATATTCTTTGCACTCTAGTTAGATTCTTATGCACATTTAAACTATTTCTGAAATTTTAATAGATATTTTATGGCAAACCCAAAACATTTATCTCAAGTATGTCAAAACCCACATTCTTCTAGTTTATACTTTTGTAACCAGAATTTTTAAGTCTTTACAGGTACACTACCGTTCAAAAGTTTGGGGTCACCCAGACAATTATTTTGTGTTTTCCATGAAAAGTCATACTTATTTACCACCATGAGTTGTAAAATGAATAGAAAATATAGTCAAGACATTGACAAGGTTAGAAATAATGATTTGTATTTGAAATAATAATTTTTTCCTTCAAACTTTGCTTTCGTCAAAGAATCCTCCATTTGCAGCAATTACACCATTGCAGACCTAACATGATTGCACAAGGGTTTTCTAATCATCCATTAACCTTCTGACGCAATGAGCAAACACATTGTACCATTAGAACACTGGAGTGATAGTTGCTGGAAATGGGCCTCTATACACCTATGTAGATATTGCACCAAAAACCAGACATTTGCAGCTATAATGGTCATTTACCACATTAGCAATGCATAGAGTGTATTTCTGATTAGTTTAAAGTTATCTTCATTGAAAAAAAAGTGCTTTTCTTTCAAAAATAAGGAAATTTCTAAGTGACCCCAAACTTTTGAACGGTAGTGTATATACAGGCTTTTAGTATATCTTAGACAATTTTACAATGTTTATATTTGGTAATACCCAAATTATTTTTATTTAAAGTTCTAGAAGTTTTTCCACAAAACCAAATTTAAGGATCTACACTTAGGAATAGATACTGTTTACAGGCTTAAGACTTATTGACATCAGAACCTTTAGTTCAACATTTGGATCAAGAATCGCCAAATTGGAATTTGATGCCGAGGATTGCTATCAACACTGACCAAAACTCACTGTCGATACCAAAGGGGGGAGCTGTACCATCATCTCACTTTGGCTTATCAATAAAATTATTCTTCAGTTTAAAGACATTGTTTCACCCAGGAAAAGGACAGTCAAGAACTGCTCTTTTATCCCAAGACCACAGCTGAACTAACATTCCTTTGTTAAACCAGTCTCAGGAAATCCTCCTGAACCTTTTAGGGCCCAATAAACGTGGACAAAAGACAGACCTTTGTGGAATGCCATATGGTCACTACAAAATATCCACAGCTCAACATTGCCCTTTACTGGCAACTCTGGGACATGCTGGATTTAACCAGTGAACTATTTGACTACATCTTTGTTAAAAGACTCAATTCTCATCTTCCTCTCTTTTTCAGGACACCATGGAAAAGCAAATGGACTCTTGATGTTTGATGTGGACAATCAATAATGGGTTTGAAATATATTAATCCTTGATTTTAAATATGTGCATGCTAAAATGTTTAAATGAATGTTTATTCTTGCCTGTTAATAAATCATGTGACTGATCACGGCCAATCTCTTCTTGACCACGGCTCTCCCAAGGTTATTGGTTATTACAGACAAAAGCCTGTTTGTTCATTGGACTAAAGTTCTTAAAACCCGCCCACAAAGGAGGACTATTGGCTGGGGTTCCTGTCAATCAGAGAAAGCCCACGAAAGTTTTCCACAGATAAAAAGGAGAGAGACCCCTCTCTTCACCAGTTCATTTTTTCCCCTCTTCTTCCACTTCTCCTGCTTCTCGTCACTTCACAGCAGAGCATATTCGGGAGAACAAAGACTTGTGATCTCTTCACCACGGAAGAACAAAGGACATTTCTCCCACGTGTTTTCTTGTTTTTCTTTAAACGTCTAGGAACTAATCTTTTTCTTTCCTGAGCTCAAATCCTAAATTTGGAGTCAAACTCCATTTCTAGACGTTTATTTTTGTAACTTTTTCCGGTTAAACTTTCTTTAAACTCACCGTTTGTAATTTTGACTTTATGTTTATAATTTTTATTGACCAACTACACACTAGAAATTAATTTCATCTCCACAAAGTCCGAAAATCTTTTAATTTTGCTATTGGATCAGATTTTGTAATTATTCTCGAATTCCCTCGTGAGAAGTGATCCACGACGTGCAGCTGAAGAAATCAATATGCCACGAAAAAGGAGGCGCTTTGGCTGGACCTCAGCCATTGGGCTCAAACCTCCACAATCTCATCTTGTGACAACAGACTGGAAAAGCTGTACTTTATAAAAATATCTGCTGGTCAGATATTCTTGTTTTGGAACCATCTGAGAGGATCTTCACCAACCTTGGGTCATGTGAGCTGCATTCTTTATTCCTCTGCTGAATAAAACGTCTGAGATTTGAGAATAATTCAGTATCTGATCAGATACAAAATTAAAGAGCACTTAACATAACTCTTCTTTTCCTTAAAATTCCGTTTTCATTTTCTTAAGAGTAATCCAGAATTTTCCATATAATTAGTATAATTTTCCCCATAAATTAGCATTCAGTTTTCCATAATCTGCTAACTTCAAACTGATCTAGATTCAGCTTACATTTTCATCCTCGTTCTGCAAATGTTCACATTGTTACTCTATCAATTACAAGTTTAATTTAATGTTTAATGAAAATCATTGCAATGTCCTTTAATCATCATTTCATTTAAAAAATATGTGAAAATGAGAGAAGTTGTTGGGAATTTATTTCATTTTGAGTCTAGTTTTAAAGTCCCCAGTATCGAATTCACTAAAATTTTGAGACTGATTATTAATTAATTTATTGAGTGATTAAACAGGTATAAAGTGAAATTAAGAATTAAAGTGCTCCCTAAAGAGGAGCTGGTGCCTCATGAGTGTTTATTAACTTTTTCTGTGTGTATGGACCCAGAGTTCATCTCAGGTCCCAATTCATTAATACAAATTAAATAATTTTTATACCTGATCCTCATTATTTATCACACATATTCCTACATGTCCCATGAGGTCTATAGGACAGTCTGGTGGGTGTAGCAGAGGGTAGCCAACATCCAGTCCAGCCAGTGAACAGTTCAGTGATGCTGTCCCAGGGATGCCCCCCCCCCCGTTACTGGACAGAGGTAGAGATGCTGGTGTTGATGAAGCTCGAGCCCCTGTGCCCACCGTAGCTTCCACTGTGAGGGGTAGCGTGGGAAAATGCTGTCTCCTCCGTGTGGCTGATCTGGCTCCACCCTGGATGCTGGAGGTGTGATGGACATGCTGGGGTACCAGTCCATTCCTCTTCTAGGGACTGAAGTCGTACAGTCACTAGTCCTGCGACCTCTTTCTACGTCACAGGCACATGTCGTGATGGTCTGGTGCCCCTCTACATGCACCTTCCCTGCACCCTACACCTTTAATCGAGTGCTGATACAAAGGGCTCGGCCAGGGCAGGACCAATAATGGCCTGAGGGGTTGCCACCACAATGGCTGGAGCCTGTACCATTTTATCCTTATTCACTTCATCTGTAGTTATCCATGTGCTGTTGTAAGTTATCTCCCCTTAGTCTTGAGTGTGTGATTGTCGGCTATATGAAATCTATAAGCAGTGGTTGTGTTGTGATGAGTGTGCTTGATAATGGGACCTATGTGTTCAGCAGTGGGTGTGTTATGATGAGTGAGTTGGATGATGAGACCTACACTACCGTTCAAAAGTTTGGGGTCACTTAGAAATTTCCTTATTTTTGAAAGAAAAGCACTGTTTTTTTCAATGAAGATAACTTTAAACTAATCAGAAATACACTCTAATATCTAATATACATTGCTAATGTGGTAAATGACTATTCTAGCTGCAAATGTCTGGTTTTTGGTGCAATATCTACATAGGTGTATAGAGGCCCATTTCCAGCAACTATCAGTCCAGTGTTCTAATGGTACAATGTGTTTGCTCATTGTGTCAGAAGGCTAATGGATGATTAGAAAACCCTTGTGCAATCATGTTAGCACAGCTGAAAACAGTTTAGCTGGTTAGAGAAGCTATAAAACTGACCTTCCTTTGAGCAGGTTGAGTATCTGGAAAAAATTATTATCTCAAATACAAGCCATTATTTCTAACCTTGTCAATGTCTTGACTATATTTTCTATTCAATTTACAACTCATGGTGGAAAATAAGCGTGACTTTTCATGGAAAACACAAAATAATTGTCTGGGTGACCCCAAACTTTTGAACAGTAGTGTATGTGTTGTACTGTAAGTAGGTAGTAGACAAAATCGTTCAAGGTTAGGAGACATCCTTATCCATGCTTGTTGTATTCAGGCCTCTAGAGCTTCTAACCTTCACCATTGTCCTGACTAGCTAACTGTGATTAGCATGATGGAAATAACTATGCAAGAATACTATAAGTCTCATACCCCTATGTGTGTGTGGTGAGCTATGTATGATTTATGTATTATCGGTAGCACATTGTGTTTACAAATAATCCGTGATGGCAGAATGGTCTCCCTCATCATCATCCTCCGTCTTGGGGGCTTCAGCTGTTCCTCTGGACTAAGCAGTTGGTTTCTATGAGGAAGTATGAGATGTGCAAGATTTGCTGATGACTACCACTGTGGAAAATTGCATTTGTTAACACCCTTCTGGGCTTCTGAATATACAGTATGGTCTATAGTGTCGTACTCTGCTCCTTTTATTAGATCTACATCTGGTTATCCTTTTACCATAACCAATTTGGAATTTGCTTCAAATTTTTTTCATCCCTTCATTACCTCCACCAGGCCGCAGGCCGCAGGAGGTTCTGTTTTTGCCGGGGTTTGTCTGTCTGTCTGTTTGTCTGTCTGTCTGTTGGTTAGCAAGATAACTCAAAAAGTTTTGGACAGATTTCGATGAAACTTTCAGGTGTTGTTGGAAATGGTACAAGGAAGAACTGATTAAATTTTGGGGATGATCTGGATCACCGTCTGGATACAGGAATTTTTTAAAGGATTCTTTAACATTGTGAGATACGGCCATTTTCAACATGTGTGCAGGCGCAATGGAGGGCGCTGGTCGTCGTGTCTGACGAACACGAACTCCGCGTTCTTCAAAGTTTTAGGCACAAAAGCACGCGGAAAACAGTGGTGGGCCGGGCCCGGCAGCGTGCCTGTGTTTGCGCAATGCTGCAAAAGCTGAGACGGGCAGCTGTCCGGCGCCAGATTATTTGGCAGAAATTCCCCGGGCAGCCATAGGGGCTGCGCAAATACAAGCTCTCTGCCGGGGAAGCTTCCAAATCCTCTTTTGGCGCGGAGCGCAACCCCAATATAAAACCCACGGCAACCTGTCTACCCAATTTGCATCCGTCAGTGAAGCCCTGAGTGCTGCTTTCAGTGATCTATGAAAACGCTTGCATAACCCATTGGCCTGTGGGTTGTACGCGGTTGTGCGATGAATTGCAACGCCCACAGCCTGGGAGTTTGGAGATGGAGGAGATGGACACAACAGCAACACTTCAGTTTATTACCTCCACCAAGGAGGTAATGCTTTTACTACTGAACCACTAATCCTCTCATTGTGAATCCAATTGCTAGTCATATGTTTTCATCGTCAAGCAATCTGAAAACGTACACACAAACACTGTATGGGGGGGAACTGTGGCGCTTGGCGGAGGTCTGCGCTCTCCGAGTGCTTTTCTAGTTTGTTAATGTTAAGATTGGTCATGTAGGAGATTTCTGGGCGTCAATGTGCACAGCCTTTTCTGCTGTGGTTAACCTGTTAAGAGACAATGCACATGTTTTTGATTTGGGAGAATATTCTATATTAAGGTCAGGTGTTGGTCTTCCATGGATGGCTATATTCCGCAGTAGAGGTGACAAAATGTCCAACATTTTCCAATCCATGTGTTTGGGTCTAACCAGCGGGATGTGTGTAACCCCCCATAGGTTGAAATGTCTCTTATCCTCTTCAATTAGGACAATGGATGCTTCCACATATTTCACTTGTTTACCAGTCCAAGTTTTATGACCAATCTGGAGGATGGATTTGCAGATAATGGTTGTTCATAATTTGGATCAGATCTATTCAATTGCCTATAGTACATGGAGTACAATGCTACTTTTACAGATGTTGATTGATGTTCTACTGGTAGCTTGCCACTTGCAGAATTTGATTGTTACTTTTTCTGACCCTGAAAAGTCCTGTATGTCATTACCCAGAGTTCCTACTTTACATGCACCTGCACCATACAAATTTAATCGAAGTACCTTAAACCTCAGAGTCAGGTAAATGGAAGCTATCTGTAATTTTTTTAAAAATAATTTAATTTTTGCTAATTTTCTGTATATGTGTAGAAGTGAGTCCACTTATCTCTTCTAGTTTTAAGCATGCAGTCCAGTTTTTCTGTGGTGGGTGTGGACCATGGGTGCCTCCCTCCTTCCAGCAGAGGTTTGGCCATCACTCAGTTTCCATTGTGGGGCGTGCTCCCTCCTCCACCTTGCTGTCCTCCCCCTCCTCCTTTTGGCTTCCTTTTCTAAAAGAAACTGATTCATGGGGAGCCTCAGGTCCCAGTGTGTCAGCCATTCCATAAATACATGCAGGTTTTTCCTTCAAATTTTATTTTCCTTTCTTATCTAGATTTCCAACCTTGAGTCAAGAAAGGAACTGATTCAAAGCCTTTATTTAATTTTTGCTAATTAATACAAGATGGAATGATAAGATTAACTCTCCACAGTGCAGACAGGTATTATTTGTACTGCTGTAACTGAATGCTGTGTGGATATTTTTTTTTGTGTGTGTTGTACTCCATACACCTTCATGCTGCTACTCATTTTGCCACTCAGTGTTTATCTTCCAAGAGTTCTGTTCGGTGACATCCTATGCATACCCTCTATTGGGGAGGAACATAACTAGGGTGTTAGATTGACTTTAAATAACTGAGTATACAGTAAAGCTATAATCTTTGCTGTAAGTGTTTGCTCATTACTTAATGTTAATATTCACAATTAAGAGAAATGCACTGAAAGTTGGATACCTAATGCCTAATTTCCGCTTTAAGTACTTGGAAACATTTAAGATGGCTGCCTGTGTTTGTGCCTTCTTCCTGACACTCTTCAGGATTAAGCAAAATTTAATTTATTTATTTACTTTTTTTTAAAGCTACAGTTGCAAATCTTACATGGATCCTTATTTTTCTTTGGTTACACATACTCTGCTTTCATTTCTTTTCCCATTTCCACCTCAAAACCAAAAATATTTTCTACACTTGCTAAATCCACCGTTCTCTCTTCACCTACGTACTTTTTCCATCAGAAACACTCACTCAATTTTTACCATCCACTATCCATCTGTGTACAAGACTTCACATTTCCCTGGACTAGCTGATGAAGCTGCATGTCTCACATCTATAATCTCTTTCAGTATTAAAACGTCCCTTCATTCATCTGGTCTCGGTTCTCTTCAGCCTTCATCAACATTCTGTTACCACCTGCTTGTCTTCTTCATGATTCGCTGTCCCGTCATTCATACTACTGACTCTACTGTCCGCAGCTAATGCTCCATGCAAGATCCTGCACATAAAAGTGATTGGTTTCATTCTGAAAAGTCAGCTTTTATAATAAACCAATGTGGCTCAGTTCAAAATTCTGTCTCATGACAAAACTCGTCATCTCTTGATCTCTACCCTGGCGTCGGATGCTTTCTCGATCTGACCTTTGGATTGGCTTTGGAATTAAATTATGCCTCTGGGTTTGAACATCTGCCTTTTGAGGAATGTATAAAAATAAGACGTCTGCTGATTGCTCTGAAAATTAAAGTATAACAGAGTCATCTGTATCTTGGTGTGGTGTAGTTTTTTGTCCTCAAAACAGGTCTAAAAATATTTGAATATTAAGGTAAAAGTAAACAAGACTTAATGCACCAGCTCTCTCTTCAAGAATCAACAAGCACGTGATATGAGGACCATCCGTGTGTGAACCGCTGGTTTGTTTATCAAGCTACACTGGTTGTCTTGTGTGTAATTGTATAATCAGAGGAGTTATTGTTTAATTCGACCTTGTTGGATTTTTTCTTTGATATATTGTTCTGTTCCTTTCTTTTAACCTTTTAATCTAATCTATCTGGAAAATAAAGATTCATTCATATTTATATGCTCTTTATGTAGCTACTCAATAATTTGCATAAATGGTATCATTTTAGATGAGAAAGCACACCAACCTCTCAGCTGTAAGGCTGAGAACATTGTCTGTAAGGCTGAGAGCACTGTGATCAATTATCTTAGTTTTACTGTTAGATTCACTCTCTGCTTGTTAAAAAGGATGCCAACTTGCAAAATGCCTAATTTAAGACTTCGAGACAGCAAACCTTAACTGACCTAGTAACTTTTCTATCCGTTCCTGTTCCACTCTCACCCTTTTGAAACAGAACAGCCTTATTATCAAAGCCGTTCTTTTTCAACATCCAACTGTAGGGGAAGATACCCATTGTGTTGCTAATTGGGGACCCCCCTGGGGTGCCTTTGTGAGCGTTGTTGTGGGCAGCGTTGAGCCCAGTGGTCAATTTGCATAGGAAGCATAGGGTGGCTCCCCCCCTGGGGTTTATTGTTAACACAGCCTCTGTCTCTATTATTAAACCTCTTATATCCCCTGTGGCCCTGAAGCTGACGCTGATAGGGCAGATTAGGTGGGGTGTCTGGGTAAGGTCCATATTGTTGTGATGTGGGGTCCTGGGGTGCATAGATGGAGTTTGGTGGGGCATGGGTACAGCTTTTTCTAAAAATACTCCAGTTTTCTCATTATCTCCTGGCTCCCCCTGGGCCGTTGCTGTCTGTAACAGTCCATTTTTTATCACCACCAGGGGAGGCCATTATCATGGGTGTTGATTGGGTAGATTCAATCAGCACCTGTGCCGAGACAATAGGTTGATGAATGTGACTTTGGCACCGCTCTGATAGGGTTTTTAGTAAAATCACATCTCAATTATATTGAGATGTGATTTTCGCAGTAGTTTTAGGCATCAGTTATGCAATCCTCAGTTCTCATGAACACGTGCTGACTACAGCTGATTCATGAACACTGTTTATGCACACTTAGAGAGCATATGAGTAGTTTGCTGAATCTGGAATGGCTTGTTAGCACCAACACAGCTTCCTGGCAAAATATACAGTATATGGCTTAGGCAGACTAACACTTAAATATTCATGAATGGAATTCAATATTTGAGACGCTGTCTGAAGGTAAGTGCCAAGCACTTGCTCACAGGGGATTGCCTGATTGCTGGGGTCTTTCTGCAATTGTGGGGATTTCCTCTACAGTTGAAAGTGCTATGAGATGACTGTTGTTGTGAAATGGCGCGATATATATAAAGTTGAATTTAATTGAATTAAATGGAAAGCGATAATTTATTGTACTTACATGTGCTCAGTTGATCCTCTTTGACTCATCTTTCGATGTCCCTTTGTTTTGCATTCTTTTACTGTTGTTGCGGAGGGAGGAGGGGGTCGCTAGGTGATGGCGTGGAGGGGGAAGGTGGACACAGCCAATTCCAGGGGGCCTGAAGGGGGTTTCACACAGTCACTGGGGGTGGGATGGTCCACAGCCACCACCATCGTCTCAGATTAACAGAGAAACAGACAAGCTGTTAAACAGCGTGTTTAACTTTTTTTGTTTTATCACATTTATTGATTATTTTGCTTTTGTTCTCACCGTTGCAGCATAAGTCTCTTATTCTTGTTTTTTTCTTTCCTTCTTCCAATTGTTTCTCCATATTTTCTCTTGTGTCCTGCACAAAACTTTAACAATTCGTCAGCTTTCAATTTTTCTCTAAAACCAAATTTCCCTTTCCATTTTCTGTCCACTCTCACTTCCACAAGGTTCATCTCCACAACAAAAACTCCTATTTATTTATTTTTATTAATTCATTTTTAGTTTATTTTTTATTCATTTATTTTTGTATTCATTTATTTATTTACTCCAGTTTGCAGTCTTCCTTATTTCTTCATTTAACTTACCTCACCTTTATATATTGTCCACCTAAGATTTTTCTACACGTTTATTGAGGAATAAACCTCCTTATTCTCCCCTCTGCCCAAATTAAAGTTGAGCCTTTTCTCTCCAGCTGAATGGGCATACTTTATGCCTCACTACATCAAACCCGCACAGACTTAAAGCTTTCCTTTCAGCCAGAGAGATAAGGTTCCGAATTTATTAGGAAGATTTGAAGCTCTAATTGGCAGTAATTTTATGAAAGCATGCACTTCAATTCAACTGTAAACATGCCAGAATAACCTTACAATTTTAATTTAGTGCTTCATTTTAATACTGTTACCTCAAATAATCTCCTCTCTGTAACCTGTTTTAACAATCTCACCTCCACTCAGGAGTAGGGGCGAATTACCCCCCTCCTTTGTGGAAAAACACACACCCGCCTTTGTTCTATCCACGTGGCCAGAAGAGTGCCATTAATTAAATCATACTGTGGGAAAAGTTTAGTAGATATTTCCAACCCCCTGGTATTTCTCAAACCACACATTTATCCCCTAAAGACACAGAATTAACACAGACATCTGCATGCACAAAATAGACACTACAAACAAACCCCCAAGACACAGAATTAACACAAAGATCAGCATGCACAATGTGGAGAATATGCTGCAGATTTGCATGTAATCGTTTTTTTATAGCTTAACTTTTATGTAGCGGGTACTTTCATCGAGACCTCATCAGGTCATCAATACAAGAGGTATTGTATCATAAAGTTCAGTCTTATACTGATTTTAACAAGCTATTTTTATTGCTGTGTACTGTAAATTGTTATTATTATTCTTGCGAATAGACACTCACTAATGGTAGTAAAAAGATTCTTATGCTGTCCTGTAAATTATTATTATTATTTTTTTTATTACCAGCCACTCATTAAGGCTGTTAAAAAGATTCTTGTGGTTGCTTGCTCCATTACTCACTCATGATTAAGTTTGAAATTCTTATATTGTATTACAGTACCTCATCTATGCTCACTATTGACGTAAAAAAGATTCTTGTTTTTTTTTATTACCAGTCACTCACTAAGGGTGTTAAAAAGATTCTTGTGGCTGCTTGCTACATTACTCACTCATGATTAAGTTTGAGATTCTTATAATGTATTAAAGTACCTTATCTATGCTCACTATTGATGTAAAAAAAAAGATTCTTGCTTTTTTTTATTACCAGTCACTCACTAAGGGTGTTAAAAAGATTCTTGTGAATGCCTGCTACATTACTCACTCATGATTAAGTTTGAGATTCTTATAATGTGTTTGAGTACCTAATCTATGCTCACTATTGATGTAAAAAAGATTTGTGCATTGCAAATCTTCCTTATTCATAAAAAGTGGCTATTTGATCCTAGGACATTTCTTCACTCCCCCTCGTGTGAGACCACATGGTTCATGCCTTACATGTGACCGCAGATTTCCATCACACAAACAGTATCTCTGGAGTTTAAATTTATATTCCCCATGTTATAAAATTTGGAGATTGGATATACCTCTTAATCAACAAATCGACAACTGTAAATTTAGTATGGCCAAAATGCAGAAATTCATGTAAAAAATGGTTTTCTGCTTACCTTTCTGTTTGGGCACCACAGCCACCTAACAAAAGGGTCCTTCCGATTCCGGACTCGTCTTAGAATAGTTCAATCTGGGTCGTGGCACCAATTGCTAGAAAAACCCGATTCTTTGATTGAAACATCCAAGAACAAGCCGGAGAATTCTTCAATTTAAAGATGTAACATTTAGTTAGAGGTCACATGTAAAGCAAGCAGCGCTGGGCGCAGCGTGACGCAGCCCCCTCTGGAGCGTTGCCAGACTGACCGCGACTTCCTGGTGCGACTTACATTAATCTTCTCGGGTTGGTTAGACCAACCCCGTACAATAGGATGGGCTTGTACGTGACTGTCCGATTGGCCAATTCAACTCTGACGTCAACAGGCCATCCTCTGTTCATGTTACTGTTTTCTTGAATGTATGATCTACGGTGTGTGTGTAGGTGTTGGTTTTGGGTGTGTGGCTAAAATATTAGACCTGACTAAAGGAAAGGAGAAAGAGAGAGAGAGAGAGAGAGGAGAAAGAGGGCTCTATAGTTCTGCCTAATTTCTGTTTATCAGAGTTTAACCCAACATATTTGTTCATAAGAATGCAAACACAATATGTATAGAATATGTCTAGCGCATAATGGGAGATTACCTATAGAATTATTATTTTGGCACTCTAACTTTTCATAACCCTTTCAATCCCAACAGCCAATCCCAGAGTGCTTTGTTGTTGGTGAGTAAATGTTGGTGTGCCATAAAATAATTTTGCAGCTCTGGAGCAATAGGAGTCCAGCTGAATCCAACCCAGTAATAGCATTGTGTACCTATTAAGGTGGCTGGTGAGTGTACATACTTAAGGTGCTCACACACACACACACACACATTATCACACAGCCCTAAGCAGTGACATGACACAAGTGCATCCACATAATCTCATGTCCATGCTGTCTTAAAAAGCCTTACATGCAGTGCCTGTTACAAGTACAAATGGATTTTTTTTTTCACTGACACACACAGACACACCTCATTACAGAGACAAAGCCTTTCCTCGAGGCTCCAGGTTGACATCAGCCTGACTCATATGCACCCCTGGTGCATGTCGTTCTCAGCACTGTTCTGTGAACAGGTGGGTGTGGGGACAGCAATCAACCCAATTTAGGAGAAGAATAGATTCACAAAGTGGCTGACAAGAGGAGCAGGGAAAGAGACAATGATGTTGTGGTGGTACTACTTTGTCTTGACTCCTTTCTAATGCAATGAGCTCTAAAATATTCTCAGCCAGGCTTGAAGGCCGGACAAAGAAGAAACATGTTTGTCTCCAGAGTGAAAAGATCAGGAGCTGTTCATACAAGTATATAATCATACAAGCATATATATATACATAATATGGCTGCACGGTGGCGCAGTGGTTTAGCACTGTGGCAGCACAGTTTTACCCTCGGCCGGGGGATCGCGGGGATCATGAGATCGTGGGTTCGATCCCAGCCCCCGACCAACAGTGAGCTGTGTGGAGTTTGCATGTTCTCCCCGTGTTGCGCGGGTTTACTCCGGGATTTCTCCGGTTTCCTCCCGCATACCAAAAACATGTAGGTTTAGGGCGCTCGCGCACGCAGCGACCAGCAGCCGGTGGCTTGTCACCAGACTGCAAACCAAATCTACCTACGGGTACAAATAAGTAACAAAAAAAAAAAAAAAAAAAAAAAAAAAAAAATAAGAGAGAGGAAGAAATAAGGAAATGATTGGAAAAGGATATGTGTACTATTATTTTAATTTACAAATTGATTTTTTTCTTTGAATTACAACAGACAGTAAAGAGAAAAAAAAAATTGAAATGAATTTGAATACCGGAGTGGTGGCCTAGCGGCTGAACATCCACCCTACTGCCTGGAGGTTGTGGCTTCAAACCCTAAGACCATAAAAATGCAACTTCCTGCCTTCTAGCTTGGGGATCAGCAGAAATAAAATTAGGAAAGTTGGTTACCCAACCAAAGGGGGAAGCACAAACAAACAAAAATAACTCCAGCGTACTCCCTGTGCCAGTCCCAAGCTAGTAAATAAGGAGGGTTGCATCAGGGAGGCCATCTGGTGTAAAAACCTTGCCAAATCAAATATGTAGACTCATGATCCTCTGTGTTGACCCTGAATAGGGAGCAGCTGAAAGTTCCAGTGTGTGGAAATGAATACAAATACGAGCTCATTTAGTCTTTTTTTTTCCTTTACGCCTTTTGTCCCACAAACTTAATATTGTCATGATCCTGAGTGCAGTTCTGTACCATGCTCGGGTCTCCTGATTACTATTCCTTTTTTCTCTGTATGTATTTAGTTATATTTATCTGTCTTTATGGTTGTGCTTTTATTTTGACAGCGCCGTGGCAGGACTTCCGCCTGTCAGTCTGTGCCTGGCCTGTCACAGCTGATTGTGCTTTAGTAATTACTTTCTCTCCACACCGGTGTGTTATTTGTGTTTCATGTACTATTTAAGGTCGCCAGCAAGGGTCATTCCTCCCTGCGACCTCACCCTACTCTGGCTGGAATCCCCTACCCCTAATTCCAGTCTTCTTTCTATTTTTGGACTGTGGACTCTCTCGTTATTTGTAAGTTACCTTTCATGGTTTTTTCAGTGTTTGTATGTTTCATGTTATTCCCCCTCGAGGGCGTCTTATAGTTGTTTGTATCCTGCCCCTCGTGGCACGTTCTTTTGTTCTTTATTATTTAAAAAATAAGCAAACTCACAACTAGCGATTGGTGCCTCATTTATGCCCTGCAAGGGGCAGACATAACAGTAGGTCGCAGCCAGATAGGTGTCAGCGGTAGTGAGCTTGTGGCTCAATTTTTTTTTTCTTTTCAGGTGCCTGCGGTTTTTTTGGACATGGTGTCATATGGCAAATGGTATCCTGTGAGTCTGGGTTTTGAGCTTTGCCAGGCTCTTATGGAGATGGATGATCTCCTTGCCATAATTCGCCGTTATTCCACGCCAAAAGACGCTTTATGGTTCCTGGACTTTGTGGAGGCAGCTGTGCAGCATCACCCTCGCCTTTTTGAGCATGCTGAGGGAAGGGAGAGAATTTCTCTGTTATCGGTGCTGCAGCAAAAGAACCGTGAGTTGGAGAAGAACTCAGCCAGGAAGCCTAAACCGGGGCCGATGGCAAAGCACTCCCGTCCCTCGGTTCTCCATGAGGTTCTTGCTATGGCTTCAGCTCCGGTGTCCCCTTCGCCGAAAATCTGTCTTCCAATGCGTCGTATGAGTAGGGCAGCTGAGGCTCCCAGCGAAGATGAACAGTGGGCAGCTGAATTCATCAGGGGCCATATGGCTGAAGCCCTCTCTTCCTGCAGCCGAGGTAAGGTTCTTAAGAGCGTGGTGGTAGCTGTTAGGATTGTGGAGGCATATCCCGGTCAAAATAATTATCTGGAATTCGCCGACCTGCTAGCCACCATCTCAGCGCAGCAGCAATGTTTTCCTGATTTGCTGATCAGTTTGCTTCCAGCCCGAAGATGCCGCCGCCCGACGCAGAACCTTCTCCTCCCCGCAACATGGCTGTCTCAAAGCGGAAGGAGGAGAATCACCAGGTCAACACGCAGCGAAGCTCCTGTTCGGATCCAGCTATGGCCCGCCAGAAAAATTCCTTTGTCTCCCAGCCAGCTGTTTTTTCTTTGCCACGGCAGAGAGTGAGGACAGCAGCTTCAGCCTCCAGGTCTCTTTTTTCAGCTGTTTCGCCAGCTCCCTTACCCCAGACTGCCTCGGCTGCCCCTCCCTCCCTCATGGCGCTTCCCCCAGCTGCTGTGAACCCTGTGGCTGCTTCTCTGGCTGCCTCAATCATCGATCCTCTTGGAGCGGCTTCTCCTTGTCTTCCTGAGGGGCCCACCATCACCATTTCAACAGGAGAGAGAGGAAATGAGCCTGCTGCAGCAGTCACCACTGTACCCCAGGAAGACAGGCAAGCCGGAGTGGTGGCTCAGTTGGTAGAGCATCTGCCCCACACTCGGGAGGCAGGGGTTCAAATCCCGGCCTAGTCATGCCGACGACCATATAAAAGCGGAACTTCCTGCCATCCAGCTTGGTGCTCAGCAATAATGGAATGGAGGAGGGAAATCTGTGGCAGCGCCTTGCATGGCAGCGGCCCTCTGATTCTACATATGGGGTGTGTGTGATTAACACTGTAGATAGGAAAAACACAATTTTGTTCTACTGTACATGATTGGTTGCATGGTTGAATGACAATAAGGGGTGATTAAATTATTAAGTGTTTTTTCATTCTATAGCACAATTTGGTGAATTACCTTGTCTGATTCCTGGGGATGAGGCTCAATTATTGCAGTCAACTGAGTCCTCATCACCTGCTGCGACCACAAGTGAATTTATTGCTACCTCTGTGTCTCCTCCTATACCCCCCAAGTGTCCGCCGGGTCCAGGATCTAGTCGCCGGATGGAGGAGGAGCCTGCGGGCCTGGAGAGCCTGGTTCCAGCCCCGCAGCCACAACATGGACGGAGGAGGAGGAGGGGTATCTGCAACCCTGAGCCTGAACCAGCGACGAAGTGTCCCTGGGAGTCACCGGAGCAGAATTTAGCCCCAGCAATTAATGGATCCCCTGCTGCCACGCTGAGTGAGCCATCGGTGAGGGTTAGATCACCAGGGGGTTTGAGGACTGCAAAGACCATCATGCTGGCTGCGGAGGCTGCTGCAGCCGAGTGAGAGCTGGAGATGGGCCTCCTGAGGACCAAGCCCAAATCACCGTCACTGCTTGGATAGTCGGAGTCCTGGACAGCGGTGGAGCTTGAGATCAGGCAAGTGCTCTATTTTGTCTTTCTATTTTCTATTTTGGAGCAATGTTGCCTGTCTCTTGGGGAGGAGAACCGGGTGCAGCCACCCACTGCATCCGAGCTCGCCTTGCCTGGCTCTGCTGCTGAAGGTGACCCTGACCCCTTGTGTCTCTCTGCTGTGTCTGAGCCTTCTTCCAGGGTCACTGGAGATGATCCAGCTCCATCTGATGTCTCCAAGGGTCCGGGTTTGACTCTGGAGGTCATCCAGGGCGCTGCTTCCCCCCTGCCCGAAGCAGTTGTTTGGGTCCCTCCTTGGGTTGGGTCTACCATGGGTGCAGCATTGGCCTGGTCGGGGTCCACCGTGGGTGCTACTGAATTCCAATCTGGAGCCACTGCGGGTGCTACGTTGGCCCAGCCGGGGTCCACCGCGGGTTCTGCCAAGCTCCAGCCCGACATTGTCATGGTCCCTCTCCTCTCTCCATCACATGACGCCATTGGGGTTCCCCTCCCCCTGCCCGGCTTCCTGCCACTGAGCCTCCCGGTGGGAAAGCCGCCTCCCGGTTCACCTCTTTGGTTCTGGTGACTGAAGAACACTGGCCAGCCACCTGAAAGACTGAGCCGCCGGGTCAGGTGGTCTATGTTCTCAGGCAGACCACCCGACTCATTCCTTCTGGCTGTTTGGTGGTCCTGGGATTTCGGTCGCCCCCCCGAACTCTTTTCTCCTAGTTGGGGTCTCTGGAGACTTGGTTTGCCGCCCGGCCTTTTCCACTTGATGGTCGGGGGGAACCAGGACGCCGGGAGGCCACCTGAACTGTTTCTTTATTTATTACACAACATAACAAAAATAATTTTTTGTAAGTTGTGTTTTTTTCAACTGATTTAAAACAATTTTGCGCCGCTGAATCCGAAAATGACATCCGTTTCTCTTGATCAGGTCAGGTTTTTATGCTAAATTGTAAGCAGTTGTACAGCAGTTGTACAGTTGTGCTGTAAATTGAATAGTAGCCATTGATAAAGGTAAGTACATGCAAATTGAATGTTACGTCATCATTGTTCAAAATTCATAGAATTTCAAGAAATAAAAAAGAATTTTGCATCATATAAAGCGAAAATACCCGTACATGTAAACAAAAATGTAAAAAACATGTGGCCATAGTTCAAAAAGTTGACCTGATTGAGCAAAACCAATGTGATTTTTAGATTCAGCACATCAAAATTGTCATAAATCAGCTAAAAAAACCTTAGACAATAAATTTGGTGTTGACCAGTGTTATGTATGAGCCAGTTTTCTTTATATTCTGTTTGTTAGTGTATGGCTATGGGTTTCCACATTGTTTTGTTTTGTTGTGTCTCACCCTCCAGGCCTGGATTCCCCCACCACCCTCCTGGGGTTGGTTTTGGTAGTGGTTTCTGTTGTGGGGGGGGGGCTCCTTTTCTGCGTGATGTTACTGCAGGGTGTCTGGGAGCACCCCTTAAGGGAGGGGTACTGTCATGATCCCGAGTGCGGTTCTGTATCGTGCTCGGGTCTCCTGATTATTATTCCTTTTTTCTCTGTATGTATTTAGTCATGTTTATCTGTCTTTATGGTTGTGCTTTTATTTTGACAGCGCCGTGGCAGGACTTCCGCCTGTCAGTCTGTGCCCGGCCTGTCACAGCTGATTGTGCTTTAGTAATTACTTTCTCTCCACACCGGTTTGTTATTTGTGCTTCATGTACTATTTAAGGTCGCCAGCAAGGGTCATTCCTCGCTGCGACCTCACCCTACTCAGGCTGGAATCCCCTACTCCTGATTCCAGTCTTCTTTCTATATTTGGACTGTGGACTCTCGTTATTTGTAAGTTACCTTTCATGGTTTATTCAGCGTTTATATGTTTCATGTTATTCCCCCTCGAGGGCGTGTTATAGTTGTTTGTATCCTGCCCCTTGTGGCACGTTCTTTTGTTCTTTATTATTTAATAAATAAGCAAACTCACTACTGGCGATTGGTGCCTCATTTATGCCCTGCAAGGGGCAGACATAACAAATATTACCAAGTTCAAAGTTTCATTCAAAGTTTCAACAGAGGGTACAGTGCCTTTTGTTATTCTTTTCCCAAGCATAATGTCAATGGAATAGCAATAGACCATTTTTTCTTAATGAAAATGACATTTGGACAATCCATCCATCCATCCATCTCTGGGGTCTAGGTTGTGGAGGTAGCAGTCCAAGCTGAAAAAACAAGGCTTCCATGTCTCCAATTGGCTGTCTTGGCTTTTATCCAACATGAGATGTTTCTTGTATAACATTCCCCTTTATCACACGTAACTTTATGTTATGTTAAAAAATATCTAAAATTAATAAATAGATAGATGTACTTTAATGGGGATACTCTCATGTTTATGCAGAGGTTGAGACTATTTTTAGTTGTCTGGGCACAGGTGAGGCGGGTTGGTTGATCCAAAGCCCAGAGGAAGAGAGCCAAGTGCATGTGTAGCACTTTCTGTTTCCTGTTGTGGTCAAAGCCTGAACTGGAACTCGTGTGACACTTTTGGCATCCCAGAACACTGTGTCCAGTTGCCTTAATCTGTTAATGTACTGACCTTCTGCCAGCTGTCTAAAATTTTCACTGATGGTGGCCTGCCTAGTCCTGTGGTTTCTCAAGGACATATGATAAAAAGTCAAGTGTTTAATTCTAACAAGATTTTTTAAAATCATGTTAAGTTAAACTCAGTGTACGGAGCAGAGGAATGCTATTGTTTCTTAGACCCTTACTTCAGCCTTTATTTCCAAGATAGGGGAGCATTTTTGTACTACCTTTAAAATTTCAGGGTTCAATTTATGACTAAAATTGTTAACCTTCATCCCCCAAAACCATACATGCTGTAATAGGATAGTAAAAGCAGTTACATCTACTTCAGTTATGTCTGCACAGTTGGATATTCCCTTCTGTCACCAAATTGACTTTTCAATTTATTGCCAGCTTCTGTCTGGCTCTCCTCCTTATATCACGAAGAATCTGCCTATATTGGACTGGAATCCAAAGCTGATTTTCTCCAAATTGTTCCACCCCCTTTCCCAAGCTACTTTGATAGCATGTGGCCCTGATAACTTGTTTGGACTAAAAGCTTTTGCTCTTGGTGAGGTTGAACAAAGATCCTGGATTTTTCATGTGGCAACCCTAAAGTAAACAGCTGAAAAAAGAAGATGACTTAAAGATACTATTTAGCAATTTTCAAACAGTAGATATAAAAAGTGCACACATCCCTCTTAAAATGCCATTTCTAAACTTTCACTACTTTTAATATTACCTATAACCTGTACAGTTAAATGAAAAAACAAACAAATCTGTTGTTTATATACATAAGAATACACTAAGCTCACTGGGCTGTTGCAGCTTGTGACTAGTTGGACAACAGCATTCACGAGGGAGTTTCCAAAATCTCTCCAAACATTTGTGGGGGTTCACAATTTCCTCTGGTGAGTTGTGGGGCCTCGCTCTTCTACCGAAGGAATTTTGAACATGTTCAGAAAATTTGTACAAATTTTCTCTCAAAATAGTCGCAGAGTCGTTGAGGGTGTCTCGACCCTGTCTCAACTAGTTCTCAATTTAGTTTCTGCGAATCGAAAAACGTGAGAAATGTCGAAGACAACTTTGTTAGAGGATGGAGACCTATGAAGCTACATTATGACTGATTGGAGACAAAAAGGACAAGACATTCCGCGAGTGAAACAGGAACAAATGGCCCGGTCATTTTTTAGCACACACTGACACAGCTGCAACCAACAGTGTCACCATGCCACCCAAGGGCAAGAAAGCCAAGTCTAGGGACAGGGAGGCTGCTTCCTCTGTCCCATGGGTCCCTACAGGAGAAGAGGAGCCAGTCCCAGGGACTTAGGCCTGATGCGGAGGACTTGGAAGCAGCGTCTTCATCCAGCAGTCTCTGCACTTCTCTGATTGATCTCACTTGACGTTTGATGATAAAATGACCGCTGGAATGGGGCGATATGGGCCATATTTGGCAAATGCCATGGATTACTGTCATGTCTTGTTGCACAAGATTTGCGCGACTGTCGCAGGGCAGTTGTAAGTGTAAAAAAAAAATCATAACTTTATTGTGCACATGGTATGTATGCAAACTCCTGGTGAAATTCATCTGGAGTTCGTGTGACATTCATGCAATATTTAATCAGGACTGAAACTTCGAGGGGCCCGGGCCTTTTCCGTCGCAGCTCCTAAAACTTGCTGCCATTACATGTTAGACAAGCCTCTTCATTGCCCGTTTAAGTTTCTCCTGAAAACATACCTTTTTTCCTTGGCTTTTAATACATAGTGAGATGTAGTGTTATGTTCTTGTTTTATAGTGTTCTATTATTTATGGTTGTTTTTATGTGTCTTTTGTGTTTTTACTGTGGGATCTGTTATGTTTTATGTTTCTGTACAACACTTTGGCTCACAATTGCTCTTTCTCTTAAAGTGCTTTATAAATTAACTTGGTATTGTATGGTAATATTTGTTCAACTTATGCAAATGTGCCAGTTCAGTGTGATTTCAAGTGAAATTTGTCACTAATTCATGCATTTGTTGCAATTTTTTTTTAATTATCTCCAACTATAGTCACAAGCTGTCACAAACTGGAGTGGTGGCCTAGGGGTGAAGCATCCACCCCAACAACTGGGAAGTCATGAGTTCAAACCCCTAGCTGGGTCATACCAAACTTCCTGCCTTCTATCTTTTTGCTCATCATAATAGAATATAAGAAGGAAAGTTGGTTGGGTAGCACAATCCTGTGTAAAATTATTCTGATTTACCACAGGTTCAACTTTCTTACCAGGATTTTTCTGACATTTACTGTTTCCCCCTAAAGCAAAATCTACAGTTTGCAGACAGCTTACAAAACAACAAAAGGAGCTTGTTGTTGAAATGTGTCATTCAGGAGAATGGTATAAATGTTTTCACATTGTTACATATACAATGGAACACAGTGAAGACAGTCATCAGGAAGTGGAAAAAATATGAAACAGCGGTAACGTTACCAAGAACTCGGCGTTCCTCTAAAAACTGATTGAGAAGACAAGATGAAAACTCATCATGGAGGCTACAGCAACACAGAAGTAACTGCAGGAATTTCTGACAGGTACTAGCTGTGTACTGTTGTTCATCCGTCATTCTCGACGATGACTAAGGACATCACAGGGAAGAGGACTGGGTGTGGTGTGTCTGGCTGTGGCTGATCAGTCCAATGTGGGCATGGAAGGCTCTGCCACAGGTCGGGCACAGGTGGTTTGCGCAAGCAGAAGATACAGGGGTGGCTCTGGACTTGCAAAGCTCATGTTTTCTCTGGGCCTTGGCAATCTTGTTCAGCTCAAAGGAGGAAGCACCTTTGCTGGTATGGCTACGCCAGTCTGGTCAGTCTAGCACTAGGATCTCCCAAGTAACAGGACTGATGTCAAAACTCTTCAGGGAGGCCTTAAGAGTGTCATTGTAGTGCTTCTTCTGACCATCTTGTGAGCACTTGCCCTCTGCTAGTTCACCGTAGAACAGTCTCTTTGGTAGGCGTGAGTCAGGCATACGAACAAGGTGGCCAGCCCACCTAATCTGGGCTCTCTTGAGCAGTGTGTGGATGCTAAGCAGCTCAGCTCGGGAGAGGACCTCTGTGTCAGGGATTTTGTCCTGCCGGAATCTCTTCAGGAGCTTTCTGAGGCAGTTCAGGTGGAAGCGGTGTAGCTTTCTGGCATGGTGTTCATAGACTGTCCAGGGCTTGCAGGCATACAGTAGGGAAGGTAGGACAACTGCCTGGTACACCTTCAGTTTTGTGGTCAGCCTGATGCCTCTCCTTTCCCACACTGCTGCATGTAGCCGTTTGAATGCTGAGCTTGCCTTGGCGATGCGCGAATCGACCTCGTTGTCGATGTTGACAGACCTGGAGAGTGTGCTGCCGAGGTATGTAAACTTGTCGACAGCCTTGAGGGTCTTCCCATTGACAGTGATGGCTGGTTCCACATAAGTCTTCTGCGGTGCGGGTTGGTGCAGGACCACGGTTTTCTTCGTACTGATTGTGAGCCCAAAGTTGTTGCAAGCAGTGGAGAAGCAGTTCATGCTCTGCTGCATCTGGGCCTCTGTAGCAGCGTTGAGTGCACAGTCGTCTGCGGACAGGGAGTCACGCACTGAGTCCCCTTCCACCTTGGTTTTGGCTTGGAACCTCCGCAGGTTGAAGAGCTTGCCGTCCATCCTGTACCTGATCCTGATGGCGCTTTCTTCATCATCACAGAAGGCATCAGACAGCATGGCTATGAACATCATGCTGAAAAGTGTGGGCTCGAGTACACAGCCCTGTTTGACCCCGTTGGTGACTGGAAAAGCTTTGGAGGAGTCTCCATCGTCCAGTACTCGAGCAAGTATGCCGTCATGGAAGTGGCGCACCATGCTGATGAACTTGTCCGGGCAGCCAATCTCCGCCATGATCTTCCACAGCCCCTCACGACTGACGGTATCAAAAGCCTTGGTCAGATCTACAAATGTTGTGTAGAGGTCCCTGTTCTGCTCTTGACACTTCTCCTGAAGTTGGCATGCAGCGAAGATCATGTCAGCAGTTCCACAGTCCTATCTGAAGCCACACTGGCTCTCTGGCAAGTGACCGCCTTCCACGCGCTGAATGAGGCGATTCAGAAGGAATCTTGCGAGGATCTTGCCGGTGATGGCGAGGAGAGAGATCCCACAGTGGCTGTCGCAGGACTGTCTGTTTCCTTTTCTCTTGTAGAGATGGACAATGGAGGCATCCTTGAGCTCCTCGGGGATAACTTCCTGCTGCCACATGGTCTGAAAGAGCTTGGTGAATTTCTGTATTAGAACTGGTCCTCCAGCCTTGTAGATTTCAGCTGGGATGGAGTCAGAACCTGGTGCTTTGCCATTCAAAAGGAGTTTGATCGCTTTTTGGACTTTTGATTCCATTGGAGGTTCTGCCAGAGATGTCTTCACCTCTACTTGGGGCATGCAAGTGATGGCTTCTGCACTGATGGACGAAGGTCTGTTCAGGACGCTGCTGAAATGTTCTGCCCATCTTTCCAGGATTGCATTCTTGTTGGTGAGGAGAATGGACTCGTCAGCACTGAGCAGTGGTGATGTTCCAGAAGACTGAGGCCCATAGATGGTCTTAAGGGCATCATAGAAGCATTTGGAGTTGTTGCTGTCAGCATACTGCTGTATTTCATCTGTCTTTTTGCTGAGCCAGAAGTCGTGCATCTCTCTGAGCTTTGCCTGCACATTTCCTTTGATAGAGTTGAAGGTTGCCTTCTTAGAGGCAGAGCTGCTGTCTTGCTGGTATGCTCTGTGGGCTTTACACTTCTTGTCAAGCAGCTTTTGGATGTCCTCATCATTTTCATCAAACCAGTCTTGGTGTTTGTGTGTGTTCTGGCCCAGATGAGTGAGTGAGGTGTCGTACACCATGTCTCTGAAAGGTGCCCGTTCTTCTTCTGCTCCGTATGCCCCGAGGTTGAGCGAACTAAGCTTGCTGTTCAGGTCCTCACTGAGGTTCTGTTGCACAGAGTGCTGTTCCAGCTTGCTGACACTGAGTCGCTTGTTTGCCTTTTCCCCCTGTGGACGCCGTTTGGGCTGGATGTGCATGTTGAGCTTTGAGAGAATGAGTCTGTGATCCGTCCAGTAGTCTGTGCCACACATCGCCTTCGTCACTCTAACGTCCTGCCTGTCTCTCCTTCTCACAATGATGTAGTCGATCAGATGCTAATGCTTGCTACGTGGATGCATCCAGGAGGTCTTGTTGCGATTAGGCAAGCGGTAGATGGTATTAGTGATCAGAAGGTCTTGAGAGGTGCATGTCTTCAACAGGAGAAGACCGTTGCTGTTGCACTTTCCAACTCCATTTCTCCCAAGGACTCCCTCCCATGTCTGGTAGTCTGTATCAACTCTGGCATTAAAGTATCCAAGAACAATGAGCTTGTCCTCCTTTGGTACGCCTTCAATGAGAGTCTCTAAGTCCTCGTAAAACTTGTCTTTGATCTCATCTGGGTTTGTCATGGTGGGGGCATATGCACTGATGAATGTGGCATGGCTTTTTCCTTGGTGGGGGAGCCGCAAGGTCATGAGGCGGTCGTTGGTTCCTTTGGGGAGGCTGGTGAGCTTGCTGATCAGATTGGATCTGATCTCAAAACCCACTCCTGCTTCATAGTGTTTTTTGCTGCCTTGGCTGCTCCAGAAAAAGGTGTAGCTGGCTTTGACTTCTGTCAGCTGACCTTTGTCTGCAAACCTGGTCTTGCTCAGAACTGCGATGTGGATGTTGTACCTGCTGAGTTCACTTGCGACAAGTGCTGTCCGTCTCTCAGGTCTGTCTGCTTTGGAGCTGTCCATGAGTGTTCGCACATTCCAAGTGCCAATGGTGAGTGATGTCACCTTAGTTGATTTCTTCTGAGAATTTCGACCACTAGGGTGGGATCCCCATCAGCCGCGGCTTGCTGGCCAGGGTGTAGTGAAGCAGGCTATGTTTTTTTTCTTCTTTTTTTACAACTTCCGGCGCCACGCGAGTCGGCCGCCCTTTGCAACAGCGGCTCAATTCTGAGTCTTTTTTTCCCTCCCTCCCTCTTTTTGATCCGTTTTTTTTTTTTCACTCCATTTATATCATGGACACACAGATCGTCCCAAATGTCTCCTGAGCCGGTGGACGGAGCCACTGTTTATAGCAGGAGACGATACAGCAGGGAAGAGCTGCTAGCACTCAACCACCACCCGGTGCTAACGGAAAAACTCGACATACCGAGAGAACTGAGGCGAAAACGCCGTGGCTGCCGGGCTGGAGTAAGGCGGAGGACAAAAAATATAAGGTACAGACCCTCGCTTCCATCTATTGTCATGGGGAATGTACGGTCATTACTGGGAAAGGTGGATGAGCTAGCGGCTATCTCCCGCTACGATAGCATATACCGGGAATGCTCTCTCCTTTTGTTTTCTGAGACGTGGCTAACTGAACTAGCAGCAGATGCTAACATTGAGTTGGAGGGTTTCCACATGATACGGGCAGACCGAACACCAGACAGTGGCAAAGAAAGGGGCGGTGGAGTGATAATGTATGTTAACAACAACTGGTGCAGACTGGGACATATCACTGTTAAACAACGACACTGCAGCAAAGACATTGAGTTGCTAGCTGTTAGCATGCAGCCTACATATCTCCCGAGAGAATACTCACACGTGATCTGCATTGTTGTTTATGCAAATGCGACGGCGAACGCTGGGACAGCGCATGACGTCATCCATTCAGTAACCAGCAGGCTGCAGACAGAACACCCAGATGCTCTTCTCCTCATCTCAGGCGATTTCAACCATGTTTCACTATCTCCCATTCTACCCACGCTTACCCAGTATGTCACATGCCACACTAGAGACAATAAAACACTGGACTTATTCTACGCAAACACTAAGGAGGCGTACACCTCATCACAACTCCACCCACTCGGGAGATCGGATCACAACTTGGTTCATCTCCGGCCGGTGTACAAACCCCTAGTGCACAGACAACCTCCGGCCATGCGCACAGTGAAGTTATGGTCTGAGGAGGCAATGGACACTCTAAAGGGCTGTTTTGAAACCACCGCCTGGAAGCAGCTCTGCGATCCACATGGTGAGGACATCGATGGCCTCACTCACACCTTCACGGACTACCTCAGCTTCTGTGTGGACAAATCCGTTCCCACCAAGACCATACGGTGTTGCTCAAACAACAAACCCTGGATCAACCCTGAGATAAAAACACTTCTGAGAGAGAAGAAGAAGATCTTCAGGTCGGGGAACAGGGAGATGCTGAAGTCCATATAGAGGGAGCTGAGGAGAAAGATCAGAGAAGGCAAGGACAGCTTCAGGAAGAAGATGGAGGACAAGCTGCAACAGAGCGACATCAGCGGGGTCTGAAGAAACCTCAAAACCATCTCTGGGCTCCAGAATACCTCCCCCCAGGCCATGGGGGGCAGGGAGTGGGCGAACAATCTGAATCTGTTTTTCAATAGGTTTGACCAACCGCCCTCCCCCCTGACTGCACAACAACCACTGCTGCCTCTAAAGACATCAAGTCCTAATGCCCACTCCCCACTCCACCAACATCCCCCCACTCCCAACACACAGCCCCCCATCCTGACCCTGACCAAGACCCAGGTGAGGATGGAGCTGAGGAAGATCAAGGCGAGGAAGGCGTTGGGACCGGACGGCGTCAGCGCAAAAGTCCTCAAGTCCTGTGCAGACCAGCTGTGTGGGATTGTGGCGTACATCTTCAACCTGAGCCTGAAGCTGGGGAGGGTACCACAGCTGTGGAAAACATCTTGTGTGGTACCTGTACCAAAAACTTCCCACCCCAAAGACCTGAACAACTACAGACCGGTGGCCTTGACGTCCCACTTGATGAAGACCCTGGAGAGACTGCTCCTTGCTCACCTCCGCCCCCTGGTAGGACCAGCGATGGATCTACTCCAGTTCGCCTACCAGCATGGCATTGGGGTGGAGGATGCGGTGATCTTCCTCCTTCACCGCTCTCTGTCCTACCTGGAGAAGCCCGGGAATGTGGTGAGGATCATGTTCTTTGACTTCTCCAGTGCTTTCAACACCATCCAACCGATGATCCTGAAGGACAAGCTGCTGTGCACAGGGGTGGACCAGCACCTGTCATCATGGATCCTGGACTACCTCATGAACCGGCCTCAGTTTGTGAGAACCCGGGACTGTGTGTCCGACACGATCATCGGTCGCACGGGGGCCCCCCAGGGAACGGTGTTGGCTCCCTTCCTGTTCACTCTTTATACTGCGGACTTCTCACACAACACAACACACTGCCATCTACAGAAGTTCTCTGATGACTCTGCGATCGTTGGCCTCATCTCCAATGGAGATGAAGCTGAGTACAGAGGGCTTATCCAGGACTTCGTGGACTGGTGCCATCGGAACTGCCTCCAGATCAACGCGAGGAAAACTAAGGAGCTGGTGGTGGACTGCCGCAGGCATGGACAACCCCTCACAGCATCAGTAAATATACAGGGAACAGACATCGAGATGGTGACATCCTACAAGTACCTGGGTGTTCATCTGAACAATAAACTAGACTGGTCACACAATACTGACGCACTCTACAAGAAGGGACAGCGCAGGCTGTTCCTACTGAGGAGACTCAGGTCTTTTGGTGTACAAGGGGTGCTGCTGAAGACATTCTATGACACGGTGGTGGCCTCAGCCATCACTTTTGGAGTGGTCTGCTGGGGCAGTGGTATTACAGCAGCTGATAGGAAGAGACTGAACAAACTGATCAAGAAAGCTAGCTCTGTCCTGGGGCAGCACCTTGACCCGGTGGAGGAGATAGGAGAGAGAAGGACGGTGGCTAAACTGTCATCTCTGCTGGAGTCCGAGTTCCACCCTATGCAGGACATACTGAATGCACTGAGAAGCTCATTTAGCAGCAGACTACATCATCCCAGGTGCACAACCGAGAGGTTTCGCAGGTCCTTCCTACCAACGGCGGTCAGACTGAACAACCTAAGCAGGGCTGCTCGCAGAGATAGCAAAAAGACGTAACAACCTAATAGTTTTTGAATGCAAAAGATGCAATAGACTTACACAATGGTCCCCTCTAGCATACAACTAGGAAAATACCGGTCGCTATGGAGGGTGAGAATATGTATGGGCACATAAGCATATCATGTAGGATAACTAAGTAGACGGTTGTGCTTTTTCATCCCATCTAGCAACAATGCTCTGCACTGTGTGTGTTTATATATTTACATATTTATTCCATCTAGCTACAATGCTCCGCACTGTGTGTTTATATTTATATATCTATATATTTATTCCATCTAGCTACAATGCTCCGCACTGTGTGTTTATATATCTACATATTATTCCATCTAGCTACAATGCTCCGCACTGTGTGTGTTTATATATATATATATATATATATATAGTGGCGAGTGTTCGCCACTATATATATAGTGGCGAACACTGTGTGTTCCGGCGGCCATAGTTAAATGCATTCCTGGGGCCAGAGCAGGTGACATCGAGTCATATTTGAAAATGCTTGCTAAAAGTAACTGTAAATACTCCACAATTGTTATTCACGCTGGCATTAATGACATCCGTCTCCGGCAGTCGGAAGTCACGAAACTTAATGTAGAATCGGTGTGTGACTTTGCAAAAACGATGTCTGCCACTGTAGTATTCTCTGGGCCCCTCCCCAATCTAACCAGTGATGACATGTTTAGCTGCTCGTCATCCTTGAACCGCTGGCTGTCTGTGTGGTGTCCTGCAAATGACGTGGGCTACATTGACAATTGGAACTCATTTTGGGGAAAACCTGGTCTTATGAGACGAGACAGCATTCATCCCACTTTGGATGGTGCTTCTTATTTATTTAACAATCTGGCATCTTTTTTATCCAAATTTCCAAAACCTTGACTACTCAGAGTTGGGACCAGGAAGCAGAGTCACAGTCTTACACGCCTCTCTGCAGCTCCTCTTCATCCGCCACCCCTCAACTTAGCCCCTGTCTTCCCCATCAGAGAATCGTTGTCTGCTCCCTCCAAAGTAAATAAAAATATAATGTATAAGCATCCCAAAGTGATTAAACAAAATATTGGTAAAACTCAAATTAAACATAAAGCCTCTAAATTGAATGATTTGGCCTCTGTTCCTCCTCATAATTTAAAAATTAAATGTGGTTTATTTAATATTAGGTCTCTAACTCCCAAGTCTCTGTTAGTCCATGATCTGTTAATTGATCATCAGATTGATTTAATATCCCTTACAGAGACTTGGTTAGGGCAAGAGGATTATGTTGGTTTAAATGAATCAACTCCCTCTGGTTATTTAAACTGTCAAAATCCCAGAAGTTCTGGTCATGGAGGAGGAGTAGCAGCAATTTACCATTCCAAATTACTAGTTAATGTAAAGCAAAAAACATGTTATAATTCCTTTGAGGGCCTGGTCCTCAGTATTGAGCACTTTAGCAATTTTAGGTTAAACCCAATTTTATTTGCCATAGTTTATCGTCCCCCATCAACCTACTCAGAATTTTTATCCGAATTTGCTGATTTCTTAGCTGATTTAGTGCTGAAATCTGATAGAATAATTATAGTAGGAGACTTTAATATACATGTGGATGTAGATAGTGACTGCCTTAATGTGGCATTTAATTCAATATTAGACTCGATTGGGTTTTCTCAGAAAGTAGGAAATTCTACTCATTACCTCAACCATACATTGGACCTTGTTTTGACATATGGCATAGAAATAGAAAATCTTGTAGTGTCTCCTCATAACCCGGTACTGTCAGACCATTGTCTGTTAACCTTTGATTTTACTATTTCTGACTATTTGGCTCCTAAAGAAAAATATTATTACAGTAGATGCCTCTCAGATGATGCTGTTACCAAATTTATGCAGATTGTTTCCTCTAGGCCATGTGTTAACACAATGGAAATAAGCTATAGACAGCTTGTTCCTTCTGTAATTGATAACATGGTGGATAGTGTTTCAGCTTCTCTGCATCAGACTCTAGACTTGGTGGCCCCCTTAAAAAAGAAAAAGTCTAATCAGAGATTTCTAACTCCTTGGTTCAACACAGAATCTCGTAGCTTAAAACAGAAGACTCGTCAATTAGAAAGAAAATGGCGCTCCACTAATTTAGATGAAATCTATTTAGCTTGGAGAAATCATCTTTTAATTTATAAAAAATCTCTTAGAAAAGCTAGAACGAGTTATTATTCTGCATTAATAGAAGAGAACAAGAATAATCCCAGGTTTCTTTTCAGCACTGTAGCCAGGTTGACAAAGAGTCAGTACTCTGTCAATCCTAGCATTCCCTTAGAGCTTACTAGTCAGGACTTTATGAACTTTTTCAATAATAAAATTTCATCCATCAGAGATAAAATCAATCAGATTCTTCCCACAGTTAACTTAAATACTGTAACTCACAGGTGTCAAACTCATTCCATGGAGGGCCAAGACCCTGCAGGTTTTACCTCCACCCAGTGTCTTCAACAGGTGATTTCACTAAATTTCTTCCCACTGATTGCTGATTAGTGAAGACACCTGCTGAAGACACAGGGTGGAAGTAAAACATGCAGGGTCTTGGCCCTCCATGGAATGAGTTTGACACCCCTGCTGTAACTACTACAACTCCTTCAATTGATGTCTGTCTTGATGAGTTTACTCCAATCGACCTTTGTGAGTTAGACAAAATAGTTTCCTCATCCAAACCTTCAACTTGTCTTTTAGACCCTATTCCTACCAGGTTATTTAAAGAAGTCTTCCCACTTATTGGTAGTTTTATTCTTCATATAATCAATTCTTCATTAACTTTAGGCCATGTACCGCAGGCTTTTAAAACAGCTGTAATTAAACCCTTACTCAAAAAGCCAACGCTAGATCCAGGAGATTTAGCTAACTATAGACCAATCTCTAATCTCCCTTTCATTTCAAAAATCTTAGAAAGAGTTGTTGCTACGCAATTATTTGACCACCTGCAGGGAAATGGTTTACTTGAAGAGTTTCAATCTGGGTTTAGAATCCATCATAGTACTGAAACAGCCTTAGCGAAGGTCACTAACGACCTCCTCATCGCATCTGATAATGGACTGGTTTCTGTACTTGTCCTTTTAGACCTTAGTGCAGCTTTTGATACTATCGATCATAATATTCTACTTGATAGATTAGAAAACTATGTTGGACTTAATGGAACTTCGTTGCAGTGGTTTAGATCTTATTTATCTGATAGGTTCCAGTTTGTTCATGTAAATAATGAGTTTTCTTTCAACTCAAAGCTTAGTCATGGAGTTCCACAGGGATCTGTGCTAGGCCCTACTCTTTTTAGTTTATATATGCTTCCGTTAGGCAACATTATTAGAAAGCACTGTATACATTTTCATTGTTATGCAGATGACACACAATTATACCTGTCAATGAAGCCAGATGATAGTAATCAATTAGCCAAGTTAGAAGCCTGTCTTAAGGAAATCAAAGCTTGGATGACTTGTAATTTCCGGCTATTAAATTCAGATAAGACTGAAGTCATTCTTGTTGGTCCAAAAAACCTTAGAAATACCTTTCCAAATCAAACTTTCAGTTTGGATGCGGTTACTCTTTCTCTTAATAGCTCTGTGAGGAACCTTGGAATTATTTTTGATCAAGATCTGTCCTTCAATTCACATATTAAATTTGTTTCTAAGACTGCCTTCTATCATTTGCGTAATATTGCCAAGATTAGGAGCATCTTGTCTCAGAGTGATGCTGAGAAACTGATCCACGCTTTTGTTAGCTCGAGATTAGATTATTGTAATTCTTTATTATCAGGCTGTCCTAAAACATCTTTAAAAAGTCATCAGCTGATCCAAAATGCTGCAGCAAGAGTTTTAACAGGTACTAGAAAGAGAGATCATATCTCTCCGGTTCTGGCCTCCCTTCATTGGCTTCCCATAGAGTTTAGAATTAAGTTTAAAATCCTTCTTCTTACTTACAAAGCTCTAAACAATCAGGCTCCTTTTTATTTAAAAGATCTGATACTACCGTATTATCCTAACAGAGCACTACGCTCCCAAAATGCAGGATTACTTGTAATACCTAGAATCTCCAAAAGTACAATGGGAGGCAGAGCCTTCAGTTATCAAGCTCCTCTCCTGTGGAATCAGCTGCCAATCTGGATTCGGGAGTCAGACTCGATCTCTGTTTTTAAGAATAGGGCTAAAACCTACCTTTTTGATATAGCCTACAATTAGGGAGGGATCATGTGTTTCTGAACCCTCCCTTAGTTATGCTGCTAATAGGTTTAGTCAGCCGGGGGACCTCCAGTAATGCACTGGGCCTCACTCCTTTCTTCACTCTCAATGAAATATTTTTTTTTTTTTTTTGCTGGTCATTAACATCTGTTTGTTCTCTCCTATAGATTGAGTCCCCATCGTGCTGTTTGCTCTCTACATGTCTGTTCTTTTCATCTTCTCTGTCCCCTCACCCCCCAGCCAGTCGCAGCAGATGACTGCCCCTCCCTGAGCCTGGTTCTGCTGGAGGTTTCTTCCTGTTAAAAGGGAGTTTTTCCTCTCCACCATCGCCAAGTGCTTGCTCACAGGGGATCGCCTGATTGCTGGGGTCTTTCTGCAACTGTGGGGGTTCCCCCTACAGTTAATAGTGCTATGAGATGACTGTTGTTGTGAAATGGCGCTATATAAATAAAGTTGAATTGAATTGAATTGAATTGAATATATTTACATATTTATTCCACCTAGCTGCAATGCTCCGTACTGTGGGTGTTTATATATCTACATATTTATTCCATCTAGCTACAATGCTCCGCACTGTGTGTTTATATACTCATATATTTATTCCATCCAGCTACAATGCTCTGCACTGTGTTTCTGTGTATATATATATATTTATAGTAATATGTACATATGTATATTAGCTGCTCTTGCTTTTTTTCTTGCCTTCTGATTATTGCTCTGAGTGTTGCTATCCCTGTGCTGTTGCAATCCTGGAATTTCCCCATTGTGGGACTAATAAAGGCTTATCTTATCTTATCTTATCTTATGTTTAGGGCATCTTTTCTAGCCCCTTCCTCAGGCCATGGAGGTGAGCAGAGCAAATCCTCAAGAGGGTTGCTCAGACATCCAGGGGGCTGCTGAACTCCACTGCTGCTTCGGTCCCGTAGAGAGAGACCCTATGCCCTGGGCCACCTGTGTGTGGGATTGTGGTTACAGCTTCCAGAGTATCCGCACCTGCTGCTTCGTCACTTACCCATCGCCACAGGACTTGGAGGGAGGGGGGGGGGGATGACAAGGAAATTTGGGGGGGGGGGGGTGATGTCTTGACTTGCACGTGAATTTGAATTAAGTGAAGGAGAGTTGTGCAGGGTCATCAGCCACACTGTCTCGTCCCAGTCTATCTGGATCCAGTGGCAAGACATAGTCAAGACAGCTGGAGATAGGTTAGGATACAGTGGATGGCCAGCAGTGTCCTACGTGTCTCACTGTGCCCTAGTTGCACTCCACAACGCTTTGCTGGGTCTGCCCTCCTGCCTGTTGAGCCAATCTGGTGGTTTCATCCGCGCAGTCCGCCAGGTCCAGTCTATGCATGCGTAGGTGGACAAGCCCTACCTCACCGAGGGTTTCAAACCCGTTGGCTACCCTCACCTGGTTTTGCTCGCCAGTTGAAGCGGTTTACCAGGGTGTGGCTGCTGTTGCATGCAAACAGCTTCTTGGAGCCACAGGTGAGAGTTGAGTGCCAAGTGGGAACCAAAACGGACCAACCACCTGGAGGTGTGACTGTTGCCCCGTCAGAAGTACCCCAATGTACTAGTTGTGTACTACATACGACAACAATCTTTCTTCACTATGTTAAAAATATCTACACTTGCTCAACAGTTAACATTTTTGATAAATCCCTTGAAAGTCTTCACCTCAGTTATGTTTTGATTTATTTTGAAAAAGTATGACTGTCCAAATATTTATGGTCCTAAATGTATATTTTCAGAACCATTGTTAAACCAGTGGAGTCACAGCTGAATAGAATACAACTGGCATGCAAACACCGGTAAGATAAAACTGGGATCAACCCCTAGTGTCATAGAATGAGGAATTTCATCTTAAACATTTCTACAGCTTTAAACTGGTAAAATTCAGGAGCCTATGAAACAAAAAGTTCAGCCAGAATAAAAGAATACAGTAGATTTTCCCATTTCAAAAGTGAAAAAAGTAGCCTGTCAGCTGCGTTCAATTTCCTTTTTGCTCTTCCACAACTGAACATATCCTTTTTTAAAACAAAGTAATGATTTTCCCTCCAATTAAAGTCAGTGAAAAATGTTATATCCTTTACTCTCTGCTTTCCCCTTTTCTTCTGTTTCCCCTTTTCTTTCCTCCTACTGTCTCCTTTTCTCCAAACTAATTATCTCTCTGTATATTACGCCTTCACAGATTGGTGTCTACCATGCTGGGATGATTTTTTAAGAGTATAACATCAGGAAAATACAGTACAACCCCGCCCCCCCCCCCCCAGCAATACAGCAAAGGGAATGAGTGTAAAAACTGAGAAAAGTGGAGAAGTCAGAAAAGTGAAAGAGTATATGTGAGAGAATCAGCAGGCCTCTGTAAATCTAATCTCCACCCATGTCTCCATCCATCCATCCATCTTCTTCCGCTTAATCCTTTTCAGGTCATGGAGGGCTGGAGCCTATCCCAGCATCTTTGGGCAAGAGGCAGAGTACACCCTGGACAGATCGCCAGTCCATCGCAGGGCCAACACAGAGAGACAGACAACCATTCACTCTCACAGTCATACCTAAGGACAATTTAGAATCCCCAGTTTGATGCCAGTTAACCTAACTTGCATGTGTCTCCAATGTGATAATTATGCCTGTCTGTGTTCCGTGTTTCTGCATCTCCTTCCGTCCTTCCTTCCTTCCTTCTTTCCTTCCTTCCTTCTTTCTCCCCACTGAATCAGACTGACACACACTTTGTGTTTATTGTTCTTCCCTAGAAGCTGTAATGAAACTTTAATCTGCTGTGTTTATTTAGGCACAGATTTGGCTGTAAGAAGGATGTCATCACAATGTATTCTCTGTCCCCTGGGTTGCAACTCATCAAGTCGAATTGTGCACTGAAAACTGTGGTGTAGCTGTTCAACATAAGATAGACAAGAACTTCATGCTTTGCAGAGTGTGTTACGGTAGGCCAGCCCGATTGCTTATTTGGAGCATAACAAAATATCGCATTGTCAAAGCTGCTGGTGTGTCCTTTTAGTTATTTTGCACTGGACTGTGGTTTTATGGAGACTGCTAATCCCTACTTGTCATTTTTCAGAGTGCAGGGTTACTGCTGTGTGAGCCTGGTCTCACTCCAGGTGTGTAATATAATGCCATTTTGATTTTATGGGGACTTTGTGGCTCATTTCAAAGCAGGTATTACCCCTTGACATAAGTGCTGTCAGCTTACAAGCCCAAAACATCACAGGTCCTTTGCTGATGGGTACCCTACGTATGGTCCATGACACCAACTGCTGTGAAAGAACGGCAAAATATTATGTGCCTGGACTGAAAAAAGGGTAGGCTCTGCCAGCCTCACTGAAACTGAAACTTGTGTGTACTCCCACTAATAAAGGCAGCTGAGGACCTGGCTTAAAATATCAAAAAATATGTTTTATCTTTAAAGAAGTCATTGATTGCACTTTTTTCCACATTTTAACAGTTCACACATGAATTGTTTGTGACACATTTTGTTCACATTTTCTTTACTGATTTATTTATTGCAGTATTTTTAAAATCTTTATTTTTCTACCCTTTCTGAGAACAGATGGTTTCAGTGATATATAGTTTGTCACCTTAATTTGAGCCAGGACTTCACTCCATACAGCGTGTCTCTCTCTCTCTCTCCAGCTGCTGCTGCTGAGGGGTCGTCTCCTCAGCAGCGGCTTAGCGCTGCTGCCTTGCCGCGCTGCATGTGGCAGCTCAGAGAATGTCTGCAGGGAACAGAGAAAAAAAAGCAGAATACTACAGTAAATGGGATAAAAGTAGATGAGGTCCATCTTAAGCTTACGGGGGAGCCAGATGAAGATAAACATTTCCAGTCTGCACTCTGCATGTATGAAAATCAAGCTCTCTTCATGAGGATCACAGTCCGAGAAAATAAAACTTTAACTAAGCTAAAATAATATCTAGAATGAAATAATGGTCAAGTGTTGCTAGATGAACAAGGATTCGGGGTAAATAGAATTTACAGAACATAGCTATCAAAACTGGCTAGTTCCAGTCAGTGTATGCCACCAACTCGTCTTTGAGTTGAGCTGTGTCTGGTTAACAGTGATCAACTCAGACTGCCTAGTATGCTAGTGCTAACAGAGCTGTAGAGGAGCTTGAAATAACGAGGTGATGTGATTCATAAACCAAAGTTTATTATCAGCTCCTCTAACAAGTCTCATCTAGGTGCAGCAGCAGAAGAAGTAAGACAGCGAACACCTTTGGCTTCTATGAACTTATACTCGCACATAACAAAAGACATGCATATCAAAAGCTGACATCCCTCATTATCTTAATCCCCCCATTGTCTTCGTACTCCGCCTGGCCCTGGGGGGTCAGGGCAACCCATCCGGTCTCCACCGCAGTGCCTTGGATGCTCTTTGATCTTCACTGGCGGTTGAGACTCTTTGTCCTGTTCTGAGGTGTGAAGTCGCCTTACATATGTAATCACCAAACATTCTCACATGCTTAAACATATGTTGGTTATGGAATATATGATTAATATAGACCACAGCCCCCCCCAAACGACTAAGAAAAGGACAATAGAAAAATTCACAGTTTAAGATAATTATTATGACATACTAACTGCTACACCTCTTGCCACAGAAGAAACTTTCCAGCAGCCATGCTCCTAAGAGAATTCAGTGGTAATCATAACAGCATAGTAAAATCACAAGTCAGTCCTAAACTGTTACAGCACAATTAGTGAACAACTGTTGAGTAGTTTGCATCAGTCTCTGTGCCGTCTGGGTTTTAATCTTCTCCCGAATCTGCTGTGGGTCCGCTTGGGCGTCCTGGTGGGACCTTCCTGTAAGGAATCTGCAGCTTGGGGAGGAGAGTGATTATTTGTTCCCTGCAGGGGGGCTGAGTCTTTTCTCTTGGGGGGTCTACCCCGCCGAGGTGCTCTCGCCAACCGTGCAGACTCGTCTCTCAACAAGAAGGCAGGTTTAAGTCTGTCAATGCTGACTGTTTCTTTTCTGTCCCCAAAATCAAGCACAAAGTGTTTATCACCAGGTTCCAGCACTCTGAATGGCCCATCGTATGGTGGGCGGAAAGTTGATTTTAAAGCTTCATGCCTAACAAAAACAAATTCAGCGTTCTTTAAAGCTTGTGGGACAAAAACCCGTGGAAAAGAGTGATGTGCCGGTCCGGGGAGAGAGTCTGGTCCATTGCTGCCTAAAAACCCCGGGGCAGGGAGATGCCCTGGCTCTGGGTTCTCTGGTAAAAATTCACCCGGGAGCCTGAGAGGTTGTGCAAAAACTAATTCTGCTGGAGAGGCGTCTAGATCCTCTTTGGGCGCAGCACGCAACCCCAATAAAACCCAGGGAAGTTTATTTACCCAATTTGTATCCGTTAGTGAGGCTCTGAGGGCGGCCTTTAAAGATCTGTGAAAACGCTTGCATAACCCATTAGCCTGAGGGTGATAAGCGGTGGTGCGGTGAATTGTTGCCCCTAAGCTGCTGGACATGGCTGACCAAAGCTCCAAGACAAATTGAGGCCCCCTATCGGACGTGATGTCTGATGGGACGCCGAAACGTGCCACCCAGTTTGTCAAAAAAACGCGAGCGACTTCCTCCGCTGTGGTTGACGCCAGAGGGACTGCTTCTGGCCAGCGCATGGTGCGGTCTATCATTGTTAACAGGTGTGTGAAACCTTGGGAGGAAGGTAGAGGCCCCACGAGGTCGACATGAACGTGGTTGAACCTTTTAGCAGGGATTCGAAAAGGCTCTAGAGGGGCTTTTGTGTGTTTGTGTACTTTGGCGCGCTGACAAGAAATGCAAGTCTTTGCCCATTCTTTTACGTTTTTGCGCAGGCCAGGCCACACAAACTTTTCGGCGACCATTTTAACTGAAGCGCGCACACCTGGGTGCGCGAGGGAGTGAATCGAGTCGAAAATACGGCGGCGCCATGCAGCTGGGACTAACGGGCGAGGTCGGCCGGTTGAGATGTCGCATATTAGGGGGGGCACACCGTCGCGTAAACCCCTTTTCTCCAGCCTTAACACTGTTGGTCCAGACAGGAGTGCGCGCACGTCCGCGTCACTACTTTGCTCCTCTGCCATGGCTGCATAATCTATCCCTGCGTGGATTGGTGCTGCGTATGTGTCCGCGTTGGCGAAGAGTTCCGCGGCTGAGGTAGTATAATCTGTCTCCTCGCGCTCTGGCAATGTCACAGCGCGAGAAAGGCAGTCTGCTACCACGTTAAGTTTGCCTGCCACATGTCGAATGTCTGTGGTGAACTCTGAAATCGCAGCTAGCTGTCTTTGTTGCCTGCCTGACCACGGTTCGGAAATTTTAGCCATAGCAAAGGTGAGTGGTTTGTGGTCTACAAAAGCCGTAAAACGCCGCCCCTCTAACCAGAACTGGAAGTGGCGGATGGATAAATGGAGCGCTAGTAGCTCTCTGTCAAAAGTGCTGTATTTACGCTCAGTTTGGTTTAGCGATTTGCTGAAGAATGCCAAAGGTTGCCAGATTCCGCCGACGTGTTGTTCTACAACTGCCCCTATTGCCAGGTCTGAAGCGTCTGTGGTTAGCGCAATGCGGGCCGAGGGATCGGGGTGAACCAACAATGTGGCATTAGCTAGGGCGCTTTTTACTTCCGCGAAGGCGCGTTCGCGCTCCGGGGTCCATTCGACCGCGTTGGAAGGTTTTTGCTTTCTGAGCACATCATATAGGGGCTGCATGAGCTGAGCTGCGTGGGGGAGGAAGCGGTTGTAAAAATTAACCATGCCCAAAAATTCCTGCAGCGATTTGACCGTTTGTGGCCGTGGGAAACTTTTTACTGTGTGAACTTTGTCTGGAAGTGGGACTGCCCCCTTCGGAGAAACTCTGTGTCCTAAAAAATCAATTTGTGACACGCCGAATTTGCATTTGGCTGGATTGATTATTAACCCGTGCTCTTCTAGTCTCTGAAAAACCATAGTGAGATGCCGCTCGTGTTCTTCCTCAGACGAGCTGGCTACCAGCATATCGTCGAGGTAGAAGAACATGAAAGGGAGGTCGCGTAATACTGTGTCCATCATCCGCTGAAAGGTTTGAGCAGCGCCTTTGAGGCCGAAAGGCATCCGCAAAAATTCAAAAAGACCGAAGGGGGTTATTACAGCTGTTTTAGGAATGTCCTCTGCTCGAACTGGGACTTGATGATAACCGCGGACCAGGTCTATTTTTGAAAAAATGCGCGCACCCGCCAGATGTAGTGAAAAGTCTTGAATGTGAGGAATTGGGTAGCGGTCATGCGCTGTCGCATTATTTAATCTGCGGTAATCGCCGCACGGCCTCCAAGAACCGTCGGATTTCGGGACCATGTGAAGTGGTGACGCCCAGGGGCTTTTCGAGCGTCTGATAATGCCTAATTTTTCAAGGGTGGTAAACTCGTCCCGAGCTATGGCGAGCTTGGTCGCGTCTAAGCGCCAAGCTTTGGCGAATACGGGTGGGCCCGTTGTGGGAATAAAGTGTTCGACCCCGTGTCTAGCCACTGTGGCTGAGAATTTGGGAATTGTGAGTGCTGGAAATTGGGTGAGGAGTTGATCAAACTTACCTCCTGCTGTGGTGACGCTAGCTTGCACGGGTGGTGGAGAAAGTCGAGCTGAGCAGGGAATAGAAGCAAAGGACAGTGCATTAATCAAGCGTCTGTTCGCTAGATCAACTAATAACCCATGTGCACACAAAAAATTTGCGCCCAACAAGTTAAAACTCACCGCCGCTACAGCAAATGTCCATCTGTAGTTGCGGCCGTGGATGCAGAGGGGCAGGCTCTTTTCACCAAAAGTTTCGATGATGGAGCCGTTGGCTGCCACCGCTCCATTGCCCCGGGGGCCCATGGCCCGGTCTGCTTGGGAGGGCATGACAAAACTTAGTTGAGCTCCCGTGTCGATAAGGAACCGCTTGCCGGTGTGTCTGTCCGTCACATATAAAAGCTTGCTTTTTTCGCCGAGAACCGCCGCTGTTAACGGCTCTCGGCTTCGGCATTTTCCCGAAGTCGTGAATTTGCAGGGGGGTACGCATTTGTAAGCCTTCTCGGCAAAGCGGTGGTGGTAATAACAAACGTCGCTCCGTCTGTTGCGTCCTGGCCGTGTCGCTGTCACCGTGGGCTGATTCTGCTCGGTGATTTGTGGCTCCTCGTGGCTCCGGACATCAGCGTTGAGGTCTGCGGATGCTGCTGTGGGTGTCTGTTCCTTGCAGGCGTTGACGAGCCGTTGAGCTTCGTGAGCCAGCGTGCGGAAGTCTTGCTGGGTGCTGCATCGCATGTTGGCAAGTGTCCCTCTCATGTGTGGCGGCAGCTTACTGAGGAATATGAAGTGGAAGAGGAAGTTGTCATTGTCCT
Organism: Pholidichthys leucotaenia; assembly: GCA_020510985.1. Classification (NCBI taxonomy): domain Eukaryota; kingdom Metazoa; phylum Chordata; class Actinopteri; order Cichliformes; family Pholidichthyidae; genus Pholidichthys; species Pholidichthys leucotaenia. Next base: position 362,797,102 of record CM035840.1, read on the forward strand.
CTTCTTTAAGTTGCAGCAAGTCCTCCATGAGGGCCTTGGGTCTGCCTCCTCTGTGGCCGTAGACCGCCAGGATCCTCTCGGCTCTCTCCTCGGCTGAGGGGACGTAATTTGCCATGATGGTCACTTTCAGTTCTTTATATTTGTCCTGGGCCAGCGGCCGCTGGATTATGCTCCACGCACATCTCGAAGTGGCGGCGTCGAGTTTGGCGACGATGTGATAGAACTTTGTATCGTCAGCCGTGATGCCCGCAAGTGCAAACTGGGCTTCAGCTTGCTGAAACCACGAGGCGGGGTCTTCCTGCCAGAAGTCGGGCAGGTTGACGGTGACGGCGTTTGTGTGGACCGTCACTGATGTGTCCGCAGGGTGAGAGTGCCTTGCTTCGGCTCTCTCCGCGGCGCTGGTGCTCGGTTGAGCCCTCTCTATCACTTCTGCCGGGGGGGAACGTCGTCCATCTGTTCCCCTGTCTGCATGGGCGCCGGCGTCTGCCTGGGTCGCCACAGATGAGTCGATCGTGGGGGAACGCCTCTGGTCCATTCTCGCGTCAGGGTCACCAGTGTAGAGGAGCTTGAAATAACGAGGCGATGTGATTCATAAACCAAAGTTTATTATCAGCTCCTCTAACAAGTCTCATCTAGGTGCAGCAGCAGAAGAAGTAAGAGAGCGAACACCTTCGGCTCTACGAACTTATACTCGCACATAACAAAAGACATGCATATCAAAAGCTGACATCCCTCATTATCTTAATCCCCCCATTGTCTTCGTACTCCTCCGCCTGGCCCTGGGGGGTCAGGGCAACCCATCCGGTCTCCACCGCAGTGCCTTGGATGCTCTTTGATCTTCACTGGCGGTTGAGACTCTTTGTCCTGTTCTGAGGTGTGAAGTCGCCTTACATATGTAATCACCAAACATTCTCACATGCTTAAACATATGTTGGTTATGGAATATATGATTAATATAGACCACAAGAGCAATGTAAAATCTCAGTAAAAATATAACAAACTAAGCCAGAATGAAGTAAGATATATTATCGACAGTGGATTAGTCAACCAGGTGAAAACATGGGATGTCTATTAGGGTGACTGAAATCTAAGGAAAACAGCATAAACCACACTTGGTGAGAGATTCCTAGTACCACTTTTAGCTTGGAAGCTAATGCCTGGCTCCCGTCCATCTACATGACAGACAGCTATGCTGGCCAATAATAGAGCAGTGGGTGGGTATCAAGGACAACACTGGGCTGGGTTTATCATTTTATTACATTCAGAGGTGAACCTGGAAGAGTCAAAACAGCTTCTTGGAGAGAAAAACAATATAAAGGCTCCGTGTATTTTTTTTTAAAGAGAAGTGAGTGTTTTAATATTTTTTTTCGATAATCACATGACCAATAGATGCATTTCAGAAGGTTAAAGCCTACAAACAATTTTTCTGTCGATAACCCCTTCTTAAGAAAATTCCACTAGGTGGTGCATGGGCACGCAGTGGTCTCCCCTCTCTCTTCATGTTTGTGCCATTTAGTGTCATTTTAAACTACACCTAAGTTTATATTCATGCATTTAATGTCCACATATGATGTTGCGTACAAGCTACAGTCTCTACAACCTTCTGGAGATAAGGAATATGACCAAACATTATGTCTTGGATCGGAGCGCTGCAGGAGAACTCCGTGGTCTAGGACTTCTCCGCCAGACTTTCAAACCCCCGGACTTGACCGCTACATCTCATCCCAAATGGAGATGCCGTCAATAGTGTGAGAGAAAGTGAAAATGAGGTAAACGTGGAGGAATCTGAACAAAGTTAGCTGCTAGCCCATATAGACTCCCAATTCCAACCCTAACTTTGGCCAACATACACTCACTAGACAACAAAATAGACACAGCTCCTGAGATCTACGCAACGTGATGTGCGGAACTGCTGTGCATTTATCTTTATGGAAACGTGGCTAAATGACAATATCCCGGTCTCTGCTATTCATTTAGCAGGGCTAACATGCCTCTGCTCTGATCGAGTGTTCACAGAAGGGGGGAAAACCCAAGGAGGAGGTGTGTGTGTTTACATCAGTGACACTTGGTGCCGAGATGTGACTGTTGTGCACACTGTTCTCCGTTGGTGGAGTTTATGATCATCAAGTGCCAACCGTTCTACATACCGAAAAGATATACATCTGTCCTGCTAGTCGCCGTGTATGTCCTGCCCATCACCACTGGTGAGAGGAGTCATTCACAAAATGAACTCTATCAGGCCATCAGTGAGACACAAATAGCACATCCAGATGGATTCCTTATCACAGCAGGAGACTTCAACCATGCAGATTTAACCAAATCTACCAAAACTACACCAACATGTGAACTTTCCAACAAGAGGAGACAACTTGCTGGACCTGGTGTACACAACCCACATGAGAGCATACAAGGTCTCCCCCCTCCCCCACCTTGGTCTCCATGATCACATCACCATCTTGCTAAGGCTGGCATACAGACCCAGAGTGAAAGCCATCAGACCAACTAAAAGGCAGGTACATGTGTGGCTAGAAGGGGCCTCCGATGCTCTGAAAGACTGCTTTAGCACTACAGAGTGGGACACTTTCAGGAATGCAGCCACTCACAATGAACACACAAACAGAGGAGTACACTGAGGTTGTTGTAGCAGATATAGCTAAATGCATTGATGATGTCACTCACTGCAAAACCGTCACTGTTTGTGCTAACCAGAAGCCATGGATGACAGCAGAAGTTCACAGGCTCCTGAGGGCTCGGGACACAGCCTTCAGGACTGGTGACACTGCAGGACTAACAGTTAGGGCCAACCTGTCCTGTGGCATCAAGGAATCAAAATGACAGTACAGCAAGAAAACATCCGGACACTTCAGCAACACCCCAGATGCACAGTCTCTCTGGCACGGCATACAGACCCTCAACAACTACAAACCTCCACCTCAGACCTGTGTGAGTGACATCACACTGCTTAACAACCTAAATGACTTCTTTGGCGGCTCTGAAGCACAAAACAGCACATCAGCACAGAAGACCACTCCTTTCCCAGACGAGCAGGCTATAAGTCTGAATCCAGCTAGCGTGAAGAGGACCCTCTCCAAGATCAACCCACGCAAGGCAGATAGACCAGACAACATACAACACAGACAACATCTTCCGGTTCCGGCGCCACACCAGTTGGCTGCCTTTTGCAACAGCGGCTCAATTCTGAGTCTTTTTATCTTCCTTCTTCTTTCTGATCCGGTGATAACTTGCTGATCCGGCACACCTTTCACTCTATATATATCACGGACACACAGATCGCCCCAAAGGTCTCCCGAGTCAGCGGACGGAGCCTCTGTTTACAGCAGGAGTCGATACAGCAGGGAAGAGCTAGCTAGCACTCAACTGCCACCCGGTGCTAACGGAGAAACTCGACATACTGGGAGAACTGAAGCGAAAACGACGCGGGTGCCGGGCTGGAGTTTAGGCGGCGTGCAAGAAATATAAAACAGAATAATAAAGAGCGATGGCAAGAACCAAGTAAACCGCCCTTAAATCTACTGGAGGAAAAGCCCCCAGGAAGCAGCTGGCCACCAAGCTGCTCGGAAAAGTGCCCCGGCCACTGGCGGAGTGAAGAAGCCTCACCGTTACAGGCCTAGTACTGTGGCTCTGAGAGAGATCCGTCGCTACCAGAAATCCACGGAGCTGCTCATCCGTAAGCTGCCCTTCCAGCGCCTGGTGAGGGAGATCGCTCAGGACTTCAAGACCGACCTGCGCTTCCAGAGCTCCGCCGTCATGGCTCTGCAGGAGGCCAGCGAGGCCTACCTGGTGGGTCTCTTCGAGGACACCAACCTGTGCGCCATCCACGCCAAGAGGGTCACCATCATGCCCAAAGACATCCAGCTGGCCCGCCGCATCCGCGGAGAGAGAGCTTAGACTTTCTGCTGCACATCCACCAACCACAATGCTCTGCACTGTGTGCCTATATGTCTCTCTCTCTCTCTCTCTCTCTCTCTCTCTCTCTCTCTCTCTCTCTATATATATATATATATTATATATTATATATAATATATAATATATATATATATATATATATATATATATATATATATATATATATATATATATATATATATATATATATATATATATATATATATATATATATATATATATAATATATAATATAATATATATTATATAATATATAATATATATTATAATATATTAATATATATTAATATATTAATATATTATAATATATATTATATATTTATATATAATATATATATATATATATTTATATTAATATGTACATATGTATACTAGCTGCTCTTGTTTTTTCTTGCCTTCTGATTGTTGCTCTGAGTGTTGCTATCCCTGTGCTGTTGCAATCCTGGAATTTCCCCATTGTGGGACTAATAAAGGCTTATCTTATCTTATCTTATCTTATACCAGGTTGCGTTCTGAAGGACTGTGTGGAGGAGCTCATGAATGTCCTGGCTGACATCTCCAACATTTCCCCGAGTCAAGCTGTTGTCCCCACATATTTCAAAACTGCTACCATAATACCAGTCCCAAAGAAGCCCATCCCATCCAGCTACAATGATTACCGGCCAGTCGCACTGACATCCATCATAATGAAGTGCTTCGAGCGGCTTGTCATGCAGAACATCAAGTCCACCCTGCCTCCCTCCCACGACCCATCTCAGTTTGCACACAGGTCAAACAGATCCACAGAAGATGCCATCTCAGCTGCTCTCCATCCAGCCCTCACCCACCTGGACTTAAAGAACTCCTGTGTGTGAATACTATTCTTGGACTTTAGTTCAGCATTCAACACAATCATCCCCCAGCACCTAAACAAAAACTCAGACACTTGGGACTCAAAACCTCTCTCTATAATTGGGTGCTGGACTTTCTCACAGGGAAGCCACAGAACGTGCGGGTTGGCGGCAACACCTCCAAGACCATCACACTGAGCACAGAGGCCCCACAAGGGTGCGTGCTCAGCCTGCTGCTCTTCACCTTGCTGACCCATGACTTCGTACCAGCCTACAGCACCAACCACATCATCAAATTTGTGGATGACAAGACAGTGGTGGCCCTCATCACAAACAATGAAGAGGCCAACTACAGAAATGAGGTGAGCCAACTGGTCCAGTGGTGTAAAGACAATAATCTCTTCCTGAACATGGGAAAAACCAAGGAGATTGTGGTTGACTTCAGGAGAGGACACACAGCATCCCCCTCTGATCATCAGTGGAGCAGCTGTGGAGAGGGTGAGCAGCCACCAAGTTCCTGGGGATGCACATCTCTGAGGACCTCTCCTGGTCTAACAATACCACATCACTGGCCAAGAAGGCTCAAACTCGCCTCCATTTCCTCTGCAAACTGAGGAGAGCACCCACCCCCATCATGTGCTCATTCTCCCGGGGCATCATTGAGAGCATACTCACCAGCTGCTTCACTGTGTGGCACGGAAGTTGTACCACCTCCTGCTGGAAGACTCCAACACACAGTGAAAGCAGCCAGCAAGATCATTGGTGCCCCTCTGCCCTCCCTCTTGGACATCTACCACACCTGCCTCACCCGCAGAGCCATCAACATCGCAGGCGATACTTCCCATCCCTCACACTCCCTCTTCAGCCTCCTGCCCTCAGGGAGAAGGTACCAGAGCCTCCAGGCCTGCTCCACAAGACTGCTAAACAACTTTGTTCACCAGGCCATCAGGACCTTGAACTCTGCCCACTCTCCCCCCCACCCCCCGCCCCTGGACTGTAACAGACTCACCCACACAATAACTCTACCTCAGCTGTTTGCACAGAAAGACTTGGCACACCAAGAGTACCACATCTGCTGCTGTGTGTCTTGCACCTTACTGCAACCATTTGCACAAATACAATACCTGCTATCTGTCATTGCAATACTGATCATGCACAGACCAATCTGTCACTGTTTACACCCCCATTACCATACTGAACTTGCAATGTACCAGTATTATGGCTTGCTGTACATAGGATTGCTGTGTTTTGACTGCTATTTGCACTATGGGTAGCATTCCTGTACATAGATTGTTGTTGTTTTCCATCCTCATTCCTTCTTGTCTTATATATTGCGCACACCACTAAGAGAGAGAGAAACGGCATTTCAGTTCTACTGTATGTTCTGTACATATAGAAGTATTGACAAAAAAAAATCTTTGAATCTTTAAAACAAAGGCATAAAAATGGATATTTATGTAACCTGTACAATGCATTGGGATGAATTTGTGTTTATGGCCAAATACATGCCATCTACTCTCCACTGTTATTGGCCATTAAGATTAGCGAAAGTAATAAAATTCCAGGCTTTGGTGAAGTAGTGTTCCCCCCTTATTTAAGACTTTGTACAGCCTCTCATTACCAATAAAGCAGCAATGAATCTTATATAAATTTAAATCAGTCTCTGACTTGTCTGTAATCTTCTATTGTGCTTTGTGTGGCTGCATAAATTATGCGATTACCTATTTAGATTTAAAGTGATTTCTGGACTTATTTCATTTGCTCGATGCATTTATCAAGACCACATTTCTGCCAATATTGTATTATTTTTCTGAGCAGTGAAAGAGGACAGCAGTTGCTATGGCAGCAGAGACAGAAAGGCAAGAATTTCCTGCATGTGCTTTGAACAGATTTTACAGGCCAGGGAGCTATTACAAATGTCATCATTCCTAATGCATCTCACTGCCACACTGTGGTGCGTACTTTGATTTTAAACAGTAATCTGTTTCAGGACCACTGTTGGAGCTATTCCAATTTTGTGTTTAAGCTTTGGAAAACAGTTAAGACACTAACCAATTAATGCAGATTGTCTGAATTAAATACATCAGAAGCAAAGGACTGAATTGTAAGACTGAAAGATGAGCTGCTGTTTTGAAGTAACATTAAAAACATTTATTCTGACTAGCTTGAGTAGGTTCATTCTGTCTTCTTTTTCAATTTTTTTTCTTATATCAGACAAGGATGAAAAGGAGATGTTAAACTTTACATGTCAAGACATGTGTCGAATGGCATCTGCAGCCTTCCTTAGAAGCGTCAGCTGATTGCTGTGACGTGCTATATAGCAACGGTTTTTCCTAGACGTGGCCAGCCCAGCGGAAGTGTCAGATCCCCTGGGCTGGCCATGCCCCCTGCCGTCCGATGGTCTCTGGAGAACGTAATCCTAGGTGTGAGAAAGCATAAATGCCCCCTCATCCCGAGTCACGCTGTCTTAGCCCCGCTTCCTGATTTCTATAGCTTCCTTGATCCAACGTTTGTGTCTGCTGCTCTCTGATCCAATGATTTTTGCGTTGTCCCAGTCCATGATGTGATTATTTCTTTTGCAGTGATCTAATATTGCTGATTTTAGTGTCACTTGTTCTGCCTTTTCTTTTTGTGATCCTGTGAGTCGTCCTTGTGTTTCCATCTCACATTCCTTCTGGTGTTCTTTTTGTCATGGTGAATGATTTTCCCGTTTCTCCGATGTAAGTTCTGTTACATGATCTGCACAATATTTCATATATTATGTTGCACTTTTTTTTTTTTTGCCTTGTTCCATTTTGTCCTTGGGGTGTACTAATACAGTAAAGTGTCTTAATTTTTTGTGTGGTTTTATCGCTGTTTTGTGTTTTTCATCACGTCACAGCGATCAGCTGACGCTTCTGAGGAAGACTGCAGATGCCAGTCAAAACATGTCAAGGTAAAGTTAACATCTTCTCATCTCTGTCTAAGAAAAGCAAAAAAACCTAAATCTATTCTGTTTATAAATACAAAGAGTGGTTTCATTCATATTATGTTAACAATACTATTACTGTTAATCTGTGACCTACAGTACACACATTCTTTGTAACATTAGAAGAGAGATTTATTCCAAAAAGTCTTTGTTTCCCAGACCTTATAAAATATCCAATAGATTTTTCTCTCATATACTGGTGGAATCACACTGGGACCAGCTGCAGTGTCTGTAAATCAGTCCTCTAATCAATATTAATGAGCAAGACTCAGGATTTGTCTCTTTATAAAACCACATGAGAGTTATGACTACCACATTTTCTGCTTTGAAAAACTGAAGGACCTAAAAAAAATTCTGTTCAACTGGGCATAGGCCTGTCATCAGACATTTATCAATAGACTATTGCAGATAAGAGGTGTCCCAGATCATACTTAAGCTGTACACTCAATAACCACCTCTAACAGCTTGTCCTTGTTTGTAAAAATAAATCATACACGTTATGAATAAAAAAGACAAAAAAAGCAACCAAGTCCATTTGTGTAAGGGCATATAAGAAACAGGAGTATAAAGTCTGAAATGATAAGATTCAATGACTGTAGTTCAGCAGGTTGTCTTGATGACAATTAAAAAGAGAGATTATGTACTAAGGAAATATTCTTTGTAAAATTATTCAAGGAGAGATAAATACTGGTTGTTTGTGCTAAAATACAGTAAGGACCGGCAACTGGGAAGGCTAATTACCTTTGGTTCCTTAGCTGCAGTTTTTTAAGTTAATGATTTTACAAAGGAAGTCGTATGAACCTACTCCTGAACCCATTCTGCCTTTTTTTTTTACATGATGTAGATAATCAGGAGTGTGACACCCCTGCAAGGGGCACTCCTACTGCTGACTGTGGACGTTTCACCTTTCAAACAGAAGCTGAATGCTTGTCTCATTGTAGGAGAAAGTCACTGTCAGTACTAACAAACAAGTAGATGCTACTATTCCTGCATTGCAAATCTTCTTCTTCTTCCAGCTGCTCCCTTTAGGGGTCGCCACAGTGGCTCATCTGTCTCCATCTCACCCTTTCCCTTGCATCTTCCTATGTAACACCAACCTTCTCCATGTCCTCCTTCACTACATCCATGAATCTTCTCTGTGGTCTTCCTCTTTTCCTCCTGCTGGGCAGCTCCATCTTCAACATCCTTTGTCCAACATAGCCACTATCCCTCCTCTGCACATGCCCAAACCATCTCAGCCTTGCCTCTCTTACTTTGTCTCAAAACCGCTCAATGTGCACTGTCCCTCTGATATACTCATTTCTAATCTTGTCTCTCCTAGTCACTCCCAATGAAAATCTTAGCATCTTCAACTCTGCCACCTCCAGCTCTGCCTCTTGTGTTTTTGTCACTGCCACCGTCTCCAAACCATACATCATAGCAGGTCTCACTATCGTCTTGTAAATCTTCCCTTTTACTCTTGCTGCTACCTGTCTGTCACAAATCACTCCTGACACTCGTCTCCACCCACTCCACCCTGCGTGCACTCTCTTAATCACCTCTCTTGTGCATTTTCCATTGCTTTGGATGGCTGGCCCCAGGTATTTAAACTTATCGACTTTTGCTACCTCTACTCCTTGCATTTTTGTTGCACCTGCCTCCCTCTCATTCACACTCATGTATTCAGACAGACAGACAGACCGATAGACAGACAGATAAAGATAGATGTACTTTATTGATCCCAAACTGGAAAATTACAGTGTAACAGCAGCATGACAGTAGATGACCAAAACGACAGAAACACAGCATAATAATGAATAATAAAACAACATAATCTCCCTGTTCCCCGATCTTCAGGTCGGGGAACAGGGAGATGCTGAAGTCCGTACAGAGGGAGCTGAGGAGAAAGATCAGAGAAGGCAAGGACAGCTTCAGGAGGAAGATGGAGGACAAGCTGCAACAGAGCGACATCAGCGGGGTCTGGAGAAACCTCAAAACCATCTCTGGGCTCCAGAATACCTCCCCCCAGGCCACGGGGAGCAGGGAGTGGGCGAACAATCTGAATTTGTTTTTCAATAGGTTTGATGAACCGCCCTCCCCCCTGACTGCACAACAACCACTGCTGCCTGTAAAGACATCAAGTCCTGCTGCCCACTCCCCACTCCACCAACACCCCCCACTCCCAACACACAACCCCCATCCTGACCCTGACCAGGACCCAGGTGAGGACGGAGCTGAGGAAGATCAAGGCGAGGAAGGCGTCGGGACCGGACGGCATCAGCGCAAAGCTCCTCAAGTCCTGTGCAGACCAGCTGTGTGGAATTGTGACGTACATCTTCAACCTGAGCCTGAAGCTGGGGAGGGTACCACAGCTGTGGAAAACATCTTGTGTGGTACCTGTACCAAAAACTTCCCACCCCAAAGACCTGAACAACTACAGACCGGTGGCCTTGACGTCCCACTTGATGAAGACCCTGGAGAGACTGCTCCTTGCTCACCTCCGCCCCCTGGTGGAACCAGCGATGGATCCACTCCAGTTCGCCTACCAGCATGGCATTGGGGTGGAGGATGCGGTGATCTTCCTCCTTCACCGTTCTCTGCCCCACCTGGAGAAGCCCGGGAATGTGGTGAGGATCATGTTCTTTGACTTCTCCAGTGCTTTCAACACCATCCAACCGATGATCCTGAAGGACAAGCTGCTGCGCGCAGGGGTGGACCAGCACCTGTCATCATGGATCCTGGACTACCTCACGAACCGGCCTCAGTTTGTGAGAACCCGGGACTGTGTGTCCGACTTGATCATCAGTAGCACAGGGGCCCCCCAGGGAACGGTGTTGGCTCCCTTCCTGTTCACTCTTTATACTGCAGACTTCTCACACAACACAACACACTGCCATCTACAGAAGTTCTCTGATGACTCTGCGATCGTTGGCCTCATCTTCAATGGAGATGAAGCTGAGTACAGAGGGCTTATCCAGGACTTCGTGGACTGGTGCCATCGGAACTGCCTCCAGATCAACGCGAGGAAAACTAAGGAGCTGGTGGTGGACTGCCGCAGGCAAGGACAACCCCTCACAGCACCAGTAAATATACAGGGAACAGACATTGAGATGGTGACATCCTACAAGTACCTGGGTGTTCATCTGAACAATAAACTAGACTGGTCACACAATACTGATGCACTCTACAAGAAGGGACAGCGCAGGCTGTTCCTACTGAGGAGACTCAGGTCTTTTGGTGTACAAGGGGCGCTGCTGAAGACATTCTATGACACGGTGGTGGCATCAGCCATCACTTTTGGAGTGGTCTGCTGGGGCAGTGGCATTACTGCAGCCGATAGGAAGAGACTGAACAAACTGATCAAGAAAGCTAGCTCCGTCCTGGGGCAGCGCCTTGATCCGGTGGAGGAGATAGGAGAGAGAAGGACGGTGGGTAAACTGTCATCTCTGCTGGAGTCCGAGTTCCACCCTATGCAGGACATACTGAATGCACTGAGGAGCTCATTTAGCAGCAGACTACATCATCCCAGGTGCACAACCGAGAGGTTTCACAGGTCCTTCCTACCAACGGCTGTCAGACTGTACAACCTAAGCAGGGCTGCTCGCTGAGATAGCAAAAAGACGTAACAACCTAATAGTTTTTTGAATGCAAAAGATGCAATAGACTTACACAATGGTCCCCTCCGGCATACAACTAGGAAAATACCGGTAGCTACGGAGGGTGAGAATATGTATGAGTGCATAATCATACCATGTAGGATAACTAAGTAGACGGTTGTGCTGTTTCATCCCATCTAGCAACAATGCTCTGCACTGTGTGTGTTTATACATTTACATATTTATTCCATCTAGCTACAATGCTCTGCACTGGGTGTGTTTATGTTTATGTTTATATTTATATCTCTATATATTCATTCCATCTAGCTACAATGCGCCGCACTGTGTGTTTATATATATACATATTATTCCATCTAGCTACATTGCTCCGCACTGTGTGTTTATATATTTACACATTTTTTCCACTTAGCTGCAATGCTCCGTACTGTGTGTTTATATATCTACATATTATTCCATCTAGCTACATTGCTCCGCACTGTGTTTATATATTACATATTTATTCCATCTAGCTGCAATGCTCCGTACTGTGTGTTTATATACTCATATATTTATCCCATCCAGCTACAATGCTCTACACTGTGTGTCTGTGTATATATATATATATGTATATATATATATATATGTATTTATAGTAATATGTACATATGCATATTAGCTGCTCTTGCTTGCTTGCTTTTTTTTTTTTCTTGCCTTCTGATTGTTGCTCTGAGTGTTGCTATCCCTGTGCTGTTGCAATCCTGGGATTTCCCCGTTGTGGGACTAATAAAGGCTTATCTTATAATAGACAAAGGTATTACCCATGGAAAGTAAAACTGCCTAAATAACTTATATACATCATAGATGAATAGATGGTGACCCGTATAGATTCATGAATTGTACCTGCTGTAAACTGCAGGACTATCAGGTGCAGGGTGCAATGTGAGGTACCAATTAGACTGCAAGGTGCAGTATGGCAGCGTAGTTATGACCAGAATTCAACATCAGAATGAGTTAGTGTACAGTGAAGTGGCATGTGGCAGGAAAGATTTCCTGTACCTAACCATTCAGCAGCGAAGCTGTAGCAGTCTGCTGGAGAAAGTGCTCCACTGTCTGTCCAGTGTGTGGTGGAGGGGGTGATCAGGATTGTCCATGATGGATCGCAGTTTATTCAGTGTCTTCCCCTCCACCACAGTCTCAAAGGTCTCCGGTCTGAGACCAATCACAGAGCCAGCCCTCTTGAAAATCTTGTCAAGTCTGTTGGTGTCGCTGGCTCTGATACTGCTACCCCAACAGACAGCAGCAAAGAAGATGGTGCTGGAGACAATGGCCTGGTAGAAAAGCTCCAGCATCCTGTTGCACACATTGAAGGATCTCAGCTTCCTCAGAAAGAAGAGTGTTCTCATCCCCTTCTTGTACACAGCATTGGTGTTAGATTTCCAGTCTAGTCCATTGCTGATCATGACACTAAGGTATCTGTATTCCTCCACTATCTCCACATCACCCCCCCCCCCCCCCCCAGTCTGCAGTGGCTGTGAAGGTGTCCTCTTCTTCCTGAAGTCAATCACCATCTCTCTGGTTCTGCTGACATTCAGCCTCAGGTGATTCTGCTCGGTCCACTCCACAAATCTATCTACCAGTGCCCTGTACTCTCCCTCCTATCCCCCTCTTATACCCAACAACAGCTGAGTCATCAAAGAATTTCTGCAGGTGGCATGACTCAGTGTTGTACTGAAAGTTGGTGGTGTATAAGGTGAAGAGAAAAGGAGAAAGCACAGAGCCCTGTAGAGCTCCTGTATTGCTAACCACCACATCAGACAAGACACTGTCCAGCCGGACAAACTGTGGCCTGCCTGTCAGGTAGTCAGTAATCCAGGAGATCACAGAGCTGTCAATCCCCATCCCCCGCAGCTTCTCACCCAACAGCAGTGGCTGAATGGTGTTAAAGGCACTGGAATCAAAGAATGTGATTCTCACAGTGTCTCTTCCACCATCCAGGTGCAAATGAGCTTGTTGCAGCAGGTAGATGACAGCATCTTCAATTCCTAAATGGGACTGATATGCAAACTGTAAGGGGTCTAGCCACGTCTTCACCTGCGGCCTCAAGTGGGCTAAGACCAGTCTCTCCAAAATCTTCATCACATGAGATATGGGGGCAACTGGTGGACAGTCATTCGGGTCAGATGGAGACGACTTCTTAGGGACAGGAACCAGACGTCTTCCACAGCACCGGTACTCTCTCCAGACTCAGGTTGTACAGGTGTCTCAGTACCGGAGCTAGCTGGTTGCTTCTATTGACTTTACTTCCTCTTCTCTCCAGAGGATACCTCCACCTCTCCAAGTTCTCTTGCACCTGCTCCCTGCTCTCACTGCAGATCACAATGTCGTCTGCAAACATCACGGTCCACGGAGACTCCTGCCTGACCTCATCTGTCAGCCTGTCCATCACCATGGCAAATAAACAAGAAGGGGCTCAGAGCCGATCCCTGATGTAATCTCACTCCCACCTTGAATCCATCCGTCACTCCTACAGCGCACTTCACCACCATCTCGCTGTCCTCATACATGTCCTGCACCACCCTCACATACTTCTCTGCCACTCCTGACTTTCTCATGCAGTACCACACTTCCTCTGTTGGCACTCTAGCATATGCTTTCTCTAGATCCACAAAGACACAGTGCAACTCCTTCTGACCTTCTCTGTACTTCTCCATCAGCACTCTTAGAGCTAACATTGCATCTGTAGTCCTCTTTCCTGGCATGAAACCATACTGCTGCTCACTGATTGTCACCTCTCCTCTTAACCTGGCTTCAACAACTCTTTCCCATATCTTCATAGTGTGGCTGATCAACTTTATACCTCTGTAGTTACTACAGGTCTGTTTGTACAGACCATGTGGTCGGCATACATCATTTTTTCTGGTATACTATATATATATATATGTGTGCTAGGCTGAGGTTGCGTTAACCAATAATTCTTGTTGACCAGTAATTTTTAGTAATCAAGGAAAATTTCCAGAGCCGTCCATCATTTTGAATTGTACTGATGGTATAACTGTAATTCCCATCCCCTCTGTGTGCCCCCGGAGGAAGACTTGAATTCAAGCCAATAGACAACATAAAATCAAGTGAGATCAGGTTGTGTTCATTTATACACATTTAATTTTTTATTATAATTTTATCTTATAATATTGTGTTGTTTATCTGTGTAATCGAAAACAAATGTTTAATCTGTATTCTGGTTCTTGAAGTTAACGATTAAAAATCAAAATGTGAATGAAAACATTCAGTGTTTTTTTTTATATCATATCGATATGGTTTCTTTGCTATTAAATAGGACTGGCAGACCAGTTTAATTGAAATCAAATTGCTTTCTAATTAATCAGCTAACTAGTCAAACAATACTGTCATGAGGGTTTATTAGTCTTGTGTATTTTAACAAACTTGCATGAGAAGCTACAGGTAGGAAAAGGACAACAGGATAATTCAGTATTTTCTCACAAATTCTGGCCAAACCAGTGTAGGGAGGTGGGGGAAAATAACAGCCACATACATATGTTGCCTGCCTCCATGACAAAGGGGTGGTTTAAATACTTAGGCCTACACTTTTGAGATGGGAATTATATTAACTATTTTTTTGGTGATTTACAAGCATTTCCATCCATATCAAATCAGTTCAAATTATAACCGCTGCCCTGTTTTTCTACCTACTGATCGATTGGCAACCTCAGCGGTGGCCTGCCATTGAAGTCCTACTGCAGGGGCTTTGGCTTTCAATGCTACCAGCAGGAGCAGTTCTAGGATGAGAGCTTTAGGGGTGCTGAGAACCCACTGAGCTACAACACACACACACACACACACACACACACACACACACACACACACACACACACACACACACACACACATTATTTTGTTAGAGTTATCTTCTTTGATACATCTCCTCCCTGGCTTCTAGTTAGTGAACATGGTACGTTGTGGCGCCGGACCGGTGGCGCCACACGAGTCGGCTGCCCGTTGCAACAGCCTTTTTTTTTATCTTCCTTCTTCTTTCTACACCTTTCACTCTGTATATATATCACAGACGCACGGATCGCCCCGGGGGTCTCCCGGGTCGGCGGACGGAGCCACGGTTTGCAGCGGGAGACGTTACAGCGGGGAGGAGCTAGTGCTAGCTAGCACTTGGCCGCCGCCCGGTGCTAATGGGAAACTCGACATACCGGGAGCTGTAGCGAAAACGAAGCGGGTGCCGGGCTGGAGTTTAGGCGGCGTGCAAGAAATATAAGACAGAATAATAAAGAGCGATGGCAAGAACCAAGCAGACCGCCCGTAAAATCTACTGGAGGAAGAAGCCCCCCAGGAGACAGCTAGCCACCAGGGCTGCTCGGAGAGGCGCTCCGGCCACCGGCAGAGTGAAGAGGCCTCGCCGTCACAGGCCCGTGGCTCTGAGAGAGATCCGTCGCTACCAGAAATCCACAAAGCTGCTCATCCGTAAGCTGCCCGTCCAGCGCCTGGTGAGGGAGATCGCTCAGGACTTCAAGACCGTCCTGCGTTTCCTGAGCTTCGCCGTCATGGCTCTGCAGGAGACCAGCGAGGCCCACCTGGTGGTCTCTTCTTCGCTAAGGGGTCACCTTATATTGGCAATATAAGCTGCGGCTTCAGCCATCACCCATTTCGGATAACCCACGTGGAATTGTATAGTAGAAGGAGTCTTTGTCTAATTTGACCTTGTTGTTATATTATACAGTTTCTTTTAACCTGTAATGTACTATCCGAAATAAATAAATTCATTCAAATTCATTCATTCATAAATTCATTCATTCACCATCATGCCCAAAGACTTCCAGCTGGCCCGCTGCATCCGCGGAGAGAGAGCTTAGACTTTCTGCTGCACATTCACCAACCAACCATAATGCTCTGCACTGTGTGTCTATATATATACATTTATAGTAATATGGACATATGTTTACTAGATGTTGTTTTTTCTTGCCTTCTGATTGTTGCTCTGAGTGTTGCTATCCCTGTGCTGTTGCAATCCTGGAATTTCCCCATTGTGGGACTAATAAAGGCTTATCTTATCTTATCTTATCTTATCTTATGATACATAAAAACAGCAACAGCTTGGATTTAATATTTTGCTTATATCAAAATGACAACAGCTTCTTTCTCTTGAATTCAAACAGTGCACAGTGGTTAATTGACAATGCAACCATTAAAGAAAAACTTCTGCTACTAGCTGTCTTAGCCAGGGCTGGACTGGGACAAAAAAAATATTGGCCCTGGCATTTTGGGTCCAGTTTGTTAAGTAGCAACATTCAACCATCACACTTAATAATCTAACAGAGATCAGAATTATCCCACTTTTGCCCTTAACAAGTGAATCCCTCTGGTTTTGAATAAATAAATAAATAAATAAATAAATAAATAAAGAAAGAAAGAAAGAAAGAAAGAAAGAAAGAAAGAAAGAAAGAAAGAAAGTTACTTTATTATCTTTTTTGCATCAATATTTTGTAATAATTTCAAAATAAAAATTTTCCAAAGGTGCAAAACTTTGATGAAAAAGCTACACAACTACAAGGAAAAAAAACCCATCACAAACATATATGCAATAAAAGCTTCAAATTTACTAGAATAACATCACAAATTTATATAAAGATGACTGCCCATTTATCTCAAACATGTACTAAATTCATGAGAGAATTTTTTTTTTTTCAAAATTACAAGAAAAGCTTGGGATCAGTCCGCCAAAGTCTCCGCCTTTGACTGCTACCTAATCCACATTGCACCGGACCCCCATGATCCCTCCTGCAGGTGGTGAGCCCACTGGAGGGCGGACCCATGTAACTCCTTTGGGCTGAGCCCGGCTGGGTCCCATGGGTGGAAACCCGGCCACCAGACGCTAGCCATCGAGCCCCTCCCCCAGGCCTGGCACCAGGGTGGGGCACCGGAAACCCCATACCGGGCGGGGTACACTGAATCCTTGATCTAGAATTTATCATGAGAGTCTGTTGGATCATTCTTAGTCTGGCCCTTCACCCCGGACCAGTTTGTCTTGGGTGACCCTATATAGAATATATAGATAAAATATTCTCCTAAATTAGAAACATATGCATTGTTACTTAACTGGGTAACCACAGCACAAAAGGCTGTGTGCACTGACACCCAGAAATCTCCTACATGACCAATCTTAACATTAACAGAACAGAGGATGAACAAATTTGAAGTTCAAATTCCAAATTTATTATAGTTAAAAGATAAAACAGATGTTGGTCTAATAAAAGGAAGCAAAATATGTCACTATAACATCACACTATAGACCATATAAAAGACAATATCCTCTCCATCTAGAAGCTCAAAAGGGTGCTAAACAGGTCATAAGCTAAAAGCAGCAGGTGTTATAGTGTCATGCTCAGCCTCCCCATTCCTGTGGGAACCATCCTGATGATGCAAGACCTGCAGGAATTAACAAAGCTATCATTCTTTGTGCCCATTGTGTACCAGAATCACACACACTGTTGAATGAACTAAAACTCCAAATGCAATTTTTCACAGTGGTAGTCATTAGCAATGCATTTTTAACATACCAGTACACCCAGATCATCAATTCTGGTTTGCATTCAAATCTGAGAACAAAAAGTACACATTTACCAGACTACCACAGGGTTACTGTGAGTCTCCTACAATTTTTCCTTAGGCAAAGTCAGCAAATCGTGAACATTTTATATCTCCTAATAGGAGCCAATTGCTCCTCTATGACACATTGCTGACATCTCCTGATGAAGAAATATGCAAACAAAAAACATATTTCCGTAAGCTGGAGTCTATAGGTGGTTAAATAAAGGTGCTGTTTTTAATCAAGATTCCCAAATTTTTACTTGACCAAACGGTAAACCCATCCTCCCACAAAAAATATTTCACTATGCTGCTACTTGAACACAAGGACTTTGTCATGTGTCCAAGGGAGGGATGGTGTTATTGGTTATCAGTTATCATAGCCAATGGGTTTGAAAATTTTGCTACAAAATTTTGCCATTAATGTATAATTTGTGCACAAAATAATGCCCAGGCCAATGACAAGACCAGAGAACAGTAGTTTTCCATTATCAACATGCTTTTTTCAGAACATTTGCATGGACTTCATTGAATTAAACCAATGTGAAGGTAAGAGATATTGTTTAGTTTTCCTTGTAAAAATCCAGATACAATTACAGTAGTTAAAAAATTACTAACAGACATTATTCCAAGGTATGGGATTCGAGAGAAAATTATTTAGATAATGGTACTCATTGTGTAGCCAGATTATTAAACATTTAGGGAAAGTGTTGAATAGTGATTTGAAACACAGTGCAGCATATCACCCACAGTCTGCAAGATTTATGGAACAGCATAACCAGACCATTATAGAAAGATTAAGAAAACAATGGCACAAACAAGACAGAATTGGATTTATTGTTTACCACTGATACTATTTTATATGAGAATAATGCCTACAAAAGAAGGTTTATCTCCATTTGAAGTTTACATGAAAAGCCTTAATTAGTACCCCCTCTTAGACCATTCAACCCAGAAGATGAAGAGATTTGTTTAAGGGATTACATGTTTAAAATGTTGACTCAAAAAGGTTCTGTTCATGCTATTCTTCCTAGGAAGGAACACACAGGAGGAATCATCACCGTAAAACCAGGAGACCAAGTCCTCATAAAGACTGTTAAAAGAAGACCTGGACAGATGCCCTTTGGCAGGGACCATATAAGGTAATATTTTCAATTCCAACAGCTGTAAAAGTACAAGGCAGAGACACTTGGGTACACCTTACACACTGTAAATTATTATCAAAACAAACCATAGAAGCTATAGGGGAAAGCCATAGAGAGTGTTGCTGTTGTGGAGGAAGTCTGGGGCTACAAAGGGAGTCAGGTATTTTAGCTGACCTGATTGTCTCAAACCTTGGTGAAGAAATTAAGAGTCTACAGCAGGTAGAATACACTCAAAATGGCTGACTATGAAAGACCCCTCAGAGAACACTGATGTAGATTTCAGCTTTATGAATGGCTCACATGTGTGTTCCTCATGCTTGTCCTTGTTGTAGTCCTCCTGATACAGTTATTGTGCAGCTCAGTAGCTATTTTAAAGGTAACTGGCAGATCAATAAACATCAACAATAAGGATAAAGGGACACCACCCACCATAACGTGCACTGAAGATAAAGCTTGTGGAGTCCAGTTTGACTATTGTGATATATATAATTATGACCACTCCATGTACTATGAATCTGAGTCTGTGATGTATGAAAAGAGTCATAAGTACATGTGTACTCCTCCATGTAACTGGGCTGATTTGTTCAGTCACACAAGCACCAATGACTCTTAATATTCTAACCCCCATCATAAATTAAGAAACCACATATGCATTATACAGTCACCCTACCATGGGGCATGTGCTGAGAACACAAGCTTTACATACGGCCATAAGGAATGCACAATTTGGAACCCTATCAGAATAATTATAACATCTCCGAAGTTGTTTGATGCTGGACAATATTATGTTGGAGTAAATGTACCTGGAAAAGAACCCTTTGAGAGTGTAGGCATGGTCTACCATTCATCCTAATCCTAATTGCAAAGCAATAACACTATATTCAAACACACACCAAGATATGTAGAACATTTGGAACATGACTGGTTACCTGATCCACATCATCACAGCCATGTATTCACAACTATCTATTGGTGGGGATATGCAGAGCTCCTTGCTAGTAGGACAAATAAAACATATTTCTCCTGCTCAGGGCTTAGGAACATTTCAAACAGTTCCTTCAAACTATCCTCTGCAGTCGTAGTCCCAGCGTCAATGGCGCCAGGGCAGAACAGCACCTTTGAACTAAATAGAGGATGGTGGCTCTGCGGGCATTGGGTCTACTCCCACTTGCCCTTTAACTGGGAGGTGTCTGTGCCCCTGTATGACTGGCTGACCATGCTATCATAATGTATCTGGAGTAAGTCATTAAGTCAGTCCAAACACTGTTCTCCCGCCCTGGAATTTCTTTTCATTAACTGCAAGCCATTTTATTCCCCGCGGGAGTTTGCCTCATTCATCCTCGTCGCTGTGTACGCCCCTCCCGACGCGGACACGCGCGAAGCTCAGCGCGTGCTCGCAGATCACATCCAACTTACGGAGCGGAACTTTCCAGACTCCCTGGTTATCGTGGTGGGCGATTTTAACCAGAGCAATCTGAGTCACGAGCTCCCCCGCTACAAACAGTGTATTAAATGTCCAACCAGAGGAAATAACACGCTAGATCACTGTTATACTTCAGTAAAGGACGCATATCGCGCTGTTCCCCGCGCTGCGCTGGGACTATCTGATCACGTGATGGTTCACCTCATCCCCACATACAGACAAAGACTGAAACTCACTAAACCTGTTGTGACCACCACAAAGAAATTGACCAGTGAAGCTGGAGAGAAACTGAACACATGCATGGAAATAACTGACTGGGGCATGTTTAAAAGAGCCACACATGATCTTAATGAGTACACAGACACTGTGAACTCGTATATCAACTTCTGTGAGGAGGACATTCTCCCATCGCGCACCCGGGTAAGTTATTCTAATGACAAGCCCTGGTTCACAGCTAAGCTCAGACGGATCAGGAAGGAGAAGGAAGCAGCGTTGAAAAGTGGAGACAGGGACTGCTACAGAGAGGTCAAATATCGGTTTAACAGAGGGTTGAGGAAAGCTAAATCTGTGTATTCTGAGAAACTCCAGCAGCAGTTCACTGCTAATGACTCGGCTTCTGTGTGGAGAGGACTGAGGCAAATCACCAACTATCGGCCTCAGGCTTCTAAAGGTCAGGATGACAAAGCCCTTTGTCAAAGACTGTCCCAACATTACGCCCGTTTTGACACCTCGTCAGCTGTGTCCAACTCACCCACTCCACCCAGCTCCACTACCTCCTCAGCCCCTAATTAATCAAAAGCGGTCCCCCCCTCCTCCTCCTCCTCCCCCCTCCCCTTGTCATCAGTGAGCAGGACGTGCACAGACAGTTCTCCAGACTGAACCCGCGCAAGGCCCCCGGGCCGGACGGTGTGTCTCCCTCCACCCTGAGACACTGTGCGAAAGAACTGGCTCCTGTCTTCACAGACATTTTTAACACCTCCTTTAAGCAATGTCACGTGCCGACCTGCCTCAAATCCTCCACCATCATCCCTGTCCCCAAGAAGCCACGGATTACTGGACTTAACGACTACAGACCTGTAGCGCTCACCTCTGTAGTCATGAAGTCCTTTGAGCGCCTGGTCCTGTCTCACCTCAAGTCCATCGCCACACCCCTCCTAGACCCGCTGCAGTTTGCCTACCGTGCTAACAGGTCTGTGGACGACGCAGTCAACCTGGCCCTCCACTCCATCCTGCAGCACCTGGACTCCCCGGGAACCTACGCCAGGATTCTGTTTGTGGACTTCAGCTCCGCATTCAACACCATCCGCCCCGATCTGCTCCAGGACAAGCTGTCCCTGCTCAACGTGCCTGACTCCCTCTGCAGGTGGATCACCGACTTCCTGACGGACCGGAGACAGCATGTGCGGCTGGGGAAGTCTGTCTCAGACTCTGTTAGCATCAGCATTGGATCACCCCAGGGCTGTGTACTTTCCCCCCTACTCTTCTCCCTTTATACCAACTCCTGCACCTCCTCCCACCAGTCTGTTAAGCTGATTAAGTTTGCGGACGACACCACCCTCATCGGGCTCATCTCCAACGGCGACGAGTCCGCCTACAGGGAAGAGGTGGCCCAGCTGGTGTCCTGGTGCAGCCACAACAACCTGCAGCTGAATGCTCTGAAGACAGCGGAGATGATTGTGGACTTCAGGAAAGTCACATCCCCCCTGCCCCCCCTCACCATCACAGGCTCTCCCATCACCATTGCAGATTCCTTCCGCTTCTTGGGCACCACCATCACCCGGGACCTCAAATGGGAGCCAACCATCAGCTCCCTCATCAAAAAGGCCCAGCAGAGGATGTTCTTTCTGCGGCAGCTGAGGAAGCTCAAGCTACCCACCAAGATGTTAGTGCAGTTCTACACGGCCATCATCGAGCCCATCCTCACCTCCTCCATAACTGTGTGGTATGCAGGAGCCACTGCCAGGGACAGACTAAGGCTGCAGCGCGTCGTGCGCACTGCTGAGAAGGTGATAGGCTGCGAGCTCCCATCTCTCCAGGACCTGTACATCTCCAGGACCCGGAGGCGTGCTGGCCGGATCATAGCCGATCCTTCACATCCTGGTCACGTGCTGTTTGCCCCCCTCCCCTCAGGTAGAAGGCTTCGGTCCATTCGGACTGAAACCTCCCGGCACATGAACAGCTTTTTCCCCTCTGCCATCAGACTGCTGAACACTAAGTGACTTTTGACTCTCGTGCACTATGTACAGCAGCTCAACCAGACTCATGTCAACCATCACTGTTTTTCTGTTGCATTATTGACTGCACTATGTGGTACTTCACATTATCTGCTACATGCTAATTTTTTAAAACTGCCTTGACTAGTACTACTCATTATTACTAGTATTATTATTATTATTACTTATTATTACTTATTTTTCTACACTTATTGCACGTTTCTAGTCCTTTAGTTTTTTAGTTTATCCCTTTTTCTCATGTTTTTAATGTTGCAGCATGGCACCGAGACAAATTCCTAGTTTGTGTATTACATGAACAATGGCAATAAATCTGATTCTGATTCTGATTCTGATTCTGAAGTCACACAGTCAGGGCGTTGAAAGAGGGATCTGAAATACAAACCACATGATGCAGTCTAGGCAACGGATATACCAGTTGAATTTAAACATTGGAGCATTGGCCAAAAGGTCACACTTGCACTATTTCCTTGAACAGGGATTGGAAAGAATATCCTTAGGACTGAGTTTGGCCAAGATACAGGGTATGAAACTGATGTCTTCACTGCCTGGCTACAATCCTTCTTTGGACGGTGGGCAGGAGTAATAAAAACATAATATTATCCCTTATGATTAGAATTGCCATCTTTATGTGTGTAAGATGTTACTGCATTCCCTGTTGTAGAGGCCTTATTGAAAAAAACAGTACATGCTGCTGGTGCATGTCAGTATCCCATATTACTGTAGCTCAGCAGGAGACGAGCTACAAGGATGTGGTGAAGTGATGAGGACAGTCAAGTTTAAATCATGTCTACCAGTGTGTCTGCAAGAAAAAACGATGGCATTGACAATATGCCTATAAGGACTGAAGCATGATGTAACAGCTGAAAATTGTGTAAATACAATTATTGGAAGTTTTTTAAGTTTTTATTTTTGATATTGAAATTGTAATACTGAATGTTTATACATGATATCTCATTTTTATGGTTGTCAAAGGTAGTAGAAATGAGGTGGGAATTTTTCCTGTATAAATGCTCAAAGAATGAAGACTGAAAAGAAATTGCATTACAATGATTACTCATGAAAGTATATACTGCTTATAGGTTTTTCACTCATCACACATGAAAATAACATCAGGTGTCTGATACCTGTTTACTATAGTTATTGACTCCATGAAAATGGAGTCAAGAGAGGAAATTGTTATAATAAATAAATAGTGAAGACTATTAGATATTGCACAAAGCGCTTGCATACACATATCTTTTAAATCCACACATGCACACAAGCTCTCACACACATACACACAAGTCAAACCCACATATACACCATTCACACATACACATCAGTTGCTTACACACATACACACAAGCTCACACACACACATGCACACACACATATAAGCTCCAAAGGAAAGTCTCTGTTCCTGTTTCCATATATGGGCATGGGGAAAGAGGAGGCATCTGAAGAGACAGGAACCAACAGGATGGAAGTCATAAAAGAGCTGAGATGACATCTAAAGCCATTTGGACACTGAGAGAACCGGTTCTAACTAGTTTGGTCAATGGTCAGCGTATTGTTGGAAAATTACTGGGAAATGCCCACTAACTGGAAGCCTTTTTGTAGCTGTGATGTTCTTTGTTCTGGGTCTTTTCCATGAGAGGGGGCTAGAAAGGACCCACAGCTGTGTTCACTGACTCCCTGCGTGATTCAATAAAAGTTAAGCTGAGAAATAGTATTTCTTCTGTGATTATTGGCTAGGTAACTGAAAAGATTCTGCTAACTGTCCAAAATTAATTTTTACACTCTTCGTCAACAGGACAGACCTCTGGGAGTGACTGAAAAATGCTCTTATAAAAGAAGCATTTTTTTTTCAGTTTCTTCCGTTTTTGCTGAGCCCACAGCAGTTCATTTTGCATGGGTTTCTGGAGGAGGAATGCCGCAGACAAGCTTCATGATGGAGCCTGTTTTTTGCATCTAGCCTAGTGGTGTCAAACATACAGCCCATGGGCCAAAATTAGCCCATTAGTTTGTATGGTATGCTGCGTGTGTTTAGGTGGTTAGGACTGATGACTGATGTGGAAGTGTAAATTTAAAATAATTTCTAGATCTTGATAACTTTTTAATTATAAAGTGAAATACTATATTTTTTATTGATTAAACTGCACTACTTGCACCAGTACTGGTTCTTTTACTGGTTTATAAATGTCTGCAGGGTCTTGGGCCTTCTTATTTATTAGAACTACTTTTAAAATATGAGCCCCCATGGGCCCTGAGGTCCTCTGGCACCAGTCTTTTAATTATTCCTACTGTCAGATCATGCACCCATGGTGAGGCTGCTTTTAGACACCCCTCCTGTACACTTATAACTATAGTACTTTATCCACCTTATTCCTGGGGGTGCGGCTGTAGGAGTGATTATGGGTGGAGCTTCTGGTTGCGGCTGACCTCATGTTAAATCAGTAAGAGTGGTGTAGCAGGGGCATTTAAAATAGCCTTTTTAAAAGTTTTTCAAATTCATTTTAATGCATAGTCCACATACGTGTTTTGCACTCAAGTGACAGCTAATTTCAACACTTGTAGTTTTTGAATTTTTGAATGTTTTTGCATAGTTCTCGTACTTTCTGCTGTTCGTGGTGTGAGGCTCCTCACAGATAAGCACAGCTAAATCTGTGGCTTCAACAGCAATGAGCAGATCATGCACTGAAAACTAAAGGATTGTTCGTGTGATCGGTGGTACAGACACAGGACAGACACCAAGACAAAAGCTCGGAGTTTTTATTTGTTTACAGCATTAGCATGTTAGCAATGGAGCTAACTAATGGAGCTACTGTCCACGGAGCTACTGTCCACTTTTTAAGGTCATCTTCTCATCCCTCCATAGTCGTGGGATGTGGTGTGATTATATTACTGTTTTTGAGGTGCAAAAAGCTGTGTTCCCATATTTTTGATGCCGAAGTCATTGTTTTTTAACAAGGAAAAGTGTCCCATTTCAGTGACAACAATATGTTCTAAACTAGTACCGAAAGTTGCTACCATAATTCACGCAAGGCATCATGGGGCCTAGGAATAAGGTGGATAGGATAGAAACTTCAGACCTTGGCTCAAAGAAATTTAACTCACTCTCAACAGGATGTTACACTGATTTTAAAAATACCCCCCTCCCCAAATAATACACAGTTTACATTGCTTTCACGTGCCCAGATTTGAATGCACATATAACATGGTGTTATCTAGACTGATATCAATAATTTTATTATTACATTAGGTGATCAAACTTAAAGCCACACTCAGTGGGCAGTAGGGGCACACTATTAAAATTTCCGTGGGAATTTTCTAGTTGTCTTTATTCTCTAGTCTTTTTTCTGTTTTTTTTTTTTTTCTGCCCTCTGTGCTGCTGTAGCAAGTGAATTTCCCCAGTGTGGGGCCAAGTGGTATCTTAAACATAATTTGAGCTCCTAAGAAAGCAGTAAAATATGCATTTGTGGGTGTCCATTATACCAAGCTTTATGCCAGGCATGCCCAAAGTCCGGCCCCCGGGCCAAATCCGGCCCTTGTCCAAATTTCCACTGGCCTGATGCGTCCTATCATAAAATCAATAATATGTGGCCTGCCAGCACAGTTTCCCACAGTAAACAATACACACATACCAAAAACAGCAATTTTGTATTTCACCAGAGGGTGGCAGTAGACCTGTGGCCGCATTCTCGTCGCGTGACCCCTGTGTGAACTTTCCGAACTCTGCAATCCTGTTTGGCTGGCTGATTTTGGATTTTTAGTTGACATAACACGACATCTGAACTCGCTGAACACGAGCTTTCAGGGGCAAAATGCAGTGGTGAGCCAACTGTATTCATACATAAAAGCTTTTCGGACAAAGCTGCTACTTTTCCAAAGGCACCTGTCACAAACGCAGCCCAATACCACACATTTCCTATCACTGCAGGAAATGATGACCAGTTTTCCAGAAAACAATATCAGTGCGCAAATGAGGAGGTATGCAGAAAACATCTCATCTCTGACTGAGGAGTTTCAACAGCGTTTCAGGGATTTTGCAGTTATTGAAAAGGAGATCACACTTTTTTCCACTCCTTTTTCCGTGGATCCTAATGACACTCCAGACCACCTGCAGCTGGAGCTCATTGAGCTGCAGTGTGACGCGGAGTGTCACGGTCGCCACCAACAACCCAAGAACACCATACCTACTGTGAAGCATGGGGGTGGAAACATCATGCTTCGGGGCTGTTTTTCTGCAAAGGGACCAGGACGACTGATCCGTGTAAAGGAAAGAATGAATGGGGCCATGTATTGTGAGATTTTGAGTGAAAACCTCCTTCCATCAGCAAGGGCATTGAAGATGAAACGTGGCTGGGTCTTTCAGTATGACAATGATCCCAAACCCACCGCCTGGGCAACAAAGGAGTGGCTTCGTAAGAAGCATTTCAAGGTCCTGGAGTGGCCTAGCCAATCTCCAGCTCTCAACCCCATAGAAAATCTTTGGAGGGAGTTGAAAGTCCATGTTGCCCAGCGACAGCCCCAAAACATCATTGCTCTAGAGGAGATCTGCATGGAGGAATGGGCCAAAATACCAGCAACAGTGTGTGAAAACCTTGCGAAGACTTACAGAAAACGTTTGACCTCTGTCATTGCCAACAAAGGGTATATAACAAAGTATTGAGATGACCTTTTGTTATTGACCAAATACTTATTTTACCGAGGAATTTACCAATTAATTCATTAAAAATCCTTCAATGTGATTTTCTGGATTTTTTTTTTCCTCATTTTGTCTCTCATAGTTGAGGTATACCTATGATGAAAATTGGAGACCTCTCTCATCTTTTAAGTGGGAGAACTTGCACAATTGGTGGCTGACTAAATACTTTTTCCCCCCACTGTACAACTGTAGTGCAGGCAAGATGAAATTGCGTTTCTCTTGGCATCCATATAAGTAAAAAAAAAAGAACATAATTTAAGACACACTCACACACATCCTCACCCCCCCACCCCAACACAGCCATTCACACATCCCTGAGACATACTTGAAAACTAACCAGAACTATAATATACAAATAATATACATAATGTCCATAGGTGCAGTAGTATGTATGAGAGATTCCAGATCAACTGTTCAGCATCCTAACAGCTTGTGGAAGGAAGCTGTTAATCAGTCTGGTGGTTCTGCCTCTGATGCTCCGAAATCGTTTGCCAGATGGAAGAAGTTCAAAGTGTTTATGCAGAGGGTGAGAATGGTCCTTGACAATGTTCAGTGCCCTGCTCCTACAACGGTTCTGAAAAAGTTCTTGGACTGAGGGGAGGGAAACTCCAATTACCCTCTCAGCTCCCTTAACTATCCTCTGCAGGGCTTTTTTGTCTGACATACTGCAGCTGGAGCACCATGTTGCAATGCAGTACGTCAGAACACTCTCCACCACACCTCTGTAGAAGGTCCTGAGGATGCAGATGGGGAGAGAGGCCTGTTTGAGTTTCCTCAAGAAGTGCAGTCTCTGCTGGGCCCACTTCCTGGTCCCCAAGGAATTCTTGCTCCAGGTCAGGTCCTGCGAGATCTGCACTCCGAGGAACTTGATGTTCTCCACTCTCTCCACTTAATGGCCGCTGATGCTGAGAGGGATGTG
The DNA here is from genome assembly GCA_020510985.1 of Pholidichthys leucotaenia. Taxonomy (NCBI): domain Eukaryota; kingdom Metazoa; phylum Chordata; class Actinopteri; order Cichliformes; family Pholidichthyidae; genus Pholidichthys; species Pholidichthys leucotaenia. Next base: position 362,825,419 of record CM035840.1, read on the forward strand.
TTCAGGCTGTGACCACCGGAAGTCGATAATCATCTCCTTCGTTTTGTCCATGTTGAGCACCAGATTGTTCTCCCTGCACCAGCCCTCCAGGTCTCTCACTCTTCCCTGTACATTGATTCCTCATCCCTCTGGATAAGTCCCACCATTGTGGCGTCGTCTGCAAACTTAATAATCTGGTTCCCCTCGTGTCTGGATACACAGTCATGTGTTAGAAGTGTAAACAACAGTGGACTGAGTATGCAGCCTTGAGGGGATCCGGTGCTCAGCGTGATAGAGTTGGAGATGTTATTTCCAACCCGGACAGACTGAGGTCTCTCAGTCAGGAAATCCAGGATTCAGAGACATGTGGCGGTGTTCAGACCAAGGACTAATTTCTCCATCAGTCTCTGGGGAATAATGGTGTTGAATGCTGAACTGAAATCAATGTACAAGAGTCTGGCGTAGGTGTCTTTCTGATCCAGGTGTGTGATGACAGAGTGCAGGGTGGTGACTATAGGATCCTCCGTGGAGTGGTTTGAACGATATGCAAACTGGAGCGGGTCATGTGATGCAGGGAGGCAGGCTGTGATGTGTGGTTTGACAAGCCGTTCAAAACACTTCATCACAATTGGTGTCAGTGAAACAAGACGATAGTCATTCAGACAGGACACAACTGGTTTCTTTGCCACCAGTACTATAGTAGAGGTCTTAAAGCATCTGGGAACAATGGCCTGACTCAGGGAGATGTTATAAATATCAATCAGGACATCCGCCAACTCGCTCGCGCAGTCTCGGAGCACACGTCCCGGGATGTTGTCCGGACCTGCAGCTTTACGTGGGTTGACCCTGGTTAGGGTCCTCCATGTGTCCGCTGTGTTGATGGTGGAGATGGGCCAGCCCTTCCTCTGATTGTCGGGTTTGATGCTTCAAAACATGCAAAGAAGTTGTTGAGCCTGTCTGGAAGCGAAGCGTCAGCATCATCAACCCCCTGCCTAGACTTATAGTCCATCAGCGCCCGAACTCCCTGCCACATCCGCTTGGTGTTCCTAGTGTCACAGAGGTGTCCCTGGATTTTCTCCACGTAGGCGCGCTTCGCCGTCTTAATTCCCTTTGAGAGCGCAGACCTGGCTGGGCAAAGGGCGATCCTGTCCTTCGCTCTAAAGGCTACATCTCTGGCTGTGAGCAGCGAGCGCACCTCTGCAGTCAACCAGGGCTTATGGTTGCCCCGTGCAGTGATAGTCTTCACTATAGTGACATCCTCTGTGCACTTCGCAATGTAGCTGGTGACCGTTTCAGCATACTCCTCCACATCTGCCTTGTCTTCCTGGGAGGCTGCTATTTTGAAGACCTCCCAGTCTGTGTGCAGAAAACAGTCTTTAAGTGCTGAGGTTGCACTCTCTGGCCAAATCCTGATTTGTTTCACTACTGGCCTGCTGCGCTTCAGTAAAGGTTTGTAGGCAGGCACCAGCATCATGGATAGGTGGTCAGAATGGCCGAGGTGGGGGCGAGGTGTTGCCTTATAAGCATCTGTGTTTGTGTTCACCAAGTCCAACATATTCTCTTCTCTGGTCTTAAAGTCTACACATTGTTTAAACTTGGGGAGCACAGTCTTTAAACTGGTGTGGTTAAAATCCCCTGCAACCACCACAAAACTGTCCGGGTGTGAAGTTTGAATTTCACTAATAGCATCGTGCAGCTCTCCGAGTGCCTCTTTATCTTTAGCTTTAGCATTAGTGCTAGGCGCTATGTAAACAGCAGCTACAAACATGTTGGTGAATTCCCTCGGCAGATAAAATGGCCGACAATTTACAATAAGGAACTCCACCAACGGAGAGCAGTGTTTAGATACTAACGTGGCATTAACGCACCAGTTCTTGTTAACATAGATGCATAGGCTCCCCCCCTCGGCTCTTACCGGAGCTAGCAGCTTCTCTGTCTGCCCGGAACGATGTCGTACCTTCCAGCTGAATGGCCGCGTCAGGGATGTTGTCGTGGAGTCATGTCTCTGTGAACACAAGCACACAGCAGTCCCTCTACTCTCTCCAGGTTTCTCTTAGCAGACGCAGCTCATCCAGCTTGTTGTCGAGGGAGTGGACATTAGAGAGAAGGAGTGACGGTACTGCTGGTCTGGAGGGGTTAGCCTTTAGCCTGGCATGAATTCTGGCCCCTTTTCCTCGCTTTTGCTTGCGTTTGCTCCGCTTACGCCTCCTCCTTTCCCGGGTAGCTTCCAGCGGAATCGCTGACAGAATTCCATGCTGGCGTAGAATGTCCAAGTCACAACCTAGCGCCGCGATTCTTGCAACGTGCAGTACCTTGATGTTTAATAAGGTCTCATGGTTGTAAATTTTACAGAATGTACATCTGGGATGATCAAAACACTCAAAACTCTCACACTTGCTGATGCCAAGACGGGCCGCTGCGTCCATGCGCGCCGCCATCTTCCCACAACCCCTTTCATATCCCCTTCAGATCTATGAAGAAATTAGCAGCCAGAATTAGAACAATTAGCAGCAATACTCCAAAACTAATGGACAGACTTTGATGCAGTTTTCACCAGAAGTGGGTCTAGGCCTCCACACAAACCCAATACATTTTGGAAGTGATCCATGAGGGACAGAAGGCACCTTGGCAGAGGTATGCGCTCTGAGTGCTTTTCTAGTTTTGGAATAAAACAAAAAGAATGCTAAAGTACTTTCTAAATAACTTTAAAAATCATTTGGTGCAAATTAAGCCAATTAGAAATAATTACAGCAGAGTGGAAAAAAACATTTAAAAAATACTTTCTTCTGCTGAGCTACATGTTGGTTATAATTTAAAAAAAAAAACATGCGTGGCATTGATACAGTCTGTACTTATATTTCACTGTCCAACACCCCACAGGTAACAAAGTAGCAGTTAGACAAAAAGCTGAAAACATCCTTAAAATAAAAGGCTCACCTCTACATCACTGTCAGAGAATCTAATTTCCTCTTTTTTCACTCATTTGAACTCCTTTTACTATTTTTTTTTTTTTTTTTTAGTTACAGATTGTGAGGAAAAACTGTTGGCTGTAGGCTGTTAATTTTAGACAAGTATATCCCATTGATGATGTTTCATAAAAAAAAAAAAATCACATAAAAAAAAATCATTCCTAAAATTGAATTGCTATAAAGGGCTTTTATTTTTACATAACTCAGGATGTATTGAGCTGTGATGGTGAAAATAAATATACACTGATTCAGACTTCGGTCATGTCTGGTGAATCCAGCATTTGTAGCACAGACGACTAATTTTAATGTTATTGAGCAGGAATTCAAGGATTGCTTCATATTTTTAAGGATAATTAAGGTGTTGGTTTTAGATAATCACATTTATGACTTTTTATGGACTTGCAGACACCGATGAGGCAGCTGTTTTTCTCTCTACAACAACCATACACAAACACAAATTAATCTGTCCACACAGAATTAGACTCTATTTTCCTCTGTAATTTTACTTTTTCTGGATTTATTCATGTCTTACCGAGGGTGGCTGGAAGCTGCTGCTCTCCATGCATCTCCACATGCACTGAGGAGAGACTGAGTGGCTCTGTGCATGTGAGCCACCGTCAGATGTGACACAGTCACTCCTGGTTGACAACATAATAATTAATTAAAAAAAATATTTTACGTTCATAAAAGTATGCATTTCTGTTGAGAAATGTATCCAATTGCAATAATTCGAAAAATAAAATAATTAAAATGAACTTCATTAATTTCTATGTGTTTTGAGATATAAAGTGCAAGGAGCCACAGCATAGGGGCTGAAGGGTGTCATGCAGCTCCGGAGCCACGGGTTGCCAACTCCTGACTTAGTATATCAGTGACAGTACAGTAGCAAATGTACAAGAAAAAAAATGAACATTTGAGGAAAAAGTTGCAAATTTCATAGAAAAAAAATGCAAGTATATTGTTGTAATTTTCTGTGGGGGAAAGGTAATAAGTTTATCACAAAACATGGGAAATTTATAAGAAAAAAAATTATTTTACAAAAGTAATAAATCAGGAAAAAGTAAATTTATAAAAAAGTTATAGCTTTCAAAGAAAAATGTTAGTTTATTACAAAAACCTCACCAATTTGTGAGAACACTGGACATTTTTTGAGACGAAAAAAAGGAATATTATAAAAATTGTCATGTTATTTGGGTTTTAGTTTCAATGTCTGCCTAAACTCGACTCAGCCTAGGTGTCAATAGAGGATGCTGGACAACTCCTCTCTTTTTTCTTCTCTATTTTATTCCTTATTAATGAAAAGTAGAATCAGACTGAGTGCCTGTAATCAGGTTGGAAATACACTACTCACAGAAAGTTAGGGATCTTTGGCTTTCGGGTGAAATTTCAAGATGCACTTAAAATGCTCTACAACCTTTACAGGTGAACTTAATTTGACCTTCTCTAACCTTTTGAATGCACATGCCCAACTGTTCAGTGTTTCAGTACTTTTTGTGTAACTTGCTCTTCTCTAACAAGGTCCTTAACAGCAAAATTCACAAGTGTTTGATCCATGAATCGACCAATAAATTGTCTGGTTCAATTAGAATTGGTATTTAAACAGTCCTCTTCATCATGTTGTTCACATTTTGACACCCTGAGATCAAGACAACACCTAACAACTGATCAACAGTACCTCGCCATTGCAAGGCTTCAAACAGGATGTTGTCAGAGGGAAGTGGCCACTGAGCTTAGAGTGTCACAGAATGTCATCAGCAGGTTGCAACAGAAATACAGAGAGACTGGAAGTCTCACAGAAAGGCATAGAAGTGGAAGTCTTTTGGCTACATCCCAAACTGATGACAACTTCATTGTGAACAGTGCCTTGTGGAACCGGACGATGGATGCCACTCAACTCCAGACACATTTAAGGGCGGTGAGAGGCACCCAAGTCTCACATCAGTCCAATCGAAACCATTTACAGTCATGTGAAAAAATTAGGACACCCTATTACATATTAGTGATGTTGTGGAGGAATAAGATCAGGTGAGATATGACGAGCTGAAAGGTTGCAAAGTTTTATTTCCTCCATCAAATGAGACACACATCGTAGCTCTGAGCTCCTGTGTTACTATGTTCTTGAGGCATGTATAGTAAGCTCTTTTATACAGACAGAGAGAATGCATGGCACATTAGCATATTGGTATACATATCAGTCAATATACATGATTAGCATGACCAACTCGTGCCCGGACGTCCTCTCCCTCATCCTGGGGATGTGTATACAACAGTCCATTGTTCTGATTGCCCCCAGGGGGTCTCTGTCTGTATGAAAATTGTCCTCTGCTTCCTGCAGACATGCTGAGTGTGAGGAATGTTCCTGTAGAGTGTTGTGGGTCACCACAGGGCTCCCCCCCAGAACACTCAGAAGGGGCTGTGACACTCCCCCTCCCCCCCGTCGTTTGGCTCCAGCTCCGGTTTCGAGAACGTTGAACGGCCATGGATTGTGGGTGCCGGTGCCGGGGCCAGTGCGCATCGTGTGTAATGGAACAAGACGGCGATCGGCAGGCTTTAGGGAGTGAGGTGCGGGAAGAGCGCAGTGGAGGAGGAGAGGGAGGGGGGTGGGAGTAAGTGAGTGCCGGCCCGGGACGTCAAAGGTGTCTGGCCGCGCAAAAATTATGTGTGGATCCGCGATGGTGAGGGACTTTCCCGGTAAACCAGGGGCAGTGATCCGCAGCGGCTGTGAGAAAAAAAAAAAAATTAAGTCTCTCGTGGCTCAGTCCAGCGAGGATGTGGGGAAGTTGAATGGCCAAATTCCCTGAGGATGCGTAGCGGCTGTGAAACAACTGCAGCTGTGTGAGGGATTTGGTGGTTTGGCTTTTGGTGCAGATGCAGCCCTAAAGCCCTTGGGGACAGCAATCGGCTAGGCTCCCGTTGTGCGCCGTGGCTGAGAAACCCATACAAAGTCCTGTGTGCGGGCTGCACGTCTGCTTCAGGTCCGTGAGCAGCCCTGAAGGTTCCGAGGCTGGCGATCAGCCGTGTTTCTCGGGCATGTGCAGCGGCGGAGGACGATGTATCAGTCTGTGGAGCCGGATTGTCCCTGTGCATGGCGCGCTTGGCGCAGTGACCACATAGCTGGCAGTTACGCTGTCCTCGTAATCCTGCGGCGTGTGTGCGGGGCTTCATTGTCGCGAGATGAGTCAGGGTCTGGGGAGCTTGGTGGAAATCAACACAGTCGGTGCCGGTGATCGTCCCCATTCAGGCTGCTTCCTTCGTTTTGCTTGTGTCGCCGTTCATGGTGTGTGTTGGTCCTAGTGCTGCGCTCCGGAGAGCGCGCTCCGGTGAGGATGAAGAGGTTGCAGGCATTCTCTGGTCTTCTGTGTCCACAACGCGGTGAGAGGGAGCAGACGGTCATTCTCTCTCGTCAGGTCACCAGTGTGGAGGTAAAAGATTAGGCGAGGGGCGCACCATGACACGTCTAGGGTCACCAGTGTGGAGGTAAAAGGTCAGGCAAGGGGCGCACCATGACACGTCTAGGATCACCAGTGTGGAGGAATAAGATCAGGCGAGATATGACGAGGTTGCAGAGTTTTATTTCCTCCATCAAAATGAGACACACATCGTAGCTCTGAGCTCCTGTGTTACTGTGTTCTTGAGGCATGTATAGTAAGCTCTTTTATACAGACAGAGAGAATGCATGGCACATTAGCATATTGGTATACATATCAGTCAATACGCATGATTAGCATAACCAACTGGCGCCCGGACGTCCTTTCCCTCATCCTGGGATGTCTAAACAATAGTCCATTGTTCTGATTGCCCCCAGGGGGTCTCCGTCCGTATGCAAATTGTCCTCTGCTTCCTGCAGACATGCTGAGTGTGAGGAATGTTCCTGTAGAGTGTTGTGGGTCACCACAATGTTATGCTCGACACTGCCCACACGACACTGATTTCAAATCAAATCAATTTTATTGTCATATTGCTGTACATACAACTGTAGTGCAGGCAAGATGAAATTGCATTTCTCTCGGCATCCATATAAGAAGCAGCATGATTTAAGACACACTCCCACATAGCTCCACCCCCCCCCCCATCCATTCACACATCGCTGAGACATACTTGGGGAAAAAGAAAAACTAACTAACTATAATATACAAAATGTCCGTAGGTGCAGTAGTGTGTATGAGAGATTCCGGGTCAACTGTTCAGCATCCTGACAGCTTGTGGAAGGAAGCTGTTGATCAGTCTGGTGGTTCTGCCTCTGATGCTCCGGAATCGTTTACCAGATGGAAGAAGTTCAAAGTGTTTATGCAGAGGGTGAGAACGGTCCTTGACAATGTTCAGTGCCCTGCTCCTACAACGGTTCTGAAAAAGTTCTTGGACAGAGGGGAGGGAGACTCCAATTACCCTCTCAGCCCCCTTGACTATCTTCTGCAGGGCTTTTTTGTCTGACATACTGCAGCTGGAGTACCATGTAGCAATGCAGTATGTCAGAACACTCTCCACCACACCTCTGTAGAAGGTCCTGAGGATGCAGATGGGGAGAGAGGCCTGTTTGAGTTTCCTCAAGAAGTGCAGTCTCTGCTGAGCCCGCTTCCTGATCCCCAAGGAATTCTTGCTCCAGGTCAGGTCCTGCGAGATCTGCACTCCGAGGAACTTGATGTTCTCTACTCTCTCCACTAAACGGCCGCCGATGCTGAGGGGGACGTGCTCAGGCTGTGACCACCGGAAGTCGATAATCATCTCCTTCGTTTTGTCCACGTTGAGCACCAGATTGTTCTCCCTGCACCAGCCCTCCAGGTCTCTCACTTCTTCCCTGTACATTGATTCCTCATCCCTCTGAATAAGTCCCACCACCGTGGTGTCATCTGCAAACTTAATAATCTGGTTCCCCTCGTGTCTGGATACACAGTCATGTGTTAGAAGTGTAAACAACAGTGGACTGAGTACACAGCCTTGAGGGGATCCGGTGCTCAGCGTGACAGAGTTGGAGATGTTGTTTCCAACCCGGACAGACTGAGGTCTCCCAGTCAGGAAATCCAGGATCCAGAGACATGTGGCGGTGTTCAGACCGAGAAGGAGTAATTTCTCCATCAGTCTCTGGGGAATAATGGTGTTGAATGCTGAACTGAAATCAATGTACAGGAGTCTGGCGTAGGTGTCTTTCTGGTCCAGGTGGGTGATGACAGAGTGCAGGGTGGTGACTATAGCATCCTCCGTGGAGCGGTTTGAACGATATGCAAACTGGAGCGGGTCGTATGATGCAGGGAGGCAGGCTGTAATGTGTGGTTTGACAAGCCGTTCAAAACACTTCATCACAATTGGTGTCAGTGCAACAGGACGATAGTCATTCAAACAGGACACAACTGGTTTCTTTGCCACCGGTACAATGATAGAGGTCTTGAAGCATCTGGGAACGATGGCCTGACTCAGGGAGATGTTATAAATGTCAGTCAGGACATCCGTCAACTCGCTCGCGCAGTCTCGGAGCACACGTCTCGGAATGTTGTCCGGACCTGCAGCTATGCGTGGGTTGATTCTGGTTAGGGTCCTCCGTGTGTCCGCTGTGTTGATGGTAAAAGCTGGTCCGACTGATGATGGGGGTGGGCCAGCTCTCCCTCTGATTGTCGAGTTTGATGCTTCAAAACGTGCAAAGAAGTCGTTCAGCCTGTCTGGAAGTGAAGCGTCATCATCATCGACCCCCTGCTTAGACTTATAGCCCGTCAGTGTCCGAACTCCCTGCCACATCTGCTTGGTGTTCCTAGTGTCACAGAGGTGTCCCTGGATTTTCTCCGCATAGGTGCGCTTTGCCGCCTTAATTCCCTTTGAGAGCGCAGACCTGGCTGAGCAGAGGGCGATCCTGTCTTTCGCTCTGAAGGCTGCATCTCTGGCTGTAAGCAGTGAGCGCACCTCTGCAGTCATCCAGGGCTTATGATTACCCCGCATAGTGATGAGTTCTATAGATGGCGGCAGCGAGCTCGGACGCAGCGGCCCCTCTTGGCATCAGTGAGTGTGAGAGTTTTGAGTGTTTTGATCATCCCAGACGTACATTCTGTAAAACTTACAACCGTGAGACCTTATTAAACATCAAGGTACTGCACGCTGCAAGAATCGCGGCGATCGGTTGTGATTTGGACATTCTGTGATTTGGACATTTGGACATTTGAGCAATATGACATGGAAGTGTCACAAGTAGAGTGTTGAGCACTGTGTCAACATGGCCACAGTCACATGACCGTAGCGAACAAGGCTTCATTGTCACATCATGTGATTTGAGACCTGGTGAGAAATTTGAGAGGGCTGGGCGTTGCATGCACCAGTAGTGAAGGGTTTAAATGGGGACGGATTCACCACTGAAACTGAGGGTTTTTTGAGAGGAGATTTGTTATCATCATTGCATTTGCTATTTGAATAGAAGTCATTAGGCTTAAGTTTAGTAACATTAAACAATACATTACATGTACTAAATATTACACTTAGATACATTAGTGATGGTGAAAATGAGACCTTGTAAAACAATGAACTTGGAGACAATAGCTTCATGATTGACACAGTGTTATGAAACAGTTAATAAAGAGTGCCATCTGCTGACTGAGTGTCAGAGCTGCATCTGGGTAGAAAAGCTGAAAAAAATCTCAGTCCATCTTATTCCTGGGGGTGCCGCTGTAGGAATGATTATGGGCGGAGCTTTCGGTTTCGGCTGACCTAGTGTTAAATCAGTCAGTAAGAGTGGGGCGGCAGGGGCATTTAAAATAGCGTTTTTAAAAGTTTTTCAAATTCATTTTAATGTATAGTCCACATATTTGTTTTGCACTCAAGTGGCAGCTAATTTCAGTTCTTCTAGTTTTTGTATTTTTTGAATGTTTTTGCGTAGTTCTGGTACTTGCTGGTGTTTGTGGTTGTGCCAATAGACTGGATAAATGGAGGCTTCTCACCACACAGCGACAGGTGACATCCAAGCATGGTGTTGTAGCATACGTCTGCTCTCAGGTAAATTTGATTATGTCCAACATATTTTAACAAAATGCAGCCAACTTTATTGCGGTGGAGAGATGTTCTGGTTGGAATGCCCACCGCATCATTACTTGTAAGAACGGATGAGGAGTCTGGGCAAATTAACACCTTGCTCTGCTTACTTGGTTCCACCCACCATAATGGTACCAAAATTGCCACCATCTCCACTGTGTAAACCCCTAATTTATCAGTTGTTCATCTGCTTATTCCTACACCTTTCCCCAGTACGATCACACCAAGTCCTGTTGCCCCAGTTTCAGGTTGTTTAGCGCCATCTGTGTATAGAGATGAGATGAGATGAGATTCAACTTTATTGTCATTACAACATGTATGAATACAAGGTAACGAAACGTGACTTGGCACTTGGGCACGCTCTGCAGAGCGCATCCAAGGCCGGGGCAGCCGCTAGGCGCCAGTCATAAAGAAGAAAGGAAAAAAAAGAAAAGCGAGAGGATATGACACAATAGGTGAGAGAAAAAAACATGTTTTATCAAATTGACGCTTAATGAGTAAGCGAAATTTTGATTGCAGGCAAAAAAAACCCTCAATGCATATTTAGCAGACATTTAGTAGACAAATCACACAGGAGAGGGAGGGAGAGCAGTGTGTGTATATCAGTATGATGATGATGTCAGTGTGTGTGTGCAGTGTTGAGTGTATCAGTTACTGAAGTACAACAAATAGTCTCCTAGGCAACGATAGATGTTATAGTTCATGAACGCTGTCCCTGAAGAGTTCTGTTTATTGCACCGCAGCAGTGTTTGAGTTAGCAGAGCCAGCTGACACATCCGCTTATCTCAACTCTGGAGGAGTGAGTTATCCAGGGGCGCCGATTCAAGGCCGAATCTGCACAGACAGAGTATAGGATTTTCCCTGTTCTCATATTCTGAGCTTACAATTCAAATTAACATTCACTGGCTTTAAATTCATATCATTCCCTGGAGAGCACGAAGCGACTCCAGATGTTTCCCCTTCTAAACACAGATGAACATGTCCGGTAGAGTCCATCTCTCTACAGTGCATGCAGATGGTAAATTCCATGTTGGTCATTTGCCGCTATTTCGTGCACTCCCCATCTGGTCGAATTATTGAGAAGCAGCTCCGCCGGGTCCGCATTTTGATTAGCTCTTCCAGTTAAATTTTCGATACACCAGGAGAACTCCAAAGCCCAATCAGCAGAAATCCTGTGATCGTAAAGCCAAAACAGGTAGATGTTTTTTCTACATCTTCAGTCGAATCACACAGACACATGAGTTCCAATCCATGGGTCTCTCCACATTTGGGCTCCCCCGGGCCCAATTTTCTGTTTGAAAAGGTGGTGTCAGTTGCGTTTAAAGCCCAGCTTATATCCATTTTCCGTATTTTCCATTTGGGTTGAGATCAGCAAGATGGTGAGACGGCACAGACACTCACTCAGACGCAGCAAGCTGGGATTAGGTCAGGAAGGCAGGATAGGAGGAGGGAGGAAAAATGCGACTGCTCTCTCTGAAGGCAACAGGAAGAAAAATCACTGAATATATCAGTGTATAGTTACAATACTCCATCATGATGTGGTGATAAAACTCATTTACCAAATCAGATATGCTCTTTCCTTTCCTTTCCAGCTCTAGCAGGTGCCAGTCTATATCAGGCCATACTAACAACCAAGGAGCCACGGCTGGATATGTAACTGTCTGACTCATTTTCATCCCAAACACACTAAAAGACTTTGATATACTATTTCCTACCTGACTGAAGTTGACCCTCTGACCCCACCTATCCTCCCAATACTCCCCCAACACTCCTTTCTTAGGATGACACTCACCATGCCCCTGCAAATTAGCCCAGTAATTTGCCATTAGCTGCATCTACCTAAGCGCCAATGGTTAGTGATGGGACAGCAGGCTCTGGAGCTTTAAGGGTGCTCCGAGCTTATCCAGGAAATATTTGGTGAAGCACGTTTCAAGGCGTGTATTGCTGACGTATGTGTTGACATCATGCCACGTGACTGGGTCAGGAAGCCATTCATGATTTTGCATGCAACATGAAACAAAGTGAGCAGCGATACACAATGGCAATCCCCGCCCCTCACGTTTTGTGTTGTCGATGTTTGATTGTGTCAAATTGTGTAAAATTATGTCACAGCCAATTTTCAGATGGAGGCAGCACCCAAAACATGGACTTCTCCCGTTTGGGAACATTTTGAGGGCATTTCTCCCATTGATGTATTTTCCACAAATGGTGGCTGTTTATTGTAACTGAGTGATGGCTTAGCAGTAAAGCATCTGCTCTACATGTGGGAGCCCTGGGTTTGAATCCCAGCTGTGTCATTCTTGTAATCTTATTTTTATTTGCTAGGTGAAGTGTCTGTTGTATTTCAAAGAACTTGGATCATTATTAACATCATTATGCTGAGGCACTATTGCCATTGTGCCCTGCATGAGAATAAGGCCAGAGTTGAATATACTGGGAAAGACAGTATAAGACTGTTGTAAATTTATTATTTCTTAATAAAAATGGATAAGTAGTATACTGTAAGCACACCAAGTAAAACAGGCATATTCACTGTAGTCAGCCCAGTTTTATTATTTCTTTTTTCCCTTGTGATTATTGATATTTCTTAAAAGACAGCACATTTATTGAAATTGAAAAAATACACACTAAACCAATAATGCCCTTGTAAAAATCTGCATACTCTTTGTCAACTACATGGCCTAGTAGAGCAAATGAAGTTTCACATGGGGCTTTGTTGATATGAACCATTTTGATGGAAAGGCTCAAGTCTTCAAGAAAGCCTTATCTGACCATCACTAAGTGGTAGTCTAAAGATAAAATGTCTGTCTTGTATCTGGAGAGCTGGGGTTCAAGTCCTAGTGGAGTTATTCTTATCATTTATTTTTATTTGCAAGGTGAAGCGCCCGTTGTGTTTCAAAAAGCTTGGATACAACAATAACACATCATTATGTTGAGGCACTATTGTGCCCTGCATGACAATAAGGACAGAGATGAATGTACTGGGAAAGACAGTATAAGACTGTTAAAAAGTTATTATTTCTTATTAAAAAGAGAGAAGTAGCACAAGCACATTCACTGTAGTCACTTCAGTTTTATCATTTCTTTTTTCCCTTATGATCATTGATATTTCTTAAAAGACAGTGCATTTATTGAAATGGAAAAAATATCCATAAACCAATAATGCCCTTGCAAAAATCTGTATGTTGTATATGTTTTGTCCACTAGATGGCCTAGCAGAGAAAATGAAGTTTCACATGAGGCCTCATCTATATAAGCCATTATGATGAAAGGCCTCAAGTCCTCTAGAAAGCCTCATCTGGCCATCACTACCAATGGCATCTCTTCCATTTCTAGCTGTAAAGCAGGTATATCGACATTCTGAAAGCTCCGCAACAGATTCTCAGAGCCTGAGCCTAACCAAACACCCACACACCTGGCTTCTTAATCAACCCCAGTGACGTAGATAGAGCTAGACCGCTCACTGTTTGGCGGACAACAGCGTCGCCATGGCAAATCGGCGCTGACTTCCGGTAGTGGCAAGAAGCTGTGGCGCACTATTTGATCCTTTCAAAACACATTAACTTCAAAGTTTCCAAACAGTTTTTGATGACACGCTTTGTGTTGTTCCATCACACCAACTGATTGAAAAAGATAAAAACAAAGCACCTTTCTACGACAATCACACTCATATAATAGCAAACACAGAGCCTCCAATATCCTTCATATTTAGCCTCTTCACACGTTCTGCCTACATGAGGCTACAACAAACAGAGACCACCACACAATGACCCATGCATAATGATTGCTGAATGCTGATGCAGTGATTGTGTCAATAAAAACATTTCATACTTTCTGCAACATTAGTGTTTCACTTACCCTGTTTCATGGGCTCTAGAAAATATTCGAACCAATGCCAAATAAGAAATCTTGTTTTTTAAACAATTTTTCTCCAATTCAAATTGTTCAGTTGGACTTAAAAAGCAGCACATGCAGTAATCAAAAATTCCAAATTATGTTTTAGTGTAAAGAGGGATAGAAAATTCACCTCAAGGGACTTGGTGGTGTAGTACAGGGACTTGGTGTTTCGGCTGTGGTTTGCATGCTGGGCTGCTACGCCAGCGACCCGTGTTCGATTCCCCGCACAGCCATCTTTCCAACTGGCATGCCAGGTCTGGGACTCTGGGTGTCTAATTAATTCGGTACTGTTGCCAGGAGTACTGTAGGAAATATATATTTCATGAACAATTTGCTATAAAATGCCAGCTTTAGGGCAAAAACAAAATGTTTGAAACTTATGAAGTAGCCTATTTTCCCAGAAATAGCGTGCCAAAATTGTTTAAGAAAAGCATTTTGACGATATGAAATGCATTGCTTTTTAAAAATCTCACCAAAAGTGTACTTTTCTACATAATTTTCACAAAGTGAACAAATTACTAATTTTCAGCGCGTCCAAAGGCTTCAAAATGCCAGTGCTGGTCTAAGGCCTCCTGGCCTGGTGGTGTTCTCAACGTATCTCAAGCATTGTGACTTGATTCCACCACAGAAGTTTACTGTAACCTTGGTAAATCACGAAACACAAAGCCACATTCCGTGCTGACGTTCGGATCTGACACCACGTCTTGCCACTACCGGAAGTCAGCTCCTATTTGCCGCCTCTCAGCGGGCAATGAGCAGTCTAGCTCTATCTACGTCATAGATCAACGCTCTCTCTACCTGCCTGCCAGGAGATTGAGCTGCTGCCACACCTGTCCAACTGAACACTACCCCCATGAGTGCCACCTAAAAATCACCATTATACTTTTCCTAACCCAAATCTTTTGACTAAACAAAGAAAAAATTGAGAATGGAAAAATACTGTACATCCACACACATGCACATACACAGTCCAGTGACTTAGACCTCAACAAAAATCTTTCAGAAAACTGACATTTTTCTTGCAAATTTGTGATGTTATTGTAAATTTCTGATTTTTTTCTGGGAATTGTGTTTTTTTTTCTCAACATTTGGAAGTTATGCTTTTTCTCACAAAAATATAATGTATATCTCATAAATCTGGGACTTGCTTATAGTAAGTTTGCAATCTTTTAAGTTGTAAATGGACATCTTTTAGCATATTTTTGCAAATTTGCACTGAAATTGGTGGCTAAACTGTCATCTCTGCTGGAGTCCGAGTTCCACCCTATGCAGGACATACTGGATGCACTGAGGAGCTCATTTAGCAGCAGACTACATCATCCCAGGTGCACAACCGAGAGGTTTCGTAGGTCCTTACTACCAACGGCTGTCAGACTGTACAACCTAAGCAGGGCTGCTCGCAGAGATAGCAAAAAGACGTAACAAACTAATAGTTTTTTTGAATGCAAAAGATGCAATAGACTTACACAATGGTCCTCTCCGGCATACAACTAGGAATATACCGGTCGCTATGGAGGGTGAGAATATGTATGGGCACATAATCATACCATGTAGGATAACTAAATAGACGGTTATGCTGTTTCATCCCACCTAGCAACAATGCTCTGCACTGTGTGTGTTTATATATTTACATATTTATTCCATCTAGCTACAATGCTCAGCACTGGGTGTGTTTATATTTATATATTGTAACGTAAAAATGGATATTAATAAATAATAAATATGATCAGGTATGAATTATTTAATTTATATTGATGTATTGGAATCTGAGCTCAAATCTCATTTCATATACATCAGAAAAGTTAATAACACTCGTAAGGGGCACCAGCTTCTATCTTTAAGAAGCAATTTGATCTTTAATTTCACTTTATACCTGTTTGATCACTCAATAAATTAATCAATAATCAGTCTCAAAAATTTTCCGTGAATTCGATACCTGGGCTTGAAACAGACTCAGAATGAAATAAATTCCCAACAACTTCTCATTTTTAAATATTTATTAAACAAAATGATTAATAGACATCGAAATAATTTCATTAATCATAAAATCAATCTTGTAAATGATAGATTAACAATGTCAATATTTTCGGAACCAGGGTTAAACTGAGAAACGAATTTCTATCAGTTTGAGTTAACAGATCATCAAAAACAACGCAAATTTATGGAGAAAGTTTGCTAATTATGAAAAAGTCCTAAATTAATCTTAAGAAAATAAAAACGGAATTTTAATGAAAAGGAGAGTTATGTTAAGGGCTTCTTAATTTGCATCTGATTAGATATATAAATTAGTACCGAACCTCAAGTTTAATTCAGCAGATGAATTAAAGTTTTTTCAGCTCACGTGATCCTCAGTGATGGCAGTTCTGTCGTCCTTTTTCAGCCCAAGACTTTGTGGATGTGAGGGAAATATCTGCCAGCAGATACTTCAAGGGTTCACAGCTCGACCTTTAGATTCAAGCGGTCGAAGGAGGCTGGATTCTGGGCTGCATGACCCACAGTTGAAACGGGTCTTAGCCAGATGGTGCCGACGTCTCTTCAGAGTGATGTGGGACAGCTGTGTGTTGATCCTACAGCTGCACGTTATGTGGGAGCTGCGTCTTTCTTCAAGAGGTCTTCGGTAATAATTAAGAGATATCTAATCCGATTTCAAATTAGAAAAGAAACTTTCGGACTTTAGATAAAAATAGTTTTAGGAGGTGCTTGGTCAAGAAAAATATTATAAAAATAAAGTCAAGATTAAAGTTTACCTTAAAATTAAACAAACGGCGGTTTACAGAAAGTTTAACAAAAAGTGATAAATTAAGAATTGGAGTTTGACTCCGATTAAGAATTGAGCTCAAAGAAAAAGGAATTCCTAGGCATTTAAGAGAAGAAGAAAATACAAAGTTACATAAACAAATTATCTGCTGTGTTCAGAAAAGCGCCATGTGGTCCTTTGTTCTCCCTTGCTGTGTGTAGACAATGGAGGAGAACAGAAAGAAGGGAGCAGGCGAAAAGAGAATCCGGAGCAGAAAGAGAGTGGTGTCTGACGAAAAAGGCAAAAAGGGCTGAAACAGAGTCTCTCTCTCCCTTTTATAAGCTCTGTTGAGTTTCGCGGGATTCTGGCCTGACCGGAACCTCAGCCAATGAGCGTCCTTCGTGGGCGGGCTCGATGAACCTTTAGTCCAATAACAGGCCTTGTCTGTGAGAGACCAATAGGATGAAGAAGCTGGGGTTCCATGAAGACTGGTGACACATGATATCAGTCCACAGGAATACACAGTTTTAAATGCATTGGAATGTACTGTTACAAACTTATGTATAACTAAACTAACCTTAGTGTATCTTATAAGCAGTGCTTCTAAATCAACATGCAGGAATAAACATTCATTTAACATCAACATGCATATATATATATAAAATCACAGATTAATGCATTTCACACATATTATTGATTTTCCACATCAAACACATCAGAGTCCATCTGCATTTTCATAGTTCTGAAAAGAATGAAGGTTTAGAATTGAGTTTGTAATAATGTACTTTAAAGTTGTTTAAATCCAGCATGTCCACAGTTTAAGGAAATTAACTGAGTCGTGGATCTGTGTAGGTTTTATGGGGGCAATAAAAGTGCAGCCGGACATTGGGGAAATTCCTTAGGCTGGTTTTAACAAAAGGGGATTTCAGCTGTGGCCTGGGGGAAGAAAATCCATTTCTTTGCATTATTCCTGGATGAAACAAAAATGTCTTTAAGCAGAAAAATAATTGTTGCTGAGCCAAAGTGAGATGATGCTACAATATCTATATATTTATTCCATCTAGCTACAATGCTCCGCACTGTGTTTTTATATATCTACATATTATTCCATCTAGCTACATTGCTCCGCACTGTGTGTGTTTATATACTTGCATATTTATTCCACCTAGCTGCAATGCTCCGTACTGTGGGTATTTATATATTTACATATTTATTCCATCTAGCTACAATGCTCTGCACTGTGTGTTCATATATTCATATATTTATTCCATCCAGCTACAATGCTCTGCACTGTGTGTCTGTGTGTGTGTGTATATACAGTATATATTTTATAGTAATATGTACATATGTATATTAGCTGCTCTTGCTTGCTTGTTTGTTTTTTTTTTTCTTGCCTTCTGATTGTTGCTCTGAGTGTTGCTATCCCTGTGCTGTTGCAATCCTGGAATTTCCCCGTTGTGGGACTAATAAAGGCTTATCTTATCTTATCTTAATTATGTTTATACCTGTTGTACTAACTTTATGCTAACTTTATGAATATCCCCCCACAACCACCACCCCGCTTGTTCAAATAATTGCCTCCTGCATGTGCTTTCACAAAATAACAAAAAATGCCGTGGTTTAGAGAAATGATACACTAACCTGACTGAGGAAGGAGACGTGCTGCAGGCTGCTGTGTGACTGGTGCAGTGTGTGTCGAAGGGGCAGAGGGGGGAGGGGCATTCGGGGCTCATGTGCCAGTCACACAGAATTAACTGAATGTCAACATATAGTTATCCGACAAGAGGACACAGTCCAAGGACGGAAAATTTTTTCACACGTGGGGGGTTGTTCGGAACTCTTTATACAAAGATATAGAGTGACGATAATCAAGTCAGTGGCGGTAATGCACCTGTAAGCTGGTTGCCAACTGCCAATCAAATCTAAAAGAAGAGGAAGAAGAAGAAAACACATTTGAGTCACACAGACTGGGAGTATGGAGTGATGTTGGTGGCAGTTGCCACGGCCAAGATATATAGAGTGATGATATAGAGCGGGACCAGATAGGGTGTCATAGACGTCATGTAGACATGAAAATCTCACTGTTTGAAGAAGTAGAGGAAGATTGTTCAGAACTCCTTATAAG
Source organism: Pholidichthys leucotaenia (assembly GCA_020510985.1). Taxonomy (NCBI): domain Eukaryota; kingdom Metazoa; phylum Chordata; class Actinopteri; order Cichliformes; family Pholidichthyidae; genus Pholidichthys; species Pholidichthys leucotaenia. The sequence goes on from CM035840.1 coordinate 362,844,131, forward strand.
AACTCCTTATAGAGTAATGACCAGACAGTGTGTTATAGACATCATGTAGACATGGAAATCTCACTGTTTGAAGAAGAAGAAGAAGATTGTTCAGAACTCCTTAAAAGAACTCCTTATACAAAGATATAGAGTGAAGAAGATGAAGAAGAGGTTGCCAACCGAGACGAATTCTGACTTTTCATACATAGAGTGATGTTTACTGGGTGAAGTACGTGGCGGTAAGGACTACAGCTCCTGACCAGATACAGTGATGATATAGAGTGAAGTACATGACGGTAATACACCTGTAAGCTGGTTGCCAACTGCCAATCAAATCTAAAAGAAGAAGAAGAAAACACATTTGATCAGCAACTGGTATCTCAAATAAACAAAATCCCATCCAAAAGGGCATTTCAGAGAGCATAGTAACATAGGCCTTATAGATAATTGGTAGCAGTTGACAGCAATACAAAACCAATTAAAGAGAAAGTTGAAAGTAATCACATCATTTAAACGGCATTGCTGTATCAGTAAGAATCTCAACAGAAAGCCTAAACAAACAAAAAAGTTTAACTGTTTTTTAAGGTGGGATGAATATTCAGAAGCAAAAAAAGTGAAGTGACAACACACAAGTGCAACTCCAGACAAAACATAAGGGAATAGGGACAAAGAGAAAGGACATGGCAGGACATGTCACCTGCTGTATTTTGCCCACGTTAGACCAAGTGTGAGTCATGTGTGTGTGTGTGTGTGTGTGTGTGTGTGTGTGTGTGTGTGTGTGTGTGTGTGTGAGAGAGAGAGAGAGAGAGAGGGGGGGGGGGGGGGTTGACAAGCTCATGATGTCATCGGCTGACATTTATCTGACAGGGGCCACACAACAGATGGTGCAATGGATTGAGAATCAAAGGTGTGTCCTTCCCCAAATGTGTGCATTTGTGCGTGTATGTGGTGAGCATGGGGACACCTTTGGTTTCAGAAGTGATGTGACACTAATTGGTCCAAAAGGTTGCCAGGTTCAGGTAACACAGTCATCATGGTGGGCATCACGCCGGCTCATCATCATGGTCAAAATTTCCGCTTGCATTGGCCTCTCACTTATGTGAAGTCTTTGACTTCTTTTGTGTTGACCCTTTAGAGTTCTTTGGTTAGACAAGCACAGAATGAAGAGGTCAAAGGACACAGCTGAAAAGACAAGGAAGACTTGCACCATATTGCAAGCAGCACCTCTTTTTTCACAGAGCTGTTCTTCGGACACGGACTTATTCTAATGTGCTGAGAAATGTTATGACAATTTAGGAAACTATGACTCATCATGGAGTTAATCATTCAATTCTGACTGTACTGGAATAATATACAGTTGGTGTTTTTTTGTACTTACCCCTGTTTGTTTTGGTAATTATCTCTTTTTTTGTTGGTACTTACCATTTCTTTTAATGCCTCGATGAAACGAGGCATACAGTACTGCAGTGAATGTCAACTAGCGGCCTGCGGGCCACATCTGGCTCGCTAGAACTTTCCATCCCATCCCCAGAATATTGCTGAAGTCAGGAATGGTTTAGTTCAAAAGTTCCAATAGATAGTCAAATTTCTGAGTGTAAGGCTACTTGTCTACCAAACATGTTTTCTCCGCTCTGGGAAGCTATTTTCCATTCATTCTCTATGTAGACCAGCGTTTACAGTGCTGAGCGCCCTCGGCGCAGAAACGCTCTCGGCGGTGGCCATTTTTAATCGCGGTGCTCAGGGCACTTGGAGTTGAAAAAAGTTCAACTTTTCAGCGACTGCAGCTGAACTCGTCATGTCAGACCTTAAGCAGCCAATCAGAACTGTTGCATGGGCGGGACATAGGACACCGGTACTAGTGTGTACTCAGACTCCTGCTTTCAGTGTCATCATATTTCACATCCAGAGCTGCTAAAACACGTTTCCTGTCCATTGTTATTTAGAGACTGCTATTAAAACATCAGTAGAAAGTCTGACCATAGGAAAGTGGAAGTGCTGAGCTGAAAGCTGTTGCTGGGATACAGGGCACATACTTTTTTTCCCCAGAGCGCAGCGCACAAACGCTGAAAGCAAATGCTCAAAGCGGTCTGGCGACAAAAAACTCATATGGTGGACACACAGCCTAATGAATGCAGCATCAGATTATTTGCAGCCCTCTTCCTGGACAGCGGGAGAGTCAGGAGACAGGCCAGTTGTAGCTGTTCTGCAGGTAACCTACACCTTGGCTTTTATTAGTATTATTACACAAAATGCTGAATATTTTGGGGTCTTTGTGAAATTATTCGGTATAGTAGAGAATGCATACCTGCCAATATTTAGCTTTTAAAAAAATGTGGAAGTTTTCACTGGAGTGTGGGGAGTTTGGGTATAAAAACTTATATATTATAACAGAAAGGACTGTGTCACTTTAATTAATTTTATGAATTTAGTTTTGTTTATTTTTTTGAGAATCAGAGTTGAAATCATTGTTCTATTTTGCCTGTGCTAATTAAGTTTAAAACAGGTCACAGTGTATATATGAAAAAGTCACTATTTTACCACAAGCTTTTCAAATTCGTTACGAAAAACATAGTAAATTAATTTTAAAATGGACATACATTTAGTGAAAAATCCACAGATGTGGGGAAAAGTAATAAATTTACAAGAAAAGTGTTTAATTTATGAGAAAACTCCTTACAAATTTATAAGAACAAATCTCAAATGTACAATATTCCTAAATTTACATTGGCAAAAGCAAAAATAAGGAAAAAAAGTTCACAGTTTAAGTGACAAAAATCTTCCAAATTTACAACAGAAAAATCCTTAATTTACAAGAAAACTGTTATAAATTTGAGAAAATCCCTTAAACTGTCAAGAATATAATCACATCTCAAATAATTTTTTAACCACATGCTTTTTTGCTCTTAGTCACAGTCCTCAAAAAATAAGTCAAAATTAATATATCAAAAAATAATATAAATTACTTAGGATGCAATGCTGGAGGTTTCTTCCTGCTAAAAGGGAGTTTTTCCTCTCACCATCACCACATGCTTGCTCACAGGGGATCACCTGATTGCTGTGTTCTTTCTGCAATCGTGGGTTTTTCCTCTACCGTTTAACAGTGCTATGAGATGACTGTTGTTGTGAAATGGTGGTATATAAATAAAGTTGAACTGAACTGAATTGAATACAATATTAATTATATTTTTTTGAGAGCATCTGGCCCTCAGAGTGCCTGCCGAGAAAAATTCTGGCCCTTGGACAATCGTAGTTGATGTCCCCTGCAGTAGTGTGGCAGTGCGTCTGTGTGTTAGTGTGTGTGCGTCCTCAATGAGGCATCGGCACCATAGTGCTTTTATTTTTCCCAGTACTTATCCTGTTTTTTACAGTGCATGTAGTTTTTGGGTGTTACTTACCCTAATTTTTTTTTTTTTTTTTGCATTTACCATTTTCCTCAGTTTCTTCCCCATTAATTACTTTGTTTTTATTATTTAAAAATTTTATTATTTTTGATTAATAAAAAGACACAGCTCGTGGACTGGAGAAACACTAAATAAACTTAACACAAGAAAAATAAAAACTATCTATAAACTGGAGAAAAAAAAAAACTACGCGGTGCAGGGAAAGCAGGAGAACACAAGGTGATCAATGATCACAGGAGACACAGGGAACATCCATCCATCCATTTTCTTCTGCTTAATCCTTTTTGGGTCGCCGGGGAGCTGGAGCCTATCCCAGCATCTTTGGGCGAGAGGCAGGGCACACTCTGGACAGATCGCCAGTCCACCGCAGGGCCAACACAGAGAGACAGACAACCATTCACTCTCACAGTCACACCTAAGGACAATTTAGAATCCCCAGTTTGATGCCAATTAACCTAACTTGCATGTTTTTGGCATGTGGGAGGAAACTGGAGAAATCCCGGAGTAAACCCATGCAGACACGGGAACATTCACACACAAATGATACAATGATGCTATGAGGTGAGGAAGGACAACACTAAAGCTGGATTCATACTGCATTTCCTCTTTGGTCCGCTTTGATCCGCATCTGCTTTGGACGAGGCTGGCAATAGTGGTTTCAGATATGGGCCACATGGGTGGTTGCCCAGGGTAGCATCCATAGGGGGCGCCATGAGAATGAGGAAAACAGATTCATAGTTATTGTTCTCATCTTATTTGTGTCAAATGGGCGCCCTCTACAGGCAGGATGCTCCTTTCCCTATCTGCAGCACAGTCACACCCTTCTCCACCTCCTCCCTTCTATCACTCCAGTCACATTTAAAAACTAATTTATTCTCCAGGTAACTGTGGAAAATCAAAACTGATTTGTATGTAATCATGCCGCATATTAAATAAATAAAAATGTGTAATCATACAGTGACCACTGCTGAAACTAAAAGTTAGTTCCATAAACTATCAGATCTATTGTGTGTGTGAGCGGTATGATGTGCGCTTATACTGTATATATTTGAATTACATACGTATACAACTGTTTGAGTTATATATACAGTGGGGCAAAAAAGTATTTAGTCAGCCACCAATTGTGCAAGTTCCATCCATCCATCCATCTTCTACCGCTTTTCCGGAGGTCCGGGTCGCGGAGGCAGCAGTTCAAGCAGAGAAGCCCAGACTTCCCTCTCCCCAGCCACCTGCTCCAGCTCTTCAGAGGGGATACCAAGGCGTTCCCAGACTAGCTGGGAGACATAGTCTCTCCACCGAGTCCTGGGTCTGCCCCGGGGTCTCCTCCCAGTGGGACGTGCCTGAAACACCTCAAGTGGGAGGCGTCCAGGAGGCATCCTAATCAGATGCCCATACCACCTCAACTGACTCCTTTCAATGTGGAGGAGCAGCGGTTCTACTCTGAGCCTCTCCCGGATGACTGAGCTCCTCACCCTATCTCTGAGGGTGAGTCCAGCAATCCTACGGAGAAAGCTCATTTCAGCCGCTTGTATCCGCGATCTCGTTCTTTCGGTCATTACCCAAAGCTCGTGACCATAGGTGAGAGTAGGAACGTAGATTGACTGGTAAATCGACAGCTTTGCCTTAGAACTAAGCTCCCTCTTCACCACAACAGACCGGTACAACGTCCGCATCACTGCAGATGCTGCTCCAATCCGTCTGTCGATCTCTCGCTCCATTTTCCCCTCACTCGTGAACAAGACCCCAAGATACTTAAACTCCTCCACTTGGGGCAGGAGCCTGTCCCCAACCCGGAGAGGACAATCCACCTTTTTCCGGCTGAGGACCATGGACTCGGACTTGGAGGTGCTGATTCTCATCCCAGCCGCTTCACACTCAGCGGCAAACCGTCCCAGCAAGAGCTGTAGGTCATTGCTGGATGAAGCCAACAGGACAACATCATCTGCAAACAACAGAGATGAGATCCTGTGGTCACCAAGCATGACACCCTCCATTCCCTGGCTGCGCCTAGAAATCCTGTCCATAAAAATTATGAACAGGACCGGTGACAAAGGGCAGCCCTGGCGGAGTCCAACTCTCACTGGGAATGACTCCGACCGAGTGTTGGCAATGCGAACTAAACTCTCACAACGGTCGTACAGAGACCGAATAGCTCGTAACAACAAGCCCGATACCCCATACTCCCGAAGCACCCCCCACAAAAATCCACGAGGGACGCGGTCAAATGCCTTCTCCAAGTCCACAAAACACATGTAAACTGGTTGGGCAAACTCCCACGAACCCTCAAGAATTCTCGAGAGGGTAAAGAGCTGGTCCGATGTGCCACGGCCAGGACGAAAACCACATTGCTCCTCCTGAATCCGAGGTTCGACCAACGGCCGGACTCTCCTCTCCAGTACCTTGGCATAGACCTTCCCAGGGAGGCTGAGGAGTGTGATCCCTCTAAAGTTGGAGCACACCCTCCGGTCCCCTTTTTTGAAGAGAGGAACCACCACCCCGGTTTGCCATGCCAAAGGCACTGCCCCCGACCTCCACGCAATGTTGCAGAGGCGTGTCAACCATGACAACCCAACAACATCCAGGGCCTTGAGGTACTCGGGGCGAATCTCGTCCACCCCCGGGGCCCGGCCACCAAGGAGATTTTTAACCACCTTGGCGACCTCAGCCCCTGTGATAGGCGAGTCATCCCCCTCGTCCCCAAACCCTGCTTCCTCTGTGGAAGGCGTATCAGTGGGATTGAGGAGATCCTCGAAGTATTCCTTCCACCGCCCGACGATATCCCCAGTTGAAGTCAACAGTGTCCCATCCGCACCATACACAGTGTGGACGGGGAGCTGCTTTCCCCTCCTGAGCCGCCGAACAGTTTGCCAGAATCTCTTTGAAGCCGACCGAAAGTCTTGTTCCATGGCCTCACCGAACTCCTCCCATACCCGGGTTTTTGCTTCAGCAACCACCCGAGCTGCACTCCGCTTGGCCTGCCGGTACACCTCAGCTGCTTCGGGAGTCCCACAAGCCAACCAAGCTTGATAGGACTCCTTCTTCAGCTTAATGGCCCCCCTCACCACTGGTGTCCACCACTTGGTTCGGGGGTTGCCACCACGAGATGCACCGACCACCTTGCGGCCGCAGCTCTGGGCTGCCGCTTCAACAACAGAGGTGGAGAACATGGCCCATTCAGACTCCATGTCTCCAGACTCCCTCGGAATGTGGTTGAAGTTCTTCCGGAGGTGGGAGTTGAAGACCTCCCGGACAGGGGCCTCAGCCAGACGCTCCCAGCACACCCTCACTATACGTTTGGGTCTACCAGGTCTGAATGGCTTCCTCCCCTGCCATCGGATCCAACTCACCACCAGGTGGTGATCAGTTGACAGCTCTGCACCTCTCTTTACTCGGGTGTCCAAGACATACGGTCGCAGGTCTGATGATACGATAACAAAATCGATCATCGACCTGCGGCCTAGGGTGTCCTGGTGCCAGGTGCACATATGGACACCCTTATGCTTGAACATGGTGTTCGTTATAGACAGACTGTGGTTAGCACAGAAGTCCAATAACTGAACACCACTCGGGTTCAGATCGGGCAGGCCGTTCCTCCCAATCACCCCCCTCCAGGTTTCACTGTCGTTGCCCACGTGCGCATTGAAGTCCCCCAGTAGGACAATGGAGTCTCCAGGAGGAGCACCCTCCAGCACCCCAGTCACAGACTCCAAAAAGGGTGGGTACTCTGAAACATCATTTGGTGCATAGGCACAAATGATGGTCAGGACCCGTTTCCCAACCCGAAGGCGCAGGGAAGCAACCCTTTCGTCCACCGGGGAAAACTCCAATATAGAGGCAGCAAGGTGGGGCGATACAAGAATACCTACCCCTGCTCGTCGCCTCTCGCCCGGGGCAACTCCAGAAAAGGCCAAGCTCCAGCCCCTCTCCAGGAGACTGGTTCCGGAACCGGAGCTGTGTGTTGAGGTGAGGCCGACTATATCTAGCCGGTATCGCTCAATCTCGTACACCAGCTCAGGCTCCTTCCCCACCAGAGAGGTGACATTCCACGTACCAAAAGCCAGTTTAGAAAGCTTGGGATCAGTCCGCCAAGGTCTCCGCCTTTGACTGCCACCTAATCCACATAGCACCGGACTTCCATGATCCCTCCTGCAGGTGGTGAACCTACTGGAGGGCGGACCCATGTAACTCCTTCGGGCTGAGCCCGGCCGGGTCCCATGGGTGGAAACCCGGCCACCAGACGCTAGCCTTCGAGCCCCTCCCCCAGGCCTGGCTCCAGGGTGGGGCCCCGGTAACCCCATACCGGGCGGGGTACACTGAATCCTTGATATACAATTTATCATGAGAGTCTGTTGGATCGTTCTTCGTCTGGCCCTTCACCCAATTGTGCAAGTTCTCCCACTTAAAAGATGAGAGAGGTCTCCAATTTTCATCATAGGTATACCTCAACTATGAGAGACAAAATGAGAAAAAAAAAATCCAGAAAATCACATTGAAGGATTTTTAATGAATTAATTGGTAAATTCCTTGGTAAAATAAGTATTTGGTCAATAACAAAAGTTCATCTCAATACTTTGTTATATACCCTTTGTTGGCAATGACAGAGGTCAAACGTTTTCTGTAAGTCTTCACAAGGTTTTCACACACTGTTGCTGGTATTTTGGCCCATTCCTCCATGCAGATCTCCTCTAGAGCAGTGATGTTTTGGGGCTGTCGTTGGGCAACATGGACTTTCAACTCCCTCCAAAGATTTTCTATGGGGTTGAGATCTGGAGACTGGCTAGGCCACTCCAGGACCTTGAAATGCTTCTTACGAAGCCACTCCTTCGTTGCCCGGGCGGTGTGTTTGGGATCATTGTCATGCTGAACTCAGAACTCAGAACTCAGAAAAGATTTATTGCCAAGTACATTCACAGTAAACAACTGATAAACATACGAGGGATTTGACTTGACACTAAAAACGACATAGTTGACATTTTCAGTGACACGGCAGCATCAGTGACGCGCCTGTCAGCAGACAGGGAACAGGAAGCATGAGGGAGGAAAAGGATAAACACAATAGGAGAGAGAAAAAAAGCATTGTTTGTCAGAATACCCGTCATAAATGATTAATATTATGATTACAAGAAAAAAAGCTCTCAATGCACAAGTAGCAGACAATAGAATCTATACAAGGACATAAAGAGAGCAGTGAATGAATAATCTTCTCATCAGTATAGTGAGTCAGTGTGAGTGTGGTGTTGAGTGAGGGTGTTTATATCTGTTAAGAACAACAAAGTCTCTTCAGCAGGTGATGTTATGTCTACCGTCTGGCAGAGGCTTGTGTCCTTGCACAGCAGATGGTAAAGTTTGCCAGACAGCTGGCTGTCCATGAGAGTCAATGCTGCTCACATGTTTTGAAAACAAAAACTGCAGATAATCTGGAGGACTGTGATTGTAAGGGCAGGTCAAATGAGTCGAATAGTACTGACTTCAGAGAAAAAAAACTTTATATTCTCTTACAGATTCAGTACTTAAATCCTTCATTGCTGGACGTTGAAATCATCATGGACGGCTCTCAGCGTGATCATGATGTAATCCATTTTCCTAGACAGTTCTCCATTAGCCGCTGTCAGAGTCCTGCCCAATTGGTCAATTTGATGGTTAAGCCTCGCCGGGTCAGCATTTTGATAGGCTCCGTCCATCTTCATCAATTTACGGTACACCAGAACAATCCCAGATCCAATCAGTAGAATTCCGATGACCATTGCTACGAAGAGGTATAAATCTTCAACATCTTCGATAGAGAGATCACACAGACACAAGAGTTCCAATTACTTGTGTCCTTCAAATAGCCCGCGGCCGCTGTTCCTGCGGGGCAAACTGCCTCCCCCGGGGCACTTTTCCTCATTGAAAAAATAGTGTCAATTGCGTTCAAAGCCCAGCTTATTAAATCCATAATTTCGTTCGATAATCAGCAGTTGAGACACGCAGACAGACGATAGCAAGCTGGGATCCAGTCAGTTAGGGGAGGAGAGAGATAAAGAGCCGGAGCTGGAGAAAAAGCGTCTGCTCTCTTTGGGAGGCGGAAGTGAAAGACCCAGCCACGTTTCATCTTCAATGCCCTTGCTGATGGAAGGAGGTTTTCACTCAAAATCTCACGATACATGGCCCCATTCATTCTTTCCTTAACATGGATCAGTCGTCCCGGTCCCTTTGCAGAAAAACAGCCCCAAAGCATGATGTTTCCACCCCCATGCTTCACAGTAGGTATGGTGTTCTTTGGATGCAACTCAGCATTCTTTCTCCTCCAAACACGACAAGTTGAGTTTTTACCAAAAAGTTCTATTTTGGTTTCATCTGACCATATGACATTCTCCCAATCCTCTTCTGGATCATCCAAATGCTCTCTGGCAAACTTCCAACGGGCCTGGACATGTACTGGCTTAAGCAGGGGGACACGTCTGGCACTGCAGGATTTGAGTCCCTGGCGGCGTAGTGTGTTACTGATGGTAGCCTTTGTTACTTTGGTCCCAGCTCTCTGCAGGTCATTCACTAGGTTCCCCCGTGTGGTTCTGGGATTTTTGCTCACCATTCTCATGATCATTTTGACCTCATGGGGTGAGATCTTGCGTGGAGCCCCAGATCGAGGGAGATTATCAATGGTCTTGTATGTCTTCCATTTTCTAATAATTGCTCCCACAGTTGATTTCTTCACACCAAGCTGCTTACCTATTGCAGATTCAGTCTTCCCAGCCTGGTGCAGGTCTACAATTTTGTTTCTGGTGTCCTTTGACAGCTCTTTGGTCTTGGCCATAGTGGAGTTTGGAGACTGGCTGTTTGAGGTTGTGGACAGGTGTCTTTTATACTGATAATGAGTTCAAACAGGTGCCATTAATACAGGTAACGAGTGGAGGACAGAGGAGCCTCTTAAAGAAGAAGTTACAGGTCTGTGAGAGCCAGAAATCTTGCTTGTTTGTAGGTGACCAAATACTTATTTTACCGAGGAATTTACCAATTAATTCATTAAAAATCCTTCAATGTGATTTTCTGGATTTTTTTTCTCATTTTGTCTCTCATAGTTGAGGTATACCTATGATGAAAGTTGGAGACCTCTCTCATCTTTTAAGTGGGAGAACTTGCACAATTGGTGGCTGACTAAATACCTTTTTGCCCCACTGTATATATAGGGCAAAATACTATATATATATATATATATATATATATATATATATATATATATATATATATATATATATAAAATATATAATATATATACAGTATATAATATATATATATATTCCTTTCCTCCATCTCACGGAGGAAAGGAAAAAAGGAAACGATGGTACAGAGTGACTTCCGTGCCATTGTTAATTTAATGAAAGTTTGCACAGGCATCATCCTCTTTTCCTGAAGTTTCAAACTCATTCATGTCTGTGTGTTGCATTCGTGCACACTACATTTATTTATTTCATTTACTGGTTTATTTGACAGGGATATTGTACATTAATTCACATTACTGTAAAATGCACCAGAATTAGTCAAAATGGCTTCATCCGCAGTCCCTGGACAGATATTAAATTGTCATCCTAAAAAATAAGGCAAGGCTACATTATTATTTACAAAAATCATGAAACCATTCAGCTGATTTCTCAGCCCATTCTTCACCTTTTTTTTCTTTCTGACATAACTAACTGGGCATCAGTTGTGATTGATGTCTCCCTTTTTACCAAGCAGCATTACTATCGTGTGCATTTTGGCTCACACACACAGGCTTTGGTCAGTGCAAAACTTAAACTGTCATGATCACAATTCACTTTAGATAATGCACTTCTTTGCATTAAAGGGATGGGAAGCAGCACTTTGGACTGGATTATCCAAAACACACCTCTGAATGATTAGGCCAGCCTCTTTGCGTATGCGCTCGCGGAAAGTTCGCTTTTACACCGTTGTGATAAGGAAATGAACTTGGAAACACCCATAAATGCGTTCTGCATCACTGACAGCTGATCAACCGACCCTGTTGTTGTAATACGGCCCAATGTCTTTCTGCAAGATAATTCATTAAGCATTGTCAATATTCATTACAAGCAGAGTGAAGCATTTCAAACTGTTATGATTTGATATTGATGATTACTGGTTTTGCAGTCATCAGTATTAACCACACCACTGCTGAGCAACTTTCATACAGTGATGTCACTGAAAACTTTGTATCAAGGAAGACAAGAAAGGTCAGTCTTTAGACTGAAGTTGTGTGTGTGTGTGTGTGTGTGTGTGTGTGTGTGTGTGTGTGTGTGTGTGTGTGTGTGTGTGTGTGTGTATGGGGGGGGGGGATCCCAGGGAGACAGTCTGCCCAGGGTGTCACACAAGCCAGGACCGCCCCTGGAGGCTGGCGCACACACAGCTCTGTATCCACCTTATTCCTGGGGGTGCTGCAGTAGGAACAATTATGGCCGGAGCTTCCGGTTTCGGCTGAAGTAGTGTTAAATTAGTCAGTAAGAGTGGAGTAGCACGGGCATTTAAAAATAGCATTTTTAAAAGTTTTTCTAATTCATTTTAATGTGTAGTCCACATACATGTTTTGCACTCAAGTGGCAGCTAATTTCAGCACTTGCAGTTTTTATATTTTTTGAATGTTTTGGCGTAGTTCTGGTACTTGTTGCTGGTGTTCGTGGTTGCGCCATAGACTGTTTAAATGGAGGCTTCTCACCGGCAATGCATAGATCATGCACTGAAAACGATAAAGGACTGTTGGTGTGATCGGTGGTATAGACACAGTACAGACACAGCAGCATCAGGTACGTTTTCACTTATATGAATGTCACAGATCTGACGTTTATGTGTTATATATGTCACCAGAATGTGTGGCACATATGTTTGGTTCATATTTCCCACAAGAGTGTGGCACATATGTCTGGTTCATATCTCCCACAAATGTATGGCTTATGTGGATTGGGGCTTCACGTCTGGAGGAACAAAAAGTCTGGATCGACGGGGGCCGACAGGAGATGTCGAGGAGGTGTGAAGTCGGACCCTTGTCTCAGAGAGGAGGCCCTGGGGGGTTTCCCGGAACACCAGAGAATAAGAGACAATGGTGAATCGTCAGAGACTTGCATTGTGATTGAATGTTTGCAGAAGCACCATGTGACTTGAGTTCTTAATCCCCCGGAGGTATAAGAGTGTGATGTATCATGATTCTGCCTCTTCTTGCTTTTTGAGAATGTTGGAATGATTGTGTTCTGCAATAAAGCCGAACCTGAGGAATACACTCATGTCTCGTCATTGAACACATCTTCCACACTGGTGACCCACGACAAAGAATGAGCAGAGAGAATTCTCCCAAGCGGAGCTCATCAGAGGCTGGCCTGATGGCTGCCTCCACGCTCCGGCTGCCCGATTTCTGGCAGCACAGCCCGCGCTCCTGGTTTAGCGCGGTCGAGGAGCAGTTCAACCTCCGGAGAATCTCAAAGGATGAAACGAGGTTCTACCATGTGGTGGCGAAGCTGGACAGTCACACGGTCCAGAGGGTGGAAGACCTGGTTAACCACCCACCGGACACCGACAAGTACGGCGCATTGAAGGAGGCGCTGATCAGCCATTTCACCCCCTCGGTGCAACAGCGAGCAGAGGGGCTCCTAGAGTTGACGGAGTCGGAGAACGACAGACCGGCAGACCTGATGGTGAAGATGCTGAGACTGAAACACTCCGAGGATGGCAAATTTATTTTCGCCCACCTTTTCCTCCGGACGCTGCTGCCAGCAGTGAGAGTGACCCTGGCAGACTCACCCCGATTGGCCAAGCGGCTTGGCAAGGATGCGCAGCGACTCGTCGATGCCCACAAGCGGGGCGCGGTTTCGGCCGCAGCAACTGAGCAGAGGACAGCGCCCGGAGATGGTTTGGAGCCAGTGGTGGCGGCGCCAGACGAACCGACGACGGCGGCGACAGGCGCCAGGCGACGCGGAGCTGAAGACGGCCTGTGTTTCTACCACCACCGTTTTGCGGAGAGGGCACACAGATGTCTCCCACCGTGCCGCTTCAAGCGTCAGGGAAACGCCAAGACCAGGGGCCGGTAGCAGCTGCGTCCCTCGGAGAAGAAAATAAACTGCTTTACCTGACAGATGCACACTCGGGGAAACAATTCCTCGTGGACACGGGCTCCCAGCTGAGTTTCGTCACGCCTACCTACGTGGAACGGCTGATGCCGTCTAAAGCTCCCTGGGTGTCAGTATCAGCAGCGAATGGCTCAGCGATTAAGACCTTCGGTGAGAGGACCATGCTTCTGTCCTTACAGGGCCGTTCATTTGAGTGGACCTTTATTGTAGCGGCAGTCAGTTTTAACATGTTAGGGGCTGATTTTTTGTGCTCACATGGTTTATTGGTTGATCTTGCTAATAGACGTCTGGTTAATGCACTTTCTTTTCATTCTATCCCCTGCACAGCTCGTGTGGCTCCGCCGACTGCACACGCCAACGTCACAGCTGCGGGTGGTAAGTTTCATGCTCTGCTCACTCACTTTCCAGCACTCACAGTCCTAAAGTTTTCAGCGACAGTGGCCAAACACGGGGTGGAGCATTTTATCACCACCACTGGGCCGCCCGTTTTTACAAAAGCCCGGCGCTTGGACTCAGCTAAACTGGCAATAGCGCGCGAGGAATTTGCCAACCTGGAAAAACTGGGCATAATTAGACGCTCGAACAGCCCCTGGGCTTCCCCGTTACACATGGTCCCAAAGGCTGATGGTTCGTGGTGACCTTGTGGCGATTTCCGCAGGTTGAACAACGTCTCAGCACACGACCGCTACCCGATTCTGCACATCCAGGATTTCTCAGTTCATTTGGCGGGGGCGCGCATTTTTTCTAAAATACTCTTGGTGCGCGGCTACCATCAAGTCCCTGTGCGCGCGCAGGATATTCCCAAAACCGCGGTAATAATTCTGTTTGGCCTTTTTGAGTTTTTGCGCATGCCGTTTGGGTTAAAGGGCGCCGCGCAAACTTTCCAACGCATGATGGATGCTGTTTTACGCGACCTGCCTTTCGTGTTCGTCTATTTAGACGACATATTGGTAGCCAGCACGTCTGAGGACGAACACGAAACCCACCTCACAGCGGTTTTTTGGAGACTGGCAGAGCACGGGTTGATAATTAACCCAGCGAAGCGCCAGTTCGGGGTGGCGCAAATCGATTTTTTGGGGCATCGCGTTTCGCCAGAAGGAGCGGTTCCCCTGCCGGAGAAAGTGCGCGCAATAACAGATTTCCCCCGACCTCAAATGATAAAAGCACTGCAGGAGTTTCTAGGAATGGTTAATTTTTACAACCGGTTCCTTCCGAGCGCAGCGCGGCTTATGCAGCCACTGTACGCGGCACTAAAAAAACAAAAACCCACGAATAAGGTCGAATGGTCTCCGGAGTGGGAGCGCGCTTTCTCCCAGGTCAAATCAGCCCTTGCAAGCGCCGTTTTGTTAGCGCACCCGGTTCCAACAGCCCGTTTGGCGCTCACCACCGACGCTTCGGACCTAGCGGTGGGGGCAGTCATTGAACAGTGTGTGGCAGGGACCTGGCAGCCGTTCGCGTTGTTTAGCAAAACCTTGCGCGATAACGAGCGTAAATACAGCGCGTTTGACAGGGAGCTTTTAGCCCTATACTTGGCCATCCGCCATTTCCAGTTCTGGCTGAAGGGCGTCGTTTCACCGCTTTCGTGGACCACAAACCGTTAACTTTTGCGATGGTCAAGATCTCAGAACCTTGGTCAGGCCGACAACAAAGACAGCTAGCCGCAATATCGGAGTTCACCACCAATATCCAGCATGTCGCAGGCAAACACAATGTAGTGGCAGACTGTCTCTCACGTGCTGTGGCAACGCCAGGCCACGTGGGGGCAGACTCGGTGGCTGTGGGCCAGGGCAGTGACGCGGGAGCGCGCGCAGCCCCGGTTCACGTAGGTTTGGATTATGCAGACATGGCTGCGGAGCAGGTTGGTGACGCGGATGTGCGCGCGCTCCAGTCTGGACCAACAGGGTTAAGGCTGGAGCACAGGGTGCAGCAAATAGGTATGCCCCCCTTAATATGCGATGTCTCCACGGGTCGGCCTCGTCCCGTGGTTCCAGCCACGTGGCGCTGCCGCGTTTTTGACTCGGTCCATTCGCTGGCGCACCCAGGGGTGCGCGCATCGGTCAAGATGGTGGGGGAGAAATTTGTCTGGCCGGGGTTGCGCAAACAGGTCAAGGAATGGGCAGCAGCTTGTATAGCGTGCCAGAGGGCTAAGATACACAAGCACACGAGGGCCCCTTTGGAGCCTTTTCACATCCCGGCTAAGCGGTTCGATCATGTGCATGTTGATCTGGTGGGACCGCTTCCCTCGTCGCACAGGCACACACACCTTTTGACGATGGTGAACCGCACCACACGTTGGCCGGAAGCGGTACCTCTGGCGTCAACAACGGCGGAAGAGATTGCGTGCGCGTTTTTAACAGCTTGGGTCGCGCGTTTTGGAGTTCCGTCGGATATAACGTTAGACAGAGGCCCTCAATTTGTTTCCGAACTATGGTCGTCTATGGCCCGCAGCTTAGGGGTGAAGGTACACCGCACTACCGCGTATAACCCGCAGGCCAACGGTTTATGTGAACGCTTTCATAGGTCATTGAAAGCAGCCCTCAGAGCATCGCTCACGGATACAAATTGGGTAGACAAACTGCCATGGGTTTTATTGGGGTTGTGTTCTGCACCTAAGGAGGATTTGCAGGCCTCCCCAGCGGAGTTAGTGTTCGCACAACCTCTCCGTTTGCCGGGGGAATTTCTTCCGGAAAATCCTGCGCCAAATTGCCCCCCCGCTCAGCTGTTGCAGAGCGGCACAGGATCAAACACGCTGCCTAGCCCAGTGCATCACAGTTTTCCACGCGTTTTTGTGCCAGAGGCTTTGAAAAACGCAGAGTTTGTTTTTGTTAGACATGATGCACAAGGCCCAGGGCTGCGTCCACCTTACAATGGACCGTTCAGGGTGCTGGAAAAAAAAATGAGAAGCATTTTTTGCTAGATTTGAGGGGCAGAAAGGAGCTAATTTGCATAAACAGACTCAAGCCCGCTTTTGTCTTGGCGGATGAACGCGTGCAGTTGGTGAAAGCCCCCCGCCGGGGCAGGCCATCGAGAAGGCATGCTCCAGAGCTCCCACAGAGATGTGCTAACAAATCTAATCCCCAGGTGCGAGGAGACGCTGCAGACGCAGCGAAGCCGGCCTACAGCAGATTCGGCAGGAAGCTAAGACCTAAGAGATTGGGGGATTGATTGTTGGTTATGTGGTAATGTTTTTCCTGTTATGCATTTACGAGTATGTTTGTCCCATGTAGACGTTTGGGGGGGGGGTCATGTGGCACATATGTTCGGTTCATATTTCCCACAAGAGTGGGCACATATGTCTGGTTCATATCTCCCACAAATGTATGGCTTATGTGGATTGGGGCTTCACGTCTGGAGGAACAAAAAGTCTGGATCGACGGGGGCCGACAGGAGATGTCGAGGAGGTGTGAAGTCGGACTCTTGTCTCAGAGAGGAGCCCCTGGGGGGTTTCCCGGAACACCAGAGAATAAGAGACAATGGTGAATCATCAGAGACTTGCATTGTGATTGAATGTTTGCAGAAGCACCATGTGATTTGAGTTCTTAATCCCCCGGAGGTATAAGAGTGTGCTGTAACATTATTCTGCCTCTTCTTGCTTTTTGAGAATGTTGGAATGATTGTGTTCTGCAATAAAGCCGAACCTGAGGAATACACTCATGTCTCGTCATTGAACACATCTTCCACACATGAAGTAAAATCATAAATTAAAAATAGTAACAATTTGCTTCCTAAGACTTAATGATTTAAGAAAGATATCAAACAGTTTTTTTTGGGTGGGGGGGGTTACATTCGTTGCACTGCCTTGGAACGATATGGACTTCAGCATGCATTAATTTTTAAATAATCACAAAATATAGGTCAATAAAATTCTGAGCAATTGTCAGAAAATGTCTGTACGTGTTAAGTTAAATAGCAAGCATTTGTGGCATGACAGCAGCATGCGCATTTTAATTTTGGGGTAGAACAAACAGGGCAGCGCGGTGGTGGAGTGGTTAGCACTGCGGCAGCACAGCAACTCACCCTTGCCCGGGGGATCCTGGGTTCGATCCCAGCCCCCGACCAGCAGTGATCTGTGTAGAGTTTGCATGTTCTCCCCGTGTCCGCGTGGGTTTACTCCGGGATTTCTCCGGTTTCCTCCCACATGCTAAAAACATGCAAGTTAGGTTAATTGGCATCAAAAACTGGGGATTCTAAATCGTCCTTAGGTATGACTGTGAGAGTGAATGGTTGTCTGTCTCTCTGTGTTGGCCCTGCGATGGACTGGCGATCTGTCCAGGGTGTACTCTGCCTCTCGCCCAAAGATGCTGGGATAGGCTCCAGCCCCCCTGCGACCCGAAAAGGATTAAGTGGAAGAAGAAGGATGGATGGATGGATGGTAGAACAAACAGCTGCAACTGTTTGTATTTACGCTGACAAAAACACCGAAGCACGGTGTTGTGGTTCTTTGTGGCTCTGACCAGATTCTACGTCTGCTCCAAGGTAAATTTGATTATGTCCAGCATATTTTAACAAAATGCAGCCGACTTTATTGCACTGGAGACATTGATATATCTCAGAGCTTTTATTTGTTTACAGCGTTAGCATCTTAGCAGTGGCGCTAACAAATGGAGCTACTGTCTGCGAGGCCACTTTTTAAGGTCATCTTCCAATCCCTAGATAGATGTGGAAAGTGGTATGATTATATTGTGGAGTGTGTAAATGAAGAGGCAGATTCATGACAGACGATTTATTACACACTCACATCTCACAAGCACAGAATGGACTGACTGGTTACAGCAAGCTCTCCTCTCTATATCCCAAGTCACACTTCACAAGTTTCATGGCACTTCACCTCACACAGCATGATATTTACACTACACTGCATTCAACCCCCTCTGTCCTTCCTGGGCATTGTTCTCCCATGCTTATTCCCTGTCTCTGTCTGAGGTGCTAAATAACCTGACTTCTCCAAGGTCCCAACACCCCCCCCCCCCCCCAGCCTCTAAGACAGAACATCAGTCCACACTAGCTTTTGGCTTCAGTCTCCTCCCATATCTGCTGTAACTGGGGTTTACCACCTCCGTGGTGCTGCTGTGATGGTGGGGGGCTGCTGGGAGCGTGTCTGACTGCGGGTGAGCCGTGGGGGGGGGACTTCGTTCTGCCCGTGTGGCTGCTCTGGTGAATCGTTTCCCTGGGGGGTTCTCCTTGGGGGTCTTCCACGCCGAGGGGCCCTAGCCAACAGCACTTGCTCATCCGCCACTACAAAGGCGGGTTTGAGTCTGTCTATGCCAATTTTCTCCCGTCTACCCCCCAAGTCTAGCACAAAATGCTTATCCCCTTTTTCCCACTCTCTGAACGGTCCATCATAGGGTGGGCGCAATGGAGGGCGGTGGGCGTCGTGTCTGATGAACACGAACTGCGCGTTCTTCAAAGTTTTAGGCACGAAGGCACGCGGAAAACTGGTGGGCAGGGCCAGGCAGCATGCCTGTGTTTGCGCTACGCTGCAAAAGCTGAGACAGGCAGCTGCCCGGCGCGGGATTATCTGGTAGAAATTCCCCGGGCAGCCGTAGCGGCTGCGCAAAAACGAACTCTGCCGAGGAAGCTTCCAAATCCTCTTTTGGTGTGGAGCGCAACCCCAATAAAACCCACGGCAACCTGTCTACCCAATTTGCATCCGTCAGTGAAGCCCTGAGTTCTGCTTTCAGTGATCTATGAAAATGCTCGCATAACCCATTGGCCTGTGGGTTGTACGTGGTTGTGCGATGAATTGTAACACCCAGGCTGCAGGCCATCGCGGACCAGAGGTCGGAAACAAATTGAGGGCCCGTCCG
The DNA here is from genome assembly GCA_020510985.1 of Pholidichthys leucotaenia. Taxonomy (NCBI): domain Eukaryota; kingdom Metazoa; phylum Chordata; class Actinopteri; order Cichliformes; family Pholidichthyidae; genus Pholidichthys; species Pholidichthys leucotaenia. Next base: position 362,863,406 of record CM035840.1, read on the forward strand.
ACAGGACTCCAAAATGTGCCACCCATGCTGTTAAAAAAGCGCGTGCTACGTCCGCGGACGTGGTTGCCGCCAGCGGGACTGCTTCTGGCCAGCGCGTGGTGCGGTCCACCACTGTCAGGAGTGTGACAGCGGGAGGGGGCCCACAAGGTCCACGTGCACATGGTCGAACCTTTTAGCCGGTAACGGAAACGGCTCCAAAGGAGCCTTCGTGTGTCTGTGTACCTTGGCTCATTGGTATGCCACGCAGGCTGCAGCCCACTCTTTTACTTGTTTGTGTAGGCTCGGCCACACAAACTTCTCTCCCACCATTTTGACTGACGCGCGCACTCCTGCGTGCGCCAGAGTGTGAACCGACTCAAACACATGGCGGCGCCACGCGACCGGGACCACCAGACGCGGGTGTCCCACGGAGACATCGCAGATTGGGGGGGGGGCGCCATCTTGCAGCACCCTGTCCTCCAGCCTTAACCCTGTTGGTCCAGACTGGAGCGCGCGCACGTCTGCGTCGCTAATCTGCTCCGCGGCCATGGCTGCGTAATCTATCCCCACGTAGACCGGGGCCACCACAGCATGTGAGAGGCAGTCCGCCACCACATTCAGTTTACCCGACACATGCTGAATATCGGTAGTAAACTCTGAGATCGCAGCCAGCTGTCTCTGCTGCCGGCCCGACCACGGTTCTGAAACCTTGGCCATCGCAAACGTTAGTGGCTTGTGGTCTACGAATGCGGTGAAGCTGCGCCCTTCCAGCCAGAACTGGAAGTGGCGTATGGTCAGGTGGAGAGCCAGCAACTCCCTGTCGAATGCGCTGTATTTACGTTCGCTGTCGCACAAAGTTCTGCTGAAAAAGGCGAGCGGCTGCCAAGCCCCAGCGACGTGCTGCTCCACGACAGCCCCTATGGCCACGTCTGAAGCGTCGGTGGTGAGCGCTATCCGGGCCGTCGGGTCCGGATGTGCCAGCAGTGCGGCGTTCGCTAGGGCTGCTTTAACCTCCGAGAACGCCCGCTCTCGCTCCGGGATCCATTCGACTCCATTCGCGGGTTTCTGTCTCTTGAGCGCGGCATACAATGGTTGCATGAGCTGCGGCGCACGGGGAAGGAAACGGTTATAAAAGTTCACCATCCCCAAAAATTCCTGCAGTGCCCTGACCGTCTGAGGCCGGGGAAAATCTGCCACAGCGCGCACTTTGTCGGGCAATGGGATCGCTCCTTCCGGAGAGACGTGGTGCCCCAAAAAATCAATCTCTGTCATGCTGAACTGACATTTCGCCGGGTTGATTATCAACCCGTGCTCCTCCAACCTCCGGAAAACCGTCGTGAGGTGGGTTTCGTGTTCGTCTTCGGACGTACTGGCTATGAGGATATCGTACAGGTAGATGAACACAAACGGGAGGTCACGCAACACTGCATCCATCATGCGCTGGAACGTCTGTGCTGCACCTTTTAACCCGAATGGCATGCGCAGGAACTCGAATAAACCGAATGGAGTTATTACCACTGTTTTGGGTATGTCCTCCGCGCGCACTGGGACCTGGTGGTAACCGCGGACCAGGTCTATTTTGGAAAAAATGCGTGCTCTGGCGAGGCGAACGGACAAATCCTGTATGTGGGGAATTGGGTAGCGGTCGTGTGCTGTGGCGTTGTTCAACCTGTGGAAATCACCGCACGGTCGCCACGATCCATCAGCCTTAGGGACCATGTGTAGCGGGGATGCTCATGGGCTGTTCGATCGCCTGATGATGCCCAACCTTTCCAGGTTGGCGAACTCCTCGCGTGCTATGGTCAGTTTAGCTGCGTCCAAGCGCCGAGGTCTTGCAAAAACGGGCGGCCCGGTGGTGGTGATAAAGTGCTCCACCCCGTGTTTAGCAATGGCCGCCGAAAATGTTGGGACCGTGAGTGCTGGGAACTGAGTGAGCAGTGCGTGGAACTTACCGCCTGGAACTGTGACACTGGCTTGTGCTGTTGGCCGGGTCCCTCGAGCTATACAGGGGAGAGATTCAAAGGACAGTGCATTAACCAGGCGCCTGTTAACAACATCCACAAGTAAACCATGCGCACACAGAAAATCAGCACCCAGGAGCGGGCAACACAGTGCTGCTATGATAAAAGTCCACTCATACGAGCCGCCATGTAGGTATAAGGTCAGTGTTCTCTCACTGAACGTCTTAATCTCTGAGCCGTTTACTGCCACCATTCCGGGGCCGCTAGGTCCTGCCAGCCGGTCAGCGTAGGACAGCAGGATGACACTCTTCTGGGCTCCGGTGTCGACGAGGAAGCATCTCCCCGAGCGCGAGTCTGTCACGTAGAGCAGCTTGTTCTCTTCACCGGCGGTCGCAGCTGCTATCGACTGCCGGCCTTGGCGTTTCCCGAGCACTTGAACTGGCATGGTGGCACACATCTGCGCGCGTTCTCTCCGAAGCGGTGGTGGTAGAAGCAGAGCGTGTCTCTCTGGCGCTCGTTGGCCCCCGCTGCCACTACCGTCAGTGGCTTCTCGCCTCCCCTGATCGTCTCGCTGGGCTCCGCCGCCGCCGCGTTGACTGTGATCGCCCTGGTGGTGAGGATGATCCTGTCTGCCTCCTGGGCTAGCGCACGGTAGTCACGCACGGCCAGCAACGGCGAATTGGCCAGAACCGCTCTTGCCTCTGTTGGAAGGTTCCGGAGGAAAAGGTGGGCAAACAGAAAGTGCCCATCGTCCGTGCCCGTCAACGCCAGCATCTTCTCCATCAGGTTGACGGCCGACCCATCTCCTAACTCGGTCCGCGCCAGGAGCCTCTCCGCTTTCTCACATTCCGAGCGCGTGTAACGCCGGGTGAGTGCAGCCTTGAGCACCTCGTATTTGTTGTGGGCTGGTGGCTGATCGAGCAGGCTCGCTACCTGCTGGGCTGTGCGGGAGTCCAGCGTTGCTACCACATGGTAGAACTTGGTGTCGTCTGCCTTTACTCCCCGGAGGGCGAACTGGGCCTCGGTGTGGTGGAACCAAGAGCGCGGGTTGTGCTGCCAGAAATCCGGCAGTTTGACTGAAACCACACACGTGTTGCTGGGGGTTACAGTCCAGGCTGTCTGTGGAATGGCTGCTGCGTCTCTGGGGCTTCTCGACCCGGCCGGCTCCGGGGTTCTTGCCTCGTATTCTATAATACGTCTTGGGTCACCAGTGTGGAGTGTGTAAATGAAGAGGCAGATTCATGACAGACGATTTATTACACACTCACATCTCACAAGCACAGAATGGACTGACTGGTTACAGCAAGCTCTCCTCTCTATATCCCAAGTCACACTTCACAAGTTTCATGGCACTTCACATCACACAGCATGATATTTACACTACACTGCATTCAACTCCCTCTGTCCTTCCTGGGCATTGTTCTCCCATGCTTATTCCCTGTCTCTGTCTGAGGTGCTAAATAACCTGACTTCCCCAAGGTCCCAAAATATTACTGTTTTTGAGGTGCAAAAGGCTGTGTTCCTGCATTTCTGATGTTGAAGTCATTGTTTTTTAACAAGGAAAAGTGTCCCGTTTCAGTGACAACCATACGTTCTAAACTAGTACCGGAAATTGTAACCGTAATTCATGCAAGGTATTATGGAGCCTAGAAATAAGGTAGATATGCTTCACTTTTTTCGTCGACCAGGTCAAGCGGTTGACGCATGCGCACAAAAGTTATTTGTAGTTTCCCCCCAGCCCTATGGGTAGTGCAGATGCACTAACACGGCAATTTGTTTACCAGGTATACAGATGTGCTCATAAGTTTACCTAACCTATTTTTTTGGCCATTTTTCACAGAATATGAATGATAAAACAAAAACTTTTCTTTCACTCATTAGTTAGTGGTTGGGTGATGCCATTTATTATCAAACAATTGTGTTTGCTCTTTTTAAATCATAATGACAACAGCAACTATCCAAATGACAATGATTAAAAGTTTACATACCCCGGTTCTTAATACCGTGTATTGCCACCTTTAAAATCAATGACAGCTTGAGGTCTTTTGTGATAGTTGTGGATGAGGCACTTTATTTTCTCAGATGGTAAAGCTGCCCATTCTTCTTGGCAAAAAGCCTCCAGTTCCTGTAAATTCTTGGGCTGTCTTTCATGAACTGCACATCTGAGATCTCTCCGAAGTGGCTCAATGATATTGAGGTCAGGAAACTGAGATGGCCACTCCAGAACCTTCACTTTTTTTCTGCTGTAGCCAACGACAGGTTGACTTGGCCTTGTGTTTTGGATCATTGCCATGTTGGAATGTCCAAGTGTATCCTATGCGCAACTTCCGGGCTGATGAGTGCAAATTTTCTTCCAGTACATTCTGATAACATGCTGCATTCATCTTGCCATCAATTTTGACCAAGTTCCCTGTGCCTTTGCAACTCACACATCCCCAAAACATCAGTGATCCACCTCCGTGTTTCACAGTAGGGATGGTGTACTTTTCATCATAGGCCTTGTTGACTCCTCTCCAAATGTAGCGTTTATGGTTGTGGCCAAAAAGTTCAGTTTTGGGCTCATCACTCCAAATAACTGTTCCAGAAGTTTTGAGACTTGTCTCTGTGCTGTTTGGCGTATTGTAAGCAAGCTGCTTTGTGGCATTGGTGTAGTAATGGCTTTCTTCTGGCGACTCAACCATGCAGCCCATTTTTCTTTAAGTGCCTCCTTACTGTGCATCTTGAAACACCCACAGCACTTTTTTTTCAGAGTCCTGGATGTCAGTTGAAGTTATCTGAGGGTTTTTCTTTTCATCCCGAACAATTTTCCTGGCATTGTGGCTGAAATTTTTGTTGGTCTACCTGACTGTAGCTTGGTTTCAACAGAATCCCTCATTTTCCACTTCTTAATTAGAGTTTGAACACTGCTGATTGGCATTCTCAATTCCTTGGATATCTTTTTATATCATTTTCCTGTTTTATAAAGTTCAACTATCTTCTCCCGCAAGTCCTTTGATAATTCTTTTGCTTTCTCCATGGCTCGGAATCCAGCAACGTCAGTGCAGCACTGGATGAAACATTCAGAGGTCTGTCAGGATCCCAGAAACTCATAGACTTTTTAATACACACCCACTAATTACAAGTAAACAGATCACAGGTGAGGATGGTTACCTTTAGTAGCCATTTAAAACCGTGTTGTCAGGTGTGTGTAGAGGAACAGACCCAAATGCCAAACTCCGGTTTACAAAGTTTATTTGGCTGAACACCACTTTCAGCTCAAATAACAAATAATAATCCCAAAAAACAAATGGGCAAAACAGGCGGAAAGAAACAAAATCAGACTAGATTTACCAGACAAACTGAAGCATGGGCAAACGCCAAAAATGATGAGGACGCCGTGCCCCGAAGAGGGGCGGAGCTCCTTAAGAAACAGATGGGCAGGTGGAACATAATTACAAACAGGTGCGTGCACTTAGCAAATTAACAAGCACAAATCAGACAATGCCAAAAGGGAACTGAGGACACTGTCAAAATAAAGACTAAAACAGGAGATCATGACAGGAATAACCACAGTGATGACAACTCAGGATAATAATAATAAAGATAACCACAAGAATAAACTTAAAGCATGAGCCTGGTCCTCCGACCAAGCTCAGACCTAAACATAGCCCCACCCCTACCCCCACCCTTAAGGGGTGGTTCCCAGACACCCCAAGACATACCACAGCAAAAGAGTCCAACATCCCCCGAGGGAGGGTGGCGGGGGCACAGGCCAGGCGGGCTGGAAACAAATCCTTTCCCTTCCCCACATTGTCCAACAAAAAACACATTTTATGGGCAACAAGGTCCAAGGCCCCAAAAATAAACAAGATGGGCCAGGTGGTCTTCCATTGGCCCACGGCCATCAGATCAAGGAACAAGGTGGATCCAGGGGCCTACCCAAATCTATGGGTCCCCAGACTGGAGTACGTGGTGGATCTGGTGGCCTACCAAAGTCCATAGACCAACAGACAGATGAACACAGCACATCAGGCTGCCTACCACAGTCCAGGGGCCACCAGACAGATGAACACAGCACCGTGGGGGCATTGATCTCCGGAGCTTTTAACACAGGAGATAATGACAACATAGGTGCTCTCTCCTCAAGAGATAACACAGTAGTTTTAACCCCAGGAATTAATGACAACATAAACTCTGGAGGAAATGAAAACACAGGAACTTTAACCTCAGAAAGTGACAATATAAACCCTCTAAACTCAGAAGATGGCAACACAAATCCTCCAACCTCAGGAGGTGACATGGGAGCTCGTTGCTCCGAACACCACAAAAGAGCCTTTTGCCCTGGAGACCATAAAGGAACTCTTCGCTCTGAGGACAACAACAAAGGAGTTTTAAACCTCATAAGAGCTTCTGGTTCTGGCAGGAACATCACAGCCTTATGCACTGGAAATAATACAGAAACTCTAAGCTCAAGGGATAACGCGGGAATCCTTAATTCAGACACAGATAACAGAGGCGTTTTTAGCTCAGGGGACACAGATAACACAGGAGTTTTTAGCTTAGGGGACACAGATACAGGAATTTTTATTTTAGGGGACACAGATACAGGAATTTTTAGCTCTGGGGACACAGATACAGGAATTTTTAGCTCAGGGGACACAGAGACAGGAATTACTAGTTCAGGAAACATCAACACAGGAGTCTTTGCTTCTGAAGCCAATAGCAGGGAAGATTTTAGCTCAGACGACAGTGATACAGAAGTCTTTAATTCACAAACAGCTGACAGGTGAGTTATTAGTTCCATAGCCAGCGATGAAGGCGCTTTAAGCTCCCCAGCAAGTGGCTGAGACACACAGCCCTCAGAAACAGGTGACAGAAGCGTGCCGGACTCACGAACAAGTAATTGCTGCGCATCAACCTCAGAAATAGGTGACAAGGGCGCACAGACTTCAGGGACAGATGAAGGCAGTGCGCAGTCCTCCAGAGCGGGTGACAGCAGCACACTGAATACAGGAACAAACTGTTGGAAAACATTGCTCTCCGGAGCTGATAACAGCGACTCACAGGGCTCAGGAGCAGGTGTCAGTGGCATGCTGAATACAGGAAAAATCTGGAACAAACAACGGATGCGCCCCGGCCCCTGTAACAAGTGATGGATGTGCCCTGGCCTCAGGAACAGATGATAGATGCACACCGGCTTCAGGAACAGATGATGGATTCGCACCAACTTCTGGAACAAATGGCGGGTGCGCACCAGACTCTAGAACAGATGATGGCTCCTCCTCTTCTGGTGCGAAGCTGAATTTGTCGGACTGCAGGAAATTGCAGTGGAAAGCAGGAATCTCTTCCCTCAGATGGGGCTTTTCTGCCGCTATCCGATGAGCCCGTCTCTATGCGTCATCCCTCCATGCCGCGCTCTCCCTTCCGTCCATACTCAGGTAGAAGGTGTAACATTCACCAATATCCCAGATGAGGTCCCGCAGCTCCAGGCAATGGATGCCACCCTCAGGCATGGGGCTTGGGGAAGAGGAGAGAGGAGAGCAGAGGCAGGTGAGGGTGAAGATATGGAAATAGCAGCAGAGAAAACAGCAGAGACAGGTGGGGTGAATTCAGCAGCCCCCCCCCCCCCATCGGGAGCAAAGCAAGACCTGTCATTAATGGAAGTGAAAAAATGAGAATACAGTACATGCCTAGTCTCCCGCTCTGCTGCTGATGCGCCAGATGACTCTCACCGAGTGGCTGCAGAGATGGGCTGGCGGAGGGTTATGGCCGTCTGAGCTGGAGCTACGCCGGAGTGCTGGGAGGAGCGGCGCCAATGCCCCTTCCATAATTCCATAATCAACACTCCTCCTCTGGGTCGCAAGAGCTGTGGGCTGTAGCCACGAGATTCCGCAGGTGGATCATGGCATTAATTTGGTCTCGCATCAGCAGCATGCAACTGACCATTATGAGCAAACCTAGAAGTCCGCTGGGTTCTCACGGATGGCATCCTACTGTCAGGTGTGTGTAGAGGAACAGACCCAAATGCCAAACTCCGGTTTGCAAAGTTTATTTGGCTGAACACCACTTTCAGTTCAAATAACAAATAATAATCCTAAAAAACAAATGGGAAAAACAGGTGGAAAGAAACAAAATCAGACTAGATTTACCAGACAAACTGTAGCGTGGGCAAACGGCACAAATGATGAGGATACCGTGCCCTGATGAGGGGCGACAGGTGTGTGCACTTAAATTAACAAGCACAAATCAGACAATGCCAAAAGGGAACAGAGGACACTGTCAAAATAAAGGCAAACCAAAACAGGAGATCATGACAGGAATAACCATAGTGATGACAACTCAGGGTAATAATAATAGTGATAACCACAGGAATAAACTTAAAGCGTGAGCCTGGTCCTCTGACAAAGCTCAGACCTTAACACGTGTGTGTCAGCTTGTGTGTATGTTATCAGGCCAAAACTTCCAGGGTATGTAAACTTTTGATCAGGGTCATATGGGTAGTTTCTGTTGTCATTATGATTTAAAAAGAGAAAACACAATTGTTTGATAATAAATGGCTTCACCCAACCATTAACTATAAGTGAAAGAAAAGTTTTTGTATTATCATATTATCTAAAAAATGGCCAGAAAAATCATAAACTCCACCAGGGTATGTAAACTTATGAGCACAGCTGTAAACACAATAGCGACGCACATTTTTTGTAGCAGCAACAATGGCATTGTTTCAAGTATGCAGCATGAATCCATCTTAAACTCACACATACACACAAACTCACATGCGCACACACACACACACACACACACACACAAACTCACATGCACGCGCGCGCGCGCACACACACACACACATTTTAAACTTTTTTTTGAGTTTTTATTTCTCAAAATGTCCAAATATCCAATTTTCTCACCAACTGGTTTTTCTTGCAACTTTTTCTTGGCAAGTTTATTACTTAAACAAAAACAAACTTTTGCCATGTTTCACCTTTTCCCCCTTATATTTTCATGATTTTTATTGTACATTTGCAGCTATCCTCTCACTGATGGATGCATGTCATGAGCAGGGTTTTAGTTTTTTCTTACCCTGCTCCCTGACGTGGCTCCTTTTCCCTTTATTATTTCTTTTGTGTATGTCGTCTGTCAGGTTCATGTGTCAGGCTGCTGAGAGCCTTGGGGTTCACCTGCTTCCTGACAGCCGACAGCCACGCCCCCTCCTCCTGTCAGGGTCACAGCTGCTTGTCATTTGTGTTTCACTCAGCACACTCACTCACTCACACACATGCTGCACTCAGCACACGCACACATCATTCATTCTCACTCACATGCTCACACACCCACGCACTCAATACACACACTGGCATGCACTCAGTTGATTAATCAGTTGCAGTATTTAAGTTTTGTGTTCACTGATGTGCATCACCGGGTCATTGTTCATTCCTCACAGTGTTTGTTCCCCTCAGTGTTGAACTTAACTGCCTGTGCCGCTATCGTTGGATCATTTGTATTTCCACCAGCTTGCTCATGCCATTTTTGTTCCACTGGGTCAGCTACTTGGGACTGCCTTGGACTGCTCCAGCTATGTAAGTTTTCCTATTTTTGTCCACACCCTACCAGTCCCGTCTGGAAACGCCTGGGTTCCTCTGCCTCCCTCCGCTCATAGTTCTGCCTGTGCCATTCCTCCATGTTCCGCTTCCTCAAGAGCTGTAGAGCGTCCTGACTGTCTCCCTTGTTTTCTGGTGTCATTCATCTGTTTGATCCTGAATTGTCCACATGTTTGTCGTTAAAGCACATTCAACTCACTGCTGCGTGAGCTGGTTGCCAACCTCCAATCAAATCTAAAAGAAGAAGAAGAAGATTTCGTATTCAATTCCCACATGCAATGCTTTTTACGCATGCATATGACAGAGCATCTCACTGAATTAGAATGTCATCAAAAAATTGATTTTTTTCAATAATTCAGTTCAAAAAAGAAACTCATATACTGTATAGATTCATTACACTCAGAGTGATATATTTCAAACGTTTATTTCTTTTAATTTTGATGATTATGGCTTACAGCCAATGAAAACCCAAAATTCAGTTTCTCAAAAAAAAATAGAATATTACATAACATTTATTTAAAAAATGGTTTGTTTGTTTTTTAAATTCAAAGTCAGCACAGTCGTTTACTAGGAAATTTTAGAACACTTCATGCTTCCCTCTTCTGACAAGCTTTATGAAGATGCTGATTTCATTTTCCAGCACGACTTGGTGCCTGCCCACACTGCCAAAAGTAGCAAAACCTGGTTTAATTACCATGGTATCACTTTGCTTGACTGGCCAGCAAACTCTCCAGACCTAAACCCTAAAGAGAATCTACAGTCATATGAAAAAAATTAGGGCACCCTGTATAAGCCTGTTTTTTGTTTTTTAACATATTTGGACAGATGTATATTTAATATCAACTAGTACATACCTGTGCATGGCTGTGCATGCCCATAGAAACCAAGTATAAGCAAGTATTTCCGCATGCTCTTAGAAAGCAGGTGTGAGCAAGGGTGTAAGCAAGCATGTCAGCACTCATTCAGTGATGCCTGCCTTTGATTTTTGATGGTGTCATCGTGAGTCCTATGATCTGTGATGATGTCATAGGGAGTCATGATCATGAGTCATGCCTGCGTTTGATCTTGGAAGCTGTCCTATGTCCTGTGATCATTGATGATGGCATAGCGAGTCCTATGATCCATGCATTTGATCCTGGTTTAAATTAGTGTGTCCTATTCTTAATCAGGTGATGAGTATCTCTTGTTTGGTGAGTGATGGTGTATATGACTTCATAAAGACATGAAGGCAGGCATCGTGAGTGATGGTCTATATGACATCATAAGGACATCAAGGCAGGCATCATAGGACCTCATGCCTACATCATAGCTAGCCAGTCCTATTGTGTATATGACGGTGTTGCGAGTCCTATGTTGGCAGATATCATAGGATCCTTGAGTCCTATGTTGCCTGATATCATAGGATCATCATAGGACATCAGGCTGCCATCATAGGCCGTCCTATGATGTGCTCTGATCGTGACACACAGACATGATGTACTGCTTCAAATGGCTGTGGTTTAAAGTAGTGTGTCCTATTGTTAATCGGGTGATGAGTAAGCTTTCCAGATGTACACTGAAACTAACAAGAGATTTCTTGAATGTATAGAGTGATATTTTGTAAGATTTCCAGAATTACTGCTGCAAATGGGTGTGTTTTAAAGTACTATGTCCTATTGTGTATATGATGGCATCGTCCTTTTGTCTATATGATGGCATCACAAGTCCTGATGATCTATATGACATCATAAACACATCAAGGCACAGGGACATCATAGGAGCATCATAGGCTGTCCTATGATGTCCTATGATCGTGACAGACAGACAGACAGACAGACAGACACACACACACACACACACACACACACAGATTTCTTGAATTTATAGAGTGATGTTAAAAATACTAGGAGATTCATGTAATACAATTAAACAATTAAAAATGAATTAAAGACTTTTTTCAAATTTTCTGTAAAATGTAATTCTAAACAAATAGTGAGGAATAAATTAGGACACCCCCCCCATCTTTTTTAGGACACCCCCACATTCATTCCCACTTAAAATGGCTAAAATAAAAGTTAAAATGCAAATAAAAACAAAAATTAAAACTGCAAACAGTGTTGAAGGGCCCTCGCACATTCTTAGCTACTTGGGGTGTCACGCAACTCAAAATGCTCATGTCATTGGGTGAAAAGAGCACCGATTGATGACTGAAACAACATATTGTGTAGCATCCCATCATCAGAGTTATAAACCTTTTATTTTGCAGCGAGAGGGAGCCCTGGCAATATGCCATTTTGCATTATGGGAGTCTTCAGTGTCAGCTACCTATATATGACAGTCACCTCAACCTATGTTCAAGATTTCATGACTCCAGGTCATTCCTAATCCTCCAAATAAGATCAAGGATTGAATGGTAAGGAGGGCGTGTCCATGGTAACACGTGTGATGTCATGCTAAAGTTGATGTGCAGTTATGATCATGCCTGTGGTCTGATGAATCTACGAAAATTTCACATCATTCTGGCAAGTGACCCGTGAGTAATAAATAAAACAGTTTTCAGCAATTCTTTCGTTAACCACTATGTGGCGCTATATCTTTTGTCAAGTATTTTAATGTAGATGAGTTCGTGGTGGGACTATTTTCCATCATGGAAAATTTGGTGGACATCGGACAAGTATTGCCCAAGTTACAGCTGTTTGAAGTTGAAAGGGGAGGAGTCAAACTTTGCCATGGCACCCTGGCCACACCTTTGAGATTTTGACTTAATTTATGCAATTTTTAATGGCTAATGCCTATAGATACCGCCATGTAAAAATGAGCTCAATCGGAGCAGGTCCCTAGGACTAGTTTGTTTAAATGTGAGGTGTGACTTTTTTCCGAATTGGAGGTCGGGCGACTTTGAGGCAAGATGGCGGCCTTCCATTTGGCGGTGGGTATGGGCCACACTTATGTTTTTTGCATATCTTGAGGTGATGCACACCTCACCCAAATTTTATGTCTCTGCAGCAAAGTTTACGGTTGCCTGTGTCCATAGACCTTGTATGTTTGGCCTCTCCCACAAAAAATAGGGGTGGGGGCACCTATCTTTTCCACTTTATCGAATTTTTCGCCGTGTCTGAGGGGTTAGCCAAAAAAAATCGCGTTTTGGTTAATGTTCACAGGGTGAAAAATGTGATCATTTAGGCGGAAGCATAATAATAACAAGAAACAGAACAATTACAATAGGGCTTTCGCCGACTGACGTTGTCAGTGGCTCAGGCCCTAATAATAAATAAACAGAGCAATTACAATAGGGCTTTCGTCGACTGGCGTTGTCAGTAGCTCAGGCCCTAATAAATGAAACAATTACAATAGGGCTTTCGCTGACTGGCATTGTCAGTGGCTCAGGCCCTAATAATAACAATAAACGGAACAATTACAATAGGGCTTTCGCCGACTGACGTTGTCAGTGGCTCAGGCCCTAATAAATAAACGGAGCAATTATAATAGGGCTTTCACTGACTGACGTTGTCAGTGGACTCAGGCCCTAAAAAAAAAAAAAAAAATAAAAAAAATAAAGCTGCCTGCAGCTGTAAGCGGGCCCTCTCCCACCGCACAACCGCGTACCTCGGCGGCCATCGTCCCTAGCTGGCTCAGAAAATTTCCCGTCATTGTGGCAAGCGCTGCATGAGTCATAAACAATTTGGCACAGTACTTCTTTGAGCAGTAGGTGGTGCTCTATCTCTTGTCAATCATTTTTATGTCGGAGTGTGTGAAGTGGGACTCATATCCATCATAGAAAATTTGGTGAAAATCAGACAAAGTTTGTCCAAGTTACAACTTTCTGGTGTTCCATGGCGAGGAGTCAACCTTTGCCATGTTGCCATGGCAACACTTCCCTGTCAGTAATGTGTTGTCCACCCACATAGGACTATATTTGACAGTCACCTGAACCTATGTTTCAGATTTCATGGCTCCAGGGCGTTCCCAACCATCCCAACAAGATCACGGATTGAATTGCGAGGAGGCCGTGTCCATGGTAAGACCAGTGACGAAATGCTAATGGTGATGCGCAGTTATGATCAACCACGTTGTTTGATAAACCTCAGAAAATGTTCTGTCATTCTGGCAAGTGGTATATGACTAATAAATAAAATAGTTTTCAGCAATTCTTCCTTTAACCACTGGGTGGCGCTATATCTTTTGTCAGATACTTTTAGATAGACACATTCAGGGCGGGACTATTTTCCATCATGGAAACTTTGGTGGACATTGGACAAGTTTTACTTGAGTTACAGCTGTTTGATGTTGTCAGCGGAGGAGACAAACTTCACCATGGTGTCATGGCCACACCTTTGAGACTGTGACTCACATTTGACAATTTTTTATGGCCATTGCCTATAGATGCCACCATGTGAAAATGAGTTCAATGGGAGAAGGCCCCCAAGAGGAGTTCGTTCAAATGTGAGTGGTGTAGTACTTCCCATGAGCAGTAGGTGTTGCTGTAAGTTTTGTCAAGCATTTTTATGTAGGAGCATGTGGGGTTGGACTAATATCCACCATAGAAAATTTGGTGAAAATCGGATGAAATTTGTCCAAGTTGGAACTTTTTGATATTCCATGGCGAAGAGTCAACCTTTGCCATGTCACCATGGCAACACTTCCTTATCAGTTATGTGTTAGTGACCCATATAGGACTACAGATGACAGTCATCTCTACCTATGCTCCAAATTTCATGACTCCAGGACCTTCCAAACCCTCCCCACAAGATCACGGGTTGAATGGCAAGGAGTGTGTTCCCATGGAAACAACTGTGATGTCATGGTAAAGTTGATGTGCAGTTATGATCATCCCTGTGGTCTGATGAATCTCAGAAAATTTCACGTCATTCAGGCAAATGGCGTGAGTAATAAAGAAAAGGGTTTTCAACAATTCTTCCTTTAACCATTAGGTGGCACTATAGACTTCTATGAATATTGTCCTATAGAACTGTTTGGACTGATATCCATAATATTGAATTTGGTAGAAATCCAACAATGCATACCAGAGTTATTACCATCAGAATGGTCATAGAATGATCATGGCGAGGCATCAAACTTTGCCGCACCCCTATGGCCAAACAGTCGAGCTTTTAGAAAAGTTTTCAATATCTTTTAATGGCATATGGGTATAGATGATTGTCACCACAAATGAGCTCAATCGGACTAAAACCCTAGGATGAATTCGATCAAATGCGCGTCACCTGCGCGAGGTGGAAATCAGGTCACTGCCACTTCGTGCCAAAATGATCAACTTCCTGTTGGGTGTAGACCATCACTTCTATGGATTTTTTTTGCATGTCTTGACATGATAAACATCTCAATCAATTTTCATCTTTCTACACGAAAGTAAGCGTGTGCCACTCCCCATTGACTTCACGTGTTAGGTGACGCTGTAGAGCCATTTTTGTGAGGTCATTCATATTTCATCCAAAATATTCAATTTTTCGCCAGTCTTGAGGTCCCTGCAAAGAATGGTCATAGAATGATTATGGCGAGGCATCAAACTTTGCCACGCCTCAATGGCCAAACCGTCGAGGTTTAAGAAAACTTTTCAATAACTTTTAATGGCACATGGGTATAGATGATTGTCATCACAAATGAGCTCAATCGGACATAAACCTTAGGAAGAGTTCAATCAAATACGAGTCAATAGCGCGAGGCGGAAATCAGGTCACTGCCACTTCGTGCCAAAATGGCCAACTACCTGTTGGGTGTAGACCATCACTTCTATGGAGTTTTTTGCATGTCTTGACATGATAAACATGTCACCCGATTTTCATCTTTCTACGCAAAAGTAAGCGTGTGGCACTCCCCATTGACATCACATGTTAGGTGGCACCGTAGAGCCCTTTTTGTGGGGTCATTCACATTTCCTCCAAAATATTCAATTTTTTGCCATTGTTGAGGTCCCTGCAAAAAATGATGTTTTCATGCACGATGACTACCCCAAAAATGAGATCTTAGATGGAGAAGAAGAAAAAAAAAATTCTAACAATTACAATAGGGCTCTCGCCCACTGACTTTGTCAGTGGCTCATTCCTAATTACAATCGGGCTCTTGCCCACTGATGTTGTCAGTGGCTCGGTCCCTAATTAAAGCTGCAAGCAGCTATAAGTGGGCCCTCAACCCCAGCACATCAGCAGACCCCGGTGCCTGTCGTACCTAGCTGGCTCAGATAATTTCCCGTCATTTAGGCATGCGTTGCATGAATAATAAAGTAAACTGTTTGGTACAGTACTTCCTGTGAGCAGTAGATGGTGCTTTAACTTTTGTCAATCACTTTTATGTAGGAGCATGTGGGGCGGAACTAATATCCATCACAGAAAATTTGGTTAAAATCAGACAAAGTTTGTCCAAGTTACAACTTTCCAGTGTTCCATGGCGAGGAGTCAACCTTCGCCATGTCGCCACAGAAACACTTCCCTGTCAGTTATGTGTTGCCCACCAACATAGGACTACATCTATCTACTTCACCTCAACCTGTGTTCCAGATTTCATGACTCCAGGTCGTTCCCAACCATTCCAACAAGATCATGGATTAAATGGCGAGGAGGGCGTGTTCATGGTAACAGCAGTGATGCCATGCTAAAGGTGATGTGCAGTTATGATCAACGAGGTTGTCTGATAAACCTCAGAAAATTGCACGTCATTCTGGCAAGCGGCGCATGAGTATGGCATATGAGTTATGGCATATGAGTTATGGCAACTTTCTGTCCATTGGCGGTAGGGGGCGCTGTTGCTATGTATCATTCTTTATTATAGAAATCATCAGTATTGGCTACCTATTCACCACACAAAATTTGGTTGAAATCAGTCAATGTTTGCCAGAGTAAAAGCCATTGGAAGGGTGATGGGAATGACAAAATACTAAATTTTTTGCCAGTCTTGAGGTCCCTGCAAAACAATGGTGCGTTTTCATGCACGTTCACTACCCCAAAAATGACATCTTAGATAGAGAAGAAGAAAAAAAAATTCTTACGATTAAAGCTGCAAGCAACTGGAAGTGGGCCCTCACCCCCACACAACCACGGACCTAGGCACCCGTCGTACCTAGATGGCTTAGAAAATTTCCCGTTGTTGCAGCAAATGCTGCTTGAATAATAAAGTAAACTGTTTGGCACAGTACTTCCTGTGAGCAGTAGGTGGCACTATAACTTTTGTCAATCATTTTTATGCATGAGCGTGTGGGGTGGAACTAATATCCATCATAGAAAATTTGGTTAAAATCAGACAAAGTTTGTCCAAGTTACAACTTTCCGATGTTCCATGGCGAGGAGTCAACTTTCACCATGTTGCCATGGCAACACTTCCCTGTCAGTTATGTGTTGCCCACCCATATAGGACTACATGACAGTCATCTCAACCTGTGTTTCAGATTTCATGACTCAAGGTTGTTCCCAACCATCCCAACAAGATCACGGATTGAATAGCGAGAAGGGCATGTTCATGGTAACAGCAGTGATGCCATGTTAAAGTTGATATGAAGTTATGATCAACCAGGTGGTCTGAAAAACCTCAGAAAATTGCATGTCATTCTGGCAAGCGGTGCGTGAGTATGGCATGGGAGTTATGGCAACTTCCTGTCCATTGTCGGTAGGGGGCGCTGTCACTATGTGTCATTGTTTATTAAAGAAATTATCAGTATTGGCAACCTTTTCACCACACAAAATTTGGTTGAAATCAATCAATGTATGCCAGAGTAAAAGACATTGGAAGGGTGATGGCGATACTACAAACTTGGCCACGCCCCTTCCGCCAAACCGTTGGGCATTTCGAAAAGTTTTCAACAGCTTTTGATGGCACATGGGTATAGATGATTGTCACCATAAATGCTACCAATCAGACTAGATTTCTATGAATACTGTTCTAAAGAACTGTTTGGAATTGGACTGATATCCATAATATTGAATTTGGTTGAAATCCGACAATGCATACCCGAATTACTGCTGTCAGAATGGTCATAGAATGATCATGGCGAGGCATCAACCTAGCCATGCCCCTACGGCCAAACCGTCTAGCTGTAAGAAAAGTTTTCAATAACTTTTAATGGCACATGGGTATAGATGATTGTCACCACAAATGAGCTCAATCGGACAAAAACCCTAGGACGAGTTCGATCAAATACACATCAATTGCACGAGGTGGAAATCAGGTCACTGCCACTTCCTGCCAAAATGGCCGACTTCCTGTTGGGTGTAGACCATCACTTCTATGGAGTTTTTTGCATGTCTTGACATGATAAACATCTCATCCAATTTTCATCTTTCTACATGGTGGTGTTCAGCTGACCAACTGCCTGCACAAGCTAACATCCAAGAGATATGGGATGCCCAGAAAGTACCTCAAGACTGGAAGGATGCAAGTATTGTGCCTTTGTTGTTTGTTGGCAATGAGTGGTTCAGTATCTAAAGACTTTTTAGTAAGCAACGGGGTGAAACAAGGGTGTGTGCTGGCACCTACACTCTTCCCGCTATATCTGGCAGCCATGCTTGAGGTGGCCTTCAAAGACACTTCAGAAGGAGTATACATTCAAACAAAGAAAGAAGCAGACTTGTTCAATGTGGCACAGTTTAAAGCCAAGAGTAAGACATCAATAAAAGTAGTAAGAGAAATGCTCTTTGCCAACGACAGTGCTCTAGTTGCACACAGCGTGAAAGATATGCAATCTTTAGTGGAGAAATTTGCAATAGCAACTAGCCAGTTCAGCCTCCAAATCAACATCAAGAAAACAGAGTGCCTTTATCAACCACCAAAGTTCCAATTATCAACATCACTACCAGAAGAGATCAGCATTGGTACAGAGCCACTAGTCAAGTGCAAGACTTTCAAGTACCTAGGGAGTACTGTTTCAGAGGATGCTAGGCTGGAGGATGAACTATCTCTCAGAATGGGAAGAGCGAGCAGTGTGTTTGGAAACTTGAGGGAGAGACTGTGGAACAATCGTAATGTGTCTATCTGTGTGAAATGCAAAGTGTACAGAGTGACAGTACTGGCTACTCTATTGTACGGTGCTGAAACTTGGACTGTCTACAGAGTGCAGGTGAAGAAACTCCACGCGTATGTGATGAGACACCTTCGGGCCATAATGAACATCTCATGGAAAGACAAGATAACCAACATAGAAGTGTTGAAACAAGCTGGTCTACCATCAATGGAGGACATGCTAATACAGATGAACCTGAGATGGCTCGGACATGCTGAGAGGATGGACCACCAGCGTCTCCCTCGGCAGTTACTCTACTCACAGTTATGCGAGGGAAAATGCAATCAGGGTAGACCAAGGCTCAGATTTAAATACACTGTAAAAAGAAACCTGAAGAATTTGGATATAGACAGGAGTTTCTGGCAGCGGAAGGCTAAGGACAGAGCTGTGTGGAGGAATCTGATCAGCCCTAAATGAAACAGTCATTGTAGCCCATGATAGACTGCTATGATATGATATGATGACATGAAAGTAAGCGTGTGCCACTCCCCTTTGACTTCACATGTTAGGTGGCACTGTAGAGCCATTTTTGTGGGGTCATTCATATTTCCTCCAAAATATTCAATTTTTTGCCAGTCTTGAGGTCCCTGCAAAAAATGGTGTTTTCATGCACGTTCACTACCCCAAAAATGAGATGTTAGATGGAGAAGAAGAAAAAGAAAGAAAGAAAGAAAGAAAAGAAAAAAATTCTAACAATTTCAATAGGGCTCTCGCCCACTGACGTTGCCAGTGGCTCGGCCCTAATAAATAATATTTCCAATAAATGCAACTCGTCAGGCCAAAATATTTGACAAATGTTCAGTTTCGTTTAGATCTGATGACTGAAGACCAAAGGAGAGCATGGCAATGGCATACAGAAATGCCCCTGCTAACAAGGAGATTCAAACTGGAAAAATCTGCACAATGTATGCCAGAGTTTTTGCTATACGGTAAGACACCAAATTGCCACATCACCATGGCAACACTGTGCAACTTTTTCCAAAAGTTTTTGATAACTTGATATCATGGGTCTGTAGATGATCCTGACCCAGTTAGAGGTCAATAGGTGTAATTCTCTCACAGAGGTTTGTTAAAGTACAGGGCAGAAAATGGCTAAAATTCAGGAGGCTGCTGTTATTATTCGAAATGGCAAACTTCATGATCCAAATGTGGGCTGATTCTAGTCTTTTCTGGTAAAACAAAATGTTTGATAGTCTCCATTGTCTTCACAGATTAGGGGGAGATGTAGAGCCATTTTGCACAAGTCATTCCAACATGTCACATTTTTCACCAGGTCTGATATGAGTGAAAATTTTTGCTGAGTTTCCATGCATATTTGGGTGCCCTAAAATGTAAATAAATGAGAGCAGATACGTGGGTACAAACGCACCTCCTTCGGTGCTTGGGCCCTAATTATGTGTCCACTTCATTCAGTAAATATTCATTTTGTCTTCTTTTTCCATAATTAATTTACAATTTCTTTTTTTGTCAGACAAAAAGGTAGAAGATGTTTGTTTTATTACCTTAACATGTTTCAACTGATACCTGCAGTCATCTTCAGAAGCGTCAGCTGATCGCTGTGACGTGTTGTTTATCAGCTGTTTTCCTTAGGCATGGCCAGCCTGATGGACCTGACAGATCCACCACACCGGCCATGCCTCCTGTCACCAGGTGATCTCTGGAGGGTGGAATCCTAGTTGTGGGAGAGCATGAATGCTCCCTCATCCCAGGTCATAGTGTCCTTTGTACGTTTTCTGATTTCTATGGCTTCCTTGATCCAGCGTTTGTGTTTATTACCCTCTGATCCAGTGATTCTTGTGTTGTCCCAGTCCATGATGTGATTGTTCCTTTTGCAGACATCCGATATTGCTGATTTCAGGGTTTCTTGTTCTGCCTTTTCTTTTTGTGATCTTGTAAGTCGTCCTAGTGTTTCCTTTTCACATTCCTTTTGGTGTTCTTTCTTTCTTGTGTTGTGTTCTTCCCGTTTCCCCAGTGTATGTCTTGTCACATGATCTGCAGGGAATTTCAGATATTATGTTGCATTTTTTTAATCCTGTTCTATTTTGTCTTTGGGGGGTCTGATCAGATATCCTCTACACAGCTCTGTCCTTAGCCTTCCACTGCCAGGACCTCCTGTCTATGTCCAACTTCTTCAAGTTTCTTTTTACAGTGTCTTTAAGTCTGAGCCTTGGTCTACCCTGATTGCGTTTGCCCTCGCATAACTGTGAGTAGAGTAACTGCCGAGGGAGACGCTGGTGGTCCATCCTCTCAACATGTCCGAGCCATCTCAGGTTCATCTGTATTAGCATGTCCTCCATTGATGGTAGACCAGCTCGTTTCAACACTTCTATGTTGGTTATCTTGTCTTTCCATGAGATGTTCATTATGGTTCAAAGCTGTATCATCATGTACGCATGGGATTTCTTCACCTGCACTCTGTAGACAGTCCAAGTTTCAGCACCGTACAATAGAGTAGCCAGTACTGTCACTCTGTACACTTTGCATTTCACTCGGATAGACACATGTCAATTGTTCCACAGTTTCTCCCTCAAGTTTCCAAACACAGCGCTCACTCTTCCCATTCCGAGAGATAGTTCATCCTCCAGCCTAGCATTCTCTGAAACAGTACTCCCTAGGTACTTGAAAGTCTTGCACTTGACTAGTGGCTCTGTACCAATGCTGATCTCTTCTGGTAGTGATGTTGATAACTTGAACTTTGGTGGTTGATAAAGGCACTCTGTCTTCTTGATGTTGATTTGGAGGCTGAACTGGCTAGCTGCGCTTGCAAATTTCTCCATTAAAGATTGCATATCTTCCACGCTGTGTGCAACTAGAGCACTGTCGTCGGCAAAGAGCATTTCTCTTACTACCTTTATTGATGTCTTACTCTTGGCTTTAAACTGTGTCACATTGAACAAGTCTGCTTCTTTCCTTGTTTGAATGTATACTCCTTCTGAAGTGTCTTTGAAGGCCACCTCAAGCATGGCTGCCAGATATAGCGAGAAGAGTGTAGGTGCCAGCACACACCCTTGTTTCACCCCGTTGCTTACTGAAAAGTCTTTAGATACTGAACCACTCATTGCCACGTTTGCTTGCATACCTGTATGGAGTGCCTCGATCAGGCTGACAAACTTCTGTGTACAACCATATTTCTTGAGTACCTGCCAAAGTCCTTGTCGCGAAACAGTATCGAAGGCTTTACTGAAGTCCATGAAGACTACATAAAGCGGCATATTCTGTTCAATACACTTTTCTTGAACCTGTTTCAAACAGAAAATCATGTCTATTGTGCTTCTTCCACTTCTAAAGCCGCATTGGGTTTCCAGTAGTACATTCTGCGAGATGTGTTCATTGAGTCTGTTAAGTAGTACACGTGAGAGAATCTTACCAACAGTGGCTAGCAGTGATATACCTCCGTAATTTCCACAATCTTTCCTGTCACCTTTCTTGAACAAAGGCACAATACTTGCATCCTTCCAGTCTTGAGGTACTTTCTAGGCAGTCATGAAGTAGGCAAGTGCAATGCTAATGGAGCACTTCTACTTGCACTATGTTCAGAGTACAACCTTGTGATAACCAACACTCTATTTAAGCACAAGGACACACGCAAGAAGACATGGATGCACCCAAGATCCAAGCACTGGCACTTATTAGACTACATCATAGTCAGGCAGAGAGACATAAGGGATGTATTGGACATGAGAGCAATGAGAGGCACGGACTGTGGCACTGATCATGTTATGCTGAGATCTAGATTAAGGATTTGCAGATGAAAACAGCACCGCAGGACGGGTGCGAAGCTACCACGGAAGCTAAACACTAGTGCACCGAAAGGCCAAAAGAAGCAGGAAGAACTTACACAGGAAATGGATGAAAACTTGAAAGACTGGGACAGCAACAACTCAGAGAATGACATAGAAGAGAAATGGGCAACACTGAAGGATACGGTGAATCAGACTGCGAGTGATGTATTAGGCTACCCTGAGAGAAAACATCAAGATTGGTTTGATGAACATGAT
Organism: Pholidichthys leucotaenia; assembly: GCA_020510985.1. Classification (NCBI taxonomy): domain Eukaryota; kingdom Metazoa; phylum Chordata; class Actinopteri; order Cichliformes; family Pholidichthyidae; genus Pholidichthys; species Pholidichthys leucotaenia. The sequence continues at coordinate 362,885,904 of CM035840.1, forward strand.
GAACACCTGAAGTAACTACTAGATGTCAACGAAATAGGCTCACACATTACATCAATTTAGAGAAGACAGATACTAAAGCAGATTTTTTTTTTTGGGGGGGGGGGGGTTCTTAAAGGCTATACATCAAGAAATGTCTGATATTGATCTGGTATGGAAGTCTCATTCATAATGATCCTCATGTTTGATTTGGCAAAGGTTTTATGCCTAATGCTCTTCTCTCCGTACAGAGGGAGCTGAGGAGAAAGATCAGAAAAGGCAAGGACAGCTTCAGGAAGAAGATGGAGGACAAGCTGCAACAAAGCGACATCAGCGGGGTCTGGAGAAACCTTAAAACCATCTCTGGGCTCCAGAATATCTCCCCCAGGCCACGGGGGGCAGGGAGTGGGCGAACAATCTGAATCTGTTTTTCAATAGGTTTGACCAACCGCCCTCCCCCCTGACTGCACAACAACCACTGCTGCCTCTAAAGACGTCAAGTCCTGCTGCCCACTCCCCACTCCATCAACACCCCCCCACTCCCAACACACAGCCCCCCAACCTGACCCTGACCATGACCCAGGTTAGGACGGAGCTGAGGAATATCAAGGCGAGGAAGGTGTCGGGACTGGACAGCATCAGCGCAAAGCTCCTCAAGTCCTGTGCAGACCAGCTGTGTGGGACTGTGGCGTACATCTTCAACCTGAGCCTGAAGCTGGGGAGGGTACCACAGCTGTGGAAAACATCTTGTGTGGTACCTGTACCAAAAACTTCCCACCCCAAAGACCTGAACAGGTACAGACCGGTGGCCTTGACGTCGCACATGATGAAGACCCTGGAGAGACTGCTCCTTGCTCACCTCCGACCCCTGGTGGGACCAGCGATGGATCCACTCCAGTTCGCCTACCAGCATGGCATTGGGGTGGAGGATGCAGTTATCTTCCTCCTTCACCGTTCTCTGTCCCACCTGGAGAAGCCCGGGAATGTGGTGAGGATCATGTTCTTTGACTTCTCCAGTGCTTTCAACACCATCCAACCGATGATCCTGAAGGACAAGCTGCTGTGCACAGGGGTGGACCAGCACCTGTCATCATGGATCCTGGACTACCTCACGAACCGGCCTCAGTTTGTGAGAACCCGGGACTGTGTGTCCGACACGATCATTGGTAGCACGGGGGCCCCCCAGGGAACGGTTTTGGCTCCCTTCCTGTTCACCCTTTATACTGCGGACTTCTCACACAACACAACACACTGCTATCTACAGAAGTTCTCTGATGACTCTGTGATCGTTGGCCTCATCTCCAATGGAGATGAAGCTGAGTACAGAGGGCTTATCCAGGACTTCGTGGACTGGTGTCATCAGAACTGCCTCCAGATCAACGCGAGGAAAACTAAGGAGCTGGTGGTGGACTGCCGCAGGCAAGGACAACCCCTCACAGCACCAGTAAATATACAGGGAACAGACATCGAGATGGTGACATCCTACAAGTACCTGGGTGTTCATCTGAACAACAAACTAGACTGGTCACACAATACTGACGTACTCTACGAGAAGGGACAGCGCAGGCTGTTCCTACTGAGGAGACTCAGGTCTTTTGGTGTACAAGGGGCGCTGCTGAAGACATTCTATGACACGGTGGTGGCATCAGCCATCACTTTTGGAGTGGTCTGCTGGGGCAGTGGCATTACGGCAGCCGATAGGAAGAGACTGAACAAACTGATCAAGAAAGCTAGCTCTGTCCTGGGGCAGCGCCTTGACCCAGTGGAGGAGATAGGAGAGAGAAGGACGGTGGCTAAACTGTCATCTCTGCTGGAGTCCGAATTCCACCCTATGCAGGACATACTGAATGCACTGAGGAGCTCATTTAGCAGCAGACTACATCATCCCAGGTGCACAACCGAGAGGTTTCGCAGGTCCTTCCTACCAACGACTGTCAGACTGTACAACCTAAGCAGGGCTGCTCGCAGAGATAGCAAAAAAACGTAACAACCTAATAGTTTTGAATGCAAAAGATGCAATAGACTTACACAATGGTCCCCTCCGGCATACAACTAGGAAAATACCGGTCACTATGGAGGGTGAGAATATGTATGGGTACATAATCATACCATGTAGGATAACTAAGTAGACGGTTGTGCTGTTTCATCCCATCTAGCAACAATGCTCTGCACTGTGTGTGCTTATATATTTACATATTTATTCCATCTAGCTACAATGCTCCACACTGGGTGTGTTTATATATCTATATATTTATTCCATCTAGCTACAATGCTCCGCACTGTGTGTGTTTATATATTTACATATTTATTCCACCTAGCTGCAATGCTCCGTACTGTGTGTGTTTATATATCTACATATTTATTCCATCTAGCTACAATGCTCCGCACTGTGTGTTTATATACTTATATATTTATTCCATCCAGCTACAATGCTCTGCACTGTGTGTCTTTGTATATATTGTGGAGCATGTAAATAACGAGGCGGATTTGGCTCAGACGATTTATTACACATCTCACACAAGAAGCATAGACAGAAGGGCATCTCAGCAGAGACTCTTCTCTTAAATACTATGGCATTCCTCTAGAATCTTCTAACACACAAAAGGTCACATTGCATTCACTTCCTTAATCCTTTAACATTCCTCTAGAAGTTTCTAACACACAAAAGTTCACACTGCATTCACTTTATTCATCCGTCACACCTCCCTGTTATCTCACCAGGGAACCTCTGCTCTTTGTTCTTGTCTAAGATGTTACACAATTATGCTCTCCCCATGCACCGCCATACCACCCCGCCCAAGCATCTTGGATAGAACAATAGAATAACAGTCCGTATGCTGTGATAGAACCATTAAACATCAATCCACATGCTGGTTGGGCTTCAGTCTTCTCCCGTATCTGCTGTAACCAGGATTCACCGCCTCCGCGGTGCTGTCATGCTGGGGGGTTGATGGGGGGGTAAAACTTTTTGTCTGTCTGTGTGGGTGCTCTGGGGAATCTTTTCCCTGGGGAGCTCCCCGTGGGGGTCTTCCACGCCGAGGGGCCCTCGCCAACAGCACTTGCTCGTCCGCCACAACGAAAGCGGGTTTGAGTCTGTCTATGCCAATCTTTTCCCTCCTACCCCCCAAATCTAGCAAAAAATGCTTGTCCCCTGTTTCCAGCACTCTGAACGGTCCATCATAGGGTGGTCGCAGTGGAGGGCGATGGGCGTCATGTCTGAAAAAAACAAACTCTGCGTTTTTCAAAGTTTTAGGCACAAAAACACGCGGAAAACTGTGGTGGGCAGGGCCCGGCAGCGTGCTTGTGTCTAAGCTACGCTGCATCAACTGAGACGGGGAGCTGCCTGGCGTGGGATTATCTGGCAGAAACTCCCCGGGCAGCCGAAGTGGTTGCACAAAAACGAGTTCTGCGAGGGAAGCTTCCAGATCCTCTATAGGTGCAGAATGTAACCCCAATAAAACCCACGGTAGCTTGTCTACCCAATTTGCATCCGTCAGTGAAGCCCTGAGAGCCGCTTTCAATGATCTATGAAAACGTTCGCATAACCCATTAGCCTGTGGATTGTACGCGGTTGTGAGGTGAATTGTGACACCCAGGCTGCAGGCCATTGTTGACCAGAGTTTGGAAACAAATTGAGGGCCTCTGTCGGACATAATGTCCGATGGGACTCCAAAATGCGCCACCCATGCTGTTAAAAACGCGCGCGCCACCTCCTCGGCCGTGGTTGCCGCCAGCGGAACCGCTTCTGGCCAGCGCGTGGTGCGGTTCACCATTGTCAGGAGGTGCGTATACCCATGTGATAGCGGGATGGGGCCCACGAGGTCCACGTGGACATGGTCAAACCTCTTAGCCGGAATGCGAAACGGCTCCAAGGGAGCCTTCATGTGTCTGTGTACTTTGGCTCGTTGGCACGCCACGCAGACTGTGCCCACTCTTTCACTTGTTTGCGAAGGCTCGGCCACACGAATTTCTCTCCTACTATCTTGATCGACGCGCGCACTCCTGGGTGCGCCAAAGAGTGAACCAATTCAAACACACGACGGTGCCACGCGGCCGGGACCACGGGACGTGGGCGACCCATGGAGACATCGCAGATTAGGGGGGGCATGCCATCCTGCAGCACCCTGCTCTCCAGCCTTAACCCTGTTGGTCCAGACTGGAGTGCGTGCACGTCCGCATCGCTAACCTGCTCTGCAGCCATGGCTGCGTAATCTATCCCCATGCAGACCGGGGCCACCGCGGCACGCGAGAGACAGTCTGCCACTACATTCAGTTTGCCCGACATATGCTGAATATCGGTAGTAAACTCTGAGATCGCGGCCAGCTGTCTCTGCTGCCGGCCCGACCACGGCTCTGAAACCTTGGCCATCACGAACGTTAGCGGCTTGTGGTCAAGGAACGCGGTGAAACTGCGCCCTTCCAGCCAGAACTGGAAGTGGCAAATGGCTAGGTGGAGAGCCAGCAACTCTCTGTCGAACGCGCTGTATTTACGTTCAATGTCGCGCAAAGTCCTGCTGAAAAAGGTGAGCGGCTGCCAAGCCCCAGCAATGCGCTGCTCCACGACAGCCCCTATGGCCACATCTGAAGCATCAGTGGTGAGCGCTATACGGGCCGTTGGGTCTGGATGCGCCAGCAATGTGGCGTTTGCCAGGGCTGCTTTGACTTCCGAGAATGCCCGCTCTCGCTCCGGGGTCCATTCGACCCTATCCGCGGGTTTCTGTTTTTTGAGCGCAGCATACAGCGGTTGCATGAGCTGCGCTGCACGGGGAAGGAAACGGTAATAAAAATTCACCATTCCCAAAAAATCTTGTAGCGCCCTGACCGTCTGCGGCCGGGGAAAATCTGCTACTGCGCGCACTTTGTCAGGCAGCGGGACCGCTCCTTCGGGAGAGACGCGGTGCCCCAAAAAATCAATCCCTGTCACCCCGAACTGACATTTCGCTGGGTTGATTATTAACCCGTGCTCTTCCAACCTCCGGAAAACTGTCATGAGGTGGGTTTCGTGTTCGTCTTCCGATGCACTGGCTACTAAGATATCGTCCAAGTAGACGAACACGAAAGGGAGATCGCGCAGCACTGCATCCATCATGCGTTGAAACGTCTGTGCAGCCCCTTTAAGCCCGAATGGCATGCGCAAAAACTCAAATAAACTGAATGGAGTTATTACCGCTGTTTTGAGTATATCCTCAACGCGCACTGGGACTTGGTGGTAACCGCGGACCAGGTCTATTTTAGAAAAAACGCGCGCTCCTGCAAGGTGAACGGAAAAATCCTGAATGTGAGGAATTGGGTAGCGGTCGTGCGCTGTGGCATTGTTCAACCTGCGGAAATCCCTGCAAGGTCGCCACGAACCCTCAGCTTTAGGGACCATGTGTAGCGGGGAAGCCCATGGGCTGTTTGAACGCCTGATGATGCCTAACCTCTCCATGTTGGCGAACTCCTCGCACGCTATGGCCAGTTTAGCTGCGTCCAAGCGCCGAGGTCTTGCAAAAACGGGCGGCCCGGTGGTGGTGATAAAATACTCCACCCCGTGTTTAGCAATGGCTGCCGAAAACGTCGGGACAGTGAGTGCTGGTAACTGAGTGAGCAGTGTGTGGAACTTACCGCATGTAGCTGTGACGTTGGCTTGTGCTGTTGGCCGGGTCACTCGAGCTATACAGGGAAGAGAGTCAAAAGACAGTGCATTAACTAGGCGTCTATTAGCGACATCTACCAACAAACCATGTGCACACAGAAAATCAGCCCCCAGTATATGGAAATTCAATGCTGCTATGACAAAAGTCCACTCAAATGTACGGCCGTGTAGAGACAAGAGTAGAGTCCTCTCACCAAAGGTCTTAATCCCCGAGCCGTTTGCTGCTGCCATCTCGGGGCCGCTAGATTCTGTCAGCCGGTCAGCGTAGGTCGGCCGGATGAAACTCTTCTGGGCGCCGGTGTCCACGAGGAAATGCCTCCCCGAGTGTGCGTCCGTCACGTAGAGCAGCTTGTTCTCCTCCCTGAGGGTCGCGGCTGCTACCGACCCCCGGTCTTGGCATTTCCTGAGTCGCTTGAATTGGCATGGTGGTATACATTTGCGTGCCCTCTCTGCGAAGCGGCGGTGGTAGAAACAAAGCGTGTCTCCCCTGCGTTCCTTGGCCCCCGCTGCTGCTGCCGTCGGTGGCTCTGCTGCTGCCGTCGATGGCTCCTCGCCTCCTCCGGTCATCGCGTCGAGCTCCGTCACTGCCGCGATGGTCGTGCACCCTCTGGTGGTGACGATGATCCGGTTTGCTTCCCGGGCTAGCGCATAATAGTCCCGTTTGGCCAGCAACGGCAAATTGGCCAGGGTCGCTCTCGCCGCTGACGTAAGGATCCGGAGGAAGAGGTGGGTAAAAATAAAATGGTCGTCGTCTGTGCCCTTTAACCTCAGCATCTTCTCCATCAGGTCTATGGCCGACCCGTCTCCCAACCCAGTCCGCGTCAGGAGTCTCTCTGCTCTCTCACCATCCGAGAGTGTGTAGTGCTGGATTAGCGCAGCCTTCAGCGTGCCGTACTTGTCGTCGGTTGGTGGCTGATCAAGCAGGCTCTCTACGTGCTGAGCCGTGCGGGCGTCGAGCGCTGCGACCACATAGTGGAACCTTGTGTCATCCGCCGATATCCCCCGGAGGGCGAACTGCGCCTCGACTAGGTGGAACCAGGAGCGCGGGTTGTGCTGCCAAAAATCCGGTAGCTTGATCGCAACAGCACATGCGTGGCTGGGGGTTCCCATCGAGGTTGGCTCCAGGGATCTTTCATTGTGTTCCATGATTCGTCTTGGGTCACCAGTGTGGAGTGTGTAAATAACGAGGCGGATTTGGCTCAGACAATTTATTACACATCTCACACAAGAAGCATAGACAGAAGGGCATCTCAGCAGAGACTCTTCTCTTAAATACTATGGCATTCCTCTAGAAGCTTCTAACACACAAAAGGTCACATTGCATTCACTTCCTTAATCCTTTAACATTCCTCTAGAAGTTTCTAACACACAAAAGGTCACACTGCATTCACTTCATTCATCCTTCACACCTCCCTGTTATCTCACCAGGGAACCTCTGCTCTTTGTTCTTGTCTAAGATGTTACACAATTATGCTCTCCCCATGCACCGCCATAATATATATATTTATAGTAATATGTACATATGTATATTAGCTGCTCTTGTTTTTTGTTTTTTTCTTGCCTTCTGATTGTTGCTCTGAGTGTTGCTATCCCTGTGCTGTTGCAGTCCTGGAATTTCCCCATTGTGGGACTAATAAAGGCTTATCTTATCTTATCTTATCCATTTGCCTGGGCTTAGAACCAGCTCTAGGACTACACTGGCTTGTGTTCCTCTTTGTGGCTTGGTTACACAGGCTACTTTTTTCAAAATATTAAAATAAGGCTTGTGACATCCTCAGTTCTATCATCCATGTCATCATCATATTAATTTATTCATCAGCTATAAATGTAATTCATTCATCCCTGCAGATTAACAGAAACTTCTTGAAGATTTATTTCCATAATAGGCAAACATTTCTGATCTAACTGTGTTTATCTTTATTTATTCCGACATATGGAACCACAGGTATGTTGACATTAAGCCTGCAAAAAAAAATGAATTACAGGTACAATACAGCATCACACTGAGCAAAACAATCAAGTGCACCTCAAGTCATTAGCAAACTCATTACGCTCTTAATTGATGTCACTACATTGAACCTGAGTGCTCCCCCACAGTGTTTTGGAAGAATTACGAGGTTTAAATTAACTGTCATTTACACTCCAAAGTGTCTTGAGAAGCAGTGAAGGATAATGGACACAAGGCTTCAGCTTTAGCTTTTACACTGTTTGGCACCTTAATTCCTTTATTCCAACTGTCAAACCAGACAATCATTTTATACCTCACGTTGAGATACGTGCACAAAGCATTGATATACTGAACTATAAATGAAAAGGCATTTAAATTAGCACAAATATGCTTTGATCTCTGTTTTTCTTTTTGTAGGAAGCTAAGAAATGTACAAATATAACAAATATCAGCAGACAGAGATTTTGAAGAACTGCGAGTACAGTTCAGGTTACACAGCCATAGTCATATTAAATACTTGACCAATAGTACTGATATTGTTTTGGATGATTGCTCACACACAGGGTCCAAGTTTGTGGCCTTTATATGAAAGCATTATCAGACTTCAGACCATAACCTGTCCATTATTAAGAATGGTTGTTTCTGAAAATCGAAAGTGCATTTGGCTAGTTTGTAAGGGGTATACTGAACACCATCTGTGGGAATTTATCTGAAAATTGGATACAAATTGAGACTTTTGAACAGCCAATATAGTGAGCACATCAAGTAGTGATATAACAAATGTTTATGTCTTGTGATAGGAATTCCATCAGTAGAATTATTTATTTCATGCTGGGACAGGTAGAAGTTTAGAGAAGCAAAATAATAACAACAATAATAAAAACCTACATTTGCGGTTAAATTTGTAAAAGAAGTGACTACTACGGATGAGTCAGCCCTGGCGTTTTCGTCAGAGGTGAGGTGGGGAATGGGAGAGTCTGAGGCACCATGTTACATGTAATGTAAAACATTTAACAAATTTCTTGTCACTTACTGTGATCAGGGCAGCTGACAGACTTGCTGGTATCCAGAGCAAGACAGCCTCATATGACCCCTACACCCACCTAAGGGGGAAATCATTGAGGTAAAGCTGATGCCCTGACTAATTTGAAGTGATTATGACTGTGTTTCATTGGTAACATAGTGGCTACAAGGACCTTATAGTTTTCTGGGGATCTCGTGTGGTATGAAATTGATCAATACCAAACCAGAAATGTCAAAACTTTTTTTAATAATGAAAAACAGCAGTGGATTCTCACCTTCCTGTGACACAGTAATGTGTTCTAAAGTATCCCCAGCTGTAAATCTAAGAACTGAATTATAGATAAATGAGGCTACAAGAGGAGGGAGCGGTGTCAGCTAATTAGGTCTACCGAGTGTTAACCTTAATTCAATTCAATTCAATTCAATTCAATTCAACTTTATTTGTATAGCGCCATTTCACAACAACAGTCATCTCATAGCACTTTCAACTGTAGGGGGGACCCCCACAGTTGCAGAAAGACCCCAGCAATCAGGCGATCCCGTATGAGCAAGCACTTGGCAACGGTGGAGAGGAAAAACTCCCTTTTAACAGGAAGAAACCTCCAGCAGAACCAGGCTCAGGGAGGGGCAGTCATCTGCTGCGACTGGCTGCGGGGTGAGGGGACAGGGAAGATGAAAAGAACAGACATGTAGAGAGCAAACAGCACGATGGGGACTCAATCTATGGGAGAGAACAAACTGATGTTAATGACCAGCAAAAAAAAAATATTTCATTGAGAGTGAAGAAAGGAGTGAGGCCCAGTGCATTATTGGAGGTCCCCCGGCTGACTAAACCTATTAGCAGCATAACTAAGGGAGGGTTCAGAAACACATGATCCCTCCCTAATTGTAGGCTATATCAAAAAGGTAGGTTTTAACCCTATTCTTAAAAACAGAGATCGAGTCTGACTCCCGAATCCAGATTGGCAGCTGGTTCCACAGGAGAAGAGCTTGATAACTGAAGGCTCTGCCTTTTGGTACTGTACTTTTGGAGATTCTAGGTATTACAAGTAATCCTGCATTTTGGGAACGTAGTGCTCTGTTAGGATAATATGGTAGTATCAGATCTTTTAAATAAAAAGGAGCCTGACTGTTTAGAGCTTTGTAAGTAAGAAGAAGGATTTTAAACTTAATTCTAAACTCTATGGGAAGCCAATGAAGGGAGGCCAGAACTGGAGAGATATGATCTCTCTTTCTAGTACCTGTTAAAACTCTTGCTGCAGCATTTTGGATCAGCTGAAGACTTTTTAAAGATGTTTTAGGACAACCTGATAATAAAGAATTACAATAATCTAATCTTGAGCTAACAAAAGCGTGGATCAGTTTCTCAGCATCACTCTGAGACAAGATGCTCCTAATCTTGGCAATATTACGCAAATGATAGAAGGCAGTCTTAGAAACAAATTTAATATGTGAATTGAAGGACAGATCTTGATCAAAAATAATTCCAAGGTTCCTCACAGAGCTATTAAGAGAAAGAATAACCACATCCAAACTGAAAGTTTGATTTGGAAAGGTATTTCTAAGTTTTTTTGGACCAACAAGAATGATTTCAGTCTTATCAGAATTTAATAGCAGGAAATTACAAGTCATCCAAGCTTTGATTTCCTTAAGACAGGCTTCCAACTTGGCTAATTGATTACTATCATCTGGCTTCATTGACAGGTATAATTGTGTATCATCTGCATAACAATGAAAATGTATAAAGTGCTTTCTAATAATGTTGCCTAATGGAAGCATATATAAACTAAAAAGAGTAGGGCCTAGCACAGATCCCTGTGGAACTCCATGACTAAGCTTTGAGTTGAAAGAAAACTCATTATTGACATGAACAAACTGGAACCTATCAGATAAATAAGATCTAAACCACTGCAACAAAGTTCCATTAAGTCCAACATAGTTTTCTAATCTATCAAGTAGAATATTATGATCGATAGTATCAAAAGCTGCACTAAGGTCTAAAAGGACAATTACAGAAACCAGTCCATAATCAGATGCGATGAGGAGGTCATTAGTGACCTTTGCTAAGGCTGTTTCAGTACTATGATGGATTCTAAACCCAGATTGAAACTCTTCAAGTAAACCATTTCCCTGCAGGTGGTCAAATAATTGCGTAGCAACAACTCTTTCTAAAATTTTTGAAATGAAAGGGAGATTAGAGATTGGTCTATAGTTAGCTAAAACTCCTGGATCTAGCGTTGGCTTTTTGAGTAAGGGTTTAATTACAGCCGTTTTAAAAGCCTGTGGTACATGGCCTAAAGTTAATGAAGAATTGCTTATATGAAGAATAAAGCTACCAATAAGTGGGAAGACTTCTTTAAATAACCTGGTAGGAATAGGGTCTAAAAGACAAGTTGAAGGCTTGGATGAGGAAATTATTTTGTCTAACTCTAAAAGGTCAATTGGGGTAAACTCATCCAAACAGATATCAGTTGAAGGAGTTGTAGTAGTTACTGTATTTAAGTTAACTGTGGGAAGAATCTGATTGATTTTATCTCTGATGGATGAAATTTTATTATTAAAAAAGTTCATAAAGTCCTGACTAGTTAGCTCTTAGGGAATGCTAGGATTGACAGAGTCCTGACTCTTTGTCAACCTGGCTACAGTACTGAAAAGAAACCTGGGATTATTCTTTTTCTCTTCTATTAATGCAGAATAATAACTTGTTCTAGCTTTTCTAAGATATTTTTTATAAATTAAAAGATGATTTCTCCAAGCTAAATAGATTTTATCTAAATTAGTGGAGCGCCATTTTCTTTCTAATTGACGAGTCTTCTAAGCTACAAGTTTCTGCGTTGAACCAAGGAGTTAGAAATCTCTGATTGGAATTTTTCTTTTTTAAGGGGGCCACCAAGTCTAGAGTCTGATGCAGAGAAGCTGTAACACTATCCACCATGCTATCAATTACAGAAGGAGCAAGCTGTCTATAGCTTATTTCCGTTGTGTTGACACATGGTAGAGGAAACAATCTGCATAAATTTGGTAACAGCATTATATGAGAGGCATCTACTGTAGTAATATTTTTCTTTTGGAGCCAAATAGTCAGAAATAGTAAAATCAAAGGTTAACAGACAATGGTCTGACAGTACAGGGTTATGAGGAGACACTACCAGATTTTCTATTTCTATGCCATATGTCAGCACAAGGTCCAACATATGGTGGAGATAATGAGTAGAATTTCTTACTTTCTGAGAAAACCCAATCGAGTCTAATATTGAATTAAATGCCACATTAAGGCAGTCACTATCTACATCCACATGTATATTAAAGTCCCCTACTATAATTATTCTATCTGATTTCAGCACTAAATCAGCTAAGAAATCAGCAAATTCGGATAAAAATTCTGAGTAGGTTGATGGAGGACAATAAACTATGGCAAATAAAATTGGGTTTAGCCTAAAATTGCTAAAGTGCCCAATACTGAGGACCAGGCCCTCAAAGGAATTATAACAAGTTTTTTGCTTTACATTAACTAGTAATTTGGAATGGTAAATTGTTGCTACTCCTCCTCCACGACCAGAACTTCTGGGATTTTGACAGTTTAAATAACCAGAGGGAGTTGATTCATTTAAACCAACATAATCCTCTTGCCCTAACCAAGTCTCTGTAAGGGATATTAAATCAATCTGATGATCAATTAACAGATCATGGACTAACAGAGACTTGGAAGTTAGAGACCTAATATTTAACAAACCACATTTAATTTTTAAATTATGAGGAGGAGCAGAGGCCAAATCATTCAATTTAGAGGCTTCATGTTTAATTTGAGTTTTACCAACTTTTTGCTTAATCACTTTGGGATGCTTATATATTATATTTTTATTTACTTTGGAGGGAGCAGACAATGATTCTCTGATGGGGAAGACAGGGGCTAAGTTGAGGGGTAGCGGATGAAGAGGAGCTGCAGAGAGGTGTGTAAGACTGCGACTCTGCTTCCTGGTCCCAACTCTGAGTTGTCAAGATTTTGGAAATTTGGATAAAAAAGATGCCAGATTGTTAGATAAATGAGACGCACCATCCAAAGTGGGATGGACGCCGTCTCGTCTCAAAAGACCAGGTTTTCCCCAAAATGAGCTCCAACTGTCAATGTAGCCCACGTTGTTTGCAGGACACCACACAGACAGCCAGCGGTTGAAGGATGATGAGCGGCTAAACATGTCATCACTGGTCAGATTGAGGAGGGGCCCAGAGAATACTGCAGAGTCCGACATTGTTTTGGCAAAGTCACATACTGATTCTACATTAAGTTCCATGACTTCCGACTGCCGGAGATGGATGTCATTAATGCTGGCGTGGATAACAATTGTGGAGTATTTACAGTTACTTTTAGCCAGCATTTTCAAACTCGATGTCGCCTGCTCTGACCCCAGGAATGCATCTGGCTATGGCCGCTGGAGTCTCTAGGTTCACGTTTCTGACTACAGAGTCGCCAATGATCAGAGTTTTTTTCCTCAGTGGGTGTGTCGCTGAGTGGGGAAAAACGATTAGAAATGTGAAGAGGTTGGTGGTGTACCAGGGCTTTGCGACTAGTCTTCCTTCTCACCGTCACCCACCCAGTCTCCTCGCTGCTGAGGAGAGCCGGAGGACCGCTAACAGGGCCTATGCTAGCGAGCTCCACTGCAGCTAGGGGACGTCTGTCGAGAGTAACTGGCACAGACGGTGTTTCAATGCAGCAGAGCCGGGATTCCAAATCAGACAACCTCGCCTTGAGTGCCTCAAAAAGACAACATTTATTACATTTACCGTTATCACTAAAAGAGGCAGAGGTGTAGCTAAACATCTGACAGAGAGAGCACACCAGAGGAGGAGAGGAAGGAGAGCTAGTAGCCATAGCTAGTGGCTAACCCGAAGCTAACAAAAACACCGATGAAAGGTGAACAGAAGGCTAAAGAGGGTGATTAGGTGACATGGAGTGTGCACAAAGGTGCAAAAGGCTTGATAAACAAAAGTGAGAACTAACGGTAGATGGAAAAAAAGTGGTTAAAATACAATTAAAAGCAAAAACCTCAGGAGAGTGAGGAGAGCAAACCACACGGACAGACAGCAATACAGGAAGTGACGATACGTTACCACAAGTGACCCATGTGTCTGCCTTTTCTACTTTTTGTAGCTTGTTGGGCAATTATGCATTACAACATAAAATCATACTATACATTAGCAACCATGAATCTTTGATTTGATTTTTGATATGGTTTGAGATCTTTATTTTGAACATGCAAAACGATTATACAAAATAAGACTAAAAAAACAAACAAAAGAAGAAAAAACTCAAGGAGAAATAATTGAATAACTGTATCGAAGACAGATACTTGTATCCATCATCACTTTAGCATGATCAAAAAGGAGTAGGCAGAAGTAAAAAGCAAGCTCTTTAGCTCTGGTCAGCAGTGTAGCATGAAATTTTGGGCCCCTGATACAAAAGTGTATGTGGGCTCTGTTGTGTCTGGGAATGAGGTGCTGACAACAGACGTGAAGTAAACTCTGCTTTATTAAACACATGACTCAACTATATACAGAAGGGTGGCGTCATCCTGCGCCACGGCCAGTTTGCCATGTGATGACATCACCTACGGCAAGCCACCATGTCCCGAAAAACCTGAAGAACTCAGAGTTACTAAATGGGCACCTGGGTGGACAACCGGTATGCCCACATGACCGAGTAGATTATTCTGCCACTGTGGTCGATCACATCCTAACTAACACATAAGAGTCCCAATTTCAAAAGTTAGTCAAAAAGTTCTTTAATGGCCCTTTTCCACTAGTACCCAGTCGGCCCTACTCGGCTCTACTCAGCCCGGTTTGTAGCCTTTTCCATTAGTACCTAGTACCTGTTACCAGGTACTATTTTAGTACCTATTCGAGGCCAGGGTACAACCGTGCTGAGTCGAGCCGAAAATGTGACGTCAACAGACTGCAGGCCACTGATTGGTCAGGTCGTAACGTCATGAAAGCGTCCGTCTTCTGTGGAATCGACACGACTGCCATTTGCAATAGTTCACGGACTAAACTCGGTCACCGAGTAAACACGATATTAATAGAGATGGGGTTGTAGGTTTCACGGAAATCTACACCGTGGTCCAACGAAGAGGTGCGGAGTTTTCTGTGCTTGGTGGCAGATCCACAGTGAGAGGAGCGACCCACACTGATACAGATGGCAGCCCAGCATAGAACCGGACTACGGACAAAGCTGAAGATGAACGTGAGAGAACCATCGATGGTGAGTGATTTGTGATATTGTGCATCTTTTCGCTTATTTATCCTGTTGGTGGTAAGCTCACTTTTTTTGAGCAATACAACGCCGTCCTGTGTTGGCTAACGAGTGTAAGCTAGTAGCTAGCTAGCTAGTAGCCAACTCTGCTGATTCACGCTTGCTTTGTCCGAAGTATTCGCTTGTGAGAGCAAAACGATGAAATATGTTAATCCTGGTTAAAGTCCTGGTTTGTGTATGTGTTGCACTTTGGTGCTGTGCATTAAGTTGAGTGTAATTTCTTTCTAGAATCTGTTTACACATGCCAGGGGTTAGCTGCCCTCAGCATGTGTTTATATTGTGGATACAGGTCAAGAGGACCCTAGGATCCGAAATCTCAACATATACAAGTGCATTTTCAAACCAGTGATTTATAAAGTGATTCATGCAATTTTCTAAAGCGTCAGAATAGACCCACACACCTATTGTGTGGATTTTCCATAAAAGGTGTTGGAACAGTGTTGTTGTGCTGTTCCACCATAAATCCCTGGATTGATAATGTACTTGTACATGTACAGAGTGGATCCTGGGGTGCTCACTGGTCAGGGAAACAAAGCATTTTTGTCACATCCCACCACTGACTTTCATAAGTGTATTTCCCTAATACAGGTACATCTCCAAAAATTAGAATGTCATGAAAAAGTTCAATATTTTTTGTCACTGATTTCAGAAAGTGAAATCCATCTATTACGTATATAGATTCATTACACAGACAGTGATATATTTCAAGTGCTTATTTATTTTAATTTGGATGATTATGGCTTATAGCCCCTGAAAACCCCAAATTCAGTTTAGTAAAAAATTAGAATATTACAAAAAATTAATTTTAAAAAATAGTTTTCAAATAGAAATGTTGGTTGGCATGGGCTGTAGCCAAAATCTTCGAAATTAAAATAAACACTTGCAATATATAACTGTCCGTGTAATGAATCTATATATGGGTTTCACTTTCTGAAATGAGTGACAAAAAATATTGAACTTTTTCATGATATTATAATTTTTTGAGATGTGCCTGTATATGTTTTGAACTTGCTTTAACTAACCACCATCCATTTCTGTCTTTGGTCTAGGCAAGAGGGAAGGAAAAGCAGCCACCCCACAATGGACCTTGCCACTGTGGAAAGTAATGAAATCCTTTGCTTTTATAGGTAAAGTGCCAAAACCAAAGTAGCACAATTTCCACTTAATATAAAAGGGGCTGAAATGAGATTTATTTGATTGTGTGAATAGTAATTACAGAATAATTGAAAATGACTGGCACATCTACTGTAAAATAAACCGCTTGTTAATGTATTTATTTATTTTTGTCAGATCACTTGTGTGATCCTTTGTGAATTATGTTCATAACTGTATGTTGTACTTTGGGGAATGGGAGTTGTTCAGCCATCAATATAATTTAGTTTATATACTGTATGTAGTTTATAGTCTATCATCAATAAACTAATGCAGTATTATAATAGCAGGACACATTACAAATATTTGAGACCCATTGTAGTGCATCCTTTTATATTTTAGCAATACAAGTACAAAACACCGCCCACACTTGAAGCCAGAGCAATAAGAGATACAGCGGTGACAGAGCAGTGGCTAAACTTTTATTGATAACTAGAAAAGCACTCGGAGAGCGCAGACCTCTGCCAAGTACCTCAGTTCCCCCTAATATTGGGATTTTCCCCAAATATAATAGTCCTACATTTATTTATTTTTTTCCACAATATTTTTTATTGAACCTTTTTTTTTATACAAACATGGCACAAACAATCAGGCACTAACACAAAAGTAATTTAAAAATTAAAAAGAACAATAGCAAAAAAAAAGTGTAATAAAAACAACAACAACAACAACAACAACCATTAACAAACACAAGTCAACAACAATGCTCCTCTGTTTAGTCTAGGTAATCTATTGCATAAGAATACATAATATACATTCAACAGCTTGGAATTTGCAAGGTCCACACATATCATTCACCTTCTTCTTCAGACGTTATCTTTAAAATCTTTACATAATCAATGAAAGGTCTCCATATATTCTCAAACACATTTTCCTTTAATTTCAGTATATATGTTATTCTTTCTAGTGGAAGGTTTGTTAACATTTGTCTTAACCAATGAATCACATCTGGTCTATGAATCTTTTTCCACAGTAGTGTAATACATTTTTTGGCATTAAGCAAACTGAGGTCTATGAATGCTCTTTCACTCTTATTACCTCCACCAAGGAGGTTATGTTTTCATCGGCGTTGGTTTGTCTGTCTGTCTGTTTGTTTGTTTGTTAGCAAGATAACTCAAAAAGTTATGGACGGATTTTCATGAAATTTTCAGAGATCGTCAGAAATGGGGTATCCTACAGATGATTAGATTTTGGTGATGATCTGAGAGTGCATACCTCCACCAAGGGTTTTGTTTGTATTTGTGCAGCAGGATTACACAAAAACTATTGCATGGATTTGGATGAAATTTTTACCAGAGGTGGTTCTTGGGCTAGACAGGAGCCCATTATATTTTGGTGATGATCTGAGAATGCATACCTCAGCCAAGGCTCTTATCTTCTCACAGTGTGTTAGCAACAATACTCCAAAACGGATGGACAGACTTTGATGCAATTTTCACCACAAGTGGCTATAGGCCTACACACAAACCCATTACATTTTGGAGGTGATCCATGAGAAATGGAAGGAGCCTTGGCGGAGGTATGCGTTCTATGAGTGCTTTTCTAGTTAAAGTTATGTTTTTCTGGATACAGACCCAACAAAAACAGTTTAGGGTTCAATGTGATTTGTTTTGAGATTATTTTTTCAATTGTTACCCTCACCTCTTCCCAAAACATTCTGATTTTTCTACATTCCCATAAACAGTGAAATAGAGTTCCTTTACTTTCCGTACATTTTGTGCATGTATCTGGTATGTTTTTGTTATATCTATTTAATTCCACTGGTGTAACATACATCTGCATTAACCATTTCAAATGTATCAGTTTAAGACGTACATTTATTGATTTGGTTTGAGCTCCTGCACAAGCCATTTCCCATTGTTCCTCTGAAATTTCAATTTGCAGGTCCTCTTTCCAGTAATTCAGTCTTTTCTGTGAGTTTTCACTTGAGAATAGTGTCAATGAGTTGTAAAACTCTGAAATAATACCCTTTCTCTTACTATCTTTCATCAAAACTTTTTCCAAAAATGAATAAGTAGGTCGGGTGAGAGCATTATTTTGATTTGATCGAATACAATTTCTAAGCTGAAGATATTTAAAAAAGTGTGTTCTATTAAGATTGAATGTAATCTTCAGTTCTTCAAAAGTCATTATGTTATCTGAGCGTGACAAATATAAGTCTTGAATCTTTTGAATCCCTTTTAAATTCCATATTTTAAATACAGTATCCGCTCTCCCTGGTGTAAAATATTGATTACCCCATATTGGGCTAAATTGTGACAGTGAGTGTGGTTCTTTTAAATATTTTTTGGTTTCACACCATATTTTGATCATGTGCTTTACAATTGGATTTTTAACTTGTTTCTGTAGTTTTTTAGCCGAGTCTGAGTATATGAATAAGGGAAGAGGTAAAGGTAAATTGTATGATTCTATTTCTGTCCAGTGAGGAAGATCATTTGATGAAAAATAATATGTCATAGACCTCAGTTGTGCTGACCAGTAATACAACATAAAGTTTGGACATTTCAGACCTCCACGATCAAATGGTAAATATAGTAAGGACAAACGTAATCTAGCCTTCCTATTGTTCCATATAAATTCCACTAACTTTTTTTTAATTCTTGAAAATAGATCTGAAGGTGGTGGTAAAGGAATGTTTTGAAATAAATAAAGTATTTTTGGTAAGATATTACTTTTAAGTATATTAATTCTCCCGATCATCGACATTGGTAGTGGCATCCATCTCTGAAGTAACTCATTAATATCTGTCATTAAGGCTTCATAGTTGGCATTGACGACTGATTCTAGCTTAGGCAAAATTTGAATTCCTAAATATTTAAACTGATTTACAACATTGAATTGGTTTACCTCAGGAGCTGGGTGATTTCTCTGGGTCTCATTTAGCATTAATATTGAAGATTTTGTTTTGTTTATTTTATATCCTGATATAGCCCCAAAGTTCTTTATTAAATTTAACAAGGTCGGAATTGATTTTTTAAAATTCGACATAAACAAAATTATGTCATCGGCATACAGGGAGATTTTATGTTCTGTTGGTCCTACTTTAATTCCATATATTTGTGGATGTAAACGTATTGCCATCGCTAAAGGTTCAACTGCCATAGTAAACAACAAGGGTGAAAGTGGACAGCCTTGTCAACATCCTCTATTGATTTTTATTGATTTTGAGATATTGCTGTTTGTTAGGATTTCTGCTGTAACATTATTGTATATTATCTGGACCCATTTTATGAAATTATTTCCAAGTCCAAACCTTTGTAGGACTTCAAAAAGATAGGACCATTCGACCCTATCAAAGGCCTTTTCGGCGTCCAATGATAAGAGAGCTGTATCTGGTGCTTCTTTATTAGAATAAATAATATTAAATAGTCTTCTTACATTATGGAAGCCTTGTCTTCCCATTATAAAACCATTCTGATCTTGGTTAATAATATTTGGTAATATTTCTTGTAGTCGTTTTGCTAAAATTTTACAGATTATTTTAAGATCAGCATTTAATAGGCTTATTGGTCTCATGTTTTCACATGTATTAGGGGGTTTACCTGGTTTTGGCAACAGTATAATTAAGGCATTATTCATGTATGGTGGTAAATTACCACTTTGAAATGCTTCTAAAACCATTTCCAACAGTGGTTTTATTAATTTAGTCTTAAATTGTTTTATAGAGGTCAACTGGAAGACCATCTGGTCCTGCTCTTTTTCCTGATTTCATATTATCAATGGCTTGCCCAACTTCTTCTTGACTAATTTTAGACTCCAGTATCTCCCTGTTTTCATTTGGAATACATGGTATAGATAATCCACCCAAAAACCCATTTAATTTTGTTAAGTCAGTTTCATTTTTTGTATCATATAGTTTTCCATAATAATCTCTAAAGGCGCTATTAATTTCTAAAGGATCTATAACTACCTGTCCGTTACTTATAATACTGGTAATTGGTGTTTTAGATTCTAATTGTTTAATCTGCCATGCCAATAATTTCCCTGATTTTTCACCTTGTTCATAAAAAGTTTGTTTCAATCTTAGAAGACTCGAGGCAGCTCTGTTCGCTGATTTTTTTGTCATATTCAGCTCTCAGAATCAGTAATTCATTCTCTAACTGTGGGTTACTTCCTGCATACACCTTTTCTTGAAGGATTTTTATTTTACGTTCCAATTGGACTCTCTCCTCTCGGGTCTTAGATTTTGAACCTGTATAACTAATAATATGCCCCCTAATAAAAGCTTTGAAAGCCTCCCACTTTATACATGCCGTTGTTTGTATAGTATTGATATCAAAGAACTCATCTATCTGTTTTTCTATGTACTTAACAAATTCCTCATCCTGAAGCCATTTATGTTGAAAATGCCACCTAACTGGGTCCTTTGTCGGTTTCTTATCTACATATATTAGACAGCAGGGTGCATGATCAGAGATCACAATATTATCATAGAAACAGTTTTGAATCTTGGACCTTAATTCTGTAGAGATCAAAAAATAGTCAATACGTGAGAATGTCTTATAGGTATTAGAATAACAAGAATAGGCTTTGACTTGTGGTTTCATTTCTCTCCATATATCTAGCAATCTCAGTTCTTTCATAAAATGATTAATGGTCATCCTACATCCATTGTGCGTCCAGTCCAGTCCTGTTGATCTATCTATATTGGGATTCAATGTACAATTAAAATCCCCTGCTATTATATGTTGCCCTGTAAGTGATGATAAAGTGAGGAATAAATTAACAAAGAAGTTTTGATCATCAATATTGGGGCCGTATAAGTTCACCAGATTTATATTTTCTAATAGCAAAGATCCTTGGATGATTAGATATCTTCCAAATTTGTCTCTAATTACATTTTTCATTTGAAATGGGACTGTTTTATGTATGAGAGTCATAACTCCCCTAGCTCAGGATGAAAATGATGAGGTGAACACATTACCTTGCCATCTTCTCCTAATTCTTTTTATATCCTCTGTTACGACCCGAGTGCTGGGTTCTGATTGCGCTCAGGCTAAGTTCAACTCGCTGCCGGCCTTGACAGCTGTGGGCTGTATTCTGGTCTCACCGGGCTCTTATTGTGAAGATGCTCGGTGGGACTTCCGCCTGTCAAGGCTGGTCAGCTGTGTGTCATTACTGCTCGTTAGTGTTGGCCTTCATAAAGCGGGCACTAGTGACAGTAATGTTGCAGGAGTATTGTCACCACTTTGTCAAGCCTTGTCGGAGCGTCGTTTTGACCTTCATGTCAGGTTCGTGCCTTTGCCATGTCACAGTTTGGCTCGTAGTGGCTGGGGTTAGCCCTGCGAGCCCATGTATTGATTTATGTGTGTTTTTGCCGAGAGCAGCTCACAGTCTTGTCCTGTCTCATCTTGTGTGTTAATAAACCATCATCGCAAAACTCACTGGTGGACTCTTGGCGTCTTATGGTGATCCGCGAGGATCACCGCATGACAGTATACTCCTGCCAGGACGTCTGAACGGAGACGCCACACCAAGACACCTTTTACTGTGAGTTTTTGCAGTAATTGGACAATTGTTCTTCCCTGTTTGGGTGTCAACGTCTGGAAGAATGCCGTCATCCAGGGGCCGTGGTCGGCGCCTGGGCAAAGAGCTAGCGAGCGCGCTGGAGTATGTCGACGGGACGCTCCTCGCCGCTACCTTCGATGTGAACTCCTGCTATATGCGCTGGCACCTAGACTGCGCTGAGGATCTCCTGGACAATCTTCCCCTCCATTATGACGATCACCCGGAGGTGATTATGAGGAAGGAAGAACTCGCTACGCAGCGCGAGATACTTCGTGGGCTGGAGGAGGAAGAGAGCAGGAAGCAGAGGAGGAGGCATCCTCGCTCCCCGCATTGGAGTCCCGTTCCCGTCCCAGAGCTGGCCCAGGAGTGCGCGCCGTCTTGGGGCCGACGACGACGTCGGCGCAACGGCCCAGGTCACCCTCAGCAGAATCCCCGGATGGACCTGCTGCCGGCGAAGTCCGTCAGCGAACCGCCGAGAGCGGCCCCACCTCGTCCATCCAGGGGGCCCTCTGTCGCCATCCAGCGGGGAGAAGGAGAAACAACGTCCCCTACAGCAGGAACCATCTCTTCCCTGGGAGAAAGGCAAGTGCATGATAATTTATTACATCTTGATTATAATCTGCCTTGTCTGACTCCTGGGGGCGGAGTTCGGGGCTTGCAGCCCTCCGAGCTTCCTCCACCTGCTGTAGAGAATGTAACTAAACCTGCTGCCTCTGTGTCCCCCCCTGTCGAGCGGTCCGCGACGCCAGGCCAACGTCGTCGGATGAAGAGGGGGCCTGCAGTGCTGGAAAGCCTGGATCCGGCCCTGCAGCCATGTCGTGGACGGAGGAGAAGAGCGGACTGCGGCCCGGAGCCTGAGCCGATGAAGAAGCGTCCCTGGGTCTCCTTGCCGGAGCGGTCTGAGCCAGTGGGTCGAGAGTCCCCTGCCCCCATGCCACACGGGTCATCGGCGTTGACAGCAGCGTGGGAGGAACCTCAGGCTGCAAATGACATCCTGCCAGCTGTGGAGCCCAACGCAACTGAGTTTGAGCCTGCTGACGAGAGTCGCCGCCCTGAACCTGGATCGTCGGAATCCTGGGTGGCAACAGAACCTGAGTGCAGGCAAGTGCTCCTTCTGGTGTCTCTGTCCCCTGTGTTGGAGCATTTTTGCCTGCCTCTCGGGGAGGCGAGTGAGGAGCAGCCGCCTGCTGCACCCGAGCTCGTGTCGCTGGGTTCTGTTGCTACCAGTGATTCTGATCCCGGTTTTCTTGTTTCTGAGCCCTGTTGCAGTGTCGCTGGCGTGGAACGGGTCGGAGTCACTGGGTTGGAGGTCCCAGGTTCGGGGGTGGAGATCGTCAGCGGAGCGGCACCGACCCAGTCGGGGTCCGTCGTGGAGGCTGCTATGGCCCAATCGGGGTCCGACGTGGGTGCACCAGAGGCCCAATCGGGGTCCACTGCGGGTGCGGGTCTGGCCCAATCGGGGTCCGACGTGGGTGCACCGGAGGCCCAATCGGGGTCCACCGCGGGTGTGGTTCCGGCCCAATCGGGGCCCGACGTGGGTGCAGCTGGGACCCAATCGGGGTCCAGCGGGAGTGCAGCGCCAGCTTGGTCCGTGGATGGGGGAGGAGCTGCAGACCTTTCACCGTCGAACGGATTGCAGGCTCATCCTGGTCATCTGTCCCCTCTACTGAGTCACTGCCCCTGTGCATCATCGTCGGGGGCCGTGGGGGCTCCTGTTCGCTCTTCCCGGCTCTCCCGAGTTTTGTCCTCGTCAGGGAGGCCGCCGCGGGCTGTTTTTCCCCAGGACTGGTGGCTGAGGGACACGGGTCGGCCGCCTGAGGAACTGTTTCGCCGGTTCGGCGCCTCGGGTCGGCCACCCGACGTGTTGTGTGTGTCTTTGGGTGACCTGGTTCGACCATCGGAGGAGCGGACATGCTGGGCATTGGACTCTGGTGAGCCGCCTGGTCATGTTCCGCCTCTTGTGACCACCCACCGGCTGTTGGACGCGGGAAGACCACCTGAACTGTTCCTGTGGTGCTTGGTCTCCGCTGGTCAGCATAAACTGTCGGGGGGGTAGTGGTTTTTCTGGGTTAATCCATCACGGTGATTGTTCTGTCTTTTTTTTCTTGTCCTTGCTGTTCTGTGTATTTTGTGTTTTGGTTATGTCTTGCAGTTGCCCTAGTATGTGTTTTGTTCTACTGTTGCCTTGTTTTTTTTCTCGGTGTATTTTGTCTCATTTTTGAATATTTGGTTTTTTTGTCATAGTCTTGTGTTTAATATTTCTGACCCAGTAGTTCTGGTTTTTTGTTTCCTCCATGTGCATTTTTTTTTTTTATTTTATTCTGAGTAGTTATTCTTGTCATTGTCCTATATGTAGTTGTTCTTGTCATTGTTTTGTTTCTGGGTTTGGTCTCTCTCCCTCCGCTCCTACCCCAGCCACCCACCCTGGGGGGTGGGGGGGCAGGGTGGTCCTTGGGGCGTTCTGAGCCTGCCCTCGGAGGGAGGGTACTATTACGACCCGAGTGCTGGGTTCTGATCGCGCTCGGGCTAAGTTCAACTCGCTGCCGGCCTTGACAGCTGTGGGCTGTATTCTGGTCTCACCGGGCTCTTATTGTGAAGGTGCTCGGTGGGGCTTCTGCCTGTCAAGGCTGGTGTCATTACTGCTCGTTAGTGTTCGCCTTCATAAAGCGGGCACTAGCGACAGTAATGTTGCAGGAGTATTGTCAACACTTTGTCAAGCCTTGTCAGAGCGTCGTTTTGACCTTCATGTCAGGTTCGTGTCTTTGCCATGTCACAGTTTGGCTCGTAGTGGCTGGGGTTAGCCCTGCGAGCCCATGTATTGATTTATGTGTGTTTTTGCCGAGAGCAGCTCACAGTCTTGTCCTGTCTCGTCTTGTGTGTTAATAAACCATCATTGCAAAACTCACTGGTGGACTCTTGGCGTCTTATGGTGATGCGCGAGGATCACCGCATGACATCCTCCTCTAATAGATGAGTTTCTTGTAAAAATACAATTTTTGAATCTATGTCTTTTATTTTATTCATAACTTGTTTAAGTTTTTTAAGATTTTGTAGACCTCTGCAATTCCATGAAGTTAAATTAAGATTAACGCTTTGATCTATAATCAATAAGGAGTTTGAGATTACCTTGCAATATGAACATACTCTTACAGAGAAGCAAAAACATGGATGATGGAACATTCATCCTACAAACTAAACAAAAACAAATTCCCTTTCCCCACATTTGTGGTAATCCCCCCAAAATCAAAAAAATTCCGTCTCCCGTTATAGCTAGTGACTGTTCCACACCTGTGAGGATCAGTCAAACCACTCTCTCTTTCTCCTCTCAATCATCCTGACTCTACTACTATTTTTATGACATTAACTCTCTTCTGTAGTTTTTTCAACATAACTTCAAAGTTTTATAGCAACTTTGTACATCATAGCTTTTTTTTTTCTAAATACAATCTGTATTTTGTAGACATGTTATATGTTTCAGATCAATCAGATGCCTGTACAAATGCTTAAATGTTCTACCTTTGTCATGTTCATGCTTAGCTCCCACCAGTTTCCTTTTGAATTTGCTTGATGAGCTCCTGCGCCTCTTGAGGGGTCTTGAAGGTGTGGGTTCTCCCCTTATATGTGACCAGCAGTCTTGCCGGATGAATCACTCCATGACGAATCCCGAGGTTGCGCAGCTCTTTGCGGACGGGGTCGAACTGCCTCCTTAATTGTTGAATTCCTGTGGCCAAATCTGGGTAGAACCGCACCTGTTGATCCTGGTATTTAATTTCCCCTTTAGCTTGCGCAGCATTGGTGACTGTCATCTTGTCTCTGTAGTTGAGGAACTTCATAATCAGCGTCCTCGGTGGTGTCTTATTATCTCTCGGTGGGCTGATTTGGTGAGCGCTCTCTAAAACAACCGATGATTGCAGATCTGCGTTGTTCAGTGCTTCTGGAATCCACTTTTCCAAAAAGGAACATGGGTCCCGTCCCTCCGCTCCCTCCGGGAGGCCCACCAGCCTCAAATTATTCCGTCGCGAGCGGGATTCCAAGTCCAGGACGTTATCTTCCAGACATTTACATTTTATTTCCAGTGTTTGCAACTTAGATTGTAGGCTGGTGACGTCATCTTCAGCGCTTGAAATTCGGAGCTCCGCCTGCGATACTCGCTCCAAACAGTCATTTATTTCTTTCCTCATACCTTCTATCGCTGCTATAATCCCATCAAATTTAGACGAAAACTCTGTTCTCATGGAGTTGATGGCAGTGAGCACTGCGTTTGTCCCCTCTTCAGCAGTTCCCGCTCCGCCGCTGGCTCCATCCTCCGCCATTGTCTCTGGAGTTTTTTCTGTTTCGCCTTGAGTGTGGAAGTCTGTTAGCTTGGGTTGTTTTGTCGAGTTGCCTTTTCCTCCACTTAATTTCCCAACCTTGGTCTTTACCATATCCGCGCCTAAACGCTGGGATGGGTTTTTGTTCCAATTAAGAGAGTTTTAGTAAACTTTTTATTTTTAGGAGCAGAGCAGCGTGAAACACGTCTTCCTACGTGGCCGCCATAACTGGAAGTCCTTTATTTTATTTTTATTTTCAGATTCCTTGACCATCAAAACATACCTTTAGCAACTGGATTCACATTGATATCTTTATTAGTTCAGTAGTTATTGACAAAAAATCACTTTTTCGGTAATGCCGGTTTTCTTCTGGATATTGCTCCATAGCTTTTGAAGATACAAGAAATCCATTGGCACACTACTGACTCCTCAGTGTCTTGGCTATATTTTGGTGTTTGTTGTATGTTTATATCTTAATTTGTTACCTTACAGTGATGAAAATTCCAAAGACCCCCTATTATTTCCTGTTCTGGATAACAGTATCCAGATTTTTTGCAGGATCCGGATCAGTCTTTGATATTTCCTAGAACCTATTGGGATCTTATCCTGTATTTTTTTGGCAAGCGTCCTGACCATTTATTGTGGAGTTATATACACATATGCTAAAAATGGCCCTCTCTCGCAATGATAAAGAATCCTTTAAAAAATTCATGGATCCAGACGGTGATCTGGCTCACTCCCAAAATCTAATCATTTCTTCCTTGTCCCATTTTGGACTTGTCCTGAAAATTTCGTCAAAATCCGTTCATAACTTTTTGAGTTATGTTGGTTACAGACAGACAAACAAACAAACCCCGGTAAAAACATAACCTCCTTGGCGGAGGTAAAAATTCCATATTTTGACTGAGCGACTTCATACTCGGTGATGCGCACCCTCAGTTAAAGTACTATATTCCATTCACGTGAATGTATTAATTCATTCTGATTGCTGAGGCCACAGTAAAAACTAGAAAAGCACTCACAGAGCACATACCTCCACCAAGGCTCCTTCCGTTTCTCATGGATCACCTCCAAAATGTAATGGGTTTGTGTGTAGGCCTATAGCCACTTGTGGTGAAAATTGCATCAAAGTCTGTCCATCAGTTTTGGAGTATTGTTGCTGACACACTGTGAGAAGATAAGAGCCTTGGCTGAGGTATGCATTCTCAGATCATTACCAAAATATAATGAGTTCCTCTCTTGCTCAAGAATCACCTCTGGTGAAAATTTCATCCAAATCCATCCAGTAGTTTTTGTGTAATCCTGCTGCACACATACAAACAAAGGCTTTGGTGGAGGTATGCACTCTCAGATCATCACCAAAATGTAATCATCTGTTCCCCGTGCCATTACACACCTTTCCTGAAAATGTCATCAAAATCCGTTCCTAACTTTTGGAGTATTGTTGTTAACACACTGTGAGAAGATAAGAGCCTTGGCTGAGGTATGCATTCTCAAATCATCACCAAAATATAATGGGTTTCTCTCTAGCCCAAGAACCACTTCAGGTGAAAATTTCATCCAAATCCATCCAGTAGTTTTTGTGTAATCCTGCTGCACAAATACAAACAAAGCCCTTGGTGAAGGTATGCACTCTCAGATCATCACCAAAATCTAATCATCTGTTCCCCGTGCCATTACACACCTTTCCTGAAAATTTCGTCAAAATCCGTTCATAAGTTTTTGAGTTATGTTGGTAACAGACAGACAGACAGACAGACAGACAGACAGACAAACCCCGGTAAAAACATTACCTCCTTGGCGGAGGTAACAAATGATTTTAAACATAACCCAGCCCTTGTAAAAATCTACTTTACTGAAGCGCAGCTACATGAAAATTGTGGTTAAATACAACAACGAAGTACTTTATTGTCACATTCGAATTGTAATCGCTCCTGTTTTGTTTTTCTTTTGAATTCTTGGATGGAATATGGGTGGGCAATATAAGCTGTGGCTTCAGCCATCACCCATTTCGGATAACCTATGTTGAACTGTATAATCAGAGGAGTTATTGTTTAATTTGACCTTGTTAGATTTTTTCCCCTTTGTTATATTCTACTTTCTTTTAATCTTTACTTTTAATATATCCAAAATAAAGATTCATTCATTCATTCACATTCCACCACTGGCTTTTAGCAACAAGCGTATTTCCCAAATGTGTTTTAAACTTGCTTTAATTAACCACCACCCATTTCTGTCTTTTGTCTAGGCAAGAGAGAAACAATCCACCCCAAACTGGACCTTGCCTTATTATTTACAGAGATGCAGGCCGAAGATCTGCTGAACTGGGACCAGCTTGAGTGGCACATCCCAGCTGCTTCTCAGTGAGGCAGCATGGCCGGCGTGTGTGACCCATTCGAAGTTTTTTTTTTTTTTTTTTTTAACAGTTTGAATTTTGCACATTCTGAATAATCTGTAATTTGCTGCTGATTGTAATAAACAATTTACTGACTTATGTGTATGCATCATGATTTTCTATTTTGTCTGTTAAGGCACCGGTGGGAAAAGAGTCAACAGTACAAACCATTTATCAGTGACTTTGAAAATAATAGCTCATTTTTAAGAAAAAGTAACCAAAACAATTATTTTATTTACTGAAGACTGCATTGTTGGATGTGCCACCGCAGAAGACACTGCACACTTTAGTGACAGTACCAGTATATGGAGGAATTCTGGGCCATATTAGCATCTGTACTTTATCATAATGGGTTTGGGTGGGGGTGTCCAATCATGTGCCATGGAGGGCCAAGACCCTGCGGGCTTTACCTCCAAACAGTGTCTTTAACAGCAGATTCCACTGAATTTCTTCTACTGACTGCTGATCAGTGAGAACACCTGCTGAAGAGACTGGGTAGAAGAGAGAACCTGCAGGGTCTTGACCCTCCATGACACATGATTAGAGACCCCTGGGTTAGGGTTTAATGGGATTTAACATTTTAACACAGACTACTTTATGGTTCATAATTCTGTTGACAGACTTACACCAAACGAAAAGTGATTTCTCAAACTGCTGGATTGTTCTTAGACAGCTTTTCCAATCTTTCAGTATTTAATTTATTTCACTTGGTGGTAACCTTCACATATAAAAAAGAGACATCTGCAAAAACCTCAAAGGTTTATTGTCAGTGCAATTCCCAGTGCAATGCTACATGAATGCATGTATAGTACATTGTTGATGCAGAGAATATATATTTTTACAGTACATGTATCTAGTAAATCAAGTATTTTCCATGTAACTTTTTTTTTCATTATTTTAATTGCTTTTAATCCTAGATCAAGTATGTTTTGGCCTAAAATGCATCATAACTGTCAAATATATCTTATTATACCTAACTCAGTACTGTTTACCTTTTGAATATATATTTTGTGGTTAATACTGTATAACCCCATAACTACAACCTGGCAATCAAGTTGTGTCAGCTGATCACTTTTTGCCATGACACCACCACAGACTCAGTGCTGCTGGAGCAGGTACGTCCCATGATGTCTCAACGGTCTCCATGATTTTCACAGAGATCAGAGCAATTTGTTGTACAGGAAGCTAAATGTTTCTACAGACATGCTTAGGCTCTATAACCACTGATCGTTTGTGAAGCTGGGGTGACATCAGTGAGAGGCTGGATTGAACACCAGACCGACCGTTTGAAGTGGTAATTTTCCCACAACAGAGCCATCTGAAACACACACACACAGCATACATATTTTAGTACCTAATAGCGATAACTTGCAGACATTACAGTGTAGTACGACGTACTTAAAGCAAACTAGCATTAGCAATCATTAGCTTACCGTCATATATGATCTACTTCATATCCTCACATCTTTGGCTCTATGGCTTCCCTGACGCTCCAGTACTTTTTCAGAGTGTTTCGTCTTGCTGCCTGTACCCTTGTCTGGCGGTCCTTTTTGGCCTTTACGGTGACAAAAAGCCACAGACCGAGGAGTCGCCTTGTACAGCCGCAATGTTATGTTTTGCTTGGGTCGTGTGTTTTACGTCACGGGAGTGTGGCGCTGCCTTGCTGTAAAAAAATCCCACCCACCCCAGCCGTACCCAGCTGCAATGGAAACACAACTGAGCCAAACCGAGTAGAGCTGAGTAGTGTAGAGTAAGGCCGACTAGGTACTAGTGGAAAAGAGCCATAAGTGGCGGGATCTCTGCTGAACCCAGGCCGAGTGGTGCTCGGGCTGTGCTTCTGCCGCAGGCTCCGGCGGATGCTCTTGAGGAGTCGTGGGTCTTGTGTTGATGAAGTCCCAGCCTGATCCTGTCATGTCTGCAGCCGTTTCCTGATCTGGGGCCGAAGTCAGTGTCACTTTTTTGAGGCAACTGCCATGCCACCATGACCCATCAGTGAGACGAAAGGTGGCTGGCCCCAACTGAGCTGTAATCTGCATTGGCGTTGTCTAAAACAACTGCAGCTTGTGAACACAGTTGGGGCACCGGATCCGGACCCAATGCAGTACTGCAAGCCCGGGTTGGGTTGCACTGCATTTTTTTGTCAACTCTTTGCTTCATTCTTTACTGCTGTTTGACCACCCTCCCCCAAGGTGAGGGCATTTCTGTCAGAGTAGCATCCGATAGGGGGCGTAGTTGGTCCAGGGGAAGGCACATCTCACGTCCTAGCACTAGTAGAGCCGGGGATCTGCCTGTCATGGCATGAGACATTGCTCTGTAATGTAGCAGGCTGCTCTGTAGTGCGGCCAAAAATGGGAGCCCATCCGCTAGGTGTGCCCTGAGACCGTTCTTGAGGGTCTGGTTGAACTCCCCCCTCCGCATTCACCTGAAGGTGGTAGAAGGCAGTCCTTATGTGCTTAATATCTCTTCCCCCCACGAAGGCTGCAAAGTCCCCTGAGGTGAACTGTGGTCCGTTGTCTGTTGTGATTGCATCTGGCACACCCCAGTGGGTGAAAAGGGAGGTAAGGAAATCAGTGACTATGTCGGTGGTAACTGAGCCAGTGGCAGCACCTCCGGTGCTATGCAATTAACTGTATATGTCCAATTGGACGTGTTTCCATAGGGTCAATGGCCATGGCAGTGGGTGCAGGGGTGGGGGTGGTGGTACACCAGTTTTTTTCTGCTGGCCAGGCAGGGCATACAGTCTTTCACCATGATCTCCACATCCTTGTCAATGCCTGGCCACCAGACTGAGCTCCTATACCACTGTTTTGACTCTGACGATGCCCAGGTGGCCCTCGTGTACCGTGGTCAGGATGCGGCCCTTCAACAGCTCCAGGATTACTGCCCCCTTGCCACGCAGACGTTGCTCCTGCATGATAGATTGTCTCTGACTCTGTGGAAGGGTGCTAGCTCTTCTGGCACGTTGGGTGACCAGTCCTCACGAATGAAGGTGCAGAGCTGGGTTAGTACTGGATTCTGCTCAGATGCGGCCTGGAGCTCTTGCAGGGAGATGGCGGTCTGAAATGGGCCATGCAGTATGTGGATCAGTTCAGGCTCTAAGGGGCCCTGGTCGACACTCAGTGTGGGGTTAGGTGTGGCCCCGGACAATAGGTCCGCCACTACGTTTTCTCTGCCCGGCGTGAACTGGGTGGTGAAGTTATATGCTTGTAGCCTTTTTGTCCACCTGTAGATGCACAGGGGTTTGTGCCCTGACCCCGATGTTTTCAGCAGCACCGTGAGGGCCCTATGGTCTGTCCGCAGTGTGAAGTGTCGTCCAAACAGCTACAGTACATGTGCCAGTGTTCACACGCCACTGAGTACTTCTGCTCAGCCAACGTGAGTGAACTCAAACTGTATGCCACTGGACGCTTGGTCACCCCTTGAAGTTGTGACAGAACAGCTCCTACTGCTGTGTTGGAGGTGTCACACGTCACAAACATGGGGCTCTGTAGGTCTAAGTGGGTGAGTACTGGTGGAGAGGTGAGCTGTGCTTTCAATTGGCTTATGGTCGCAGAGCACGGCGGGGTCCACACCAGGGTGCATCCTGCTTCATGAGGGTGCGCAGTGGCTCTATCATCTCTGAGTAATGGGGAATGACACGCCCATAAAAGTTCACCATGCCGAAAAAGGATGAGAGCTGTGTGGGGCCTGATGGTTTGGGTAGCTGCAGTACCACCTCGACTTTTAAGTGCAGGGGACTCAGGCCCTCGGTGGTCAGGCAGAAACCCACAAACTTGATGGTCCTTGCTTCAAAGATGTATTTCTCCCCGTTGAGTGTGAGGCCATGTTTTGCTCGAACCTCCATTACCTTAGCAAGGCGGGGAACGCTGGAGGCCGATGTTGCACCGTACACCACAATCTTATCTAAGTACACCACCATCCCTGAGAGACCAACAAAGATGGTAGCCATGATTTTTTGAAAACAGCTCGGGCTGGAACTGAGGCCAAAAGGCATGTGGGTGTACCTGAACACTCCCATTTGGGTGATGAAGGCTGTTAGGTTGCGGCTGTCTGGGTGAAGGGGAACCTGCAGGTAGCCTTGGCGGAGGTCCAATTTGGAAAAAAATTTTGTGCCATGGAGCGTCGTCGTCAGTTCCTCCATCGTGGGCAAAGGATATTTGTTGGGGATCTCTGCCTTGTTCACCATTCTGAGGTCAATGCATGGTCGTAGGCCGCCCAACTTCTTCTTTGCCACCACCAAGATGGAGATCCAGGGGGAAGCGTTGATCCACTCGATGATGCTGGCATCTAGGAGCTTCTGCAGTTCCGCCGTGACATCATCCCACAATACGAGGGGGAGTCGGCAGAGAGGCTGAATTTTTGGTGACACCATTGGATCAATGAGCAGCTGATGATTGAAAGAAGTGAGGCAGCCCAGTCCTGGGAAGAGTTTTGGCCAACGGTGCTGCCTGTCATGATTACAAGAATAATCAGCTAATGTACAGGATGCTACACCAGTGAATGCACACGACATATAGGAGCAAAGTTTAAACACAATTTTATTGAACAAGTGAAACGCAGGATTAGCGGAAAAAACACCTCACTCACCAGAGTGACGTCTCCCAGCCTGTAAGGAGGGAGACGAGAGCAAGTTGGTATGATAAGATAACATAAGATAAGCCTTTATTAGTCCCACAACGGGGAAATTCCAGGATTGCAACAGCACAGGGATAGCAACACTCAGAGCAACAATCAGAAGGCAAGAAAAAACAAGCAAGCAAGAGCAGCTAATATACATATGTACATATTACTATAAAATATATATATACACACACACACACACAGACACACAGTGCAGAGCATTGTAGCTGGATGGAATAAATATATGAATATATGAACACACAGTGCAGAGCATTGTAGCTAGATGGAATAAATATGTAAATATATAAACACCCACAGTATGGAGCATTGCAGCTAGGTGGAATAAATATGCAAGTATATAAACACACACAGTGCGGAGCAATGTAGCTAGATGGAATAATATGTAGATATATAAAAACACAGTGCGGAGCATTGTAGCTAGATGGAATAAATATATAGATATATAAATATAAACACACCCAGTGCAGAGCATTGTAGCTAGATGGAATAAATATGTAAATATATAAACACACACAGTGCAGAGCATTGTTGCTAGGTGGGATGAAACAGCATAACCGTCTATTTAGTTATCCTACATGGTATGATTATGTGCCCATACATATTCTCACCCTCCATAGCGACCGGTATGTTCCTAGTTGTATGCCGGAGAGGACCATTGTGTAAGTCTATTGCATCTTTTGCATTCAAAAAAAAAAAAAAAAAAAAAACTATTAGTTTGTTACGTCTTTTTGCTATCTCTGCGAGCAGCCCTGCTTAGGTTGTACAGTCTGACAGCCGTTGGTAGGAAGGACCTACGAAACCTCTCGGTTGTGCACCTGGGATGATGTAGTCTGCTGCTAAATGAGCTCCTCAGTGCATCCAGTATGTCCTGCATAGGGTGGAACTCGGACTCCAGCAGAGATGACAGTTTAGCCACCGTCCTTCTCTCTCCTATCTCCTCCATCGGATCAAGGCGTTGCCCCAGGACAGAGCTAGCTTTCTTAATCAGTTTGTTCAGTCTCTTCCTATCGGCTGCAGTAATGCCACTGCCCCAGCAGACCACTCCAAAAGTGATGGCTGATGCCACCACCGTGTCATAGAATGTCTTCAGCAGCGCCCCTTGTACACCAAAAGACCTGAGTCTCCTCAGTAGGAACAGCCTGCGCTGTCCCTTCTTGTAGAGTACGTCAGTATTGTGTGACCAGTCTAGTTTGTTGTTCAGATGAACACCCAGGTACTTGTAGGATGTCACCATCTCGATGTCTGTTCCCTGTATATTTACTGGTGCTGTGAGGGGTTGTCCTTGCCTGCGGCAGTCCACCACCAGCTCCTTAGTTTTCCTCGTGTTGATCTGGAGGCAGTTCCGATGGCACCAGTCCACAAAGTCCTGGATAAGCCCTCTGTACTCAGCTTCATCTCCGCTGGAGATGAGACCAACGATCGCAGAGTCATCAGAGAACTTCTGTAGATGGCAATGTGTTGTGTTGTGTGAGAAGTCCGCAGTATAAAGAGTGAACAAGAAGGGAGCCAGCACCGTTCCCTGGGGGGCCCCCGTGCTACTGATGATCGTGTCGGAAACACAGTCCCGGGTTCTCACAAACTGAGGCCGGTTCGTGAGGTAGTCCAGGATCCATGATGACAGGTGCTGGTCCACCCCTGCGCGCAGCAGCTTGTCCTTCAGGATCATCAGTTGGATGGTGTTGAAAGCACTGGAGAAGTCAAAGAACATGATCCTCACCATATTCCCGGGCTTCTCCAGGTGGGACAGAGAACGGTGAAGGAGGAAGATCACCGCATCCTCCACCCCAATGCCATGCTGGTAGGCGAACTGGAGTGGATCCATCGCTGGTTCCACCAGGGGGCGGAGATGAGCAAGGAGCAGTCTCTCCAGGGTCTTCATCAAGTGGGACGTCAAGGCCACCGGTCTGAAGCTGTTCAGGTCTTTGGGGTGGGAAGTTTTTGGTACAGGTACCACACAAGATGTTTTCCACAGCTGTGGTACCCTCCCCAGTTTCAGGCTCATGTTGAAGATATACGTCACAATCCCACACAGCTGGTCTGCACAGGACTTGAGGAGCTTTGCGCTGATGCCGTCCGGTCCCGACGCCTTCCTCGCCTTGATCTTCCTCAGCTCCGTCCTCACCTGGGTCTTGGTCAGGGTCAGGATGGGGGGCTGTGTGTTGGGAGTGGGGGGGGTGTCGGTGGAGTGGGGAGTGGGTAGCAGGACTTGATTTCTTAGAGGCAGCAGTGGTTGTTGTGCAGACAGGGGGGAGGGCGGTTGGTCAAATCTATTGAAAAAACAGATTCAGGTTGTTCGCCCACTCCCTGCCCCCCGTGGCCTGGGGGGAGGTATTCTGGAGCCCCGAGATGGTTTTGAGGTTTCTCCAGACCCCGCTGATGTCGCTCTGTTGCAGCTTGTCCTCCATCTTCTTCCTGAAGCTGTCCTTGCCTTCTCTGATCTTTCTCCTCAGCTCCCTCTGTACGGACTTCAGCATCTCCCTGTTCCCCGACCTGAAGATCCTCTTCTTCTCTCTCAGAAGTGTTTTTATCTCAGGGTTGATCCAGGGTTTGTTGTTTGAGTGACGCCGTATGGTCTTGGTGGGAACGGATTTGTCCACACAGAAGCTGAGGTAGCCCGTGAAGGTGTGAATGAGGCCATCGATGTCCTCACCATGTGGATCGCAGAGCTGCTTCCAGGCAGTGGCTTTAAAACAGTCCTTTAGAGTGTCCATTGTCTCCTCAGACCATAACTCCACAGTGTGCATGGCCGGAGGTTGTCTGTGCACTAGGGGTTTGTACACCGGTCGGAGATGAACCAAGTTGTGATCCGATCTCCCAAGTGGGGGGAGTTGTGATGAGGTGTACGCCTCCTTAGTGTTTGCGTAGAACAAATCCAGTGTTTTATTGTCTCTAGTGTGGCATGTGACATACTGGGTGAAAGTGGGCAGAATGGGAGACAGTGAAACGTGGTTGAAATCGCCTGAGATGAGGAGAAGAGCATCTGGGTGTTCTGTCTGCAGCCTGCTGGTTACTGAATGGATGACGTCACGCGCTGTCCCAGCGTTCGCCGTCGGATTTGCATAAACAACAATGCAGATCACGTGTGAGTGTTCTCTCGGGAGATATGTAGGCCTCATGCTAACAGCTAGCAACTCAATGTCTTTGCTGCAGTGTCGTTGTTTAACAGTGATATGTCCCGGTCTGCACCAGTTGTTGTTAACATACATGATCACTCCACCGCCCCTAGTTTTGCCACTCTCTGGTGTTCGGTCAGCTCGTATCGTGTGAAAACCCTCCAGCTCAATGTTAGCATCTGCTGCTAGTTCAGTTAGCCACGTCTCAGTAAACAAAAGGAGAGAGCACTCCCGGTAAGTGCTATCATAACGGGAGATAGCCGCTAGCTCATCTAACTTTCCCAGTATCGACCGTACATTTCCCATGACAACAGATGGAAGGGAGGGTCTGTACCTTATATTTTTTGTCCTCCGCCTTACTCCAGCCCGGCAGCCGCGGCGTTTTCGCCTCAGTTCTCTCGGTATGTCGAGTTTTTCCAGTGGGACCGGGTGGCGGTTAAATGCTAGCAGCTCTTCCCTGTTATATCGTATCCTGCTATAAACAGTGGCTCCGTCCACCGGCTCAGGAGACATTTGGGATGATCTGTGTGTCCGTGATATAAGTGGGGTGAAAAAAAAAAAAAAAAAGTGATCAAAAGAGAGAGGAAGGGAAAAAAAAAAAACTCGGAATCGAGCCGCTGTTGCAAAAGGCAGCCGACTGGTGTGGCGCCGAGAGGAGAAAAAAAAAAAGTTTCCCTTTCATGAGGAGGGAAACTGGGAATAATAAATAACAGGAATATTCTTACGAATAGGAGCAGAGAGCCCGGCAGAGGAACCCAGCAGGGCAAAAATGATTCAGTGAGGAAACTGCAGATGAGTAGGGCTGGGAGAGGTGTCTGACCGGGTGGAGAAGGCAATCTGCAATGATGACGATGATGATGGAGCAGGTGAGCGCACAACAACCCCTGGAGACACACCGCGGAGATGGCAGCAACCTGAGAAGGAGGAAGAGAAGAAGAGATTAATGTCTGGGTTCCTTCGTAACTTAAACTTCACTTACTTTCTCTTAAATGGCAGTATATCCAACGAGCCAGCGCTGGAGCATTCACAAACTGGTCCTTTTAAGCGCTGGCAGGAAAGAGACCGCAGGTGCATCCACTCATGCAGGTGTACTGATTACCTGCGGAGTTGGGGACTAGACAAGGAGCCTCCCACAGGAAGGGAGGGGGAGCGTGCTCGCCTGATCATAACACTGCCAGGATGAGGAAACTGTTAGAACGATAGAACCCATTCGGTTGGTGATGGAGAAACCCAGCTCGCTGATCAGATCAATGTCCAGCAGGTTGGCCTCCTGGTGCGTTGTGACGACGGAGTGTTGCCACTGTATGGTCTGGTAATTGAATATTATATGTGTAAAAGGATTTATATTTGCAAATGTTAACATGTATTGGATTGTAAAAATGTACATATAATTGTAGAATGTGTTTTGACTGAATTGAAGGATACCAGCAGGAGGTAGTATAGGATGGTGGAGTAAAGGGGGAGTTTAATATGTAAATAGGGGTTTGAATTATTTATTGTATTATTTATGGTGTATTTATGGTGCTATTTATTCTGTAAATATTGTGGGGAAATTATTTATATATTTATGTCCGTTTTAGATGTTATTGGGTATATGTAGGAAGATGAAATTTTCATTGTCTTATCTGGGACTATGGTATGTGCCAATTAGGTTAATTATCTCATTGAGTATATTAACAGGTGTTTCATTTGGTTTGTGTGGGGTGTCGGATGTGCGTTGGAGTTATTGCCTGTGAAGATTGTTGGAATAAACAGAAATTGCTGGTTGCAAACTTTGGAAGCCTCCACTTTTTCTCTGGTGCCTTGACTGCTCGGCTATCGCTTGTGACACGCATCACTTGGAAAGTGAACGATGGAATGGTTTTAGGGCCGCAGCGTACAGAAAAGGCGACTGTCCCTACCATGCCGATTCTGACGTGCCTGACGCCGTAGCCGAATGAGTCCTTTGCATTAGCTGTGATGGTCTTCTAGGGAAACAGTTTCCTGACCGTAGCCACGCTCAGAAGAGACCTCGAGACCGCCGTATCCAGTAGCAGCGGCACGTCAACACTGTCCAGCTCCACTGTCCAGCTCCACTGTGCACCACTTGAATGGCCAGCTTTTGGCGCCAACTGTGTGAATGGCGGTTGGGCTTGACAGTCAGGCCGTTGAATTTGCAAAGGGTGAGCGGCAAACCCTAGCAAAGTGGCTGAGCTTCTTACAGCAATAGCATTTCACCCCTCTGGCTGGGCAGGCGGGTGATTGAGTCTGATGTCTAGATGGACCACAGTCATTGCAGGGTAGGCACTCACTCATATTGTCCCGTTTCCTCCCCTTCTTCTTTTGGTTGTAGTGGGGAGTCGTGGGGTTGGAGCACCAGGAAGTGGTTGTGACGGCCTGTGCTCATGGGGCAAGACAAGGGGCTTGTTGGTTAGGCAGCATTAGCTGCAATGATAGCTGGATGGCCGTTTCTATTTGGGACGCCATCCTCACAGCCTCATCTAACTTCTATCGCTGCATAGTAGAGAGTGTCCTGACATACTGTTGCACTGTCTGGTACTCCAGCTGTGCAGAGGCAGAAAAGAAGGAACTGCAATGGGTCATAAAGACAGCCCAGTGGATTGTGGACTCCCCGCTTCCGAGCATGGAGGACATTTACTCCACACACCTCCTCAGAAGAGCTAAAAACATTAAGAATGACCCAACACACCCAGGACATTAAATGTTTTCTACCCTCCCCTCAGGTAAGCTCAGAGTCATCAAAACCTGGACCAGCAGAATGGTTCCATGAGTTGCACTATTGCCATTTTTATCCTCATCACCATTGTTGTGTCTGAGAATAAGGTGCTGACAACGGACGTGAAGTGAACTCTGCTTTATTAAAACACAACTCAACTATATACAGAAGGGTGGTGCCGTCCTACGTCACGGCCAGTTGGCCACGTGATGACATCACCTACAGCACGCCACCACGTCCAAACACCACAGGCTCCTGTGTACTTAACAGTGATGTGCGGTCAGGGAAGGCAGGTGAGGCTGAAAATCATGGTCAGAGGCAGCACAGTACAGTTGCCCCTTATGAGAGGGAGCGTGCTTGAGCACCGTAAGCACAGTTTTTTTTTTTTTTTTTCGTTTGTTTGTTTTTTTCAAGTAAAAGAAGATAAGGACATTTTTTTTTAACAAAGCCACAGCGATTTTTGTCCAGAAGGATGAGCAAATTTACTTCATTTACAAATAAAGGTAAGACCAATCATACATACTAGCTGTAAATACTACTACTAATAATTTGTAATAATGAGTGTAAATTGTGGAGCTGCAACACAGAAAGATGCAGCTCTCTGAGCCATTATAATTTACATTATTCCTTTCCCATAAACAAAGTATAATGAATTTTGTGCCCCCAACATTTGTTTGTAAAATAACTTAATACATTATACTTGTGTAACCGAGGATCTTTGCACATTGTCTATACTCAAGGAAAGTTATAAAATTAAACATGGAC
Source organism: Pholidichthys leucotaenia (assembly GCA_020510985.1). Classification (NCBI taxonomy): domain Eukaryota; kingdom Metazoa; phylum Chordata; class Actinopteri; order Cichliformes; family Pholidichthyidae; genus Pholidichthys; species Pholidichthys leucotaenia. The sequence continues at coordinate 362,925,393 of CM035840.1, forward strand.
TTTTATTACCGCCTTTTCTGTGTATTCCATTAAGAGGTAATTCAATAAAATATTGTATATTAAATCTGATTTCTAAATCTGACCCTGAAAACATCATAACCTCACTGGAAATGAAACTCACTGCATACTAATAGCACATAAATACCTAATTTGAATTTGTTTGTAAGAAATCTACCAAGACATAAACTAACCATAAAGCAGCTTACCACAGCTTACATGTTTACAAATATAATGACAAGCTACATACCACAATTTAGATGAGTGAAGTTACCAGACCGTTTGTTACTGAAATGGTTTTACTATGCTGACATGTTTTGATCCTTTTATTGTTGTTCTTAATTTAGCCTCTCTCTTTAAAAAAAGAAAAAGTGTATCTGGTAGTTTGAATGACTGAATGGTTTTCTATGGCAACAGATCATTGCTTAAATTATTTGTAAGAGCCAACTGGGTGGAGTTACCAAGAGCTCTTTTATGAAAATCTTAGAGAGTGTATAACCAAAGCTAAAGATGACAGCATAATTGATCTTGGGGATTTTAATGCACAAGTCGGTAAAGATTTGAAATCTTGGCCCTCTGTAATTGGCAAACATGGTGTTGGTAAAATGAACTCTAATGGTCTCATGCTGCTGGAGTTCTGCCCCAGATCCAACTTGTCACAACAGGCACCATATTTCAGCTAACGAACCACCTTAAAAACATCTAGAAGCACATGCATTCCAGACATTGGCATCAGTTAGACCATATACTTGTCAATAAAAAAGATAAGTCTCTTGTGAAAGTGACTAAAGTCAGTCTTACAGCTGACTGCTTCAATGGTCACCGACTACTGATATGCAATTGTAATATCTCTGTGAAAAAGAACAAGAAGCAAAACACTAGTCTCCCTAAAAAACTTGATACCACCATGATCAAAGACAAGGAAGAAGCTCTAAGTCGCTTTTGCAGGAGAATTTGCCAAACTGTGATGTGGAGGTGAATTGGAAGCATCTGAAGAACACACTACTTCATGCAGCAAAACATGCCTTTAGAAAGAAGAAGAAGAAACAACATGACTGGTGTGATGACCAGGATGAAGAAATCCAGCGACTTCTCAAGGAGTTGAAACACAACTGTGATAGACCCTCATTTAGGGAACAGATAAGAGAACTGAAAAATACATGGTTTCAGAATAAATCAGCATAAACAGAAAAGTACAGCCTAAAGAAAAAACATTGAGCTGTTTATGCTACATTGAACACTATTTAAGGTCCAAGGTCTAAAAGCACACATCAAATCAGGTCCAAAACTGGGGAATTATTGTCATCAGCCTATGACATCAAGTGTAGATGGGTCAAATATTTCAGCCGGTTCCTTAATCATTCCTCTAATGTCAACATTGACGTTGTAAGCAGCATAGTACAACTTGTAATAGAAGAATTGGGCAGCCCCATCACTATGGATGAGCTTATTACTGTGCTAAACAACACAAAACTTGGGAAAAGTCCTGGACCTGATGGAATGCTCCCAGAAATACTTGTTAATGGTGGCACCTGTTTAAGGTAATCTTTGCTGTGCTTCTTTAATTGTCAATGATATACTGAAAACATTCCTTCAAACTTCATTGATACAGATATCGCCGTCCTCTTCAAAAAGGGAGACCACAGCAAGTGTAACAACCAGGGCTTGACATTAACACCCGCGGCAAGTGGATTTTACCGGTGGCAGAAAAGACAGCCATTCCCACTAGCCACTGTGGCGGGTTGTAGTTTTCTCAAGCGACATCTAAATAATAAGCCTATCACAGTGTGAGACTACAAAACTACAACTCCCATTAGCACTATCTGCACACCCACAGTGGATTTTCATTAGTCCACTGTCGCTGTGGATGTTGTCTGGCTCATAGTCTTTGGTTTGGCTCAACTGCCAGTGTGGTACACAGGAGTGCCAGGCTGTCGCATAGGGGAAGCTGCAGATGCTGTGCTCTGCAGGTCGGTTCAGTTTGTGGCCAGAAATGGCAATGAATGACAACAAATCAGCCAGCAGAACACACCTGTTCCTGCTCTCAGCGATCAGATCACCAGGGGAATTGCACCTGATCCTCCATTGTTCCAGCGTGAGTAGTTAGTAAACTATGCTCTCACCCCACATTAGTTCCTACCTCTGTGGTTAAATATGATTAGTTTTAGAGCAAGAAACTCCTGTTTACTGTTCACAGTTGTGCAAATTTAAATTGTCATATGACAGAGAAAAGTGTCTAAATTTGATATGTTGCTGTAAAGAGCAAATGAAGCTTCTTCTGCGGTGAACTTTTGTTTATCTGTGACTATCTATAATTTCTGTGATATGTGATAAAATGATCGTAAATTTAGTTCAAGTATACTTTAGCATTTACCTTTTGCTCTTATTAAAGACAAAAATAGAAAGATGTTTTTACCTTCTTTACATGTTTCGACTGTTCACTGCAGCCTTCGTCAGAAGTGTCAGCAGATTGCTGCCAGGTGTCATTTTATCAGCTGACTTTCATAGGTGGGGCCAGCCCAGCAGACCTGTCAGATCCACCGAGCCGGCCCTGCTTTCCGCCGTCCGATGGTCTCTGGAGAATGTGGTCCCAGGCGTGGGAAAGCATAAAGTATACAGTATGCATGTGACCATTTCTTTGTAAAATTACAATCTGATCTGAAAAGATTACTTATTTGCCTTGGACTCCTTTGGGAAAATAGGTAAAAACATCTCCTTTCTATTTTTGTCTTTAATAAGAACAAAAGGTAAATAATTAAAAGAAGACAAAATGAACCTACTTGAGCTATATTTTAGCATGCAATACTCAAATTTGATCATATTAAACATAATTTTCCAGCCACAAAATTGTGGCTAGTGAAAAGGATAAGTGGCTAGTAACTTTGGAAAATCACTAGCCACAGCGGCCGGTGAGCAAAAAAGTTAATGTCAAGCCCTGGTAACTGTGGTGTAATTGAGTTATTTGGAAAAGAACTACAAAGTCACGCAGTAATGACGTCAGGGAGGCGACTGGCGGGAGAGTGATAGACTAGCAGCGAGGTTGACATGGTTCAATAAAAAAGCGACGTTAAAAACTACAGTTGGACTCACGCAGTGTTTTAATAACACAACATGGTGTCAGAAGTCCTGTAGTTAATGTAGAGAGGTAAGCCCGGAAAGAGAAAGGATTGTTTGTACACTGCGGAGGAAGAGAGGGGAGTTTGCGGACATGATGAGTGAAGACGGAGATGCAAATGGAGGTATAGCAACCACTCCGGGAGCCGCTGTGGCAGCGGGTCTGTGCGCTACGTTTAACATCCAGCCGCCGGAGCCCTTTGACTTTTCTAAGCCGCAGGAGTGGGCCAAATGGATCCGGAGATTCGACAGATTTCGCCTGGCAAGTAATCTGAATGCAAGCTCTGAAGAGAATCAAGTTAATACTCTGATATATTGCACGGGAGACGAGGCGGATGGTGTTTTACGTGGGCTGGCTCTGACTGATGCTCAACGCAGCTCGTATGAAGCGGTGCATGACGGTTTTCAAAGCTTCTTTGTGGTTAAAAAGAATGTAATTTATGAACGTGCCAAATTCAACCTGCGAAAACAGAGAGAAAGTGAGACAGTAGATTCTTTTGTCACTGCACTATATGTGCTGGCTGAACACTGCAATTACGGTGTGCTGCATGATGAACTACTCCGGGACAAACTCGTCGTTGGTCTGTTAGACAAGAAGCTGTCTGAACGCATGCAGCTAGATGCAGAGCTGACTTTGGAGAAAGCAGTCAGGATGGCACGGCAGAGTGAGGAGGTGAAAAAGCAGCAAGCTTCTCTGAGTGGAGACACCAGAACTCAGGCAAGTGAGGCAATGTCTGTTGATAGAGTGTTCAAGGGAAGTAGCAAGCCTGCTAAAAACAAACCTCAGCGGGCTCACAAACCGCACAGTACTCAGAATAGCAAGGGAAAGGGGACACAGTCAAAATGTCATAAATGTAGCAGCTCTCCATCACATTCAAAACAGGAGTGCCCTGCAAATGAAGTGAACTATCATGCTTGTGGGAGAAAGGGTCACCGTAAACGTGTGTGCAAGGCCTTAAAATCTGTACTTGAGGTGGAAGAGGATGAGGATGCCATCTTCCTCGGCAGTGTTACAACAGATGGTGATCCTTGGATGGTCAACATTGACATTCATGACAGCAGCGTGACGTTCAAAATTGACACGGGTGCTGATGTCACAGTTTTGCCACATGCTGTGTTCCAGAAAATATTCAGAGAAAATCCACCTGCGCTCCACAAAGCACCTAAGCCGCTCCTGGGACCGGGGAGGAGGCCACTTGATTTTGTGGGCGTTGCCAAGCTGTTGCTAAGAATTGGTGGGAAAGAGGAGATGGAGGAGGTGTATGTTGTCCGTTATGTGCACACTGCCCTGCTAGGGAGGTCCGTGAGCTGCAGACTAGGGCTTGTTGCACGCCTTGACAGTGTCACTATAGAGACATTAAAGGAGAACTATGCAAAACTATTCAGCGGACTAGGTGAGGTGCGCCAGGCATATCAAATCAAATCACCCTTATTGTCATTCAACCGTACAACCAATCATGTACAGCAGAACGAGATTGTGCTTTACCTATCTACTGTGTTAATCACACACATCCCAAGTGCAGAATCAGAGGGCCGCTGCCATGCAAGGCGCCGCCACAGAGTTCCCTCCTCCATTCCATTTATTGCTGAGCACCAAGCTGGACGGCAGGAAGTTCCACTTTTTTATAAGGTCTTCGGCATGACCCGGCCGGGGTATGCCATCAAGCTCAAACCAGGTGCCAAACCATTTTCACTCAAGACACCAAGGAGGATCCCATTGCCACTAATGGACAAAGTCAAGCAAGAGCTGTCCCGCATGGAAAGCCTCGGGGTGATATGCAGAATTGAGAAGCCTACAGACTGGTGTGCTGGCATCGTGGTAGTGCCCAGAAAGTACAAGATGGATCCTGTGCGAATATGTGTCGACCTCACTAACCTCAATGAGTCCGTGTGTAGAGAGAAGTTCATTCTACCATCAGTAGAGGAAACACTTGGGAGGCTGGCTGGAGCCAAAATATTTAGTAAGCTGGATGCAAATATGGGGTTTTGGCAAATCCCACTGACAGAAGATTCAGCGAAACTGACAACGTTCATCACGCCCTTTGGAAGCTATTATTTCAAACGGCTACCTTTTGGCATTGCGTCCACCCCTGAACACTTTCAGAACAGAATGGTGACGGAGGTCACAGAAGGGCTCGAAGGCGTGGTTTGTCACATTGACGACGTGCTGGTGTGGGGTTGTACGCAAGAGGAGCATGATGCTCGCCTGCATACCGTGCTAAGAAAGATTCAGAAGGCAGGTATCACACTTAACATTGGCAAGTGTGATCTGTCAAAGTCTGAGGTGATCTTCCTAGGCCACGTGATCTCCACCAGTGGCATCAGTCCAGACCCGAGCAAGACGGAGGCTGTGAGGGAAATGCCTGAGCCAAAAACAGTGAGTGAACTAAGATCTTTCCTTGGAATGGTAAACTAGCTAGGCAAGTTTATCCCGCAGCTAGCTGAGAGGGATAAAGCCCTCAGAGATCTCCTTTCGAAGAAGAACTGCTGGGTGTGGGGCGTTGACCAGGCTAAATCCTTCCAGGACTTAAAGGATGCCCTGATGTTGCCGCCGGTGCTAGCCGTATATGATCCTTACAGAGAATGCAAAGTTACGGCAGACGCGTCGTCTTACGGACTTGAAGGAGTCCTGCTACAAAACTGGGGTGAGGAGTGGAGACCAGTAGCCTTCATGTCGCGGTCTCTCACACCCACTAAGCAGAGATATGCGCAAGTGGAAAAGGAGGCTTTGAGCCTGACCTGGGCTTGCAAGAGGCTCAGCAACTTCCTCATTGGAAAACACTTCCAGTTGGAGACAGATCACAAGCCTCTCCTGAGTCTCCTCGGGTCTCAAGCACTGAACGCTCTATCCCCTCGGATCCAACGCTTTCGAATGCGTCTTATGCGCTATTCCTACTCCATATCTCATGTGCCAGGGAAGTGCCTGTGGACAGCCGATACATTGTCGCGAGCGCCTGTCACAAGAAAAGGGACACCAGCTGACAAAGAGCTGTTCGAGGACACAAATATCTACGTGGATATGGTGATGGAGAACCTACCCGCAAGCACTGCCTATCTGGAGGAGCTGAGAGAGCAGCTACAGAGGGACAGCGTGTGTGCTCGAGTGATGCAGCTGTGTGCAGAAGGCTGGCCAGCTCATGGCATAAATGAACCTGCACTCAAGCTATACTGGACTGACAGGGCATTCCTTACTGTCCAGGATGGTCTACTGCTAAAGGGAGATAGGCTTGTCATACCCTCAGCCATGAGAAATGATGTTCTCGCTAAGCTGCACGAAGGACACCAGGGTGTGGTTAAGTGTAGAGAACGGGCACGACAGTCAGTATGGTGGCCGGGGTTGAGTCAGCAGCTGAATGAGTTGGTTCTCAACTGCAGAGCATGCTGTCAGGAGAGACAGAACCACAGGGAGCCACTGATGCCGACACCATACCCAGACAGACCATGGCAGAAGTTGGGAGCAGACTTGCTCATGTTAGGGAGCAAGACCTACCTGCTAGTAGTGGACTACATGTCAAGATATGTGGAGATTGCCCTGCTAACTCCCACAAGATCTAATGATGTGATCCACCACCTTAAGTCAATCTTTGCATGTCATGGAATCTGTGAGACCCTGGTGACAGACAATGGGCCACAATTCTCTGGAGCGGCTTTTGCAGCATTTGCAAAGTTGCACGGGTTCCAGCATGTAACCAGCAGCCCAAAATATCCCCAGGGCAATGCTGAAGCTGAACGTGCAGTGCAGACAGTAAAGGGGCTTTTGAAGAAGTCAGATGACCCCTATCTTGCTTTACTGGCCTACAGGGCTACCCCTCTCCAAAATGGGTATAGCCCAGCTCAACTGTTCATGGGAAGGAGGATTCATACAACTGTGCCTATTCTTCCTGCGCTGTTAAGTCCTGCTCTTCCGGATAGAAATGCTGTTATGCTGAACGAAGGGAAGAGGAAAACAAAGGATGTGCAACGCTACAACCTGAGACACCGTGCAAAGCATCTCAATAGACTCACTCCAGGACAGGACGTGTGGGTCACCGATCAAGGAGCAGCAGGTGCTGTCATCGGAAATCACACCACACCGCACTCTTATCTGGTTGAGGGACCCCATGGGACCATCAGGCGAAACCATCGTCATCTCATCCCCTGGAACTCCTCATCGGAGCAGAGCAACAGTGCTGCAGCTGAGCAGTTCCCGGAAGGTGTTCCAGAACAATCTTCAGCAGAACAACCTGCAGCAACATCATCACAGCAGAATGTTCCTGAACCACCATCTACTCCTACTCCTAGAACCAGGTCTGGGAGAGCGGTTGTAAAACCAACCCGGTTGGACTTATCAACAATTATGAAGATTGAACGTTTGAAAATAATAGTAAAAAAAAAAGATTGCAAATGTATTGCACTATTTTTCTGATTTTGCACTCTTTCCTATGTAAATGTTCAAGTTCAGAGTTTAGAGTGAGGACAGAACAGTACAGGGTTTAGGATGGAAGTATTGTACTTGATTTTGCACATATTGTTCAGTGCTAAGGGTAAACTGCAGTGTGTCTGTTGTGTGTGTGAATGGTATTAGGTAGGACCAGATCTTCCAGCCACAGAGGCAGAATAATCCTCTAAGGTCTGTTGAATCAATGACAGTCTACCCATTGATACTAGAAAGGGGAGATGTGGTGTAACTGAGTTATTTGGAAAAGAACTACAAAGTCGCGCAGTAATGACGTCAGGGAGGCGGCTGGCGGGAGAGTGACAGACTAGCAGTGAGGTTAAAAAAGTGATGTTAAAAACTACAGTTGGACTCACGCAGTGTTTTAATAACACGACAGTAACAACTACAGAGGAATCTCTTTTCTTAGTGTTGTTGGCAAAACATTTGCAGATATCATCCTTCAGAGACTCCAGGGCCTTGCTGAACAAGTTTATGCACAATCCCAGTCTGGATACCATAAAGGCAGAAGTACAATTGATGGTATCTTTACGTTGCATCAAATTATGGAGAAAAGCAGCTCGAACATCAACGGGATTTACACATAGCTTTTGTTGACTTTATCAAAGCCTTTGATTATGTTAATCATGAGCTCCTCTTTGTTATCTTTGAAAGGCTTGGTAGCCCTGAAAAACTTACAAATGCAAGGCACTATATGTGGTTGTAGCATCATCTCACTTTGGCTCATCAATAAAATTATTCTTCAGCTTAAAGGCATTGTTTCACCCAGGAAAAGGACAGTCAAGAACTGGTCTTTCATCCCAGGACCACAGCTGAACTAACATTCCTTTGTTAAACCAGTCTCCGGAATCCTTCCTAACGCATTTCCGCTTGAACCTTTTAGGGCCCAATAAACGTGGACAAAAGACAGACCTTAGTGGAATGCCATATGGCCTACAAAATATCCACAGCTCAACATTACCCTCTACTGGCAACTCTGGGACATGCTGGATTTAGCCAGTGAACTGTTTAATCACATCTTTGTTAAAAGATTCAATTTTCAACATTCTCTTTTTCAGGACACCATGGAAAAGCAAATGGACTCTTGATGTTTGATGTGGACAATCAATAATGAGTTTTAAATATATTAATCCTTTTTAAATATGTGCATATGTTAAATATGTGCCTAATTTTAAATATGTGCATGTTAAAATGTTTAAATGAATGTTTAGTCTTGCATGTTAATTTAAAAGCACTAGTTATAAAGTTGCATGAACCACTGAAATAGGTTAGATTTTATACATAAGTGTATAGATGAATATTCAGTGTTAAGATGTGTCTATCAAGATTTGCCAAAACGTCTTTCAAATCATGTGACCGATCGCCGCCAATCTCTGCTTGACAACGGCACTCTCAAGGTTATTGGCTGTTACAGACAAAAGCCTGTTTGTTCATTGGACTAAAGTTCATAAAACCCGCCCACGAAGGAAAACTATTGGCTGGGGGCCCTTGTCAACCCCGGAAGCCCACAAAAGTTTTCCACAGATAAAGAGAAGATACTGTGGTGCAGATATTGAGTTCATATCTCCTCACAAATGCATGACTGTATGTGTATTGGTGACTCCACGTCTGGTGGGACAAAAGAGGTCTGGACCTGCAGGGATCTACAGGAGATGACGAGTAGGTGTGAGTCTTGACCTTTGTCTCCAAGAGGATGTCCCAGGAAGATTCCTGGAACACCGTAGGACAAGAGACAATAGTGAGACATGAAAGAGTGCATTGTGACTGAGACTATGTACCATGTAATTATATGTTTGCTTATGTAACATGTGACTGTGGGTTGTGGCCCCAGCAGAGTATAAGAACATGGTATTCGATTGCTCAGTCTCTTTTCCTGCATAGAGATTGATAGATCATGTGTTCACTCAATAAAGTTGACTCTGAGAAATAAACTCAGCCTCATTCTTGAACGCATTCTCTACACTGGTGACCCTACGACTAAGTATGGACGAACTTCATACAGCAGACTCATCAGGAGCCAACCGGGCCAGCGCGGCTACCGCACTCCAGCTGCCCGAATTCTGGCAGCACAGCCCACGTGCCTGGTTCAACACGGTCGAGGCGCAGTTTCACCTTTGGGGAATTTCAGCAGATGCAACGAAATTCTTCTACGTGGTAGCAAAGCTGGACAGCCTCACAGCACAGCGGGTGGAGAGCCTGACTAACCATCCACCAGAGGTCGACAAGTACGGCGCATTGAAAGCCGCGCTCATCCGTGCCTTCACTCCCTCGCTGGGAGAGCGGGCAGAGAGGCTCCTGATGTTGACCGAAAGCGAAGCAGACAGGCCCGCTGACCTGATGGCGAGGATGCTGAACCTGAGAGGTGAGGATGATGATGGCTTTATCTTCGCCCACCTCTTCCTCAGGACACTACCGTCAGCAGTGAGAGTCACCCTGGCCAGCTCGAAACTGCTGACCAACCGAGAGTACCACGAGCTGGGCCAGGAGGCACAGCGACTCGTCGACGCCCATAGACGGCACACAGCCACGACGGCGGCAGCAAAGCTGAGCGCAAAACCCGGTGACGGCAAGGGGTCAGAGGCTACGACACCAGATGCACTGACGTCAGCAGCGGCGGAGACCAGGAGACGCGGGGCGCACAATGCCCTCTGCTTTTATCATCGACGCTTCGCCGAGAGGGCACGCAGATGCATTCCCCCCTGCCAGTTCAAGCATGCGGGAAATGCCAAGCCCGAGAGTCGGTAGCAGCTGCTGCTCTCGGCGCGAAGACTAAGCTGCTCTACCTCACGGACGGGAAATCAGGGAGGCAGTTCCTGGTGGACACAGGCTCCCAGCTGAGTTTCATCACACCCCTCCACGCTGATCGGTTGGCGCCTTCCAGTGGACCCCTGGTGTTGGCGGCGAACGGTTCGACGATCAAGACCTACGTGGAGAAGACCCTCCCCCTGTCTTTCCACGGTCGGTCATTTGAGTGGACCTTCGTTGTGGCAGCAGTCAGTCATAACATGTTAGGTGCTGATTTTTTGTGCTCTAATGGTTTATTGGTTGATCTTGCTAATAGACGTCTGGTTAATGCACTGTCTTTTTACAGCATTTCCTGCACAGCCCGGGTGGTCCCGCCCACTGCACAGCCCAACCTCACAGCTGCGGGTGGTAAGTTTCAAGCATTGCTCACTCAGGTTCCAGCACTCACAGTCCCAACGTTTTCGGCGTCAGTGGCTAAACATGGGCTGGAGCACTTTATAACTACTACCGGTCCCCCCGTTTTTGCAAAAGCTCGGCGTTTGGACCCAGCTAAACTCACCATAGCGCGCGAGGAATTCGCCAACCTGGAAAAACTGGGCATCATTAGACGCTCTAACAGCCCCTGGGCATCGCCACTAGATATGGTCCCCAAGACCGATGGCTCATGGCGGCCTTGCGGTGATTTCCGCAGGTTGAATAACGCTTCAGCTCATGACCGCTACCCGATCCCGCACATCCAAGATTTTTTGGTACATTTGGCGGGGGCGTGTATTTTTTCTAAAATAGATTTGGTGCGCGGGTACCACCAAGTCCCAGTTCGCGCTCAGGACATACCCAAAACAATGGTAATAACTCCTTTTGGACTTTTCAAGTTTTTGCGTATGCCGTTTGGACTCAAAGGGGCTGCACAGACGTTCCAGCGCATGATGGACGCAGTCCTACGTGACCTCCCTTTCGTGTTCGTCTACTTGGATGATATTTTGGTAGCCAGCACGTCCGAGGACGAACATGAAAGCCACCTCACAGCGGTTTTTCGGAGGCTGGCAGAGCACGGGTTAATAATTAACCCAGCGAAGTGCCAGTTTGGGGTCGAGCAGATCGATTTTTTGGGGCATCGCGTTTCACCAGAAGGAGCGGTTCCTCTGCCCGACGAAGTACGCGCAATAACGGACTTTCCCAGACCTCAAACGGTCAAAGCATTGCAAGAATTTTTGGGAATGGTCAATTTTTACAACCGTTTCCTCGCAGGTGCAGCACAGCTCATGCAACCCCTGTACGCAGCGCTTAAAAAGCAAAAACCCACGAATAAGATCGAGTGGTCCCCGGAGCGGGAGCGCGCATTCTCCCAAGTCAAATCAGCCCTGGCGAATGCCGTTTTGTTGGCACACCCGGTGCCAACGGCACGTATGACGCTCACCACAGACGCTTCTGATTTAGCGGTGGGGGCGGTCGTTGAACAGTTCGTGGCGGGGAGCTGGCAACCCCTCGCGTTTTTCAGTAAAACCTTGCGCGATAACGAGCGGAAGTACAGCGCGTTCGACTGGGAGCTTTTGGCCCTACATTTGGCCACCCGCCATTTCCAGTTCTGGCTAGAGGGGCGCCGTTTTACCGCGTTTGTGGACCATAAGCCATTAACTTTTGCGATGGCCAAGATTTCAGAACCTTGGTCAGGCCGGCAACAGAGACAGCTGGCCGCGATATCAGAGTTCACCAGACCAGGTTTGCGACCCCCTTATGACGGGCCTTTCAGAGTGTTGGAAGCAAGAGAGAAACAATTTTTGCTTGATTTGGGTGACAGAAAAGAGTTGATTTGCATTAACAGACTCAAACCCGCTTTTGTTCTGGCTGATGAACACGTGCAAGTGGCCAGGGCCCCCCGCCGTGGCAGGCCGCCGAAAAGGCATTGTTCGTTGACATCACAGAGATGTGCTAATAAGTCTGATTCACAGATGCAGGGAGCTGCGGCAGAAGGAGCCAAGCTGGCTTACAGCAGATTTGGCAGGAGGTTTAAACCCAGGCGATTGGTGGATTGATTTGTGTTATGTGGTGATGTTTCTGCCATACAACTCTGATTACATTTTGTCCCTAAATAGATGTTTGGGGGGGGGGGGGGGTTATGTGGCGCAGATATTGAGTTCATATCTCCCCACAAATGCATGACTGTATGTGTATTGGTGACTCCACGTCTGGTGGGACAAAAGAGGTCTGGACCTGCAGGGATCTACAGGAGATGACGAGTAGGTGTGAGTCTTGACCTTTGTCTCCGAGAGGATGTCCCAGGAAGATTCCCGGAACACCGTAGGACAAGAGACAATAGTGAGACATGAAAGAGTGCATTGTGACTGAGACTATGTGCCATGTAATTATATGTTTGCTTATGTAACATGTGACTGTGGGTTGTGGCCCCAGCAGAGTATAAGAACGTGGTATTCGATTGTTCAGTCTCTTTTCCTGCATAGAGATTGATAGAGCATGTGTTCACTCAATAAAGTTGACTCTGAGAAATAAACTCAGCCTCATTCTTGAACGCATTCTCTACACTGGTGACCCTACGACTAAGTATGGACGAACTTCATACAGCAGACTCATCAGGAGCCAACCGGGCCAGCGCGGCTACCGCAGTCCAGCTGCCCGAATTCTGGCAGCACAGCCCACGTGCCTGGTTCAACACGGTCGAGGCGCAGTTTCACCTTTGGGGAATTTCAGCAGATGCAACGAAATTTTTCTACGTGGTAGCAAAGCTGGACAGCCTCACAGCACAGCGGGTGGAGAGCCTGACTAACCATCCACCAGAGGTCGACAAGTACGGCGCATTGAAAGCCGCGCTCATCCGTGCCTTCACTCCCTCGCTGGGAGAGCGGGCAGAGAGGCTCCTGATGTTGACCGAAAGCGAAGCAGACAGGCCCGCTGACCTGATGGCGAGGATGCTGAACCTGAGAGGTGAGGATGATGATGGCTTTATCTTCGCCCACCTCTTCCTCAGGACACTACCGTCAGCAGTGAGAGTCACCCTGGCCAGCTCGAAACTGCTGACCAACCGAGAGTACCACGAGCTGGGCCAGGAGGCACAGCGACTCGTCGACGCCCATAGACGGCACACGGCCACGACGGCGGCAGCAGAGCTGAGCGCAAAACCCGGTGACGGCAAGGGGCCAGAGGCTACGACACCAGATGCACTGACGTCAGCAGCGGCGAGACCAGGAGATGCGGGGCGCACGACGCCCTCTGCTTTTATCATCGATGCTTCGCCGAGAGGGCACGCAGATGCATTCCCCCCTGCCAGTTCAAGCGCGCGGGAAACGCCAAGCCCGAGAGTCGGTAGCAGCTGCTGCTCTCGGCGCGAAGACTAAGCTGCTCTACCTCACGGACGGGAAATCAGGGAGGCAGTTCCTGGTGGACACAGGCTCCCAGCTGAGTTTCATCACACCCCTCCACGCTGATCGGTTGGCGCCTTCCAGTGGACCCCTGGTGTTGGCGGCGAACGGTTTGACGATCAAGACCTATGGGGAGAAGACCCTCCCCCTGTCGATTCCCGGAACACCGTAGGACAAGAGACAATAGTGAGACATGAAAGAGTGCATTGTGACTGAGACTATGTGCCATGTAATTATATGTTTGCTTATGTGACTGTGGGTTGTGGCCCCAGCAGAGTATAAGAACGTGGTATTCGATTGCTCAATCTCTTTTCCTGCATAGAGATTGATAGAGCATGTGTTCACTCAATAAAGTTGACTCTGAGAAATAAAACTCAGCCTCATTCTTGAACGCATTCTCTACAATACACTCTTTTTTCAGTCTCTTTTTCTTCTTCTCCTGCTCTTCACTTCACGGCAGATCACTACGGGAGAACAAAGAACTCTTCATTCACTGCCAGAACAAAGGACATTTCTCCCACGTGTTTTCTTGTTTTTCTTTAAACATCTAGGAAATAATCCTTTTCTTTCCTGAGCTCAAATCCTAAATTTGGAGTCAAACTCCAATTCTAGACGCCTGTTTTTATAACTTTTTCTTGTTAACTTTCTTTAAACTCGCCATTTTTAATCTTGACTTTATTTTTAATTTTTTATTGACCAACTCTACACTAAAAGCTAATTTCATCTTCACAAAGTTCGAAAATCTTTTAATTTTGCTATTGGATCAGATTTTGTAATTATTCTCACATTCCCTCGTGAGAAGCCGTGGATCCCGATGACGCAGCTTGCCACCACGCAGCTGAAGAAACCAACTTCGCCGTTACACTGGACCGCAGCCCTTGTGATCAAACATATGAAACCTCATCTTGTGACAACCGACTGGAAAAGTTGCCGCATCACATAATATTTGCGGGCCAAATATTCCGGCTTTTGGCACTTCTCTACACCAAAAGCTTCCCGAGGACGACGAAAGAACCCTTCAACCTGGATCATGTGAGCTGCATTCTTTGTTCATCTGCTGAATTAAACGTCTGAGATTTGAGAATAATTCAGTATCTGATCAGATGCAAAAATAAAGAGCACTTAACATAACTCTTCTTTTCCTTAAAATTCTGTTTTCATTTTCTTAAGAGTAATCCAGAATTTTCCATATAATTAGTTTAATTTTCCCCATAAATTTGAGTTCTATTTTCCATAATCTGTTAACTTCAAACTGATCTAAATTCAGCTTACATTTAAACCCTGGTTCTGCAAATTTTCACATTGATACTGTCATTTACAAGTTTAATTTAATGTTTAATGAAATTCATTTCAATGTCCTTTAATCATCACTTCATTTAATAAATATGTGAAAATGAGAGAACTTGTTGGGAATTTATTTCATTCTGAGTCTGGTTTCAAAGCCCTCAGTATCGAATTCACTAAAATTTTGAGACTGATTATTAATTAATTTATTGAGTGATTAAACAGGTATAAAGTGAAATTAAGGATTAAAGTGCTCCCTAAAGAGGAGCTGGTGCCCCACGAGTGTTTATTAACTTTTTCTGTGTGTGTGGACCTGGAGAACATCTCAGGTCCCAATACATTAATACAAATTAAATATTTTTTTTTTACCTGATCATAATCATTAATCACATATTGCTATATGGTGTACCAATACGGCATTGACTACACCCTTGGTGTTGTGGGGGTGACGGCTCTGCCTTTCCGGGTCACCAGGGGTATAAAGGGCTAGGGCGGAAGGGCTCTTCCTCTTTCGCCTTCGACCCCTTGGCCTGTGCAGAGCACCTGTTACTGTTGTGGTTCATTATAATAAAGCTACGTTCACTGCACCTCCACCCTGGCTATTTATCATACGTGCAATGGACATAACATTTGGTGACGAGAAGAAAGGTATGGAGTGGGCTGTTTCTACTTTTCGACTGCTTTTGGAGGATCCGGGCGAGCCGCCGGTCCCCTGGGCTAGGTGGTATACGACTTTCCAGAATTATCTGATGGCCCTAAACCTTGGTGAGCTTGAGAAATTGCGTGCAAGAGCTATACTGGTCCATAATCTTGGCCTGGAGGGTCAAAGAATCCTTAGCATATTAGGAGGGGCCGATAGTTTTGAAGACGTGGTGGAGCTAATGGTACGCTACTTTCGTGCGCTGGAAAACGTCATAGTCCAGAAAATCCATTTTCGGCAGCGCCACCAGTGGACAGGCGAGCCGGTGCAGCTCTACATGGCCGACCTACGTCAGCTGGTGGGGGAGTGCCAATATGGAGCCCTTGAGGAAGAAATGGTTGGTGATCAACTGGCGGAGCACACTCTTTGTTCTGTGGCATGATCAAGGCTTCTGACTTACCCGGGTGAACTGACGTTAGCCATGGCTATTGAGATAGTGCAGCAGTTTGAGGCAGCGGAGACACTGTCAAAAGACCTCGGTGAGAGAAGCACGTCGGGGTGAACTGAACCACGTTTGAAGGTGCTGGCTGCGGACTCGGATAGCGAAGACAGCGTGAATGAAGAGGAATATTCTGCCACTGTGAAAATTAGGTCCACCCCAGGTACACCAAGATGTTTAGGCTGTGGGTTCGCCAGGCACTTGGTGTGCCTCTTGGTGTGCCCTTGATGTGTCTCTTGCACAAGGCAAGAGAGTGTCCAGCGAAGGGCAAATGCTGTGGCAAGTGTGGTTTTCTGCACCATTTCGCCACGGTCTGCAAAAATTTTGAGCGAGGGGACGGAAGACAAAGGGCGGACTCCCTCGCAGTGACTCCTATGGTTGTTCATACTGTCTCCCTTAGCACAGATGGGCGGATTTACTGCAATGTTTCGCTGGATGACGTGGAAGTGCCGTTGTTGGTGGACACGGGATCAGCGATTTCCCTGTTGAACTGGCCCACTGTGAGGTGTCTGTTCCCGCATTACCTTGTGAGGGGACTATCAATGCTGTGCTTTGGCTATGGAGAAAGCAAGTTAACAGTCGTGGGTTTGTTGGAATTGACGGTGAGGTACAAGTCGACAATGATGTCTAACTTCCAGTTTATGGTGACCGCTGGTGGGTCAAACATGATGGGATGTGATATGTTCTACGGCCTGGGATTCACAATCACCTGTGGCATTGGAGAAGAGTGGTCAGGCTGCGGATTATGGGACTGACCTGCTCCGCACGTGGAGGATGACGCGATTTGGGACAGTGATTGGACTGGTATTTTGGGACGTGTGCAGGACCAGCAATGTGGAGCGCCATCTTGGGAGGGTTCTGATGCCAGTGTAAAAGTTGCCCTGGATGTGGGAACTGGACAGCACAGCAGAATGCCTGGGATGGCTGATGGAGCCAAGATGCCAGCTCCCTTGAATTCCAGAGTTTGTCCTGGTGATACCGTGAAGTGAGTAGCTGCAGGGGCTGTGCCGGAGTTTAGGATGAAAGAGAGCGGGGCAGGACCAGCTGGCGCCTCTTCCCCCAGAGATGAAGAGGCAAAGACGCTCTGGGAGGGATCCGCCAGACGGAAATCCATGGGGTGGGTCTCCCATTGGGACTGTGAGGTGACTGTGGGGGGGGGGGGGGCTATTGGCATGGTGTGGTGGTGTTGCTGGTATGCCATTTTACCCTGAAGTCACATAGTTAATATGTACTGGTGGTGTTTTGCCCTGTGCTGTTTAAAAAAACAAACAAAAACACTCAACACTGTTTGTATTACGTTTGATATGTTGTTTGTGTGAAGTGCCCAAGTTGTGGGGTGGGTGTGCTGGGGTGGGGGCTGGCAACAAGTTGTGAGTGTACATATTAACTGTTAGTATTATTGGTTCAAATCAAATCAAATCAAATCAAACCAACCTTTATTGTCATGTTGCTGTACATACAACTGTAGTGCAGGCAAGATGAAATTACGTTTCTCTAGGCATCCATACAAGTAAAGAGAACATAATTTAAGACACACTCACACACACCCTCACCCCCACCCCAACACAGCCATTCACACATCCCTGAGACATACTTGAAACTAACTAGAACTATAATATACAAATAATATACATAATGTCCATAAGGTGCAGTAGTATGTATGAAAGATTCCAGATCAACTGTTCATCATCCTAACAGCTTGTGGAAGGAAACTGTTAATCAGTCTGGTGGTTCTGCCTCTGATGCTCCAAAATCGTTTGCCAGATGGCAGCAGTTCAAAGTGTTTATGCAGAGGGTGAGAGTGGTCCTTGACAATGTTCAGTGCCCTGCTCCTTCAACGGTTCTGAAAAAGTTCTTGGACTGAGGGGAGGGAAACTCCAATTACCCTCTCAGCTCCCTTAACTATCCTCTGCAGGGCTTTTTTGTCTGACATACTGCAGCTGGAGTACCATGTTGCAATGCAGTATGTCAGAACACTCTCCACCACACCTCTGTAGAAGGCCCTGAGGATGCAGAAGGGGAGAGAGGCCTGTTTGAGTTTCCTCAAGAAGTGCAGTCTCTGCTGGGCCCACTTCCTGCTCCCCAAGGAATTCTTGCTCCAGGTCAGGTCCTGCGAGATCTGCACTCCGAGAAACTTGATGTTCTCCACTCTCTCCACCAAATGGCCGCTGATGCTGAGAGGGACGTGTTCAGGCCGTGACCACCGAAAGTCGATAATCACCTCCTTCGTTTTGTCCACGTTGAGCACCAGATTGTTCTCCCTGCACCAGCCCTCCAGGTCTCTCACTTCTTCCCTGTACATTGATTCCTCAGCCCTCTGAATAAGTCCCACCACTGTGGTGTCATCTGCAAACTTAATAATCTGGTTCCCCTCGTGTCTGGATACACTGTCATGTGGTAGAAGTGTAAACAACAGTGGACTGAGTACGCAGCCTTGAGGGGATCCGGTGCTCAGTGTGATAGAGTTGGAGATGTTGTTTCCAACACGGACAGACTGAGGTCTCTCGGTCAGGAAGTCCAGGATCCAGAGACATCTGGCGGTGTTCAGACTGAGAAGGAATAATTTCTCCATCAGTCTCTGGGGAATAATGGTGTTGAATGCTGAACTGAAATCAATATACAGGAATGTGGCGTAGGTGTCTTTCTGATCTAGGTGGGTGATGACAGAGTGCAGGGTGGTGACTACAGCATCCTCCATGGAGCGATTTGTACGATATGCAAACTGGAGCGGGTCATGTGATGCAGGGAGGCAGGCTGTGATGTGTGGTTTGACAAGCCGCTCAAACCACTTCATCACAATTGGTGTCAGTGCAACAGGACGATAGTCATTCAGACAGGACACAACTGGTTTCTTTGCCACTGGTACTATGGTAGAGGTCTTAAAGCATCTGGGAACGATGGCCTGACTCAAGGAGATGTTATAAATATCAGTCAGGACATCCGCCAACTCGCTCGCCCAGACTTGGAACACATGTCCCGGGATGTTGTCCGGACCTGCAGCTTTACGTGGGTTGACCCTGATTAGGGTCCTCCGTGTGTCTGCTGCATTGATGATGATAGCTGGCCCAACAGATGGTGGGGATGGGCAAGCCCTCCCTCTGATTGTCGGGTTTGATGCTTCAAAATGTGCAAAGAAGTTGTTGAGCCTGTCTGGAAGCGAAGCGTCATCAACATCGACCCCCTGCCTAGACTTATAATCTGTCAGCGCCCTAACTCCCTGCCACATCCATTTGGTGTTCCTTGTGTCACAGAGGTGTCCCTGGATTTTCTCTGCATAGGCGTGTTTCGCCGTCTTAATTCCCTTTGAGAGCGCAGACCTGGCTGAGCAGAGGGCGATCCTGTCCTTCGCTCTGAAGGCTGCATCTCTGGCTGTGAGCAGTGAGCTCACCTCTGCCGTCATCCAGGGTTTATAGTTGCCCCGTGCAGTGAAAGTCTTCACTATAGTGATATCCTCTGTGCACTGGTGACCGTTTCAGCATACTCCTCCACATCTGTCCTGTCTCCCTGGGAGGCTGCTATTTTGAAGACCTCCCAGTCTGTGTGCAGAAAACAGTCCTGAAGTGCCAAGGCTGCACCCTCTGGTCAAATCCTGATTTGTTTCTCTACTGGCCTGCTGCCCTTCAGTAAAGGCTTGTAGGCAGGCACCAGCATCATGGATAGGTGGTCAGAAAGGCCGAGGTGGGGGCGAGATGTTGCCTTATATGCATCTAGGAAGTTTGTGTACACCAAGTCCAACATATTCTCTCCTCTGGTCTTAAAGTCCACACATTGTTTGAACTTGGAGAGCACAGTCTTTAAACTGGTGTGATTAAAATCCCCCGCAACCACCACAAAACTGTCCGGGTGTGAAGTTTGAAATTCACTGATAGCATCGTGCAGCTCTCAGAGTGCCTCTTTAGCATTAGCTTTAGCATTAGCGTTAGGAGCTATGTAAACAGCAGCTACAAACATGTTGGTGAATTCCCTCGGCAGATAGAATGGCCGACAATTCATGTTAAGGAACTCCGCCAATGGAGAGCAGTGTTTAGTTACTAACGTGGCGTTAATGCACGAGTTCTTGTTAATATAGATACATAGCCCCCCCCCGCCGACTCTTACCGGAGCTAGCAGCCTCCCTGTCTGCCTGGAACAATGTCATCCCTTCCAGCTGAATGGTCGCATCAGGGATGTTGTTCTTTGGTTATATATATTTCTGTCCTGGGATTATTTTAGTCTTTAGGAACACGGCTATTTTTGTTTTCATGGACTTTATAATATCAGACGGCAGAATAATCTGTCAAGCCTTGTAGGGGGGTCAGTAGTCTACCTGTTCCCTCTAGGTAGTTGTATTGTGTGAATGGATAGGCCTGTATATACTGTATTATTAGCGTGTGAGTCGGGTTTAAATTTAGGAGGGCCTAATTGGTGTGTTTGGCATTTTTCTAAGGGGGGGAATGGGGTGTACCAATATGGCGTCGACTACACCCTGGGTGTAGTGGGGGTGAAGACCCCGCCTTTCCGGTTCCGCCGTCACCAGGGGTATAAAGGGCTGCAAGCATTTAATTACAAGTATGGCATAAAACAAGGCTGCAAACTTGCTCTGACTCTTTATGGTATCTACGCAGCTGTGCTTCTCCAGTTATCCTTCAAATCTATTGACACCAACTACAGTGTAAAAGTACAATTCTGCTATGATGATGACTGTTATGTCCACAAACCTGGCACAAAGGGAGATGGACGAGAGGTTGCACTGGAATGGTACTTTATTAAAATACTGGTTACTACACAGCATGTACTACACAGTGTGGGGTCTTCCGGGCAAGAGGAAGCCCAAAATGGTGGACGCCCCTATTTATAGGCCGGTGTGGTGGCGCATCTGGAAAGTGGCGCCATCACGCCGCACTTCACAATAAAACCCACCATCACATTCTTCCCCCCTTTAGAAAGCAGAAAAACACACTGAATTAAACCCACCCAAATGTAACATACAAAACCCCCAATAAACATATTGAACCACAACACAAACGAACACTGAAACTAGGGCTGGTGGGTGGACTGCCGCACGACCTGCACGGCAAAGTGGTTTATTCTGCCACTTTTCTGGTTTTTTTTTTTTTTTTTTAATTTTTCAATAGCCCGGCCATGCTCCTACCTACAAAGCCTTTCAGTTCTTTATTTTTTTTCGTACAGTCTTCCATGGGGGGGCATTCCTGCTTGGGAGGGGGTCTTAAGGCAGCGCCGTGATGGCCTCCTCCCTGGAGCTTTGGAGCAGGCTCTTGGTGGTCTCTTCCCTGGAGCTTTGAAATGCTGTCGTGGCGGCCGTCTCCCCAGAGCTGTCAGACCCCCCGGGGCCAATCTTCATGACACCGGGGTCTGGGTCCCACACTGCGGTAGCTGACCCCGGTGGAGCCCTGCCCCACAGAGCCGCTATCCAGACACACCGCAGTTTATTCACGTGCCAAACCAAATTGTCCGTCAGCCGAAAACACGCTGTTCCCAACTTCGCCACAATCCTCGGTGGTGCCTGTTGATTCACTGGCTGTGGCTTGGTTAGTCACCATCCCGACCTCCCGCCGGCTCCAATCCAAACCCAGTCCATGACCTGTAGCAGCGCCTTACTTGGTTCGATGTGCCGCTGTGTGTTCACCAGCTCTGTGCCCTCCTTTGGCTTGGCACCTTTGTTATCCCATAGCGGTTCAGCATTCACCGTTGTCGCAGTGGACCCCTCACCCATCGATGGCTGAAACTCGATCCGAACACCAAAGTTTTCCGGTTCCTCCACTCAACCGTCTAAAGTACTCTGCTGTGCCGTGTTGTGCACTGCGTCCATGTCCGTCTGCTGTCGCTGTGCGTCGTGGCCCCCTGCATGCTCGGGTCCCCCTTCTGGGCAGCTCTCCCCCTGACAGCGTGGAGTAGATGGTTCGATGTCAGGGCTGTCCATAAATACCCCGTCGGCACTGGTCCTGTCAAACCCGGGCTCCCTCTCCTCCAGCTTTGGTTCTGGCTGTGCAAGGGATGGCGGCGAGCCTGGTCTCTGCCCTTTCTCTGTGTCGTCTTCACCGTCCGTGCCATATCCACTCTCTGTGTTACATTCACCATCCACACTGTGCTTTTCCACTGCACCCACGTCCGCGAAACCTAAGTGAACTGGGACTGGGCTGCTGACCGTCTGCCCGCCGATTCTGAAAGTAAAACCCAGTTCACTGAATAAATCCCACCCCATAACATTTCCACCCTGGCATGTCACCTGGAACTGGAAAGCTGAAATCACTTTTTCGCTGTACTGCACTGCAAATGTGACGTTCCTGCCAGCACTGGAGCTCCTGTCATCCGGTAATTCCACTGCATCGGGGTGCCGTGGGGTGAGCCTCCGAACCATGGCCTAACTCACTACGGACTGCGTGGTGGCGGTGGCTACCATCATGGTCACACTCATGCTGTCTAGCTTCACAATACGCTGCAGTCCTGACCAACCTTTGGGGCTCGCAATGTTTATGCTGTCGCCGTAGGATGTGGGATTAGCTAGCTTAGCTTTTCGTCAACGGCAGTGAGTTTTTGCGTGCCGCACCACATTTTTGGGCTTAGCAAAGTAGCGAGTTAGGATCTCGATAGCCTCCTCATAACAGTCTGTCAGACTACGCATTTGAAAAACTCTCTGACCTTCCATGCCAAGGAAGTGGACAAGCAGCGCTCGCATCCTCACTCCATCCAGCTTCCCCAGATCCAGAGCTGTGATGCAGGTTTTGAAGGCCCCAAACCAGTTGGGCCATGGCACCGGTGGCTTGCTGGGAAGCTCCAGGAAAGGCTGCAGTGGTGTAAGGCACGTCTCCATTTGTTAATCCTCAGTCGCCAAATGTGATGTCCACAAACCTGGCACAAACGGAGATGGACGAGAGGTTGCACTGGAACGGTACTTTATTAATATACTGGTTGCTTCACAGCATGTACTACACAGTGTGGAGTCGTCCGGGCAAAAGGAAGCCCAAAATGGTGGACGTCCCTATTTATAGGGTGGTGTGGTAGCGCACCCGCAAGGTGGTGCCATCACACCGCACTTCACAATAAAACCCACCATCACAGTGACCTCTTTGATCAGTGAAGATTGAAGGCCAAGTTAAAAAAATTCAGTACATGTACATACAAGAAGCCCACTGTGCAGATGACATAGCTCTGTTTAGCAATAGTGCAGTAGGGTCTCCAATGTCTACTCACTGCCTATCATAAAGTATCTGAGAATGGGTCTCTGTATAAATACCTCCAAGACTGAAACTATGAGTACTGGCACCCCAACTGACTTCTTTGTACACCGCGTTCCAAATTATTACGCAAATGATATTTGTCTCTGATTTTCCTGAATTGTCGATGCAAATGACAGTCAGTATAATTTTAGTCATCAACTGTTAGACCATAATTCAAATTTTATTGAACAAACCTCCCAATGGGCAGCACGGTGGTGGAGTGGTTAGCACTGCGGCAGCACAGCAACTCATCTTTGGCCAGGGGATCCTGGGTTCGATCCCAGCCCCCGACCAACAGTGATCTGTGTGGAGTTTGCATGTTCTCCCCATGCCTGCGTGGGTTTACTCTGGGATTTCTCCAGTTTCCTCCCACATGTCAAAAACATGCAAGTTAGGTTAATTGGCATCAAAAACTGGGGATTCTAAATTGTCCTTAGGTATGACTGTGAGAGTGAATGGTTGTCTGTCTCTCTGTGTTGGCCCTGCGATGGACTGGCAATCTGTCCAGGGTGTACCCTGCCTCTCGCCCAAAGATGCTGGGATAGGCTCCAGCCCCCCCGCGACCCGAAAAGGATTAAGCGGAAGAAGATGGATGGAAACCTCCCAATGACAACTATTTTTTTTGCAAAAATAAACAACTCAAAATGAGCTGTTCCAAATTATTATGCACAACAGAGTTTCAAAATATTTTATTGGTTGTAAAGAACTTAAAATGGTCATTTGCTGAATTTGCAGCATTAGGAGGTCATATTTACTGAAATCAAAAGCTATTTCAATCAAAATCATCTTAAAAAGCCAAGTTACATGCAAACATACAACCCCTACTTTGATATAACCTTCACAATTCTTGCGTCCTTTGAACTTGTGAGTTTTTGGAGCATTTCTACTTTAATTTCTTTGCAAGATGTCAGAATAGCTTCCCACAGCTGTCGTTTTGATGTGAACTGCCTCCCACCCTCATAGATCTTTTGCTTGAGGATGCTCCAAAGATTCTCAATAGGGTTGTGATCAGAGGAGGATGGGGGTCACACCATGATTTTCTCTCCTTTTATGCCCATACTAGCCAATGACACAGAGGTATTCTTTGCAGCATGGGATGGTGCATTGTCATGCATGAAGATAATTTTGCTATGGAAGGCACGGTTTTTCTTTTTGGACCATGGAAGAAAGTGGTCAGTCAGAAACTCTGTATACTTTGCCAAGGTCATTTTCACACCTTCAGGGACCCTAAAGGGGCCTACCAGCTCTGTCCCCATGATTCCAGCCCAAAACATGACTCCACCACCTCCTTGCTGACATTGCAGCCTTGTTGGGACATGATGGCCATCCACCAACCATCCAGTGCTCCATCCATCTGGACCATCCAAGGTTGCACGGCACTCATCAGTAAACAAGACTGTTTCAGAATTAGTCTTCATGTATTTCTGGGCCCACTGCAACCATTTCTGCTTGTGAACATTGGTTAGCTAACATTACTAACACTGGTTAGTAGATTTATGCACAACTGCAAGCCTCTGGAGGATCCTACACCTTGAGGACTCCAGATGCACCAAGAGCTTCAAATACCTGTTTGCTGCTTTGTAATGGCATTTTAGCAACTGCTCTCTTAATCTGATAAATTTGTCTGGCAGAAACCTTCCTCATCATGCCTTTATCTGCATGAATCCATCTGTGCCCTGAATCAGCCACAAATTTCTTCACAGTATGATGATCATGCTTAAGTTTTCGTGAAATATCTAATGTTTTCATACCTTGTCCAAGGCATTGCACTATTTGACACTTTTCGGCAGCAGAGAGATCCTTTTTCTTTCCCATATTGCTTGAAACCTGTGGCATGCTTAATAATGTGGAACATCCTTCTTAAATAATTTTCCTTTAATTGGGCTCACCTGGCAAACTAATTATGACAGGTGTCTGTGATTGATAGCAGTGATCCAAAGAGCCCTGAGACACAATACCATCGATGAGTTTAATTGAAAAACAAAAAAAATTGAATGTTTATGACACTAAAATCCTGTTTGCATAATAATTTGGAACGCATTGTAGATGATGATTAACTGGGATGAGTAGGCCGTTTCAAGTATCTCAGTAACTACATATCCAAGGACTGCATGATGAAGGAAGAGATTAATGTAAGAATACAAAGTGCATCCTGTGCTGTTGGACACTTGTAGAATAGAGTATTTCATTGTAGAGAACTGACTGCAGCTACAAAAATTAAAGTCTCTGATCAGTGCGTTACCCCTCTCCTTTTGTATGGCAATGAGACATGGACTCTTCACAAAAAACATGTTACTCAGTTGAGAACCATTCAACGTCATCTCAGGTCTATACTGTGAATCAAATGGGACCATTTCCTCTCAAATGAGGAGGTCTTAGAAAAAGCCAATGTAGAGGACATAGAGACCAAATTGATTAGAAATCGCTTTTGCTGGATGGGCGATATCTGCTGCATGGAAGATGACAGACCAGTCAAAGCCCTGCTTTATAGAGAGTTAGCAGAAGGAGCAAGAAAAGTTGGTCGTCCATTTTTTTGTTACAAGGACGCCTGTAACAGTGCTCTCAAGCGTGGGAATGTAATGAGTGATTGGCATTTTAAGGTGAAAGACAGAAGCAAGTGGAGAACTAAAACTCTCAATGTGGGTCAAAGGACTGACAACAAAAGGAAAGACGACCACGCAATAAAGCGTGCAAAGCATCATAGCAGGAAGAACAAGTATAAATGAGCCACCAGAGTGGTGGCTCAGTTGGTAGAGCATCTGCCCCACACCCGGGAGGCAGGGGTTCAAATCCCGGCCGGGTCATGCCGAAGACCATATAAAAGTGGAACTTCCTGCCGTCCAGCTTGGTGCTCAGCAATAAATGGAATGGAGGAGGGAACTCTGTGGCGGCGCCTTGCATGGCAGCGGCCCTCTGATTCTGCACTTGGGGTGTGTGGGATTTACACTGTAGATAGGTAAAGCACAATCTCGTTCTGCTGTACATGATTGGTTGTACGGTTGAATGACAATAAGGGTGATTTAATTTAAATAACACTCCATGAACTATAGATTGCTCAATTGTTAGGCTGTGCTATGCCCATATCGGGTTAAAAGGTGATTTTGACATAATTTATTCAAATAGTAGCAGGCACACACAGGGCCCTATTTCAGCAGTCTAGTCAACAGTCTATTGGCTAAGGCACAGAGCACATTTATGGGTGTGTCCAAGTCCATTTCACTATTACAACAGTGCAAAAATAAATTTTGCAGTGAGCGCAAAGTGCACTGCAAAAAATGAAATCTTAGTAGGAAAAAATATCTCAAGTCAAGGTTGTAATGCTTTTTTTGTCTGACAAGATACTTTTCTTGTCCAGTTTTCTGTAAAATATCTTTACTTGTTTTAAGCAATTAAATCTTTTTAAGTAAAATTTGTTGCTAATGGAGCACGAAAATTTTACTTAAGTATGAACTTGCTTCCCCACGAACATCTGACGTTCCTTGGATCGCCAGATCAAGTTCAAATTGCGATTTCAACTTGATCTGGCAGTCCAAGGAACGTAAGATGTTTGTGGGGTTAAAACAAGTGTAAATTTTATTTTTGCTAGGAAAGTTTTACTTGTTTTAAGCAATTTCATGAGTAATTTTTTGGTCCATTGGCAACAAATTTTAATAAAACAAGATGAAATTGCTTTAAAAAATTAAAAAATATCTCGGAACAAGTAAAATGCTATTAGAGAAAACTTCACGACAAGAAGAAATATCTGGTCAGACAAAAAACAAGCAAATATAGTCTTGATTTGAGATATTCTTTTCTCAGAATAAATTTTTTGCAGTGTGCAAAAAATGCTTTTAAATATTTAGAGGTGTGTTCTGGGCATAATGTGAAATACTGTAGACCAATTGCTGTCTTTGCTCTCATTCCCTTTACTAAACAGGGGCACAAGAATCAAGGCTTAATATTAATAAGACAGTGTTTAAATGAGAAGACAAATACATTGTACACAAAGTGAAAATGTGTAAAAGGAGGTTTTTACCTCCTTATTCACAGCCTTGCTCGCACTGGGAAGATACAATTATAATTACAAACAGATGAGAACTGTATAATTCAAAGATTATGCCAGTCTTTCTCTTTGTCCATGATTGTGATGGACAGAATTGTAAAAATTCCTTCAGCACACCCATTTCTCTGTCATCTGAAGTTCTTTATTAAACTGAGAAAGAGCAGGCCATTAATCTCGGGCCTGAGGTTCATTAATGTTCCCTCCTGTGCTGAATAAAAAATTGTTGTGTTTTAACTCAAGTCAGTTGTCAGGATAATTTCCTTTTGAATTATTCTGTTAAAAGAATGACAGTGTATGAGGATAGAAATTTAAAAAAAAAACTGTCATAAATTAAATAATGATAGATGTCAGCTTTGTGTGCAACTACTGGCCCTCCTCTGGCAACGGTGACACCTCTTTTCCCAGTGTAGGACATACTGGGCTTGCTGTGTTACAGCACAGAAGTCCGGTGGATAAATTGAAAAAAAACCAAAACAAAACAAAACAAAGTCACACATTTTGTTCACTGAAGGAGAGGATAAACAAATGAATGAATGCTTAATGTGTGTACTTGTGTGTAAGTTTACAATTTGCTCATTTATTCGTTCACCTTCTTAATGGTCCTTTATGGGCTGTGGGGGACTGGAGCCTGTCCCATCATCTTTGGGCAAGAGGCAAGGTACACTCTGAACAGCTTGCCAATGAATGAATAAAGAAATGAATTAAAGAAAGATCAGGTAAGGGATTATGACAGACTTTGACAGATTTTTACAAAATTAGTCCTTAGGGACACAGAAGGGACACAGAAATTCTAGCCCTGGTGTTGTAACAGGCATATGTGTGCATTCATACCGTCTAAACACGCTGCTTAAATAGCAGCTGATAATACGCTTCTGATTTCAGACCTGCTTTCTGATAATCAAAGGTACATTGACAGAGAATGCACCTTAATACCAACATGCTGAACTTTGCGCCGAGCCTCACCCACTTTAAATGAGTCCACTACATGTGCAAGCCACAGTACAGTCAGTTCCTTATTAGGTGGCCAGGGTGCACAGCAGAAAACCAGACAATGCACTGACAGAAACTTATGAGAGCACCTGCGCAAGGTGCAAAAGCATGGTTTAGATTGCTGAAATAGGGCCCACAGTCCTTTATCTTTTTCAAATACAGCATTATGACCACAGAGCAAAACAAAAATATGTAAAACGGTAAAAAGAGCAAGCATAGACAATGTTATTATTTCAGTATTTAGTTATTAAATTATCCAGCTTATAAGGATGCAAGTCTTAAACAAGCTATGGGTTACTGTAGTTAGAGTCAAGTCTCTGCTAGGACAAGTAAGGAGATTTAAGTCATTGTTTTAGTCAAGCAAGTCACAAATAAATTTATAATATCCTGATGGTATACATTACACTACTCACAAAAAGTTAGTAATATTTGGCTTTTGGGTGAAATTTCAGGATGCACCTAAAATGCACTCTAACCTTTACAGGTGAACTTAATTTGACCTTCTCTAACCTTTTGAATGCACATGTCCAACTGTTCAATGTTTCAGTACTTTTTGCATTACTTGCTGTTCTCTAATAAGGTGCTTAATGACAAAATTCACCACAGGTGTTTGATCCATGACTCGATCAATACATTTTCTGGTTCATTTAGAATTGGTATTTTAACAGTCCTCTTCATCATGCTGTTCACATTTTAACATCATGAGACCAAGCCAATACCTAACAATTGATCAACAGTACCTCGCCATTGCGAGGCTTCAAACAAGATGTTCTTAGAGGGGAGTGGCCACTGAGCTTACAGCAGGGGTCTGCAACCTTTGGCAACCAAAAAGCCATTTTGCCCATCTCCGAGTAAAATAGAAGTGACTAAGGGCTGCAATGTCAAATCTGACCTTTAAAATAAAGATTATGCTGCATATATATATATATATATATATATATATATATATATATATATATATATATATGTAGTGGATGCGTTCGAATGATGAGGCTGAGTTTTATTTCTCAGGTTCAGCTTTATTGACAGAACACATCCTCTAGCATTCTCAAAGCAGGTAGAAGAGAAAGAATCATCTCACATCACCCTTTTATACGTTTCCAGCATCAGAACTCAAGTCACATGGTGCTTCAGTAAACATACAGTCACAAAGCATCTCTTTGAAACTTCACCATTGTCTCTCATTCATTGATGAAGCGGAAATCCTTCCGGGGCATCTTCTTTGGGACAAAAAGGCAAATCTCACACCTCCTCGTTATCTTCTACAGATTCGAGTCTTTTGTCCTTCCAGACGTGAAGCCCCCAATACACATGCAGTCATACATCTTTGGAAATGTGAGCCCAACATATGTGTCACCACATATATATATATATATATATATATATATATATATTTATATATATATATATATATATATATATACTGTATATATATATATATATATACATAGCTCTGAATATTATGTGGCATTAATGAATTCAAAAATCATTTTGTGCTAATTAAGCAAATTAGAAATAATTATAGACAGAGAGGAGTGTTTAAAAAAAAATATCTTCTTCTGCTCAGCTAAATATTGGTTATAATTTAAAAAAAAATCAGTGGCACTAATATGTAGGAAAAAGTCAATTTTAGACAACCTCTAGAAAACCCCCAGGAAACAGTGTTGATTAGATGCTAATGGTTAATATAAATATTCCTGATAAATGTATCTAAAAGACTGTGATTTAATGGTTAATGGTAAATAGGAGCATTTATAGGGAATGTAACTGTCATATCCGGCTCCAGGGAGCCGGGCAATCAGAGCCAGGGACAAGCCAGTGAGTCGTGATGGTTTATTTTGGGTAAGGGATAAGGGATGAGGAGAGCACAGATACTCATGCAGAGGTACACTCACAGGTTGCACAGCGCAGAGGTAAGCAGCTCGTACCGGACGTGGGGGTAACAAGACGTACATACTCACAGCGGGATACAAACACAGGAATGCTGCAAGAGGAGTATAAGCTGACACCAGACGAAGGGGCTTCAGCTTAGCAATGTGTTTATGTCGCAGCCCCGAGTCATCGAGGCTGCTCCTATTTATCCTCATTAGCAGCGCCCCAGCTGATGAAGACTAATTGGCCCCAGCCGTCCATAATGCTGCCAGCTGGGGGCCAGCTGAGACGCTGCTCAATGGGAAGCAGGGATGAGGGAAAACATGGGCTGAGTGCCGAGACGGCATCTCAACCCATGGTAACAGAGCCCCCCCCTCAAGGTCGGGCTCCTGAACGACCAGGAACATCCCAGCCCCCCCCCCCCCCCGCCCCACCTAGGGTGGGAGGAAGGGAGGCGGACCGGAGGGGAAGAAGCCAAGGGAAGGACAACACCAATGGGGCAATGTAGGGTAGCGGGAAAGAAAAACCCAAATACAATACTGACAAAACAGAATAATTAACCCAGGTACAGATGGGGAGAAGAACTGGGTCAGCACGCCGGTTACATACTACCCAGAGAGTACCAACCATGCGTGACCCAGAACAAGGAAAAAAGAACCACCAAAAAGGTACAGGGCAAAAAATGCTGAGTACGGTTAAATAAAGGGGAACCAATACACAGCGCTAATTTAAGTACATACACACACAGTCACCAAGAAAAGTGAGGGTGACTGGAACAAATGACAATTATAGAGCATGGTGTTACGGAAAACAAGGCACATGACTCTATAATGAACCAACAGGACAAAAAAGAAATACTGAGTGCAGGCAAAGAAAAACCCACACACACGAATATATAAATACCCAGTCACCTAAAGAAATGAAAGTGACTGGAATAAATGGATAACTGCAGAGCATGGTGTTACGGAAAACAAAACATAACTCTACAATACAAAAAACGAGGCTAAAAACATGGCACAAAAAGTAAAATGCTGAGCATGAGCGATGGAAAACACAGCACTATAAAAACGAATCCACCAACAGGACAAAACATTACACCCGAGTGACCTTAATAACAAAAGAAAAAGTGACACCCGAGGTGAATGGCAGGCAGAGTCCAAAAATGGCCGAGATGGCTCCGGAGATCTCCCCGCCCATTGTCCAGCTGGCGAATCAGGGGAAGAGAAGTGTTCGGACGGCGAACTCTGGACCCAGATCCCAGGAATCCAGTCCACCGGCAGCCGAACCAGGCTGCCCAGAGGGAAACACAGACCAGTGGGGGGAACCAGATCACCGAACCGAAAGTTCTGTGGGTCGGGTCGTCAACCCGCATCACTCAACCACCAGGACCGTTGAGACGGGCGAAGGATCAGAGCGGATCCCGGTGGAAGAGGCTCAGGGGAGAGCCGATGACGAGGGCGGTGGGCGTCAGGCCGCAGGAAAACGGCCACCTCTTCACTGGACCTGGACAATACTGGGGTAGCACCCACGTTGGACCCCGATCGGGCCTCAGGCGAACCCACGTTGGACCCCGACTGGGTCTCGGGCGAACCCACGTTGAATACTGCACCAGAACCGACCTCCAACGTTGAACCCGGACCCTCCAGCACCACGAGGAACAGCAACTCCTTGCCGGTGACCCTGGAAGAAGGCTCAGAAGAGAAAACAGAACCGGGATCAGGATCACCGGCAGCGCCAGAACCCGGCGAGACGAGCTCAGACGCAGCGGACGGCTGCACCCGGCTCGTCTCCCCTGGAGATAGGCTGAAGTGCTCGGGGATAAAAAGAGAGAAAAGAAAGGAGAGCACTCGCCTGATCTCGGGTTCTGACGCCGTCCAGGACTGCGAAGATCCAGGATCCGTCGTCAGGAGGTCGTTGTCAGGCTCCCATCTAGCCGCGTCGGGCCCCGCAGCCAGCACGATGGTCAGCGCAGCTTGAGATCCCTCCAGCTCAGGTAACCCCGCCGACGATCCACTCGGCGTGAAGCCAGAAGAATCTCGTCCCGCCGAACCGAACCGCTCCTCCGTGGAGACCCGGGGACGCTCAGTCGTCGGTGTAGACTCCACGCAGCAGTCAGTCCCCCTCCTCCGTCCGCAATGTAGCTGCGGAACCACAGGCCCTCTCCATATCCCACCACGTTGACCCGGAGCCGGGGACCGCTCGGCGGAGAGAGACACAGAGGATGCGGGATTAGGAATACAAGTTACAGCAGGTGGGGAGAGTTCAGGGAGCTGCGAACCCTGAACTTCTCCTCCAGGGATGTGACAGAGCAAATCATTAAGCAGGTGTGAAAAAACAATGACTTGCCTGCCCCCTGGAGGTTGAGTATCGCCTGCTGTAGTGGATTCTGCTTCTTCCTCTCCCCGCCCGGCGATAACGGAGGACCCCCCGGGAGTTAGTCTGAGGATCGCTCGCGTTGTCTCCAGCAGAGAGCTCACCAGGCCGGGATTCCAGGCACACACAGCAGTCAGGAAGCGCGTCGAGGAGGAGGGGAAAACAGCCGGGGTAAGCCAGCCCGAATGTCCAGGAATGACAGCGGGGGAACGAGGCTCAAGGGACGAGGCTGTAGAGTCTCCACACTGACGAGGCAAAGGGATGACAGCTGCGTGGGAGGAACGGTCCTGACGATAGCCCAGAACTGGATCCAGACGAGGTTCGTGCAGAGGTGACTCGGCGATGTGATGGCGGCTATTCCCAGGGAACGAAGCGAGGGGGAAACCCAGGATTCGCCGCTCCAGATCAGAGAACGAGGCGAGGAAGGCGCCGAGCACGGGAAAGCTTCGTAGCCCTGAAGTCCACACCATCAATCTCCCTGCCGCCGCCACATGCCTGAAGGTGGTGACAGGAAACACAGTAGAGCTCGCGACAGCCACTCGACCCCGGACATAACTGCTGTCAGCTGCGGCTCCCTGAAGGGAATCCCGAGTGACGTGGCGCAGGTCGGGGGAAGTCCTCTGGTTGGCGCGAACTCCCGGACTGGAATGGCGGCAGGAACGGGACTCCGAAGCGGGGAAAGACGTCGCCCACTTCGACTCCCTGCCGGGATTTCCATCCACCCCGTGGAGCTTCTCTCGCTGTGTACCTGCAGCGTCTATCCTGGCACTGTCCTCCAGATGGTACAGAGAGTGAGGGTGACAGTCCAGGAGTTCCTCAGCACGGCCCGGATGCCAGCGTCTCGCGTTGGAGGCGTCGTGCAGGGTGAAGAGCGTCCCGTCGACAGCCTCCGAGATGGACCTCAGCTCGTCGCCCTGGCGCCGGAAGTGACTCCTGGGAAACGGCATGCTAGCAGCGCTGACACCCGGACAGAAAGGTACATTTCCACAGCGACTCACGGCCGCCGGCAACTCTTCTGGCTGCGACATACTGTCATATCCGGCTCCAGGGAGCCGGGCAATCAGAGCCAGAGACAAGCCAGTGAGTCGTGATGGTTTATTTTGGGTAAGGGATAAGGGATGAGGAGAGCACAGATACTCATGCAGAGGTACACTCACAGGTTGCACAGCGCAGAGGTAAGCAGCTCGTACCGGACGTGGGGGTAACAAGACGTACATACTCACAGCGGGATACAAACACAGGAATGCTGCAAGAGGAGTATAAGCTGACACCAGACGAAGGGGCTTCAGCTTAGCAATGTGTTTATGTCGCAGCCCCGAGTCATCGAGGCTGCTCCTATTTATCCTCATTGGCAGCGCCCCAGCTGATGAAGACTAATTGGCCCCAGCCGTCCATAATGCTGCCAGCTGGGGGCCAGCTGAGACACTGCTCAATGGGAAGCAGGGATGAGGGAAAACATGGGCTGAGTGACGAGACGGCATCTCAACCCATGGTGACAGTAACTAAAAGGGCTGAATATGAACTGTTTAGATGTGAACTGTCAGTGAAAGCAGTAGCGTTTTTACGCCAGAGGTGGCCCTCAGTAGTGATAAGACGCTGTACAGTATTAGAGAACTAGAGAAGAAGAGTAGCGAATGTTCGAGATAGAGTATGAAGAAAATGGTGTCAAGTGATGCTATGGCCGTTGCTGGCGAATGTGCTGTGTAAGTGTGTGCCGTGCCGTGTGTGCTGGAAAAGTCAATAAAAAGCCGCTGCAAAGTCTGACAGTTTGGCTCCTCATCCTTTCCCCTTCGCCCTCCTGGGTGTAACAAAACTTGGTAGCAGAGGACGGTTCAGTCGTGTCTAAGACGGTGAGTGTGCAAATAAAAAAAAAAAAAAGAAAGGCCGTAACGATGGAACTGGAGCAGCTACAAGATAAGCTAAGCGAGGCCTTGGTGCCGTTACGGGCCGAACAGCTAAAGGAGGTCTGTTTATTTGCAAAGATAAGCCCAGCCGAGCTGTCTAAAAAGTACACGCTGATACGACTGTTAATCGAGGAGGTGGAGAAAACCATTGAAAGCGAAGAGGAGGATGTAGCCCGTGCGTTTCTGCTAAAGCTAATAGCATGTGCTACCGAAGCTAAGCGAAGCGAACCGTTGACGCAGGCAGCGGCAGCGGCCGGCACGAGCCGAAAGGCAGAGGCACTCGCCAGTTTATAAAGCCAGTATGCCGCTCTGCATGAAAGTATCCTTGATTCAGCTAAAAGGGTTGAAGAGGAAATAGCGAGGCTGACCGATGACGAGGCCGCGCAGCCACCGAGCCGCCATTTTATGACACAGCCCGAGGCAGCGCAGCCACAGAGTCGCCATTTTGTGATACAGCCCGCGGTCCCCGCAGCGCCCCTACTGCCAGAAGTGATCATTAAACGGGAGTTTAAGATAAATGGGCAGATAGGAGAGAGGGGCCAAAAAGACAAGTTGTCTTATTCCAATCTCATTCACCAGATCGATATGGGCTTAAAGAAAAAGCACAGTGAGGCTGAGATAATTGAGGCTGTTGTCAGAGCAGTGAGTCCCGGATTGAGTTTGCGCGCTATGCTGGAGATTAAGTCAGATCTCACCCTGCCACAGCTGCGCATCATCCTGCGAGGACATTATAAAGAGGATAGTTCCACTGACTTGTATCATCGTCTGATAAACCTCACACAAGACAGTAATGAGTCACCTCAGAACTTCCTGTTTCGCGCCATTGAGCTAAAGGAAAGACTTTTAGCAACATCCAGAGAGCATGGCACGGAAGAGCAGTTTAGTTCTGATCTTATTCAGAGGAAGTTTCTGAGGGCGGTGGAAACAGGACTGATCAGTGCTGATGTGAAGTATCAACAGAAGCGCTATTTGGAGGATCCTGCCGTCACCGACGAGCTACTGATTTCAAAGACAAATGCAGCAGCCAGTCTTGAATGGGAACGGCACCAAAAATTTAAAAGGCACACAAAAGAACCAAAAGTTCGAGAATGCCGAGTGGAAAACCAAACGGGTCAGTATGCAACAGAGGAAGGAGTGGATGGCCAAGAGCGCCCCCCACCATCGACAAAAGGTAAAATCCTTAAATCCCAAAGCACAGTGACCCGTACGGAATCTGAGCTCCTGGACATAGTCACGCAGCTGAAGAGTGACATGGAGGAGATCAAGAAGGCCATACGTGAGTCTCCCAGAGCACCTCACGCTCAAAGAGCCAGGAGGACACGTGGCTGCAAGAGCTGTCAGTCCACCAGCAATGGCGATCAGTGTGACCACTGCTTCAGATGTGGATTCAGCGGCCACATGTCAAGGGAATGTCGGATAGGGAGGAGACTTGGAAGAAGGACAGGGCAAGTAGACACGGCGGCCAATACTGTCGCAACCACATCAGAACAAGCTAACACACAAGAACTGTATGAGCTAGTTACTGACAGTATTCGGAGGTTGGAAGCAAGGCTGGTAGCTCAGGCCGAGGCACCTCCTGAAGAAACGGTCCGTGTTAATCTACTGTCCCCTAATCACCAACTACAGTTAGTCAATTTGGTTGGAAAAAAATATGTCATCACCTGCTTCCTCGATGACAAGGAGACACAAACATTGTGGGACACAGGGTCACAGGTATGCTTAATGAATGACACCTGGAGACAGGAGCACCTGCCACACACCACCGTCAGAGACTTAGCCGAGTTGGTGGGTCCAAGTATTCTGAATGGGAGGGCAGTGAACCAGACACCGATTCCATTCTCAGGGTGGGTCGAAGTCACATTTAAGCTGCCGACAGTTAGTCGCCCACCGGTGGAACTCTTAGTTCCTGTGCTAGTGGTGAAGGAGGATGGAGTGGCAGAGCCGCCTATCATTGAGTTCAACGTGATTGACCATGTCCTGAAGATGGGCATTAAACCCCCTTGTGCCATCAGTGAAGCTGTTAGTGCAGCCTTCTCATTTGACTGTAAGAAAACAGAAGTGTTTTTGAAAGTGATGCAAAGTGAGGAGGATAGGCTGGGAGAAGGAATGGTAAAAGTTGGCAGTGAGTTGGTCACCATTCCTGCGGGCCAAACCAAAGCAGTCAAAGGTTGTGTCAGGGCAGGCTCACTTTCAGACACACAAGACGTCTTATTTGAGCCGAGTCAGTACACCCAATTACCAGAGGGTTTGCAGATGCAAAGTGGGTTGGTGCAGTTATGGAAAGGGAGGCGATCTATGTTCAAAATACCTATAACAAACAGTACGTCCCGTGATATCCAGCTGCCCGCTAAGACCATTTTGGGGGAAACACAGAGAGTTAAAACTGCTTACCCGGCAGACATTAGACCCCCTGCTGTAAACCCAGCGACAGTCGACCCGATGACGAGTGAAACCGGAAGAAACAAAGAGACCGAGATGAACTGTGCCGTCAAAGAGACTATGGACATGTGGGACCCTCCAGTTCCCCTTGATCATCTCTCGCCCATACAACAAGAGCAAGTAAAACAGCTACTATGGGAGGAACGGCAAGCGTTTTCCCGTGATGAGTATGATGTAGGGACAATTCCCTCTTTACAGTTGAAGATCCGACTCAAGGATCCTACTCCTGTCAAAAAGACTTATGTTTCTGTTCCCAGACCACTTCATAAAGAAGTAAAGGAGTATTTAGAAGACCTGCTTAACAGGGGCTGGATCACCAAATCTAAGTCATCGTATTCCAGTCCAATCGTCTGTGTGCGAAAGAAAGATGGAGGTCTGCGTTTGTGCTGCGACTTTAGAGAGTTGAACAAGAAGTCCATCCCTGACAGACACCCAATTCCCGGCATACAAGATATGTTAAACAGTCTAAATGGGAGTGCGTGGTTTTCAGTTCTCGACCAAGGGAAGGCGTATCACCAGGGTTTCCTGGAAGAGTCGAGTAGGCCCCTCACTGCATTTATCACTCCCTGGGGTTTGTTCGAGTGGGTAAGAATTCCATTTGGTTTGTCCTCAGCACCAGCAGCATTCCAAAGATCTATGGAGGAGTGCTTGTGGGGGTTGAGGGATGATATTTGTCTGCCTTACCTTGATGATAACCTTGTTCATTCACAGACTTTTGAAGACCACTTGCGAGACCTGAGAAGCATCCTGCACCGCTATCAAAGCCATGGGGTGGAGCTGACTCCCCGGAAATGTGAGTTATTCAAGCAGCAGGTACGTTTCCTTGGTAAAATGGTAACAGGACAGGGCTACACCATGGACCCTGCGGACATTGCCCCGGTGCAGACACTCAAACAGCAGCAACCTTCCACTGTTGGAGAGCTAAGGAAATTGCTAGGTGAAGAGGATGATAAAATAAAGGCAGCGTTGGATTTTTAATAGTTTTATTATCATCCGCCTTCATCAGAACTCGGCTCCAGCCCATAGTGTGAGCAGGTTGAAGCCGAATTCCTCAGGCTCTCAAAGAGGAGACAGTGTGTGTGTCTCGCGGCAGATGCAGAATCAGAGTGAGAGAATGAGAGAGTTTGCGTTACAGAGTTGCAGCATATATACTCGACTACAACAATACATCAAGGGCATACCCCAGCAGTTGGTATGATCAAAGAGATAACAGAACAGGCATAAGACATTTGCATTTGAGAGACATATTGATCTCAGTCCCTAGGTCACAGTGAGGACAGGACGCATGAGCACAATGCATGAAAGGCAACATTAACATCACAGAAGTGAGCCAGACGAAACGAGTCTGCCTGTAGACATTAATACACATTCCACTGTTCTGTTATTTGCTCTAGCCGAGCGCTGTGTTTGACCAGTCTGTTTGTGGGGGCTACACCAAAGCACATCTACATATCAGTAGTGCAGCAGAAAAAACCAAGAGAAGAGAGCTGAGTGTCCTTAATCTGTTGTGGGGGTTAACCGAACCGCCACACACGCTCCCCCCCAGAGGGCACGGCAGGGGGCCGAGACCTCGATAATCCCTCTATGGGAGCGAGCTGTGGGAGAAGCTCACTGCAGGCGGAGGGGGAGGGAGGAGGGGGGTAAGTGCCGGCAGGGGGACGGTGAACTCGTCCGAGCCGCGCAAAAATTGCTTGTGGGTCCGCGATGTCGAAGGGCTGTCCCGTTGAACGTGCAGAGGTCCACAAGAAGAAAAATTAGTCTCTGGCTCCTCTCGTGGCCATGAAGAAAACAGGAGCAGCGAGGCTGCGTAGTGGCTGTAAGAAAAAAAGAAGCAGAGGGACTCGGCTTGTTGGCTTTAGGTGCAGGAGCAACCCTAAAACCCCCCGTGAACAGCTGACGGCTGAAATCCCTTATGTGCCGTGGCTGAGACCATTAAAAAAATCCAGTGGCGAGCTGCGTGCCTGCTTCAGGTGAACGAGCAGCCCTGAGGGTTCTGTGAGCAGCGGCGGAGGACGATGGCGGTCTCTGGAGCCGTTATTTGTCCCGTGTGTGAGGCGCCGTCCTCGTAACTCCCCGGTGCTTGCGCCGGGGCTCATGCGTGGGTGGACCAGCTGGAGAGGAGAACCAGGGTGCAGAATCTTCTTGGGGATCGGCGCAGATGGCGCCGATAAAATCCGGATTGAGCTGTGGCTGCAGATTGGCCATGGTGCGTTGGAGCGGTGAGAGGAAGTGGACGATCTTTTGTCCCTCAGGCTCGTGCAGATGTGTTGGAGCGGTGGGAGGGAATAGACGATCTTTGCCACCGCTCGGCCGTGGTGCGTTCAGGTCCACGTGTTGCGTTCTCCGCCGGCCATGGAGGACGCCTGCGCTCACGTGTGGAGGAGCTGTGAGCGCGGCCGGTCCAGCGTGGATGAGCAGATCTCAGACGTGCAGATCTCATCCTGAAGAACGGGTCACCAGTGCAGCTGTCCAGATCAGAAGGTTGTGTGTTCAGATCACGTCGGGGTCACCAGTGAAGAGGATGATAAAATAAAGGCAGCGTTGGATTTTTAATAGCTTTATTATCATCCGCCTTCATCAGAACTCGGCTCCAGCCCATAGTGTGAGCAGGCTGAAGCCGAATTCCTCAGGCTCTCAAAGAGGAGACAGTGTGTGTGTCTCGCGGCAGATGCAGAATCAGAGTGAGAGAATGAGAGAGTTTGCGTTACAGAGTTGCAGCATATATACTCGACTACAACAATACATCAAGGGCATACCCCAGCAGTTGGTATGATCAAAGAGATAACAGAACAGGCATAAGACATTTGCATTTGAGAGACATATTGATCTCAGTCCCTAGGTCACAGTGAGGACAGGACGCATGAGCACAATGCATGAAAGGCAACATTAACATCACAGAAGTGAGCCAGATGAAACGAGTCTGCCTGTAGACATTAATACACATTCCACTGTTCTGTTATTTGCTCTAGCCGAGCGCTGTGTTTGACCAGTCTGTTTGTGGGGGTTACACCAAAGCACATCTACATATCAGTAGTGCAGCAGAAAAAACCAAGAGAAGAGAGCTGAGTGTCCTTAATCTGTTGTGGGGGTTAACCGAACCGCCACATAGGCTTTATTTCATATTACCGCAGCTATATTCCAAACTTTTCCCGTATAGCAAAGCCTCTTTACGACCTTCTTGCTAACGATCACACAGATAAAGCAAAGAAGAATTTGAAGAAACATGTCAAAAAGAACGATGGTGGCCACTTGCCCTCATCCCATGCGATCAAGTGGCGCCTAGAGCAACAAGCAGTAGTTTGTCAGCTTGTTGACTTTCTTTCCCAACCCCCAGTGTTAGGTTACCCGAACTTTGAGGAACCCTTCATTGTACACTGTGACGCTTCACAGGAGGGGCTTGGAGCGGTGTTATACCAGCGACAACAAGACAAACTGGTGGTGATAGCCTATGGCTCCAGGACACTGTCAAATCCAGAGAAGAACTACCACCTTCATTCAGGGAAGCTGGAGTTTCTTGCCATGAAGTGGGCCATCTGTGAGAGGTTTCGGGATTATCTGTACTATTCTCCACCATTCACTGCCTAAACGGACAATAATCCCCTAACGTATGTGCTCACCACCGCAAAGTTAAATGCAACCACACAGAGGTGGGTAGCCGAACTAGCTGATTTCCAGTTTGTGATAGAATGTTGATCCTGATGTAATGAATTGTGTGGCGCAGGCAGTCAAGGTAAAGTCACAAGGAAATGAACCATGGCTCTGCCCAGTCACCATTTCTACTCTCATTAGTGAAGCAGATCAAGAAGCCAGCTCTGTAGCTGAAATATCAAAGACTGATCTAAAAAGAGCTCAAGAAGAAGACTCCGTGATTGGAGAAGTGTTGCGTTATGTGTTGTCAAAACAATGGCCAAGAAGTGGAAAGCAGCTGAACAGTAAAATTGCAGCTTTAGTCAGGCAAAAACACAAGCTGTACTTGGAAGATGATGGACTGCTTTACAGGAGAACAGCAACACATGACCAGCTACTTCTACCCCAGAAGTTTCACAAGCTCGTGTTCAAAGAGCTCCACGAAAACATGGACCATTTAGGGGTAGAGAGAGTGATGAACTTGATAAGAGAGCATTTTTATTGGGCTCATATGCAAAGAGATGTGGAGCACTACATCACTAAAGTTTGCAGTTGTTTGAAGAACAAACGTCCCAACAAGATAACAAAGGCACCACTGACTAACATTGTCACCACGTACCCATTCGAATTGGCGTCCGTTGATTTCCTGCACTTGGAAAAGTGCAAAGGAGGATATGAGTATATCCTGGTTTTAATGGACCACTTCAATCGCTTTGCCCAGGCTTACCCTTGTCGCAACAAAGCCGCCCACACCGCTGCTGAGAAGATCTTTGGAGATTTTGCCCTCAAGTTTGGTTTCCCCACACGACTCCATCATGATCAGGGTAGAGTTCCAAAATAAACTTTTTGCAAAACTCCAGGAGTACAGTGGTGTGCAGGGGTCCCGAACAACATCCTACCATCCCCAAGGGAATGGGCAGGTGTAACGATTCAATCGTACACTGTTGGCAATGCTCAGACATTTGCCCGAAGCAGCCAAGGAAGACTGGAAGTCCTCTCTGGCAAAAGTGGTTCATGCCTATAATTGTACGCGTAGTGAGGCTACGGGGTACGCGCCATATTTTCTGTTGTTTGGCCGTTGTCCAAAGTTGCCTATTGATCTAATGTTTGGCCTCACAACAAGAGAGCAGAGTGTTTCTCAGCAGGACTATGCTGAAAAGTGGAGAGCTACAATGACTGAAGCTTACAAACTCGCCTCGAAAACAGCAAACAAAGAAGGGATGAGAAGTAAAGCACTTTATGATAAAAAGGTTCACGGTGCTGAGTTACCCCCTGGATCCCGAGTACTGGTTCGAAACTTGACCGAAAAAGGTGGGCCAGGAAAATTAAGACCATTCTGGGAAGACAAGGTGTATGTCGTGACCCAAAAGAAGTACCCAGACAGTCCAGTATATGAAATCAGACCTGAAAATGGCAAGGGACGCACTCGGGTCATGCACAGAAACCTTTTGCTACCCTGTGACTTTCTTTCCATGGAAACAGTGGAGCATGCCTCTAATCAAACAAGAGAAAGAGAGTCTAAAAGACAAAGGCATGTAGACAGACAAAACAGCACGGATGATGAAGATGACGAGGGTTGGAGTGCCATAATCGGATTACGAGCTGGGAAGGAACAAAATCACCGTCCACTGAGAGCCGATGCACCGGAGTTCTACCCGCACAGTGACACTACTCCGGAGGATGAGGACCAGGACCCAGATGACGTCACGCAGGTGCAGCTGGCACCAGAGGTCAACAATCCGGTGGTCCCAGATCCAGCTGAGGCAGACCAGGACCAGGGTGATGAGGTGTCGGAGTCCAGTTCCAGTGACCAGGAGGGACCTGACGAGATTCCTGCTAAAACGTATCCTTAAAGAATGAGAAAACAGCCATTAAGATTTACTTATGATAAGTTAGGCCAACCTTGCACTTCATCTGTCTAGAACAAATGTGTAGAAGCTAGAGATAACCATTGTTCAGACATGAATGTTTTGGAAAGTAAATGAGTAGTAACTACTAAAAGTAACTTGGTAATTACTTTGATGGTTGATTAAAAAAGGGAAAAAAGGAGAAAAAAAATTGAAAAAAGAAAAAAAAGATTTTCAGTGTGTTACTAAGGCACAGGCATTACACAAAGGTTTATTTGGTAGGCTATGACTAGATTGAGTACCCTTACTCTCAGGAAAGATGCAGATACCCACCATGATGGATGGAGCGGTTGATGGTTATCGTGCACAAAGACCTCTTCTGCAAATGTATTGCATGGAATAGGAGATACATGCTGTACTATGGACTATTACCAGTTTGCATCTTTATGGACTTTAATGAACTCTGACTCCTGTTTAGTAATACCCTACTTACATGAGATACATGATTACCAAATGTGGACTGTGAGAAAAAAAACAGTAGTTTTGGAAAAGGTGTAATGTCGGGACGACATTACATTTTTGAGGGGTGAGTGTAGGATAAAGTCAATTTTAGACAACCTCTAGAAAACCCCCAGGAAACAGTGTTGATTAGATGCTAATGGTTAATATAAATATTCCTGATAAATGTATCTAA
Source organism: Pholidichthys leucotaenia (assembly GCA_020510985.1). Taxonomy (NCBI): domain Eukaryota; kingdom Metazoa; phylum Chordata; class Actinopteri; order Cichliformes; family Pholidichthyidae; genus Pholidichthys; species Pholidichthys leucotaenia. The sequence goes on from CM035840.1 coordinate 362,968,486, forward strand.
AAGACTGTGATTTAATGGTTAATGGTAAATAGGAGCATTTATAGGGAATGTAACTAAAAGGGCTGAATATGAACTGTTTAGATGTGAACTGTCAGTGAAAGCAGTAGCGTTTTTACGCCAGAGGTGGTGCTCAGTAGTGATAAGACGCTGTACAGTATTAGAGAACTAGAGAAGAAGAGTAGCGAAATGTTCGAGATAGAGTGTGAAGAAAATGGTGTCAAGTGATGCTATGGCCGTTGCTGGCGAATGAGCTGTGTAAGTGTGTGCCGTGCCGTGTGTGCTGGAAAAATCAATAAAAAGCCGCTGCAAAGTCTGACAGCTTGGCTCCTCATCCTTTCCCCTTCGCCCTCCTGGGTGTAACAAATATACAATCTGCACATATAATTCACTGTCCAAAACCCCACAGATAAAAAACTAGCAGTCCTAGAGAGTCCTAGAAAAAAAAGTTATAGGATCCTTAAAATAAAAGGCTCACCTCTACATCACTGTCACAGAATGTTCTCTCCTCTTTTTTTTTTTCTTTTTTTTTTTTTTTTAGAAATTGAGGAAAAACTACTGTGATTTCAGGCAAGTATACTGTATCTGGTTGATGATACTTCATAATAAAAGCACATAACAAAAACATCCATCCATCCATCCATCTTCTTCCGCTTAATCCTTTTCGGATCGCGGGGGTGGGGTGGGGGGGGGGGGGTGGAGCCTATCCCAGCATCTTTGGGCGAGAGGCAGGGTACACCCTGAAAACTGAATTGCTGTAGAAGGCTTTTATTTTGACAAAACTCAGGAAGTATTGAGCTGTGATGGTGAAAATATTTTTACACTAATTCAGACTTTGGTCATGTCTGGTGAATCCAGCATTTACATTCATTCATTCATTTATTCATTCATCTTCTTCCCCTTAATCCTTTTCGGGTCGTGGGGGGGCTGGAGCCTATCCCAGCAACTTTGGGCAAGAGGCAGGGTACACCCTGGACAGATCGCCAGTCCATCGCAGTGCCAACACAGAGAGACAGACAACCATTCACTCTCACAGTCGTACCAAAGGACAATTTAGGATCCCCAGTTTTTTGATGCCAATTAACCTAACTTGCATGTTTTTGGCATGTGGGAGGAAACCAGAGAAATCCCGGAGTAAACCCACGCAGACACGGGGAGAACATGCAAACTCCACACAGATCACTGTTGGTCAGGGGCTGGGATCGAACCCAGGATCCCCTGGCCAAGGGTGAGTTGCTGTGCTGCCGCAGTGCTAACCACTCCGCCGCCCCCCCAGCAGTTGTGAAAAAATTAGGACACCCTGTATAAGCTTGTGTTTTCTGTTAACATATTTGGACATATGGATATTTAATATCAATGTTAATAATACTGGGAGATTCACGTAAAACAACTAAACAATTAAAAATGAATTAAAGTCTTTTATTTCAAATTTTCTGTAAAATGTAATTCTAAACAAATAGTGAGGAATAAATTAGGACACCGCCCATCTTTTTTAAGACACCCCTACATTCATTCCCACTTACAATATCCATCCATCCATCTTCTACTGCTTTTCCGGGGTCGCGGAGGCAGCAGTTAGAGCAGAGAAGCCCAGACTTCCCTCTCCCCAGCCACCTGCTCCAGCTCTTCAGAGAGGATACCATGGCGTTCCCAGACCAGCTGGGAGACATAGTCTCTCCAGCGAGTCCTAGGTCTGCCCTGGGGTCTCCTCCCACTGGGACGTGCCCAAAACACCTCAAGTGGGAGGCATCCAGGAGGCATCCTAATCAGATGCCCATACCACCTCAACTGGCTCCTTTCAATGTGGAGGAGCAGCAGTTCTACTCTGAGCCTCTCCCGGATGACTGAGCTCCTCACCCTATCTCTGAGGGTGAGTCCAGCAATCCTACGGAGAAAGCTCATTTCAGCCGCTTGTATCCACAATCTCGTTATTTTGGTCATTATCCAAAGCTCGTGACCATAGGTGAGAGTAGGAATGTAGATTGACTGGTAAATCAACAGCTTTGCCTTAGAACTCAACTCCCTCTTCACCACAACAGGCCGGTACAACGTCCGCATCACTGCAGATGCTGCTTCAATCCATCTGTCAATCTCTCGCTCCATTCTCCCCTCACTTGTGAATAAGACCCCAAGATACTTAAACTCCTCCACTTGGGGCAGGAGCCTGTCCCCAACCTGGAGAGGACAATTCACCTTTTTCCGGCTGAGGACCATGACCTCAGACTTGGAGGTGCTGATTCTCATCCAAGCCGCTTCACACTCAGCGGTAAACCGTCCCAGCAAGAACTGTAGGTCATTGCTGGATGAAGCCAACAGGACAACATCATCTGCAAACAACAGAGATGAGATCATGTGGTCACCAAGCATGACACCCTCCGTTCCCTGGCTGCGCCTAGAAATGCTCTCCATAAAAATTATGAACAGGATCGGTGACAAAGGGGAGCCCTGGCGGAGTCCAACTCTCACTGGGAATGAGTCTGATCGAGTGTTGGCAACACGAACCAAACTGTCACAACGGTCATACAGAGACCGAATAGCTCGTATCAACAAGCCCGATACCCCATACTCCCGAAGCACTCCCCACAAAAAACCACGAGGGAAGCGGTCGATTGCCTTCTCCAAGTCCACAGAAACCATGTAAACTGGTTGGGCAAACTCCCACAAACCCTCGAGAATTCTCAAGAAGGTAAAGAACTGGTCCGATGTGCCACAGCCAGAAGGAAAACCATATTGCTCCTCCTGAATTTGAGGTTCGACCAACGGCCGGACTCTCCTCTCCAGTACCTTGGCATAGACCTTCCCAGGGAGGCTGAGGAGTGTGATTCCTCTAAAGTTGGAGCACACCCTCCGGTACCCTTTTTTGAAGAGAGGAACCACCACCCCGGTTTTCCATGCCAAAGGCACTGCCCCTGGCCTCCATGCAATGTTGCAGAGGTGTGTCAACCATGACAGCCCTACAACATTCAGGGCCTTGAGGTACTCAGGGCGAATCTCGTCCACCCCCAGGGCCTGGCCACCAAAGAAATTTTTAACCACCTTGGCGACCTCAGCCCCTGTGATAAGCAAGTCATCCCCCTCATCCACAAGTCCTGCTTCCTCTGTGGAAGGTGTGTCAGTGGGATTGAGGACATCCTCAAAGTATTCCTTCCACCGCCCGACGATATCCCCAGTCGAAGTCAACAGCCCCCCATCCGCACCATACCTAGTGTGGACAGGGAGCTGCTTCCCCCTCCTGAGCCACCGGAAAGTTTGCCAGAATCTCTTCGAGGCCAACCGAAAGTCTTGTTCCATGGCCTCACCGAACTCCTTCCATACCCAAGTTTTTGCTTCAGCAACCACCCAAGCTGCAGTCCGCTTGGCCTGCTGGTACACCTCAGCTGCTTTGGGAGTCCCACAAGCCAACCAAGCCCGATAGGACTCCTTCTTCAGCTTAATGGCCCCCCTTATCACTAGTGTCCACCACTTGGTTCGGGGGTTGCCACCACAAGCTGCCCCGACGACCTTGCGGCCGCAGCTCTGGGCCGCTGCTTCAACAATAGAGGTGGAGAACACAGCCCATTCAGACTCCATGTCTCCAGACTCCCTCCGAATATGGTTGAAGTTCTTCCGGAGGTGGGAGTTGAAGACCTCCTGGACAGGGGCCTCAGCCAGACATTCCCAGCACACCCTCACTATACGTTTGGGTCTACCAGGTCTGAATAGCATCCTTCCCTGTCATCGGATCCAACTCACCACCAGGTGGTTATCAGTTGACAGCTCTGCACCTCTCTTTACCTGAGTATCTAAGACATACGGTCGCAGGTCTGATGGCACGATAGCAAAATCGATCATCAACCTGCGACCTAGGGTGTTCTTGTGCCATGTGCACATGTGGATACCCTTATGCTTGAACATGGTGTTCGTTATGGACAAACTGTGGTTAGCATAGAAGTCCAATAACTGAACACCACTCGGGTTCAGATCGGGCACGCCGTTCCTCCCAATCACCCCCCTCCAGGTTTCACTGTCGTTGCCCACGTGCGCATTGAAGTCCCCCAGTAGGACACTGGAGTCTCCAAGAGGAGCACTCTCCAGCCCCCCAGTCAGAGACTCCAAAAAGGGTGGGTACTCTCAACCATCATTTGGTGCATAGGCACAAATGATGGTCAGGACCCGTCTCCCAACCTGAAGGCGCAGCAAAGCAACCCTTTCATCCACCGGGGAAAACTCCAATATAGAGGCAGCAAGGTGGGGGGATACAAGAATACCCACCCCTGCTCATCGCCTCTTGCCCAGGGCAACTCCAGAGAAGGCCAAGCTCCAGCCCCTCTCCAGAAGACTGGTTCCGGAACTGGAGCTGTGTATTGAGGTGAGGCCAACTATACCTAGCTGGTATCTCTCAACCTCATGCACCAGCTCAGGCTCCTTCCCCACCAGAGAAGTGACATTCCACATACCAAAAGCCAGTTTAGAAAGCTTGGGATCAGTCTGCCAAGGTCTCTGCCTTTGACTGCCACCTGATCCACATAGCACCAGACCCCCATGATCCCTCCTGCAGGTGGTGATCCCACTGGAGGGCGGACACATGTAACTCCTTCGGGCTGAGCCCGACCGGGTCCCATGGGTGGAAACCCTGCCACCAGATGCTAGCCATTGAGCCCCTCCCCCAGACGTGGCTCCAGGGTGGGGCCCCGGTAACCCCGTACCAGGAGGGGTACACTGAATCCTTGTTCTTGTATTTATCATGAGAGTCTGTTGGATCGTTCTTAGTCTGGCCCTTCACCCAGGACCAGTTTGTCTTGGGTGACCCTATCAGAGGCAAATTTCCCCAGACAACATAGCTCCTGGGATCATGGGGCACACAAACCCCCCACCACCATAAGGTGACGATCCATGAGGGGATCGTCACCTTATCGTCACCTTAAGGTTAGACATAGATACGTGAACATTTCTTAATAAGGGGATAAGGACCTATACTTATAAAGCTCTTTTCTAGTCTCAAAGACCACTCAAAGCACTTCACTAGCACTAACCCTCTACTCTAAGGGCCTATAGGAGACAGATATCTAGGGACATTATTTAGAACAACCGATTAACCTAACATGCATGTCTTTGGATTGTGGGAGGAAACCGGAGCCCCCGGAGTAAACCCACGCAGCACAGGGAGAACATGCAAACTATTTAAAGGGTGTCCTAATTTTTTTACATGACTATAGCGCAAGTAACTATAAGGTTATTGAGCAAGAATTCAAGGATTGTTTCTCATTTTTAAGGGTAATTAAGGCACTGATTTTAGATAATCACATTTAAGACTTCTTATGGACCTGTTGTGGCTATTCTCTCCACAACTACCATACATGAACGCAAATTAATCTGTCCACACAGAATTAAGCTCTCTATTTTCCTCTGTGATTTTACTTTCTCTGGATCTGTTTATGCCTTACTGAGAGTGGCAGGAAGCAGCTGCTGTCCAGGAGGACGGAGAGGCTGAGCGGCTCTCTGTGCAGCCACCGTCAGATATGACACAGTCACGCATGGTTGAGAACATGATAAATAATTTAAAGTATATATATTTCACATTCATAACAGTATGCGTTTCCCCTGAGAAATGTATCCAATTGCAATAAACAATAATTTAAAAAAATAATTAAAATGAGCTTCATTAATTTCCATGTGTTTTGAGATATAAATGCAGGGAGCCACAGGATGGGGAATGAAGGGCTGCATGTGGCCTCGGGGCTGCGGGTTGCCAACCCCTGGCTTAGAGTGTCACAGAGTGTCATCAGCAGGTTGCAACAGAGATACAGAGAGACTGGAAGAGTCATAGAGAGGCAGAGAAGTGGATGTCCATTGGCCACATCCCACACTGATGACTGCTTCATTGTGAACAGTGCCCTGCAGAATCAGGTAATGAATGCCACTCAACTCCAAGCACATTTAAGGGAGGTGAGAGGCACCCAATTGTCATGTCAGACTATTATAAGCCGTTTACATGGTCTGCTTGCTAAACAACCTGCAAGGGTACCTGACCACACATCCAGGCACAGGTGTCATTGTCTTGCATGGGCCAGGGGACATTTATGCTGGACAAGGGACCAGTGGGACTCACTGCTATTCTCTGATGAAAGTCAATTCAAGGTGAGCAGAAATAAAGGCCGCCAACGATGTTGGAGATGTCAAGAAGAACACTATGCATCAGCCACTGTGGTCACCAGATGAGTCTTTGGTGGTGGTGTTACAATCTGGGCAGGTGTGTCTAGTCAATTCAGAACTGTCCTACACCTTGTAAATGGTACAGTGACAAGCCAATACTACCTGAATAACATCATTAACCCAGTCATTGTGCCCTGCATGAACAACACAGGCCTAATTTCATCTTCATGGATGACAATGCTCCAGTTCATCAAGCTCACATCATTAGGGAATGGCTTCTAGAGGCTGGGGCACCTCAAATGGAGTGGCCTGCACTTTCTCCAGACCTGAATCCCATAGAAAAACCTATGGGATCAGCTGAGTCACCGTGTAAGGGCTCGTGACCCTGCACCCAACAACCTCAATGACCTGAGGGCCACCTGTTGTGTTGTTAATGGAACATATTATTGTGTGACACGGGTGACAGCTCTGCCTTTCCGGTTCTGCCGCCACCCAGGGAATAAGAGGGCTGCGAAGCAGAAGGACGGTCTCTTCAACCACCTCTCAGCCTAGCAGAAGTGTCTGTACATATACTGTGAATCTATAATAAAGTCCTGTGTAGTTCACCACTCACCTCATCATTGTCCCACGTTTACAGACATAACATTTGGTGATGAGGATAAAGTTGTGGGTGTCACCATGGGATGAGACGCCGGGTTCCGGCGCTCAGACCATGCCCCTTCTCATCCCTGCCTCTCATTGGGCAGAGTCTCAGCAGGCTCCCAGCCGTCAGTGTTACGGGATGGCTGGGGCCCAATTAATCCTCATCAGCTGAGGCGCTGCTAATGAGGATAAAAAGGAGCAGCTTCGATCATTCGGGGCTGCGACTTAAGCACTGCTAGGCTGGAGCCCCTTCGTCCGGTGCCAGCCCTTGACTCATCTGGCAGCATTACTCATAAGTGTTATCCCGTAAGGAGTATTTGTGCCTTTGTACCCCCATGTCCTGTGCTAGCTCTCTGCTCACCTTACTGTATCACTTGGGAGTGTCATCTTGTATGAGTACCTGTGTATTGGAGTCCTTATGCCCGGTGCCAGCTCTCTACTTGTCTGGCTGCATAACCTGTGAGTGTTACCCGCTGTGAGTTCTCATACTTTGGTACCCCTACGCCCGGTGCCAACTGTCTACTCCGGTGCTGTACTACTCGTGAGTGTTCCTCTGTATGAGTATCTGTGCTTTCCTTATCCCTCACCCTTGTCATCAATAAAACATCACAACTCACTGGCTCGCCCTTGGCTCTCACTGTGCGGCTCCCCAGAGCCACACGTAACCGTGGGTGCTGGCGTGTCTTCAATTTGGCCATTTTTGGAGTCTCCGGGAGAGCCTCCAGTGCCTTGGGCGAGATGGTTCACCGCTTTTAAAAATTACTTGGTGGCATTAAACCTTGGTGAACTCAAGACCGTATGGGTACGGGCAATTCTGGTCCACAATTAAGGAATGGAAGGACAGCGTATCCTTGCTACCTTGGGTGCTAGTGATAGCTTCAAGGATGTGGTTGAGCTAATGGCGCAACATTTTTGCACGCCTGCAAACATCATCATCTGGCGGATTCAGTTTCGGCAGCGCCTCCAGCGGATCGGCGAGTCAGTACAACATTATGTTGCGGACCTGTGGCAGCTGGCTGGAGACTGCCAGTTTTGTGATTTGGAGGAAGAAATGGTCCGCGACCAGTTGGCGGAGCACACACTTTGCTCGTCAGCATGGTCAAGACTTTTAATGTACTCCGGCGAACTGACGTTAGCCACAGCTGTGGAGATAGCTCAGCAATGTGAAGCAGCGGTTAAATTATCATGTGACCTCGGCGACAGAGCTACACTGCACCGCTCTGACTCACAATCAATGGCACAGGCTGTGGACCCGGACAGCGATGGTAGCAAACAAGAGGAATGTGCTGCAGCTGTGAAGATGAGGTCTTCCCCGGGATCGCCCAGGTGTTTGGATTGTGGGTCCAATAAGCATCGGTACAAGGCTAGAGAGTGTCTGGTGAGAGGTAAACGCTGTGGCAAGTGCTGACACCTGCATCATTTTGCCAGGGACTGTAATAGGTTCGAGCGAGAGGAACGGCGACACAAAGTGGATACCCTCGCTCCAACTCCTCTGGTGATTCACACCGTCGCCCCGAGCACAGATGGCCACACATACTGTATGGTGAAGTTGGACGGTGAGGCGGTGCCGTTATTGGTGGACATGGGCATGGTGAGGTCAGTGCTGAATTGGCCTACTGTGAGGAGTTTTTTCCCATATCACCGAGTGAGAGGTCTTTCAACGCCATTTTGTGGATATGGTGGAAAAAGACTGTGCATTGTGGGTTCGCTGGAACTGAAGGCTACATACAAGGCAGTTTGTAGTGACCGCCAGTGGAGTGAATGTGATGGGCTGCAACCTTTTCTACGGACTTGACTTCACAATCACCAGTGGTAGTGGAGAGGAGTGGTCAGGCTGTGGCTTGTGGGACCGGCCGGTTTTGCGAGTGCTGGATGATGCAATATGGAACGAACCCTGGCCTAGTATTCTGGGAGATGAGCAGGACCAACCCCACCCAGGGCCATGGTGGGAGGGTTCCGGTGCCAGAGCCCAAGTTGCCCTAGCTGAGGGAACTGGATGGCGCAGTGGGACGCCCGTGACAACGGGTGGTGCCAAGTGGTTGGCCCAACCTGTCTTTGGAGTTCGGCTGGGAAGTACCAAGAAGCAAGGGGTCACAATGGCGTCGCCAGCGTCTGAAATGAAAGTGAGCGGGGCAGGACCGACTGGCATGGTGAGACAACGTGCCACTCAGGAATACTGGAAGCCGAGTCGGGCTCCTCTAGGGGTCGCTGATGTGGTCCGGCCCAAAGAGATGGCCCGGTCCAGAGGGGTTCACAGGAAGCGGAAACGACAGGGGGACCAGGGGCGGCTGCAGGTGGTGGCTATTCGGGAGGATGGCTACCTTCAGCTGTCTGATAGTACATGGAGACACCCCAACAAGCTGCAACGCGTCACTGATGAGGGAGAGGTGTCTTGGCACCGAGGTGGGTCGCCTCCGGGCATCAAGAGAAGACGATGCTCTGGTCGGGACTTGCCTGACGGGTCTCTGGGGGGTGGGTTCTTCACTGTGACTGACTGATAATGGGGGGGGGATATGTTTGATATCTGTTGTTGGTAAAAATTGCCCAGGTTAAAGAATTATCCATGGTGTTAATATGAGTGATGTTTGGTGTTATAGTGATAAGAAATAATTTGTTTGTATATGTGTTCGGAAAAGGGATTGTTTTGAATTGTTTATTATAGGAGCACGGCAGTTTTGTGTTTGAGAGACTGCGTTTAACAAAGACGGCAGAATAATCCGTCCAGCTGTGTGGGGGTGGGACGGTAGTCCACCTGTTCCCCCCTAGCCTTAGTTGTTTTGTGTGAATGAGGAAGGCCTTAATGATTTTCTGTTCATTTTAATGTGTGATTCAGGTTCCAAATTGGGGGGGGGGTGTTCCAGTGGTGTGTGTGTGTCTGCCCTTTTTTTTTAAAGGGGGGGAATCCAAATCTGCCAAATTCTTAGCTGATTTAGTGCTGAAATCAGATAGAATAATTATAGTAGGGGATTTTAATATACATGTAGTAGTAGTAGATTAGTTTATTTGACAGGGACAGTGCAATAAACATAGACAATTAATCAAAGACAATCAATCTGATGTGTTGCACATAAAGTGTATAGCTATTAGCTAATTTGCAACTCTTGTCCCTGGATGGGCTTTAGAAAAAAGAATCAAGATAAAAAATATACACAATAACCACATACATCAATGCAGAAAAATTATAAATACACAATTATAAATATTATAAATATTATAAATACACAAATATAACAGCCTGACTCACATTTAACATAAATATTATAAATATTATAAATACACAAATATAACAGCCTGACTCACATTTAACACATATAACATAACTCACATTTGCCTATTTCAGGCCTTCCTCCCTCCGTCACTCACTATAAACAAACACATTTATTCCTTCCCTTCATTCACTCTCACTTTGCAGACAATTAATTCATACATGAGTACATTCTTGTTTATTTTTCAGCCAGTTTTTAACATTTTTAGTGAATGTTTTAAAGTCCGTTATTATTTTAATTTCATTTGGCATTGTGTTCCAGATGTGACTGCCCTTTATAGAGAAAGCTGTTTGTCCAAATGTGGTTCTGCGGTGGAATATTTTACAGTTATTGTTAACAGAACTCCTGGTGGCTCTGCTGCTGTCCTGTCTTTGGACAAAACCAGCAAGTGGCTCGGGTGCTGATTTATGGAAACATTTGAACGTTAATTTCAGAAGACAGAGGTCAATGAAGCTCTCAAAACTCAATAGGTTGTATTTTTTTAAAACATTACAGTGATGCCACCTAATGGGCTTTTTGTCCAAGATTTTTAGGGTTTGATTATATAATGAACCTATATGTCTTATTGTGGAAGGGGCTGCTTGAGCCCAGACTGTCAAACAGTATGATATATGAGAAAAAACCATAGAATGCATATACAGTGCAGCTGCTTCGTAAGGTATGTAATATCTAATTAATTTAAAGCAGTTCAGATTTTTTTTTACTGTTTTTGAAATTTTCTTTATATGAAGATTAAATTTGAGTTGAGGATCTAGTACAATGCCAAGGTATTTGAATTCTGTAGCTAAACTGATGTCATGATCATGTATATTAACTTTAAAATGTTGCAGGTTACATTTTTTGATTGAAAAGCACATTGAGACTGTTTTCTGAAGGTTCAGCAATAGATGGTTCTTGAGGAGCCACTCTTGGACATCAACCATACTTGTAGACAGTACATCTGCAGCCTGTACTGGAGTCTTGGCAGCTGTGTAAATAACTGCATCATCTGCATAAAGTTGGCATGTTGCAGCTGAGCAGTGTAACGGCAGGTCATTAATAAAAATGCTGAAAAGTAAAGGACCAAGAATGGACCCTTGTGGGATACCCATGCGGTTGTTTAAAAATGAGGATTTATCCTGGTGAACTTTTACACACTGTTCTCTATTCTGGAGATAAGATGCAAACCATTCTAATGTATTTGGGGAGAAGTTAAAAGATACCATTTTGGATAAAAGCAAACTGTGGTTTACAGTATCGAAAGCCTTTTTGAGATCTAGAAAAACAGCTCCTACCACATTACCCCTGTCCAAGGACTGTTTGACGTTTTCAATAAGGCAACAATTTGCTGTTTCTGTTGAGTATCCTGGTCTAAAACCAAATTGATGTGGATGAAGAAGTTGATTGTCTTGTAAGTAGTCTATCAGCTGTGTAGCTACAACTTTTTCAAGAACCTTAGATAGGACTGGTAAGATAGAGATTGGGCGGTAATTGCATATATCGTCTTTACTGCCTGATTTATGAACTGGTATGACGACAGCTTTTTTCCAGCCAGATGGAAATGTACTAGACCTAATGGAGAGATTAATGAGATGAGTCAGTGGTTTGATTAATATTTTGCTGTGCATTTTGAGAAAGGAGGTGCTCATATTGTAGATATCATTAGTTTTTGAGTTTGACAGTGTTTTAACAATACCAGCAATTAACTTCTCATTTACCTCATCGATGTGAAAAGTATCCGTTGGAAGTATGGAATTTGTGTTGTTGAGCACATTTGGCAGCACAAAAATTTTTGTTAAGTCTTCCACAGAGCCCACAAAGTGTGAATTAAATTCATTTGCCAAAGTAGCCTTGTCACTGACGGTCTTGCCATTGATTCTAAGTTCCTTTACCCCCTTCTGATCGTTTTTTTTATTAGTTAAGTTATTTAAATGCCTCCATAGGGAACTGTTGTTACCCTTTGCATGATCTATCAGTTTATTGTAATAAGATATTTTTGATTTTCGCAGCTCATGTACCACTTTATTTCTTAAACTTTTGTACACAAGGTGATCATTTTGTAGTTTGGAGGTTAGTGATGTTTTCAGTGCATAGTCTCGCCTCTTCATAAGTTTTCTTATTTCATTATTTAACCATGGTAGGCTAATCTTCTGTTGTCTACTTTTAATTTGCTTTGAAAATTTTTCTATAGACTTTGTGATTGTTGCAGTTATAAAATTACAACAATCATCTACTTCGTTTATTGACATGAGCTGCTCCCAATTTTGATTCTCTAAGTAATGTTCAAACTCCTCATTTTTTGATTTGGGGATAATAAAATTTGATTTGTCAATATCGACTCCCCCAAAATACTGTAGTCGCTTTTTAGTAAGTTTCCTGACAGCAAGAACCATGTTATGATCTGAGAGACCAGTTACAAGATTATAGGTTCTGGTTATTCGTTCTGGTTTATTAGTAAATACCATGTCAATAAGTGTTCTGGATTGTTTGGTTATCCTGGTGGGTCCTTTGATGATTTGCTGGTAATTAAATTTAGTCATGAGGCTTTTCAGTTTTTGTTTGTCTTTTTTATCAGACCAGTTGATATTAAAGTCACCATGAATTATTGTTTCTCTGTTCTTCTCAAGTTGTTTAACCAGATCACTTAATTCATTATAAAAGGAAGAGTTGTGTGACGGTGGGTTGTACACTACTGCAATGTTGAAATTCATTACCGGAGAGAGACATACATTAACAGCTAAACATTCAAGTGAAGTATTCAAATCAACCAGTTGACATTTATATTTGTCTTTGATGTAAATTAAAACACCTCCTCCCCTCCCTACCTGCCTGTCTTTTCTAAAACACTGGTAGCCCACAATATCGATCATATTAGTGTCTATGTTACTGTGTAGCCAGCTTTCTGAGAGACAAAGGTAGTCCAGATTTGAGTCCAACAGCAACACCGAAATCTCATCTCTTTTGGGGATTATGCTCCGTATGTTTAAATGTCCGCCGAGGATCCCCTTTGGTTTAGCCTTGGTGTCCCAAAGAACTCGTGCATGATTAACAGTTTGGAAAAATAAATGTTGTTTTTGCTTTTGTACAGCTCGGTTTTGTGCTAACCCAGTGGTCTGCTGTTTAATAGTGGCAGGTCCAGGGTTAAGGTGAATATCTCCTGCCAGAAGTAGCAGAACTAACAGAACTTTAATTGTATATCCTCTGCCATATTGTGATTTTTGCTTAACAGCCATGTTTGCCTTAATTTGGAAGTTTTTGCTCAGGGCTTTTAAAGACCACATAGAGTGTAGGGTGAGATGTCCAAGCCCAAATCCATACAGATAAAACTTTTTAACTTCACCTTTGGTTGAGTTTGTCGGAAAATCCTTCTTGTTGCAGGTCCAGACACACAAAGACAAAACGAAGAGGAAGTAGAGAAGTAGAGAAGGCTTATTAGTGGTGCCCATCAGCCCACTTTTTAATCCGGTGGCAGCCATCTTCAGTCTTTCTTGGAAAGAAGGAAAAAGAAAATCTGTGGATAGTAAAATAAATTCTGCTTATATCGCCAGAATCTGATCCGATCGTCCTCGAATCCAGCTGGGCCTCAGCTAGCCAACTAGCCCCTTCCGTTGCTGGTCTCGTTGCTCATAGTCGCCGTAACTGGTCTCCCGTCCCGCTCCTCCAACCGAGTCTCGTCACACACCGCCGCTGCCACCGAGCTCCGCTGAGGTCACGGTAAGTCCTCCGCTAGGCACCGCCACCTACCGTTGTCTGCCTGGGTGAAATCTCTGCTGAGCCCCGTCAACAAATAGCCGCTTGCCTGGTAGTATCTCCGCTGGGCCTCGCAGCTGGGCTTCGATTCAGGCTGGTGTAAGGTGGAATGACTGGCGCCAGCATTAAGCTAACTAGCGTTAGCTTAGCAATCGCTTCGGGTAGTCTCGTCGCACACCGCCGCTGCAGTCACGGTAAGTCCTCCGCTGGGCACCGCCGCCTACCGCCGTCTGCCTGGGTGAAATCTCTGCTGAGCCCCGTCAAACAAATAGCCGCTTGCCTGGTAGTATCTCCGCTGGGCCTCGCAGCTGGGCTTTGATTCAGGCTGGTGTTAGGTGGAATGGCTGGCGCCAGCATTAAGCTAACTAGCGTTAGCTTAGCAATCGCTTCAGGTAGGGCACATCAGTGAATCACAAGGAAGCGCTGGAATCGCTGGTCAGTTTACTCACAGTGGCCGGATAAAAGCGATCAAAGGGGTAATCCACCGGAGGTATATCCGATCGCTGTAGGTTAGATTTTTAGAGACTGGCGCCAGCATTAAGCTAACTAGCGTTAGCTTAGCAATCGCTTCAGGTAGCATTAAGCTAACTAGTGTTAGCTTAGCAATCGCTTCAGGAAGGCGCAGGAAGTCGCTGGAGAAAGGCGATTAAAGGGCAATCCAACGGAGGTGGCAATTCAGCCCGTGCGTGTTCGCCACGAGCGCCGATCGCTGCAGGCCAGCCACTTTTAATGGCAAAATCAGTGACTTTGTCTCAGCACTGAAAAAGTGTGACCATCCCGGTCGCCATCTTGAGTTGATTGTCTGATTATACACTTTATTAAACAATTACTTAGTAGTTCTAGACTACAACAATTTCCAACAAGAGCCATTTGCCCCTTTCACATTCCCCACATGTACGTAGATGTAGATAGTGACTGTCTTAATAAGGCATTTAATTCAATATTAGACTCAATGGGGTTTTCTCAGAAAGTAGAAAATTCTACCTATTATCTCCACCGCACATTGGACCTTGTTCTGACATATGGCATAGAAATAGAAAATCTGGTAGTGTCTCCTCATAATCCTTTACTGTCAGACCACTGCCTGTTAACTATTGATTTCACTATTCCTGACTATTTGATTCCTCAGAAAAATATTACTACAGCAGATGTCTTTCAGATGATGTTGTTACCAAATTTATGCAGATTGTCTCCTCTATGCCATGTGTCAACACAATGGAAATACACTATGGAGAGCTTGCTCCTTCTGTAATTGATAGCATATGATGATGATGATGATGATGATGATGATGATGATGATGATGATGATGAGTAGATAATGTTACAGCTTCTCTGCATCAGACTCTAGACTTGGTGGCCCCTTTAAAAAAGAAAAAGTCCAGTCACAGATATCTAACCCCTTGGTTTAACACAGAAACTTGTAGCTTAAAACGGAAGACTCGTCAATTAGAAAGAAAATGGCGTTCCACTAATTTAGATGAAAACTATTCAGCTTGGAGAAATCATCTTTTAATTTATAAAAAAAATCTCTTAGAAAAGCTAGAACAAGTTATTACTCTGCATTAATAGAAGAGAACAAGAATAATCCCAGGTTTCTTTTCAGCACTGTAGCCAGGCTGACAAAGAGTCAGGACTCTGTCAAGCCTTGCATTCCCTTAGAGCTTACTAGTCAGGACTTTATGAACTTTTTCAACAATAAAATTTCATCCATCAGAGATAAAATCAATCAGATTCTTCCCACAGTTAACTTAAATACAGTAACTACTACAACTCCTTCAATTGATGTCTGTCTTGATGAGTTTACTCCAATCGACCTTTGTGATTTAGACAAAATAGTTTCCTCATCCAAACCTTCAACTTGTCTTTTAGACCCTATTCCTACCAGGTTATTTAAAGAAGTCTTCCCACTTATTGGTAGCTTTATTCTTCATATAATCAATTCTTCATTAACTTTAGGCCATGTACCGCAGGCTTTTAAAACGGCTGCAATTAAACCCTTACTCAAAAAGCCAACCTGTCAGTGAAGCCAGATGATAGTAATCAATTAGCCAAGTTAGAAGCCTGTCTTAACCTGCTGCACTTCGGTGTACCGTGGGCGGGCGCGTCTCTGCATCCTAGGATGCACGAGGGCATCCTAGTACACACACTGTGCGTCCTAGGAGGCACTGAAAAAAAACCCACCTGCATTTCCGTTCTTCCACTACAGACACAGCCGCGAACCGAAAGCCAAAGGAGTGCTTTGATTGGTTTAGATGTGATTGACCTCTCATTCGACTAATAAGAGCCTTGAATTGGGTTTCTGAAACCTTGAAGAACCAATGACTGAAAACCTAGGAAGAAGGACCCGCCTACCAACGGCTGCAAATGCAGCCTGCCAATTGAAGCACAAAAGTTCAAAAGCTGTTTTGTGTAAGGCTGGGTGACACACAGGCGTTCACCAGTCTTTTTTTCTAACTACTGTTCTTATTTGTTTTGAAAAATCGTTCGCCAAAACTGCAATCATGGAAGCGCAAAACCGCAATAATGGAATTATGGTTTGACCAGGTCGCGAGACCAGAACCACGAGTCCGTAACAAGCAGACCAGCTTCATGTTCGTCTGACAATGAGGAAGAGAAGTTCGCCAGCTACGCTGCTGTTGTGAACAGGTAAGTGTTATAAGCTAAATTATTCTTTATCCCTGAAAATTGTAATCAAAAATTACTTTTGACCGATCGGTAAATTACAACTGTGCGTCATCGCCACATGACAGACCGTGGCGCACGAACCCGTGCACTGGGCGATGTCCGTCCTCTGTAGCGGGGTGGGGGACAACCCCCCCCCCACACACACACACACAGCCCTGAGTGTCACCTTTCATTAGAGCCCAACATCAAGCTTCTATATTGAATCATTCAAAAGTTACAGACGTTTTTCCAAACTGTGCCATTTGGCACAATTTGGCACAGTTCAAAAACGCCTGGGAACAACCTGAGAACAAAGCTGTGTAATATATTCATTTTTTGTGGTATTGTTACAAAATTTTGACCTCAGCTGGATAACACTTGGTTCTACATTTCTGTTGCATTTTCCAGCCCGGATCTGAAGCTGTGTGTTATTTGCAAGCATTTGTATCAAAAAAAAAAACACTCAGGCCAAATTTATTTTCTTCAAGTTCACTATGTTTAGAGGACTGTTACTCAGTGGCTGGAGCACTTAGAGAGATTATGACTGTTTTGCCAAAAAATTCAAAGTGTTTTCTTTTAAATGAGACCAACCCCATGAAGGTGCTGCAAAGGGTTGAAGAACAGCTTTTGATTTACTTTGGGCACGTTATTTTTTGGCGTTTTTAGGGAAATTGACCAGAGTGCAAGGGGTTAAGGAAATCAAAGCTTGGATGACTTGTAATTTTCTGTTATTAAATTCAGATAAGACTGAAGTCATTCTTGTTGGTCCAAAAAACCTTAGAAATACCTTTCCAAATCAAACTCTTACTTTGGATGCGGTTACTCTTTCTCTTAATAGTTCGGTGAGGAACCTTGGAGTTATTTTTGATCAAAATCTGTTTTTCACTTCACATATTAAATTTGTTTCTAAGGCTGCCTTCTATCATTTGCGTAATATTGCCAAGATTAGGAGCATCTTGTCTCAGAGTGATGTTGAGAAACTGATCCACGCCTTTGTTTGCTCTGGATTAGATTATTGTAACTTTTTATTATTAGGTTGTCCTAAAATATCTTTAAAAAAGTCTTCAGTTGATCCAAAATGCTGCTGCAAGAGTTTTAACAGGTACTAGTAAGAGAGATCATATCTCTCCGATTTTGGCCTCCCTTCATTGGCTTCCCATAGAGTTCAGAATTAAGTTTAAAATCCTTCTTCTCACTTACAAAGCTCTTAGCAATCAGGGCCTTTTTTATTTAAAAGATCTGATACTACCCTATCATCTTAATAGAGCATTACGCTCCCAAAATGCTGGATTACTTGTAATACCTAGAATCTCCAAAAGTACAATGGGAGGCAGAGCCTTCAGTTATCAAGCTCCTTTCCTGTGGAACCAGTTACCAATCTGGATTCAGGAGTCGGACTCGATCTCTATTTTTAAGAATAGGGTTAAATCCTTCCTTTTTGATATAGCTTACAATTAGGAGAGATCATGTGTCTCAAAACCCTCCCTTCATTATGCTGCTAATAGATTTAGACAGCTGGGGGACCTCCAATAATGTACTGGGCTTCTCCCCTTTAATGTTTGCTCTCTTCATGTCTGTTCTTCACATCTTCTCTATCCCCTCACCTCCCAGCCAGTCGCAGCAGATGACTGCTCCTCCCTGAGCCTGGTTCTGCTAGAGGTTTCTTCCTGTTAAAAGGGAGTTTTTCCTCTCCACCATTGCCAAGCGCTTGCTCACAGGGGATCACCTGATTGCTGGGGTCTTTCTGCAATTGTGGGATTTCCCCTACATTTGAAAGTGCTATGAGATGACTGTTGTTGTGAAATGGCGCTAAGTCGAAAGTGTTGTGTTGTCAATGGGACATATTATTGTGTGACACGGGTGACGGCTCTGCCTTTCCAGTTCCGCTGCCACCCAGGGTATAAGAGGGCTGTGTGGCAGAGGACTGGTATCTTGACCACCTCTTAGCCTAGCAGGAGTGTCTGTGCATATACTGTGAGTCTATAATAAATTCCTGTGTAGTTCACCACTCGCCTCATCATTGTCTCATGTTTGCGGACATAACACCGCCCTTCAAGAAGAGTGGAATGCCATGCCTCAGCAGACAATAAGTCGACTTTTGAAAAGCATGAGACGTGGTCGTCAAGCTGTAATTGATGCTCAAGGGCACATGACAAGTTATTGAAATATTGACATTTTTTGTTGTGGTATACCTGTCACTAGCCACGGTTACATGGGCAAAATTTCTTCAATCTGATTACAATTCAGATCAGAACATTACTATTTACATGGATCTTGAAAAAGCTGATCCGATTAGGACGTGCGTTTCCATGTGTCACACGTCTGAACACAATAAATCATTTTGACATGTGCACATCGACATTTCGACATGCTGAAAATAGTAGAAGAAGAAGCAACTTCCGGTGTTAGCAAGCCCTGCTTTGTGTCTTTCTCTTTTTGAAATGGAACTGTACTGTGTTAATCAGACTATACATTTGCTTCTGCTGGTCTCCGTAATGAAGCTACAAGTACATACTTCTGCATATGACAAACAGAGGGAGACAGCAGGACGATACAGACCAGTTTTGTTTAATTCCCGCTATGTCTTCCGCTAGCTGCTGTAAAGGCAGAAATACATCACGTCGACGTGTGGTTGATGAACAGACATGCGCAGTAAACATATTTTCTGCCCAACCTTTGGAATAAGTGTTTTCATGCGCACCATTTGGATTAACAATCAGCATAACCCACCCCTCTCAATCGGAATGAAATTTTGATCCGAATGAGCGTGATCGGGTCAGAATATTCAGATTGGCGTGTTTACATGAAGCATTTTTATTCCAATCAGGCTTTTAATCTGTTTACTTGTGTCCATGTAAACATGGTCACTGTTGTTGGCTTTTGTTTCAATAATTTGTTTGAGATGAAGAAATCCCCATTGCATGCTTCTACTTAAATGCCCTACTTTCATGATGTAATATCACTATAGCATGAACTTTTTACATTTTCCATAAATTTCCCCGGAAAGCCAAATATCCCTAATTTTTTGTGAGTAGTGTATTTTTTAAGTGGTGAAAGAGTTAATCATGTTATTCACATTTAAATAACATTAACAGCATTAACTGTGTTAATTCCATAATGTGTGATTAATGTGATAATTTTTTTTTATTGGTGGTGGGTGGGTGAGAGTTATTGCATTAATCGCGTGTTATGTGATTCATCCAGTTAAAATGAAATAATTTTTTTTCCTTTTAATCCTGTCAAACTGTTAAGGTGTTCTTATGTATTCTAAATCTTATTGAAATTTCAGTTCGGCGCCACACGAGTCGGCTGCCTTTTTGCAACAGCGGCTCAATTCTGAGTTTTTTCTTTCTTTCTTTACACACTTTATACATCACGGACACACAGATCGCCCCAAATGTCTCCCGAGCTGGCGGACGGAGCCACTGTTTACAGCAGGAGATGGTACAGCAGGGAACAGCTGCTTGCACTTAATCGCCACTCGGTGCTAACGGAAAAACTCGACGTACCGGGACAAATAAGGCGAAAACGACATGGTTGTCGGGCTGGTGTTAGACGGCGGACAAGGAGTATAAGGTACAGACCCACCCTCCCATCCGTTATTATGGGGAATGTCCGTTCTATATTGGGAAAGGTAGATTTGCTAGCGGCTATCTCCCTCTACGATAGCATATACCGGGAATGCTCCCTCCTTTTGTTTACCAAGTCGTAGCTATCTGAACTAGTAGCAGATGCTAACATTGAGCAGGAGGGTTTCCACGCGATACGGGCAGACCGAACACCAGACAGTGGCAAAGCAAGGGGCGGTGGAGTGATGATCTATGTTAATAACAACTGGTGCAGACCGGGACATGTCACTGTTAAACACCAGCACTGCAGCAAAGACATGGAGTTGCTAGCTGTTAGCATGTGGCTTACCTATCTCCTGAGGGAATACTCACACGTGATCTGCATTGTTATTTATGCAAATCCGACGGCGAACTCTGGGACAGCACATGACGTCATCCACTCAGTTACTGGCAGGCTGCAGACAGAACACCCAGATGCTCTTCTCCTCATCTCAGGTGATTTCAACCATGTTTCACTGTCTCCCATTCTACCCACGTTTACCCAGTATGTCACATGCCACACTAGAGACAATAAAACACTGGACTTATTCTACACAAACACTAAGGAGGCGTACACCTCATCACAACTCCCCCCACTCGGGAGATCGGATCACAACTTGGTTCATCTCCGGCCGGTGTACAAACCCCTAGTACACAGACAACCTCCGGCCATGCGCACAGTGAAGTTATGGTCTGAGGAGGCAATGGACACTCTAAAGGGCTGTTTTGAAACCACGGCCTGGGAGCAGCTCTGCGATCCACATGGTGAGGACAACGATGGCCTCACTCACACCATCACGGACTACATCAGCTTCTGTGTGGACAACACCGTTCCCACCAAGACCATACGGTGTTGCTCAAACAACAAACCATGGATCAACCCTGAGATAAAAACACTTCTGAGAGAGAAGAAGAGGATCTTCAGGTCGGGGAACAGGGAGATGCTGAAGTCCGTACAGAGGGAGCTGAGGAGAAAGATCAGAGAAGGCAAGGACAGCTTCAGGAAGAAGATGGAGGACAAGCTGCAACAGAGCGACATCAGCGGGGTCTGGAGAAACCTTAAAACCATCTCTGGGCTCCAGAATACCTCCCCCCAGGCCATGGGGGGCAGGGAGTGGGCGAACAATCTGAATCTGTTTTTTAATAGGTTTGACCAACCGCCCCCCCCCCCACCCCGACTGCACAACAACCACTGCTGCCACTGAAGACATCAAGTCCTGCTGCTCACTCCCCACTCCACCATCACCCCCCCACTCCCAACACACAGCCCCCCAACCTGACCCTCACTAAGACCCAGGTGAGGATGGAGCTGAGGAAGATCAAGGCGAGGAAGGCGTCGGGACCGGACGGCATCAGTGCAAAGCTCCTCAAGTCCTGTGCAGACCAGCTGTGTGGGATTGTGGAGTACATCTTCAACCTGAGCCTGAAGCTGGGGAGGGTACCACAGTTGTGGAAAACATCTTGTGTGGTACCTGTACCAAAGACTTCCTACCCCAAAGATCTGAACAGCTACAGACCAGTGGCCCTGACGTCCCACATGATGAAGACCCTGGAGAGACAGCTCCTTGCTCACCTCCGCCCCCGGTGGGTCCAGCGATGGATCCACTCCAGTTCGCCTACCAGCATGGTATTGGGGTGGAGGATGCGGTCATCTTCCTCCTTCACCGTTCTCTGTTCCACCTGGAGAAGCCCGGGAATACAGTGAGGATCATGTTCTTTGACTTCTCCAGTGCTTTCAACACCATCCAACCGATGATCCTGAAGGACAAGCTGCTGTGCACAGGGGTTGACCAGCACCTGTCATCATGGATCCTGGACTACCTCACAAACCGGCCACAGTTTGTGAGAACCCGGGACTGTGTGTCCGACACGATCATTGGTAGCACGGGGGCCCCACAGGGAACGGTTTTGGCTCCCTTCCTGTTCACCCTTTATACTGCGGTCTTCTCACACAACACAACACACTGCCATCTACAGAAGTTCTCTGACGACTCTGCGATCGTTGGCCTCATCTCCAACGGAGATGAAGCTGAGTACAGAGGGCTTATCCAGGACTTTGTGGACTGGGGCCATCGGAACTGCCTCCAGATCAACGCGAGGAAAACTAAGGAGGTGGTGGTGGACTGCCACAGGCAAGGACAACCCCTCACAGCACCAGTAAACATCCAGGGAACAGACATTGAGATGGTGACATCCTACAAGTACCTGGGTATTCATCTGAACAATAAACTAGACTGGTCACACAATACTGACGCACTCTACAAGAAGGGACAGCGCAGGCTGTTCCTACTGAGGAGACTCAGGTCTTTTGGTGTACAAGGGGGGCTGCTGAAGACATTCTACGACACGGTGGTGGCATCAGCCATCACTTTTGGAGTGGTCTGCTGGGGCAGTGGCATTACGACAGCCAATAGGAAGAGACTGAACAAACTGATCAAGAAAGCTAGCTCTGTCCTGGGGCAGCGCCTTGACCCAGTGGAGGAGATGGGAGAGAGAAGGATGGTGGCTAAACTGTCATCTCTGCTGGAGTCCAAGTTCCACCCTATGCAGGACACAATGAATGCATTAAGGAGCTCATTTAGCAACAGACTACATCATCCTAGGTGCACAACCGAGAGGTTTCGAAGGTCCTTCCTACCAACGGCTGTCAGACTGTATAACCTAAGCAGGGATGCTCGCAGAGATAGCAAAAAGACGTGACAACCTAATAGTATTGAATGCAAAAGATGCAATAGACTTACACAATCGTCCCCTCCGGTATACAACTAGGAAAATACCGGTAGCTACGGAGAGTGACAATATGTATGGGTACATAATCATACCATGTAGGATAACTAAGTAGACGGTTATGCTGTTTCATTCCATCTAGCGACAATGCTCCGCACTGTGTGTGTTTATGTGTTTGCATATTTGTTCCATCTAGCTACAATGCTCCGCACTGTGTGTGTTTATATATTTGCATGTTTGTTCCATCTAGCTGCAATGCTCTGCACTGTGTGTTTATATATCTATATATTTATTCCATCTAGCTTCAATGCTCCGCATCGTGTCTATATATTTATGTTTATATGTACATATGTATACTCGCTGCTCTTGTTTTTTTTTTTTTTTCTTTTTTTTTTCCTTGCCTTCTGATTGTTGCTCTGAGTGTTGCTATCCCTGTGCTGTTGCAATCCTGGAATTTCCCCGTTGTGGGACTAATAAAGGCTTATCTTATCTTATCTTATCTTATCTTATCTTAAATTTAGCATTAACCCAGGTAGGGATGTCACAGCCAATAGCATAACTCTGTTGATGTCATGTTTCATCGCTTCATATGAAGTTCATACTACAAAAAAGTCCTTCCTTGACTTGCTGTATCTGGGTAAGATTGTAGAATAGTTTGTGCTGGTACCAACCAGCTGGGACAAGAATAAATGCAACGCCTACTGGCCAGGAGGTCAGGATGTTTTCTCTATTACCTTTAACTAGGGATGCATGATATATATCAGCATGCTATCGGTATTGGCTGATAGAGCATTTAAAATTATCTATCGGCCATCTGCAAATATTAATATTTACAGCTGATAGAATATTACAGTAGACAGTCTCAAGTGGCACTCTGCTGGTGACGTTACACTTTTTGCTCGGTGTGAGGGACTGACGTCATTACGTCAGATGAGCGTATCTCAACTAACATGACTGCCCCCTTCATAATCAGACTGCTGCTCTGTACTCCCTTGGCTATGGTTATTTCATATTACTTTTTGTGGTTAAGCGCTCTTGGAGTATATCATACATCTACAGCTGAGAGGAATTACTGCACATCAGGAGAATATTCCAAGTTCCCATTATGGCACCAGTGTTTATGCTCTCCTTAGACGGAGGCGGAGGCAACCACGTAAACTGCAGCAGCTTGGCTACGAGGTCTCCAAACAGACCAATGCTACCTACCCTTTTTGCCACAAATGCGGTCCCTTGGAAACAAGATTGATACAGACAAACTGGATATATAACCTGAATCGTCATTCAAAACTGGCTACACCTTAAGAGACACCGCGGTTGAGCTAGTATGCTGCTCGCGCCACCAAAGTGTAGAACAGAGGAATGTGGTAAGAGCTGTGGAAGCAGAATTTGTATGTGAATAAGGACTTTACAATCTCTGTGGTAGGACTGGACGATATACATAGCTCAAAAAAATGTATTGTGCTACAGTGCTGCCAGACAACAGTGCAACATCCTTGGAACGTCACTTGTGGTAACGTATCGTCACTTCCTGTTTTGCTATCTGTCCGTGTGGTTTGCTCTCCTCACTCTCCTGAGCTTTGGGTTAGCCACTAGCTATGGCTACTAGCTCTCCTTCCTCTCCTCCTCTGGTGTGCTCTCTCTGTCAGATGTTTAGCTACACCTCTGCCTCTTTTAGTGATAACGGTAAATGTAATAAATGTTGTCTTTTTGAGGCGCTCGAGGTGAGGTTGTCTGATTTGGAATCACGGCTCCGCTGCATTGAAACACCGTCTGCGCCAGTTACTCTCGACGGACGTCCCCTAGCTGCAGCGGAGCTAGCTAGCACAGGCCCCGTTAGCGGTCCTCCGGCTCTCCTCAGCAGCGAGGAGACTGGGTGGGTGACGGTGAAAAGGAAGCCTAGTCGCAAAGCCCCGGTACACCTTCAACCTGTTCACATTTCTAATCGTTTATCCCCGCTCAGCGACACACCCGCTGAGGAAAAAACTCTGATCATTGGCGACTCTGTAGTCAGAAACGTGAACCTAGAGACTCCAGCGGCCATAGTCAAATGCATTCCTGGGGCCAGAGCAGGCGATATCGAGTCAAATTTGAAAATGCTGGCTAAAAGTAATTGTAAATACTCCACAATTGTTATTCACGCTGGCATTAATGACATCCGTCGCCGGCAGTCGGAAGTCACGAAACTTAATGTAGAATCGGTATGTGACTTTGCCAAAACAATGTCGGACTCTGTAGTATTCTCTGGGCCCCTCCCCAATCTGACCAGTGATGACATGTTTAGCCGCTCGTCATCCTTGAACCGCTGGCTGTCTGTGTGATGTCCTGCAAACAACGTGGGCTACATTGACAATTGGAGCTCATTTTGGGGAAAACCTGGTCTTATGAGACGAGACAGCGTCCATCCCACTTTGGATGGTGCATCTCATTTATCTAACAATTTGGCATCTTTTTTATCCAAATTTCCAAAACCTTGACTACTCAGAGTTGGGACCAGGAAGCAGAGTCGCAGTCTTACACGCCTCTCTGCAGCTCCTCTTCATCCGCCACCCCTCAACTTAGCCCCTGTCTTCCCCATCAGAGAATCACTGTCTGCTCCCTCCAAAGTAAATAAAAATATAATATATAAGCTTCCCAAAGTGATTAAGCAAAAAATTGGTAAAACTCAAATTAAACATAAAGCCTCTAAATTGAATGATTTGGCCTCTGTTCCTCCTCATAATTTAAAAATTAAATGTGGTTTATTAAATATTAGGTCTCTAACTCCCAAGTCTCTGTTAGTCCATGATCTGTTAATTGATCATCAGATTGATTTAATATCCCTTACAGAGACTCGGTTAGGGCAAGAGGATTATGTTGGTTTAAATGAATCAACTCCCTCTGGTTATTTAAACTGTCAAAATCCCAGAAGTTCTGGTCGTGGAGGAGGAGTAGCAACAATTTACCATTCCAAACTATTAATTAATGTAAAGCAAAAAACACTTTAAAAAACACACGGGCACTTTAGCAATTTTAGGTTAAACCCAATTTTATTTGTCATAGTTTATCATCCTCCATCAACCTACTCAGAATTTTTATCCGAATTTGCTGATTTCTTAGCTGATTTAGTGCTGAAATCAGATAGAATAATTATAGTAGGGGACTTTAATATACATGTAGATGTAGATAGTGTCTGCCTTAATGTGGCATTTAATTCAATATTAGACTCGATTGGGTTTTCTCAGAAAGTAGGAAATTCTACTCATTATCTCCACCATACGTTGGACCTTGTTCTGACATATGGCATAGAAATAGAAAATCTTGTAGTATCTCCTCATAACCCTGTACTGTCAGACCATTGTCTGTTAACCTTTGATTTTACTATTTCTGACTATTTGGCTCCTAAAGAAAAATATTACTACAGTAGATGCCTCTCAGATGATGCCGTTACCAAATTTATGCAGATTGTTTCCTCTATGCCATGTGTCAACACAACAGAAATAAGCTATAGACAGCTTGCTCCTTCTGTAATTGATAACATGGTGGATAGTGTTACAGCTTCTCTGCATCAGACTCTAGACTTGGTGGCCCCTTTAAAAAAGAAAAAGTCTAATCAGAGATTTCTAACTCCTTGGTTCAACACAGAAACTCATAGCTTAAAACAGAAGACTCGTCAATTAGAAAGAAAATGGCGCTCCACTAATTTAGATGAAATCTATTTAGCTTGGAGAAATCATCTTTTAATTTATAAAAAATCTCTTAGAAAAGCTACAACGAGTTATTCTGCATTAATAGAAGAGAACAAGAATAATCCCAGGTTTCTTTTCAGCACTGTAGCCAGGTTGACAAAGAGTCAGGACTCTGTCAATCCTAGCATTCCCTTAGAGCTTACTAGTCAGGACTTTATGAACTTTTTCAACAATAAAATTTCATCCATCAGAGATAAAATCAATCAGATTCTTCCCACAGTTAACTTAAATACAGTAACTACTACAACTCCTTCAATTGATGTCTGTCTTGATGAGTTTACTCCAATCGACCTTTGTGATTTAGACAAAATAGTTTCCTCATCCAAACCTTCAACTTGTCTTTTAGACCCTATTCCTACCAGGTTATTTAAAGAAGTCTTCCCACTTATTGGTAGCTTTATTCTTCATATAATCAATTCTTCATTAACTTTAGGCCATGTACTGCAGGCTTTTAAAACAGCTGCAATTAAACCCTTACTCAAAAAGCCAATGCTAGATCCAGGAGCTTTAGCTAACTATAGACCAATCTCTATTCTCCCTTTCATTTCAAAAATCTTAGAAAGAGTTGTTGCTACACAATTATTTGACCACCTGCAGGGAAATGGTTTACTTGATGAGTTTCAGTCTGGGTTTAGAATCCATCATAGTACTGAAACAGCCTTAGCGAAGGTCACTAATGACCTCCTCATCACATCTGATAATGGACTGGTTTCTGTACTTGTCCTTTTAGACCTTAGTGCAGCTTTTGATACTATCGATCATAATATTCTACTTGATAGATTAGAACACTATGTTGGACTTAATGGAACTTCGTTGCAGTGGTTTAGATCTTATTTATCTGATAGGTTCCAGTTTGTTCATGTCAATAATGAGTTTTCTTTCAACTAAAAGCTTATTCATGGAGTTCCACAGGGATCTGTGCTAGGCCCTACTCTTTTTAGTTTATATATGCTTCCGTTAGGCAACATCATTGGAAAGCACTTTATACATTTTCATTGTTATGCAGATGATACACAATTATATCTGTCAATGAAGCCAGATGATAGTAATCAATTAGCCAAGTTGGAAGCCTGTCTTAAGGAAATCAAAGCTTGGATGACTTGTAATTTCCTGCTATTAAATTCAGATAAGACTGAAGTCATTCTTGTTGGTCCAAAAAACCTTAGAAATACCTTTCCAAATCAGTCTTTCAGTTTGGATGCGGTTACTCTTTCTCTTAATAGCTCTGTGGGGAACCTTGGAATTATTTTTGATCAAGATCTGTCCTTCACTTCACATATTAAATTTGTTTCTAAGACTGCCTTCTATCATTTGCGTAATATTGCCAAGATTAGGAGCATCTTGTCTCAGAGTGATGTTGAGAAACTGATCCACGCCTTTGTTTGCTCTGGATTAGATTATTGTAACTTTTTATTATTAGGTTGTCCTAAAATGTCTTTAAAAAAGTCTTCAGTTGATCCAAAATGCTGCAGCAAGAGTTTTAACAGGTACTAGAAAGAGAGATCATATCTCTCCGGTTCTAGCCTCCCTTCATTGGCTTCCCATAGAGTTTAGAATTAAGTTTAAAATCCTTCTTCTTACTTACAAAGCTCTAAACAATCAGACTCCTTTTTATTTAAAAGATCTGATACTACCATATTATCCTAACAGAGCACTACGCTCCCAAAATGCAGGATTACTTGTAATACCTAGAATCTCCAAAAGTACAATGGGAGGCAGAGCCTTCAGTTATCAAGCTCCTCTCCTGTGGAACCAGCTGCCAATCTGGATTCGGGAGTCAGACTCGATCTCTGTTTTTAAGAATAGGGCTAAAACCTACTTTTTTGATATAGCCTACAATTGCTGCTAATAGGTTTAGTCAGCCGGGGGACCTCCAATAATGCACTGGGCCTCACTCCTTTCTTCACTCTCAATGAATTTCTTTTTTTGTTGGTCATTAACATCTGTTTGTTCTCTCCCATAGTCCCCATCGTGCTGCTTGCTCTCTCCATGTCTGTTCTTTTCATCTTCTCTGTCCCCTCACCCCCCAGCCAGTCGCAGCAGATGACTGCCCCTCCCTGAGCCTGGTTCTGCTGGAGGTTTCTTCCTGTTAAAAGGGAGTTTTTCCTCTCCACCGTCGCCAAGTGCTTGCTCACAGGGAATCGCCTGATTGCTGGGGTCTTTCTGCAACTGTGGGGGTCCCCCCTACAGTTGAAAGTGCTATGGGATGACTGTTGTTGTGAAATGGCGCTATATAAATAAAGTTGAATTGAATTGAATTGAATTGTGATAATTTCTCTATATCACGATACAGAGAAATTATCACTACACATAGCGAGTCCTATAATGCCTGCGTTTGATCTTTGATGATGTCATAACGGCAGCTATGGGCAGCACGGTGGTGGAGTGGTTAGCACTGCGGCAGCACAGCAACTCACCCTTGGCCGGGGGATCTGGGGTTCGATTCCAGCCCCTGACCAACAGTGATCTGTGTGGAGTTTGCATGTTCTCCCTGTGTCTGCATGGGTTTACTCCGGGATTTCTCCGGTTTCCTCCCACGTGCTAAAAACATGCAAGTTAGGTTAATTGGCATCAAACTGGGGATTCTAAATTGTCCTTAGGTATGACTGTGAGAGTGAATGGTTGTCTGTCTCTCTGTGTTGGCCCTGCGATGGACTGGCGATCTGTCCAGGGTGTACCCTGCCTCTCATCCAAAGATGCTGGGATAGGCTCCAGCCCCCCATGACCCAAAAACGATTAAACGGAAGAAGATGGATGGATGGATGATGTCATAGCGAGTCCTATGATTGTGAGTGATGCCTGCCTTTGATCGTTGACATCCGATGATTGTGAGTGATGCCTGCCTTTGATCACACACAGACACACACACAGATTTTCTTGAATCCCTCTATACTATGGTGTCTATATGACATCATATAGACATCATGTAGACGTCATAGGTGATCCTATGATCTTTTAGCGAGTCCTATGGTTGTGACATACTGACAGACAGACAGACACAGAGATTTCTTGAATTATATATACATACGTATAGGGTGAAGTGATATTCATTTCACTTATGAAAAAGCTCAATAATAAAATAAAATAAAAACTTATATCAGAGAAAATAGCTGACAACAATTTCAGGGGGGCTGAAAAGTCCATAGGCTGAAAAGTTCATAGTGGTCAAATTTGACAAAATGTGATTAGCTGCGTGGAGGAATCTGATCAGACCTAAAGGAAACAGTCATTGTCGCCCACGACAGACTGCTATGATGATGATGATGATGGTTTATTTTTCAACCTCAGGGATTAACCCCTTGCACTCTGGTCAATTTCCCTAAAAACGCCTAAAAATAACGTGCCCAAAGTAAATCAAAAGCTGTTCTTCAACGCTTTGCAGCATCTTCATGGGGTTGGTCTCATTTAAAAGAAAACACTTTGAATTTTTTGGCAAAACAGTCATAATCTCTCTAAGTGCTCCTGCCACTGAGTAACAGTTATCTAAACATACTGAACTTGAAGAAAATAAAGTTCGCCTGGGTGTTTTTTTTGGATACAAATGCTTGCAAATAACACACAGCTGTCAGATCCGGGCTGGAAAATGCAACAGAAATGTAGAGCCAAGTGTTATCCAGCTGAGGTCAAAATTTTGTAACAATACCACAAAAAATGAATATATTACACAGCTTTTTTGTCAGGTTGTTCCCAGGCGTTTTTGAACTGTGCCAAATTGTGCCAAATGGCACAGTTTGGAAAAACGTCTGTAACTTTTGAATGATTCAATATAGAAGCTTGATGTTGGGCTCTAATGAAAGGTGACACTCAGGGCTGTGTGTGTGTGTGTGGGGGGGTGTTTATTCATTCATGAATGAATGAATGAACAAACAAGCCCCCCACACACAAAGAAGCATGCCACGTAAAAAATGTGTGGCTTTTTTTTTTTACAAGAAAAAAATAACCTACAGTGCAATAAAAATTATACTAAAATATCTGTAATGTAGAGGATAACAACTCCCCCCTCCCCGCTACAGAGGATGGACATCCTCCATCGCTACATAACGGACTGCGGCGCACGCCGCGGTCTACTACGCACAGTTGTACAAAAATATCTGCAATATATCTGCAATCCGCTACAGAAGAGTGGGGGGGGGGGAACCGTTCACGGTCCGGACGAGTTCGTGCGCCGCGGTCCATCATGTGGCGATGACACACAGTTGTAATTTACCGATCGGTCAAAAGTCATTTTGATTACAATTTTCAGGGATAAAGAATAATTTAGCTTATAACACTTACCTGTCCACAACAGCAGTGTCGCTGGCGCACACCTCTTCCTCATTGTCAGAGGAACATGACGCTGGTCCGCTTGTTACGACTCGTGGTTCTGGTCACGCGACCCGGTCAAACCATGATTCCATTATTGCGGTTTTGCGCTTCCATGATTGCGGTTTTGGCGAACGATTTTTCAAAATAAATAAGAACAGTAGTAAGAAAAAAAGACTGGCGAACGCGTGTGTGTCACCCAGCGGCTTACACAAAACAGATTTTACGCACGGAACGCACGCTTTCAATCGTCGAACTTCTCTGCTTCAATTGGCTCGCTGTATTTGCAGCTGTTGGTAGGCGGGTCCTTCTTGCTAGGTTTTCAGTCATTGGTTCTTCAAGGTTTCAGAAACCCAATTCAAGGCTCTTATTAGTAGAATGAGAGGTCAATCAAATCTAAACCAATCAAAGCACTCCTTTGGCTTTCTGTTCGCGGCTGTGTCTGTAGTGGAAGAACGGAAATGCAGCTTTTTTTTTTTTTTAGTGCGCTCTGAGACGCACAGTGTGCGTCCTAGTGCACACGAGGGCGTGCTAGGACGCAGAGACGTGACCGCCCGCGGTATCCCGGAGTGCAAGAGGTTAAAGCACTGCAACACTGATGGAAGAAGTGTGTGCATCGAAGGGGAGCCTACTATGTTGAAAAATAAACCACATTTGGTCAGATTTGACCACTATGAACTTTTCAGCTTATGAACTTTTCACCCCTCCCCATCCGCCCCGTATGTAACTGGGCAAAGTGTCTTTTTTCCTTTCCTTAAAATCAAATAATCAAGTTTATCCACAATATAGAAATGTTTCAGCTTACCACACATTGTTAACACTTGGTGGTCTAATAAGTGACAGAAGTATAATTTGTAGCTTTTTTTTTTTTTAATAATGTGTCTACATTCCATCAGTTTTTTTATTTGGTGAGCCACTCGCTCTTATTTTGAAGGGTTGCAAGACCGGATAGGAGCTCTTATTTTGAAAGTTTGTTTGCTATGTGAGCTTGATTTTACATCTGCAGAGTTCAGACTGGAAATGTTTATCTTCCCCTGGCTCCCCCCGTTTCCTGTGCTTAAGGTGGGCCTACTTTTATTCTGTTATTTTCGTTTTTATCTCTGCTCACTGTGGTGTAGATTTCTCTGTGAGCATGTTGGGGTGGGGGAGCTGTGCTGAGCTGCTGCTCAGACTTCAGCAGCGGCAGATCATATTAATGTAATAAATATTTAAATATGTGCGATACAAATATTTTATGTATCGCCTGCAGCCAAATGTATGGATACAATATATTTGGTATATCACATATTCGGTATATCACCCAGCCCTTCTCTGTCATCATCGATAAGTCACTGGGCCTGGAGCTGCTGGCAGTTTTTTTCTGCCACAGGAGTTTTCTGTTTGCTGTGGTAATAGTGGCCCAGATGCTAATGCTAATTTAGCACTTAGCTATGTACTAGCAGCCATTGACAAGCAGCAAACCTGGTTTTGACCAACATTAAACAGGCAACATGAGGAGATAACACACCGGACTGTGTAGAGTTTCCCTTCCCTCACATATTTGTCTAAAAATACATAAGATGTATTTATTGTCATTTTATTTTCCTAGGGAATGTGTCTTTATATGCCAGTTAATTATCACTTTAAGTCAACGGAGATGTAAATATGTGAGGAAAAAATATGTGTTTATATTGGTATAAGCTTTGGCAATCGGCAAAAAGCTAGTTTTAAACTATCAGCTATCTGCAAAAATTTGAAATTGTGCATTCCTACTTTTAACTGATCGCTCAGGACTTCAAGACCGTCCTGCGTTTCCTGAGCTTCGCCGTCATGGCTCTGCAGGAGACCAGCGAGGCCCACCTGGTGGTCTCTTCTTCGCTAAGGGGGTCACCATCATGCCCAAAGACTTCCAGCTGGCTCGCTGCATCCGCGGAGAGAGAGCTTAGACTTTCTGCTGCACATTCACCAGCCATAATGCTCTGCACTGTGTGTCTATATATATACATTTATAGTAATATGGACATATGTTTACTAGATGTTGTTTTTTCTTGCCTTCTGATTGTTGCTCTGAGTGTTGCTATCCCTGTGCTGTTGCAATCCTGGAATTTCCCCATTGTGGGACTAATAAAGGCTTATCTTAACTGACTCCCAAAGTCAGGGCTGGTATTGTCTACCATATCCAAGTATTTAAACATCACTGCAGTCTTTGAAATCTGCTTCAGCTTTGACTCAGTTATTTTGAATATGTCCAAAAGTGCTGCACAGAAAAATAGTTGACATTATATATTCTGTCCCAGATGCTGCCAAACTTATTCACATCTTTGGGGTATTAAAAAAGACATCATATGTTTCAGTTTTGCTCACTATAAGAAGGAAACAGTTCAGTGAGTTGGAAAGGCTATAATGTTCCCTGTGGGTGATTAAAGGGTAAAATACCGGGAAATACCGTAAGGTAGGCTATTGAAAGATATCTTTAAATGCACTTTTCTACAATTTTGTAACTTATAAAAGTCAGTCTTATTCTATGAGTATATTTCATCATGATTGACCCTATAATAAAATAAATATGTGAAACAATTCATAGAAATATTTAATGGCCATTCTCTGTGGTTTGAGGTGTGCGACACCACTTTTGTATGCCTGGGGTGATATAATTTAAACAATGCAGGACCGTGAAGCAGAGACCACTGCAGGTATACAGGTTAGGATGCATGGTAAGTTCTTTATTGAACAGGCTTGTAAATTGTCCAAGTGAGGGTGGCAACCTTGCAGGGGAGACA
Source organism: Pholidichthys leucotaenia (assembly GCA_020510985.1). Classification (NCBI taxonomy): domain Eukaryota; kingdom Metazoa; phylum Chordata; class Actinopteri; order Cichliformes; family Pholidichthyidae; genus Pholidichthys; species Pholidichthys leucotaenia. The sequence continues at coordinate 363,002,037 of CM035840.1, forward strand.
GAAGAGAATGACTGAATGAATCTTTATTTTGGATAGATTAAAAGTAAAGATTAAAAAGAAACAGAATAATATAACAAAGGGGAAAAAATCCAACAAGGTCAAATTAAACAATAACTCCTCTGATTATACAGTTCACCATAAGTTATCCGAAATGGATGATGGCTGAAGCTGCAGCTTATATTGCCCACCCATATTCCATCTGAGAATTCAAAAGAAAAACAAAACAAGAGCGATTACAATTCAGAACAGAGCTAAGACAAAATGTGACAAAAAAAAAACTAAGCAACAACACAGCACAGACTGGATATGACAATCCTTATGTGATTTTACATGTCATCTTGTATATATGTTTGGAGTATTTCTTCCTTTAGTTTTTGTTTAAATTGTCCAAGCGTTGTACATGATTTTAATTCAGGTCCAAAATCGTTCCATAATTTGACTCCTTGCACTGAAACACAGTGTTGCTTGGTGGTAGTTCTCACTGAAGGTTTTTGAAATATACATGTTCCTCTGAAATGGTATTGTTTCTCCCTTATTTGGAACAACTTTTGGATATTTGCGGGCAGCGATAGAGTCTTCACTTTAACCCCTTGCACTCCGGTCAATTTTCCTAAAAATGCCAAAAAATAACGTGCCCAAAGTAAATAAAGTTGTTCTTCAACCCTTTGCAGCATCTTCATGGGGTTGGTCTCATTTAAAAGAAAACACTTTGAATTTTTTGGCAAAAAAAAAACAAAAACATAATCTCTCTACGTGCTCCGGCCACTGAGTTACAGTCATCTAAACATACTGAACTTGAAGAAAATAAATTTGGCCTGGGTGTTTTTTTGGATACAAATGCTTGCAAATAACACACAGCTGTCCGATCTGGCTGGAAAAGGCAACAGAAATGTAGAACCAAGTGGTATCAAGCTGAGATCCAAATTTGGTAACAATACCACAAAAAATGAATATATTACACAGCTTTTTTCTCAGGTTGTTCCCAGGCGTTTTTGAACTGTGCCAAACTGGCACAGTTTGGAAAAACGTCTAGAACTTTTGAATACTTCAACATAGAAGCTTCGTCTTGGGCTCTAATGAAAGGTGACACTCAGATAGCCCAAACTGTGCCATGGCACAGTTTGGAAAAACGTCTAGAACTTTTGAATGCTTCAACATAGAAGCTTCATCTTGGGCTCTAATGAAAGGTGACACTCAGGGCTATCTTGTTAGCTATCCAGAAACACTGTCAGTAGTAATGACACAGAGAAAATGAAGTTTCAATTCTAAACACGCTTTACTGAACAAAAATGTCAATATACAAAACATACTATTTACAAACAACAAATTCAATTCAATTCAACTTTATTTATATAGCACCATTTCACAACAACAGTCATCTCATAGCATTATCAACTGTAGGGGGAACCCCCACAGTTGCAGAAAGACCCCAGCAATCAGGCGATCCCCTGTGAGCAAGCACTTGGCGACGGGATATTTTACAAGTTGACAGCAATACCCTCTCAATCAAATATAATTTTCTAATCCTACTCATCATCATACTGATTCCTAGAAAATGTGTCAAGATTTTGCTGAGGCGGTCATGCATATCCGTGCCTCTCTTCTGCTCATTGGCCTCTTCTGCTGCTGGGCTGCTGAGGTGAAGGGCCCAGCTGATCAGGAGAAACTTTGTCCTGGTCATTACACTCTTGGGGAAAGGAAGGCTGTACAGGTGTCCCCCTCGCCAGTAATCACTGAAGGATTTGCACTTGACTATACCCATGTAAATAATCAGGCCAAAAAATGAGAGCAGGTCGGAGCGTGTGAGGTCAATCCAGGGGCTGGTGGGTGTGTTGTAGTGTGCAGAGCCATGTAGGCTGGTGTTCTCAACAATGTGGTCTAGCACAGATGGAGTGAAAAATAACTCAAACAACTGAACGGGGGTGTATGAAGCTGTTGTAATTAGCTGAGGTCCAGGTGGATTTTTGGGACGAAAAATGGGCTGTGGTGGAATGATGTCAGGGGTGTCGGAATCATGCCACCTCTCCTCAGCTGATGAAGGGCTGGCCGATGTCCCAGGCTGAGGGCTGCCATCACAACTCTCGCCATCTCTTCCTCTCCTGCTACCACTTCTTCCTCTTCCTCTTCCTCTTCCTCTCCCTCTCCCTCTCCTTCCTCTTCCTCTCCCCAGTGGTGTCCCTCTTTTTGGGGTAGGGGTTTCCTCTTCTGACAAGCTCGCCTGCAGCTCCCTTCTTCTGCGCTTGCTGGCAGAGTGCTCGTCTGGCACCCACTCCTCACCAGAGTCTTCATCTGAAGTTTGTCTATTATGTGAAAATAAAGTCATTTACAAAGTTCAATTTTTATTTTTCACTATTCTCCTATTTTCCCAGAGTTCACATACACAGCACAGTTCCTGGGTTTTTTTTTTTTTGTTTTTTTACAAGAAAAATAGCCTCAAGTGCAATAAAAATTATACTAAAGCATTATTACATTTCTAGAGGGTAACAAACAACCCACTGGGTGGAGACCCCGGGGCAGACCCAGGACTCAACATTATTACATTTCTAGACAGTAACAAACAGCCCACTGGGAGGAGACCCCGGGGCAGACCCAGGACTCGGTGGAGAGACTATGTCTCCCAGCTGGTCTGGGAATGCCTTGGTATCCTCTCTGGAGAGCTGGAACAGGTGGTTGGGGAGAGGGAAGTCTGGGCTTCTCTGCTTGAACTGCTGCCTCCGCGACCCGGACCTCTGGAAAAGCGGTAGAAGATGGATGGATGGATGGATAACAAACACCACCCCCCACACACACACACACACAAACATGCCACGTAAAAAATGTGTGGCCTTTTTTACAAGAAAAAATAGCCTACAGTGCAATAAAAATTATGCTAAAATATCTATCTGCAATGCAGAGGATAACATCCCCCCCCCCCGCCCCGCTACAGAGGAACTCTGCACACCAAAAAACTTGTGGCCATGATGCACCATTGGAATTACCGATCGGTCAAAAGTGATTTTTATTACTATTTTCATCGAGAAAGAATAATTTAGCTTATAACACTTACCTGTCCACAACAGCAGTAAGTTCCTCATTGTCAGATGAACATGAAGCTGGTCCGGTTGTAACGGACTCGTGCTTCTGGTCACCCAACCCGGTCCAAACATCTCCGCTTCCATGCTTGCGGTTTTGGCGAACCATTTTTCCAAACAAGACTGACTGATGCTATCGTTCCGCACAGGTCTCAATGTCAGTCACCCAGCGGCTTAGGCAAAAGAGATTTTATGCAGGGAGACGCACGTCAGCTGTTAAACTTCTCTGCTTCAATTGGCTCGTACTCGCAGCCATTGGTAGGCAGGTCCTGCTTGCTAGGTTTTCAGTGATTGGTTCTTCAAGGATTCAGAAACCCAATTCAAGGCTCTTATTAGTCGAATGAGAGATCAATCAGATGAACTAATCTGTTCGCGGCTGTGTCTGCAGCTTTTATTTTCAGTGCGCGCTTGGACGCCATCACCATCTACATCACCATCTACATCACCATCATCAGCATCTCCATCATGCGTCCGAGAGCGCACGAGGGCGCTCTCGTGCACCCTCGTGCACTCTAGGACACAGAGACTTGCCCGCCCGCGGTACAACGGAGTGCAAGAGGTTAAACATTATTACTGCAGTTTTAAAGTCAACCAGATCTTTCAACTTGAGAGCTTTTAATTTAAGAAAAAGTGGGTTTGTTGGTTCCCTGTAAGCAGCTTTGTTTATTATTCTAATAGCTCTCTTCTGAAGCATAAAGACTGGATACATGTTTGTTTTATATGTATTTCCCCATACTTCAGTACAATATGTCATGTATGGGAGTATTAATGAATGATACAAAGTATATAATATGGGATGATTCAGCAAATATTTCGCTCTGTGTAGTATTGCGATTGATTTAGATATTTTACCTTTAATATAATTAATATGTGACTTCCAACACAGTTTATTATCAATTATTACTCCAAGAAATTTAGTTCCAGATACCCTTTCAATCTCTACACCATTTACACTGAGTTTAGATACTACGTTGTTGTGATGGTTGTTAAAAACTATAAATTTTGTCTTACTTAAATTGAGCGTTAATTTGTTTGAATCAAACCACAGTTTAAGCTTTCCTAATTCCTTTCCGAGTGTATCCAAAAGTTATTCCAATTTGCTTCCACTGCATAATAGATTAGTGTCATCGGCAAACAATATTAAATCCATTTTTTCTGAGACTTTACATGTATCATTTATATACATATTGAATAACAATGGCCCCAAAACTGAACCCTGTGGGACTCCACAAGTAACCTTCAGTAACTGTGAGTTTTTGTTACCAACACATACATACTGATATCTATTCTTTAAGTAACTACATAACCAGGACAGTGCTACCCCTCTAATACCACAATTTTGTAGTTTCTTTAATAATAAATTGTGATCCACTGTATCAAATGCTTTTTTAAGATCCAGGAATACCCCGACTGAATACTCTTTATTTTCAACGGCAGTTGATATTTTTTCTATAAATTCCATTAGAGCAAATGCAGTTGTCCTCTTGTGTCTGAACCCATATTGCTGCTCACACAATAAATTATTCTTCATTATGAAGTTGTCAATTCTCTCACAGAATATTTTTTCAAGTATCTTGGAAAATTGCGGCAATAGTGAAATTGGTCTATAGTTTGAAAGTTCCCCTCTGTCACCCGTCTTGTACAGTATATCGGAATTACTTTAGCTATTTTCATTGCATTGGGAAATATACCTGTTTGTGGAGACAGGTTACAAATATACGTCAGTGGTTTCACTAAGCATTCAATAATAGTTTTGACTAAGAGCATGTCAATACCATCACAGTCCGTAGATATCTTACTTTTAAACGATTTAATAATTTCAATGACCTCTCTCTCGTCTGTGTTCTTTATGAAAATGGAGTCTTTTATAGCAGTGTTTTTGCTTATTGTATCACCCGTAGGTGCCGTAATGGGTATTTCTCAAGCCAAATTAGGACCAATGTTAATAAAAAAGTTATTAAATTCATCTGCAGGTGAAATTGCATTCACACTCTGAGTCATTGTATTGTTTTTTGAAAAATTGGTTGGGTAGCTTGTATTTCTGTTTTTATTTCCAAGAATATTGTTAAGTATTGTCCATGTATTTTTAATATTGTCTCTGTTTTTCCTCCAGTTCTTTACTGTAATAGTCTCTTTTACTACATCTTATTATATATGTTAACTTATTTTTGTATGTTTTATACCGCTGCTCTGCTTCTTTTGTCCTTTTCTTTAGAAAAGCTTTATATAATAAATTTTTCTTTTTACACGCCTTTTGTAATCCTTTGGTTAACCATGGCTTATTGACAAATGTATGTTTAAGCTTTTTCTTTACTAATGGACAATTTTTTTCATAAAGAGTGGTTGCAATGTTCATAAATGTGTCATAGGCTTCATTTACATCTGATACATAGACTTTTGTCCAGTCCTGCTTCAGCAAGTCTTCTTTAAAAGAACTGATTGCATTTTGTGATTTGTATCTGAACGATTTTAAATTTTTTTCTGTATTGGCCTCCGTGTGGCCATGGATAAGTGCAAAGGTTGGCAAATGGTCACTTATATCATTTATCAATAATCCACTTTCTATTTTCTTATCAATAATATTAATAAACAGGTTGTCAATAAGTGTAGCGGTGTGAACTGTGATTCTACTGGGATGTGTTATTGTGGGATATAGACTCATACTGTACATAGAATTCATAAACTCTGTAATTACATTTTTGTTGATATGGATTTAGTAAATCAATATTGAAATCTCCACAAATTACTACCATTTTCTTACTAGTGATATTATTGTACAGCTCGACTAATTTATCTCTGAATGTCTCAATGCAAGTTCCCGGCGTTCTATATATACAACTTATAATTAGATTTTTTGTTTTATCTTGGTCAATCTCAACAGTAACACATTCTAAAATCCCTGGTAGTGCAAAGGACATTCCATTTACAAGTTTACACCTATACAGGTCATCAATATATAGTGCAACACCACCACCCTTTTTTTTGAGATCTGTTAATATGAAACATCTGATATCCCTCTATTGCCATCAGGGGAGCCTGCTCTTCATTAAGCCAAGTTTCCGAGACTGCGATGGCTGTAAATTTTCTGTCTAGCTGTTTTAAATAGTCCTGAATCTGTGGAAAGTTTTTGTTAAGACTTCTGCTGTTGAAGTGTATTATTGATAGTTTACCATCTAGTTGCACTTGACTTTTGAATTGCTTTTCAGTGTAATATTCACAGTGATTATGAATATTATTGAAAAAGTGGTTATCAGGATCAATATCATTCTCCATCTCTTGTAGTTTATGTTCAGCATAATGGCATATTTTCAGAGTTTGAATTTCCTCACTCCGTGTCAAATGACTTCCTCCAACTGGGTATAATTGATGTCTACTCAAGTCAGTCATAAGTTTTTTTGTTTGTTTTTTTTTAGTTTTTTTTTTAAGTACATTGACATGGTATGTCAAAAGAACTATTCTTGCCGTGTGTGTGGATATGGATTATCATATTCTCTTAATTTTCTTAATCAGAGTTCATCTATATTTATTTAAGTCAGTAATCTCTCTGATTATTATACTCTTTGCTTCCTCAGGTGTTGCATTTAGTTTGATCCAAACTCTACAATTTCTTGTCCATGTTGCCTATATCTTATTTTGTCTTTTCAGCATTCGTGCTTGCCGTGCTATTACAGCATTAGTTTTTGTTAGATGTTCATTTACAGTGGGGTAAAAAAGTATTTAGTCAGCCACCAATTGTGCGAGTTCTCCCACTTAAAAGATGAGAGAGGTCTCCAATTTTCATCATAGGTATACCTCAACTATGAGAGACAAAATAAGAAAAAAAAATCCAGAAAATCACATTGAAGGATTTTTAATGAATTAATTGGTAAATTCCTCGGTAAAATAAGTATTTGGTCAATAACAAAAGTTCATCCCAATACTTTGTTATATACCCTTTGTTGGCAATGACAGAGGTCAAACGTTTTCTGTAAGTTTTCACAAGGTTTTCATACACTGTTGCTGGTATTTTGGCCCATTCCTCCATGCAGATCTCCTCTAGAGCAGTGATGTTTTGGGGCTGTCGCTGGGCAACACAGACTTTCAACTCCCTCCAAAGATTTTCTATGGGGTTGAGATCTGGAGACTGGCTAGGCCACTCCAGGACCTTGAAATGCTTCTTACGAAGCCACTCCTTCATTGCCCGGGCAGTGTGTTTGGGATCATTGTCATGCTAAAAGACCCAGCCACGTTTCATCTTCAATGCCTTTGCTGATGGAAGGAGGTTTTCACTCAAAATCTCATGATACATGGCCGCATTCATTCTTTCCTTTACACAGATCAGTCGTCCTGGTCCCTTTGCAGAAAAACAGCCCCAAAGTATGATGTTTCGACCCCCATGCTTCACAGTAGGTATGGTGTTCTTTCTCCTCCAAACACGACAAGTTGAGTTTTTACCAGAAAGTTCTATTTTGGTTTCATCTGACCATATGACATTCTCCCAATCCTCTTCTGGATCATCCAAATGCTCTCTAGCAAACTTCAGACGGGCCTGGACATGTACTGGCTTAAGCAGGAGGACACGTCTGGCACTGCAGGATTTGAGTCCCTGGCGGCGTAGTGTGTTTCTGATGTAGCCTTTGTTACTTTGGTCCCAGCTCTCTGCAGGTCATTCACTAGGTCCCCCCATGTGGTTCTGGGATTTTTGCTCACCGTTCTCGTGATAACTTTGACCCCACAGGGTGAGATCTTGCGTGGAGCCCCAGATCGAGGGAGATTATCAGTGGTCTTGTATGTCTTTCATTTTCTAATAATTGCTCCCACAGTTGATTTCGTCACACCAAGCTGCTTACCTATTGCAGATTCAGTCTTCCCAGCCTGGTGCAGGTCTACAATTTTGTTTCTGGTGTCCTTTGACAGCTCTTTGGTCTTGGCCATAGTAGAGTTTGGAGTCTGACTGTTTGAGGTTGTGGACAGGTGTCTTTTATACTGATAACGAGTTCAAACAGGTGCCATTAATACAGGTAACGAGTGGAGGACAGAGGAGCCTCTTAAAGAAGAAGTTACAGGTCTGTGAGAGCCAGAAATCTTGCTTGTTTGTTGGTGACCAAATACTTATTTTACTGAGGAATTTACCAATTAATTCATTAAAAATCCTTCAGTGTGATTTTCTGGATTTTTTTTTCTCATTTTGTCTCTCATAGTTGAGGTATACCTATGATGAAAATTGGAGACCTCTCTCATCTTTTAAGTGGGAGAACTTGCACAATTGGTGGCTGACTAAACACTTTTTTGCCCCACTGCAGGTAAACTTCTGTTCCCCGTAGCTTTCTGGCCTGCCTCAGTATGCCATTCTTTACCCTTCTGTTCACAAAGTGCATCACAATTGATTTCTTTGTTTTATTATCCTTTCTGGGTAAAGCATGACAGGCTGAAATTGCATTTGCTTCGACCTTTATATTTCTACTATCAAGGAACTGAAGCACCTGGTTTTCTAGGGAGACTGATTTGCCCAGGGGAGCCTCCTCACCTCTCAATCCTGCTGTAGCATGAGCATATGATTGATATTTAATGTCTAGTCCACTTATAATTATTGAAAGCATATACCAGGTTGCTCTTTTTGTGTTTTGGTATCTGGTTTTTGGGATGAACCAGCCAATGTCGCAGAGTGTTCCTGGGTTTGAAGTACACAGGTACTGTGTCTGTTCGTAAACTGGCCTCATCATTTCCCACACTCTCCACAATGAAGATGTGGTATATTGTTTGGCAATATTTATACGAGAACATTGTTCAAGATCCTTGACGTGTCCCTCCAAGTCTGCAATTTTTTTGTCTTTGTCCTTAATTGTTAATTTTAATTCTCGGACTTCTTCCATTAGCCCTAATATTTTAGCCTGCTGACTAGCCACTTTGGTCAGTTCTTCTGACAAGAAGTTCAGAGATTTTTTGATCTCTTCCATTTCCTCCTTCTTTGGTGGCATTTTTACTGACCTGTGGATAGTAAAACAACATCTCCCCCCCACCACCCCTCGCCTTGGCCCACCCGCAGTCAGACACAAGTCCAGCAGCCCCCCGCCGGCACAGAGACCCCAGTTACAGCAGATATGGGAGGAGACTGAAGCCCAAAAGACATGACCCCATTTCCACCAGTATCGCCTGGGCTTTACTTTTTTTTACTTGTTTCGGTTTTTCGCCATTTCCACCCAAGTCCTCACGGTTTAACCGTTACGATTTTCGTGCCTGTTCAGAGGCAGGGTACAGCCGAGCGAAAAGCGAGGTGTGAATTGACGTCAATCGACTGCTAAACGCTGATTGGTCAGGGCGTAACGTCACCAAACGCGTCCGTTTGTTTTCTGTTGAAGCTACACGTCCGCCATTTGTAATTTCAGCGAGTAACCGCCGTGACTGGATTCAAAATTGTGTTCTCATATAACGATGTCTACGCGCAAGTTTATTCCATGAACAAACGAGGAGGTGCGGACTTTTCTGTCCCTCGTAGCCGATGACTACATCCAGAGCGAGTTGGTGGGGCAACTTGCAATGAAAAAATATACCAGGAAGTGTCCGGCCTGCTATTATGGCAGAGATTTTTGGACTCGACACGGCGACGGAATTGGAAAACGGTGACGGTGAGTGTTGTTTTGTTATTGTCCGTCTTCTTGCCTTTCGGTCAAAAGCGCACTTTATTTTAGCAATAAAGAAAGTTGTTTGATTGTGGGCAATTGTGGTGATGGCTAGCCCGCTAATAGCTAGCTACCTCTGTACCTTGCTGCTACCTGGCATCAAGCTGCAGAATCGCGCTTTTATTTCAGTATTCACGTGAACAAAACGCTGACGTAAGCTTATTGTATTCTGGTTAAAAAGTTTTGTGTTTGCGGTACATGTTGCACTTTGTTTGTGAGCGTTATTGTGTGTTTTTTTCCTTCTATACACAGTTTTCAAATCCCTTGGGTCCGCCTCACTGGACTGCCCCGGCATCTCCCAGTCAAGTGCTGGTAAGGCACAACAAACTGAAAATTACCACCCGGTTGTTTTTATATGTGATTGTTTTCTATAGACGCATAACAAGGAATTTAAAATGTCTTTCTACGTTTATAAAAATACTAGATTCAGGGGTGTTCATAGCCACAGTGGCCCAGTGTTATAGGTGTGTTGGTGGTGGAAATACTGTTGTATTTTCACAAAAAAAAAGGAGCACATGTACCGACTTCAAATCAAAATGCTTGATTGAAATTCTTCAAGTCAGCTAACACTATTAACCCATTCTGATTTATGAGGCCACAGTACAAAGAAATTCTTTTAAAAATAACCCATTAAATCAAAATACTTTTTACAATTAATCCTTTTTGAAATGAAGGGGGGCCTAACCACATCACCACAGAAGTTGCTTATAGTCCACTCTACTGAGGGGCAACAACATGACAGTTGAGCTTAAATACAGCAACGAAGCATCCCACCACAGGCTTTCAACAGTTTAATTCCATAATATTTTTTCTGACATGTTTTGATCCGGTGTTATCTAAATACAATGACTTCTGTCTTTCATATAGGCAAGCTGAAAAGGTCCAGCAACATTGCAGACCTTGCATCACTGATGGCCCAGAATCATGCTGAGGAGATGCGGATCCATGAAAGGATGCTCGAACAGCGTGAAAGGATGCTCGAACAGCGCGAAAGACACCTGCAGTTAGCCACATTAAGAAGGGATGAGCTGACAGAGACGGCTTCCTTCCACGGAGCCTTCCGAAACCATTTTGGCAGTCTGGTCGAAGTACTGAAAGCTCCCCATTTGTTAACATGTTTTGGGAATATTTGTAATGTAATAAAATGTTAGTCTTTTGGATAAAAGTGTGGTTTGTATATTATAACACTGGATGATAAAGGCGAATAATTACATACACATTCCATTGCCTCATATGACCCTAATCCTGCTGTTCAGCCATAAAGGTGTCAAGATTTTTAATGGTAATGTAATTGTTATTGTTAAATTTAATAAATATTACCACTGCTGTATCCATATGCATTGGGTACAGTTTTTAAGTAAAATTGTAAGCAGTTGCACAGGTGTAATTTACATTCAGCAGTACACACTGATAAAGGTAAAAGTCGAATTGGGTAAAAGGTAAGTACATGTGAATTGAATGTTATATCGGCATTCCAAATTCTGAGAATTCAAATAAATTATAAGCAGTCTAGTATAATATAAAGCGAAAATACCCATACATGTAAACCCAAATATAACATTTTCGATGTTGTAAACGTTGACATGTATATGATAAACCTATGCGATTGTGATTCAATAGATCCATAGTGATCTTTGGTTTGAAAAAGAAAATTATAATTTGGTGTTGGCAGTGTGACAATGTCAGTGTATTTAGTAGGATTAAAAAAAGTTTCATCATAAAATTTCTAGGTTCATTGGCAATTCCATCAAACCAAAAGTGAGTTGTCTAGCTGCAGCATATTTTTTTTGAGTCATTTCTACGTTGTTTTAGTGTGTAATTAGCCACCACTGAACAGATAACCCTTATAAATAACAATAGATTTGAAAAATGATACACAATGGGCCTAGATTTGGATTGGCTTTTTTTATAATATCAATTATTTTGTAAGTTAAAGTTAACTGGAAGTATAACAAGTTTCCACATATAATTCCAAGGTCAATTGGCAATTCCATCAAATCAAAAGTGAGTTGTCTAGCTGCAGCTTTTTCTTTGCAGTCATTTTCTACGTTGTTTTAGTGTGTAATTAGCCACCACTGAACAGATAACCCTTATAAACCCTTATAACCCAGATAACCCTTATAAATAACAGTAGATTGTACAATGATACTCAAATGATACACAATACAAAAAATGGGCCTAGATTTGGATTGGCTTTTTTTAAAAATATTTTTAATTATTTTGTAAGTTAAAGTTAACTGGAAGTATAACAAGTTTCCACATATAATTCCAAGGTCAATTGGCAATTCCATCAAACCAAAAGTGCGTTGTATAGCTGCTGCTTTTTTTGGGAAGTCAGTTTATCATCAGTGTATCATTATTACACAATATACAAAATGGGTGTAGATTTGGATTGGCTTTTTTTATAATATAAATTATTTGGTAAATTAAAGGGGTTTAGGATTAAGGTTCTGCATAATTTTAAATTACCCCGGTGTTTCATCATTTAATTAACCGTCTGTTAACATTTAACCGTTTTGAACAACAGAGGCGACGTAGTTTAAAAGTGCACAACATTTTATTTAAAAAAGACGTTTGACATATGTATGCACATGAACACTGAACAAATGAAATGATCTCTGAATGATCTCTGCTTCATATGCAGCTGCTTCAGATTCCTCCTGGGCAACCGCTATTCTCCTCTCCTGCTCCAAAGTGTGTTGTCTCAATCCACGTCGTCTTCTCCTGTAAAATTCTCTTGTCTCGTTAAAGACATTCATTGTGTTAAAAACCGTGGAAATCCTCCGCTCGTAATCCGCTATTTTTTCCTGTGTTGTTGAGGAGTCAGTCTCGTCCTTTATACGTCAGCAGTGTAGCGCCACCTCGATCCCGCCCACCCCAGCAATTCTCGGCTTTCCGCGGTTGTGATGGAGGCGCAGCCGCGGGAGAAACAAGTAGTAAAGAAAAGAAAAGAGTAGCGCAGAACTATATAGTGGAAATGTGGCTTATAGTGACTGAAACTCTGTCTGGGGGTGGTGGTGTGGAAGTGCATATTGTGAGGAGTCAGCAGACAGCGTCTCAGTCAGGAGGCAATGATTAAACATAAGAGAATAATAGGCAGGGACGTCATGGGGAGTTGGCAGGAAGAGGGAGCTGGGGGTTTAAGGGAGATGTATTGTGGGGTTAGATGTCATGCAGTGTGATGTGAAATCTCATGCAGATGTGAGATGATCTGTTGAGTTTATAAGAAGAACCTGGCTTGACTGATTCATTACTTTTCTGTGTATGGATGATGTGAGAGTGTTAATAAAGCTTTGTCTGTTCGTAAACTGGCCTCATCATTTCCCACACTCTCCACAATGAAGATGTGGTATATTGTTTGGCAAGTATGGATATACAGTATTTTAGGGTTGAGAGAGCAGCTTATTTGAGGCTGGTATGTGATTGTCGGTTTCCTTGCTGGAGGTGGAAAGCAGAGAGGAAAAGGTGGGGAAGGAGTTCTACTGAGATAGGCGGGGGGGGGAATCTTGATTTCATTTCATTTCATTTCATTGATTTCACTTGAAATCATATTGTCATTCCATATGTGGCTGGGTTCTCTGAAAGTTTCGCAGGATTTTCTCCAAATACAACATACCTGTGTACTTCAAACCCAGGAACACTCTGCAACATTGGCTGGTTCATCCCAAAGACCAGATACCAAAACACAAAAAGAGCAACCTGGTATATGCTTTCAAATGTAGTGAGGAGTGTGATGATCTTTATATCAGGGAAGAAAAAAAACAGCAGCTCCGTAAATGCATGTCACAACACATCCATCTATCCATCCATCCATCTTCTACCACTTTTCTGGAGGTCCGGGTCGTGAAGGCAGCAGTTCAAGCAGAGAAGCCCAGACTTCCCTCTCCCCAGCCACCTGCTCCAGCTCTTCAGAGAGGATACCAAGGCGTTCCCAGACCAGCTGGGAGACATAGTCTCTCCACCGAGTCCTGGGTCTGCCCCGGGGTCTCCTCCTAGTGGGATGTGCCTGAAACACCTCAAGTGGTGTTTTTTTTTTCAAAAAAAAAAAAAGTGGGAAGCGTCCAGGAGGCATCCTAATCAGATGCCCATACCACCTCAATTGACTCCTTTCAATGTTGCAACACAGAAGAGAAAATTTGTCTGGACAAAATTCAGCTTGTCTATACTCACCTGCAACAAAAACAACACACCTTTCAAGACCAAAATGTGCACATCTTAGACTGAGAAGAGGATGGTTTGAAAGAGGTGTTAAGGAAGCCATCTATTTCAAAGTGGAACGGCCCTCCCGTAAAAGAGGAGGGAGACAGATATCATCTGTCCTCAGCTTACAATACTGTGTTAAAAACTATTCCTCGGCACTTTATGGACAAAGGAACCTGCTTCAACTCCAAGTTTAAGGGAGAAGCACCATGAGTTTTTTTTGATTCGTTTTTTCTTCCCTTTCTCCTCTTTGGTCACACACCATGGACTACATTTCCCACAAGTCATGTGACTTCATGTCTTGCCATGTGACTTCTTTGTAGGAAATGGCCGTCATCCGTCCGTCCGTCCATCCATCCATCCATCCATCCATCCATCCATCCATCTTCTACTGCTTTTCCGAATGTCCGGGTTGCGGAGGCAACAGTTCAAGCAGAGAAGCCCAGACTTCCGTCTCCTCAGCCACCTGCTCCAGCTCTTCAGAGAGGATACCAAAACGTTCCCAGACCAGCTGGGCGACATAGTCTCTCCAGCATGTCCTGGGTCTGTTCCAGGGTCTCCTCCCACTGGGATGTGCCCAAAACACCTCAAGTGGGAGGCATCCAGGAGGCTTCCTGATCAGATGCCCAAACCACCTCAACTGGCTCCTTCACATGTGGAGGAGCAGCGGTTCTACTCTGAGCCTCTACCACATGACTGAACTCCTCACCCTATCTCTAAGGGTGAGTCCAGCAATCCTACGGAGAAAGCTCATTTCAGCCGCTTGTATCTGCAATCTCATTGTTTCGGTCATCACCGAAAGCTCGTGACCATAGGTGAGGGTAGGAATGTAGATTGATCGGTAATTTGACAGCTTTGCTTTAGAGCTCAACTCCCTCTTCACCACAGCAGACCGGTACAACGTCCGCATCACTGCAGATGCTGCTCCGATCCGTCTGTCAATCTCTTGCTCCATTCTCCTCTCAGTCATGAATAAGACCCCAAGATACTTAAACTCCTCCACTTGGGGCAGACGCTTGTCCCCAACCCAGCAAGGAAAATCCACCTTTTTTCTGGCTGAGGATCATGGACTCGGATTTGGAGGTGCTGATTGTCATCCCAGCCGCTTCACAATCAGTGGCAAACAGTCCCAGTAAGACCTGTAGGTCATTGCTGGATGAAGCCAACAGGACAACATCATCTGCAAACAGCAGAGATGAGATTCTGTGGTCACCAAAGATGACATCCTCCGTTCCTTGGTTGTGCCTAGAAATCCTCTCCATAAAAATTATGAACAGAATCAGTGACAAAGGGCAGCCCTGGCGGAGTCCAACTCTCACTGGAAATGAGTCCGACCGAGTGTTGGCAATACAAACCAAACTCTCACAGCGGTCATTTAGAGATTGGATAACTCATAACACCAAGCCAGATACCCCATACTCCCGAAGCATCCCCCACAAAAAAACACGAGGGACGTGGTCAAATGCCTTTTCCAAGTCCACAAAACACATGTAAACTGGTTGAGCAAAGTCCCACAAACCCTCGAGGATTCTTTAGAGCGTAAAAAGCTGGTCTGATGTGCCTTGGCCAGGACAAAAAACACATTGCTCCTCCTGAATCTGAGGTTCGAGCAATGGCTGGACTCTCTTCTCCAGTACCTTGGCATAGACCTTCCCAGGGAAGCTGAGGAGTGTGATCCCTCTAAAGTTGGAACATACCCTCCAGTTCCCTTTCTTAAAGAGAGGACCCACCATCCCTGTTTGCCATGCCAAAGGTACTGTCCCCAATTTCCATGCAATGTTACAGAGGCATGTCAGCCATGACAGCCCAACAACATCCACAGCCTTGAGGCACTAAGGGCGAATCTTGTCCACCCCCGGGGCCTGGCCACTGAAAAATTTTTTAACCACTTCGGCGACCTCAGCCCGTGTGATGGGCGAGTCGTTCCCCTCATCCACAAGCTCTGCTTCCACTGTGAAAAGCATGTCAGTGGGATTGAAGAGATCCTTGAAGTATTCCTTCCACTGCCTGATGATATCCTCAGTCAAAGTCAGCAGCGCCCCATCCGCACCATACACAGTGTAGACAGGGAACTGCTTCCCCCTCCTGAGTCACTGGACAGCTTGCCAGAATCTCTTCGAGGCCGACCCAAAGTCTTGTTCCATGGCCTCACCGAACTCCTCACACACCTGAGTTTTTGCTTCAGCAACCACCCAAGCTGCACTCTGCTTTGCCTGCTGGTACACCTCAGCTTTTTCAGGAGTCCCACAAGCCAACCATGATTGATAGAACTCCTTCTTCAGCTTGATGGTCCCCCTCACCACTGGTGTACACCACTTGGTTCGGGGGTTGCCACTATGATATGCACCGACGACCTTGCGGCCGCAGCTCTGGGCAGCCACTTCAGCAATGGATGTGGAGAACATGGCCCATTCAGACTCCATGTCTCCAGACTCCCTCGGAATGTGGTCGAAGTTCGTCCAGAGGTGGGAGTTGAAGACCTCCCAGACAGGGGCCTCAGCCAGACATTCCCAGCACACCCTCACTATATATTTGGGTCTGCCAGGTCTGAATGGCATCCTCCCCTGCCATTGGATCCAACTCACCACCAGGTGGTGATCAATTGACAGCTCTGCACCTCTCTTTACCTGAGTGTCCAAGACATACGGTCACAGATCTGATGACACAATAACAAAATTGATCATCAACCTGTGACCTAAGGTGTCCTGGTGCCAGGTGTATGTATGGACACCCTTATGCTTGAACATGGTGTTCGTTATGGACAAACTGTGGTTGGCACAGAAGTCCAATAACTGAGCACCATTCAGATTCAGATCGGGCAGGCCGTTCCTCCCAATCACACCCCTCCAGGTTTTACTGTCATTGCCCACGTCTGTATTGAAGTCCCCCAGTAAGACAATAGAGTCTCCAAAAGGAGCACTCTCCAGCACCACAGTCAGAGACTCCAAAAAGGGTAGGTACTCTGAACCATCATTTGGTGCATAGGCACAAATGATGGTCAGGACTCGTTTCCCTACCCGAAGGCACAGGGAAACAACCCTTTTGTCCACCAGGGAAAACTCCAATATAGAGGCAGCAAGGTGGAGGGATACAAGAATACTCACCCCTGCTTGCCGCCTGTTGCCCGGGGCAACTCCGGAATAGGCCAAGTTCCAGCCCCTCTCCAGGAGACTGGTTCTGGAACCAGGGCAGTATGTTCAGGTGAGGCCGATTATATCTAGTCCCGGGTGAAGGGCCAGACTAAGAATGATCCAACAGACTCCCATGATGAATGTAAAAGCAAGGAATTAGTGTACCCCGCCCGGTATGGGGTTACCGGGTCCCCACCCTGAACCCAGTGGGCTTACCACCTGCAGGAGGGACAATGAGGGTTTGGTGTTATGTGGATCAGGTGGTGGTCAAAGGCAGAGATCTTGGCGGTCTGATCCCAACCTTCCTAAAATGGCTTTTGGGACATCGAAACGTCTTGAACTTTAATTAGTTTTTAGTCCAGTGTGTTTTTTTTTTTAAATAAAACTCCCTGTTGAAAGTAGGTAAGTACATTTGTTTTTACCAAGTTTTAATCATAAAACAACAGTATAATATATTGAAATTTAAAGTGATGTGCCACCAAAAATCAAGTTTTTTTCTTGTGAATATGTCTGTAACATGTTTTTGTGACTTAGAAGACTTATCAAGAGCAAAATCAGTTGTACGTCCCAAGTCCGTGTTTTTCCACTGTGAAAGTTCGGTTAAGCTCCTCCCCCTTAACAAAAGGTGAGCGTAGATGGAGCATTTTTAGTTATGTTGTGGAGAGTGCAAATAAAGGAAACCAGACTTGCACAGCAGACGACTTTATTCACTCTCACATCAGTAATGACAGAAAAAGCATTTTTTCAATACACCAGGGTCTCTCCTTTTATATCCTCCACCCATCTCACATCTGCATGACATCTCGCATCACAATACATTCAACCCTTCTCCCCCCACTGACTCCCAGCTCTCCTTCCTGCTACCTCACCATAATCTCTCCCATCTCAATAACTATTGTCCTCATCTGTTTACCCTCTGCATCCAGTCTGAGATGATTAACCCCGTGTCTACACCGCCCCCCCAAAATCTCAGACCGAGTTTCAGTCCTCATGTCCTTTTGGCTTCACCTCCGCGGCGCTGCTGTGCCTGTGGGGGGGCTCCTGGGGGGGTGTCTGTCCGCGGGTGGGCAATGGCGAGGGGGGGGGACTTTTGACTTGCCCGTGTGGCTGCTCTGATGAATCGTTTACCTGGGGAGCTCTCTGTGGGGGTCTTCCATGCCGAGGGGCCCGAGCCAACATCACTTGCTCGTCCGCCACCACAAAGGCGGGCTTAAGTCTGTCTATACATATTTTCTCCCGACAACCCCCCAAGTCTAAGAAAAAACGTTTGTCCCCTGGTTCCAGCACTCTGAACGGGTCATCGTAGGGTGGGCGCAATGGGGGCGGTGGGCATCGTGCCTGACAAACACGAACGCCATGTTCTTCAAAGTTTTTGGCACAAAAGCGCGTGGAAAACAGTGGTGGGCCGGGCCCGGCAGCGTGCCTGTATTTGCACTATGCTGCAAACGCTGAGACAGACAGTTGTCCGGCGCGGGATTATCTGGCAAAAATTCCCCGGGGAGCTGCAGTGGCTGAGAAAAAACAAGCTCCGCCGGGGAAGCCTCCAAATCCTCTTTTGGTGCGGAATGCAACCCCAACAAAACCTACGGCAACTGGTCTACCCAATTTGCATCCGTCAGCGAAGCCCTGAGCGCTGCTTTCAGTGACCTATGGAAACGCTCGCATAACCCATTGGCCTGTGGGTTGTATGCGGTTGTGCAATGAATTGCAACACCCAGGCTATGGGCCATCGTGGCCCAGAGGTCGGAAACAAACTGAGGGCCCCTATCAGACGCGATGTCTGACGGGATGCCAAAACGTGCCATCCATGTTGTCAAAAAAGCACGTGCCATGTCCGCAGACGTGGTTGCCGCCAGCGGGATTGCTTCTGGCCAGCGTGTGGTGCAGTCCACCACTGTCAGAAGGTGTGTGCAACCCTGCAATGGCGGGAGGGGGCCCACGAGGTCCACGTGATATATGAAACGTGGTATATGAAACGGTTCCAAAGGAGCCTTCATGTGTCTGTGTACTTTGACTCGTTGGCACGCTACGCAGGCTGCGGCCCACTCTTTCACTTGTTTGCGCAGGCCTGGCCATATGAACTTCGCTCCCACCATTTTGACTGATGCGCGCACTCCTGAATGCGCCACAGCATGAACTGACTCAAACCTTGGCGGCGCCAAGCAACTGGGACCACCAGGCGCGGGTGTCCCATGGAGACGTCGCAGATTGGGGGGGGCTGCCATCTTGCAGTACTCTGCTCTCCAGCCTTAACCCTGTTGGTCCAGACTGGAGCGTGCACACGTCCGCATCGCCAATCTGCTCTGCGGCCATGGCTGTATAATCTATCCCCATGCAGACCGGGGCCACTACTGCGCGCAAGAGGCAGTCCGCCACCACATTCAGTTTACCCGACACATGCTGAATATCGGTCGTAAACTCCGAGATTGTGGCCAGCTGTCTCTGCTGCCGGCCCGACCATGGTTTCGAAACCTTGGCCATCGCGAACGTTAGCGGCTTGTGATCCACGAACGTGGTGAAGCTGCACCCTTTCAGCCAGAACTGGAAGTGGCGTATGGCCAGGTGGAGAGCCACCAACTCTCTGTCGAACGAGCTGTATTTACGCTCACTGTCGCGCAAAGCCTTGCTGAAAAAAGCAAGCGGCTGCCAAGAACCGGTGATGCGTTCATAGGGCCACAACGGCCCCTATGGCCATGTCCGAGGCATCGGTAGTGAGCGCTATCTGGGCCACCGGGTCCGGGTGCGCCAAGAGTGCGGTGTTTGCCAGGGCTGTTTTAATCTCAGACAACGCCTGCTCCGGAGTCCATTCGACTCTGTCCACCGGTTTCCATTTCTTGAGCGTGGCGTACAATGACTGCATGAGCTGAGCTGCGCGGGGGAGGAACCGGTTATAAAAGTTAACCATCCCCAAAAACTCTTGCAGCGCCTTGACCGTCTGAGGCCGGGAAAAATTTGCCACGGTGCGCATCTTGTCGGGCAAGGGTATCGCTCCCTCCGGTGAGACGTGGTGCCCCAAAAAGTCAATCCCCGTCACACCAAACTGGCATTACGCCGGGTTGATTATTAACCCATGCTCCTCCAACCTCCGGAAAACCGTCCTGAGGTGGGTTACGTGTTCGTCCTCGGACGCGCTGGCCACCAGGATATCATCCAGGTAGACAAACACAAACGGCAGATCACGCAACACCGCATCCATCATGCGTTGGAATGTCTGTGCCGCGCCTTTTAATCTGAAGGGCATGCGTAAAAACTCAAACAAGCCAAAGTTAGCCGGAGTTATTACCGCTGTTTTGGGTATGTCCTCCGCGCACACTGGGACCTGGTGGTAACCACGGACCAGGTCTATTTTAGAAAAAATGCGTGCCCCGGCGAGGTGAACGGAAAAATCCTGAATATGGGGAATCAGGTAGTGGTCGTGCGCTGTGGCGTTATTCAACCTGTGGAAATCTCCGCACGGTCGCCACAATCCCTCGGCCTTAGGGACCATGTGTAGTGTGGGCTGTTTGAGCGCCTGATGATGCCCAACCTTTCCAAGTTGTCAAACTCCTTGCGCGCTATGGTCAGTTTAGCTGCATACAGGTGCCGAGGTCGTGCAAAAACGGGCGGCCCAGTGGTGGTGATAAAGTGTTCCACCCCGTGTTTAGTGCTGGCCGCCGAAAACGTTGAGACCGTGAATGCTGGAAACTGAGTGAGCAGTGTGTGGAACTTACCGCCTGGAGCTGTGACGTTGGCTTGTTTTATTGGCCCGGCCCCTCGAGCTGTACAGGGGAGAGAATCAAAAGACATTGCATTAACCAGGCGCCTGTTAGCAACATCGACTAGCAACCCTTGTGCACACAGAAAATCAGCTCCAAGGATTGGGAAACTCAATGCCGCTATGACAAAAGTCCACTCGTACATACGGCCGTGTAGGGATAAAGTCAGTGTTCTCTCACCAAAAGTCTTAATGTCCGAGCTGTTTATGGCTATCAGCTGGGGGCAGCTAGCCCCCGCTAGCCGGTCGGCGTAGGACGGCAAGATGAGGCTCTTTTGGGACCCGGTGACTACGAGGAACTGTCTCCCCGAGCGTGAGTCGCAGCTGCTACTGACTGCCGGCCTTGGCATTTCCCGAACGCTTGAATTGGCACGGTGGCACACATCTGTGTGCGTTCTCTCCAAAGCGGCGGTGGTAGAAGCAGAGCGTGTCTCTCTGGCGCTTCCTGGCCCCCACTGCCACTACCGTTGCCGGCTCCTTGCCTCCGCTGGTCATCTCGCTGGGTGGTGAGGATGATCCGATCTGCCTCCTGGGCTAGCGCCCGGTAGTCACGCGCGGCCAGCAATGGCGAATTGGCAAGGACCGCTCTTGCCTCTGTTGGGAGGTTCCGGAGGAAAAGGTGGGCAAACAGAAAATGCCCGTCATCCGTGCCCATCAACGCCAACATCTTCTCCATCTGTTCAACCGCCGACCCATCTTCTATCTCGGAGCGCCTCAGGAGCCTCTCTGCTCTCTCACAGTCTGAGAGCGTGTAGCGCCGGGTCAGCGCAGCCTTGAGAGCCCCGTATTTGTCGTGGGCTGGAGGCTGTTGGAGCAGGCTAGCTACTTGCTGAGATGTGCGGGCGTCCAGCGCTGCAACCAGTTAACAGCTGCTTTGAAATCATGACCTAAATTAAGACAGATTTTACCACTAAACTGCTTTTTTTCATATAAGGGATATTTTATATTTATTTATATACAAATCTAGCTGAAAGAATAAAAAATTAGACATTTTTGTTATCTCCTCCATAGAGGTTATTTTTTCAGTGCCAATTGTTTCACCATTTCTTTGTGTTTCTCTTTGCAAGTTCATACAGAAATAACTTGATTTTACCAACACTTTGTGAAAGAGTGAAACCTTTGGCATAGAAGAGCCATTATATTTTAAAGTGGATCCGAATTAAGGGGTGGATCCAGGTTTGTGACATTCTCTTTAATTTCTCTGAAATTTATGCATGGAATTTGATGGGAAAAGTGTTGTGTATTTGGAAGGTAGATACCTAGGAATATGTAGAATATGATGTGGATCACAATACAAATTTGCATTTGGTGGAGGTACAGATATGCGCTGTCTGAACTGTAATTAATAATTTTGGCAGATTTTGTCCCTTTCAAATCATCAGCATTGATTATAGTGACCTTGCTAAATATTTAGTGAATGCAGGCACACAGTCAGTGTGCAGTCATCTTCATTGAGATGGGAAGTTAATTCCAGCGGCTCAGTCTCTATGTGAGGTCTGTTTTCTTTGTGTCGTCACAGTCATTAGCACGGACAGAGATATGAGGTGACACTCGTGCACTCAGTGTCCTAACTAAGATTTGGGACTGAAATGTGTCATGACGTGTAGATCAACTGTGATTCCTTGACTGTCTCGGCTCCTGACATAATTTTTCTCCTTTTTTCCATTCTTTAAATTGCTCTGATTCCTGCCATTATTGCCCTGTTTTTTGACTCTGTTTACAGTTTTCATTCCTTTTATATGCTTTCCTTTGTCCTCAGACTCTTGTCACTATCCTGTCCTTAACTGCATCTTCTGACAACCAATGTGTCCATTTGCCTTGCAGTCACAGCATGAGTGTCCATGAGTGGGATTAAACACATCCAGTGTATGTGTGGCATGTCCACTTGTGTCAGCCATCCTGTCAGTTGAAAATTGTGTTTGAGTCAGTGAAGGCTTCTTCAGACAGGCCAGTCACTTTATCACACTCTCACCTTGTAGAAATGTCCGTCTTACATGGTTAAATCTTTCCCTGGGTTATTGTGTGTCTCTCCTGTTAACTGTCCATCAATGACTTTCTGCCCTTAAACAGATATGTCTTATATCTGTTTCTATCCTGTGATTACTTGTGTGATTTTTTTTTTGTTTAATTCTAATGCTTTGAGACAGGGACATGCACAAGCATTTTGAGGGGCTGTTGCTCTGACTTGAAACAAATGCGAAATTACAAGAAAAAACAGTTGCAAATTTATGAAAAACAAAGTAAATTTTGTTGAAAAAAGTCTCAAAATTATTGAAAAATCTGCAACATCTACAGGAAAAAGCTGTAAATCTAAAAGAAAAAGTAACAAATTTTCAAGAAAAATAAATACACGACTCACAAAAAGTTAGGGATATTTGACTTTTGGGTGAACTTTCAGGATGCACGTAAAATGCACTATAACCTTTACAGGTGAACTTAATTTGACCTTCTCTAACCTTTTGAATGCACATGTTCAACTGTTCAGTGTTTCAGTACTTTTTGCATAACTTGCTTTTCTCTAATGTAGCATCAACGTCTCCTCAGGCCAATCCAGGAGATCACTTTTCTTCATTTTAAAGAAATTTCACTTTTCTTTATTTTAAAGCAACTCTCACTCAAGGTCTGGTCAAGAATGCTGTGTGTCTTCAACAGGACCCCAGTGCAAACAATTTCACTTTTGTAGAGAGACTTGAAAGGATTTGCTTTTAAAGGCTTAAGTGGACCATAAACTCTTGAAGTCAAGATCCCAAAATGGACAGTTCATGCTAATAGTATCTGCTCTACCAGGAACTGATGCTCTTAAAAAGTCATAAACTTCTTAAGCTGGCAGATATATGGCCCTTTGCTTTCTTTAGACATCTCCCAGAACACTCTAGATCCCCTTTTGCCCACATTCCAGAGACCTAAAATTATCAACAGCTCAACAGTACCTCCTAGTGGACATCTATGGAATATGTTTCATTGTGTAATCTGACTGTTAATTCTGACTAAACATTAAGCTTTTCTTCCAGCCATCATCTTCACGGGATTCTAAGGACATTGTGAAAATCATCACCCTTTTGATCACCAACAAAGGTTTGCAGTAATTCATTAATCCTTGATTTAAATGTGAGTGCATGTATTAGGAATGTTTATTTTCATGAGTGTTATTTAAATGAATGTTAAAATTATTAGTAATGGTATAAATGCATGATCACTGAATATTAGCCCTGAATCACTTAATTTAGTTAGATTTTACATTGGACACATAATTTCATAAGAACTGAATGTTTATCAATCTCTGTCCGCCCTCTTTCTCATGATAACCAATCACTAGGCTGCCTTTCACTGGATAACACCCCTTTTCATTTGATTGGCTGTTCCTAAACAAAGAGATGTTCCCTCATTGGAAAAAAGCCCATTCAAACTCCTCTTTATAGAAGATGATTGGCCCGTCTTGCGGCTGGCCCCGTTTTATGACCCAGCAGTGCACTTCAGTTAAATGCTTCAGAGCCGCCCTGTATACTGAGAAGACTGAAATCGAAAAAAGAACAAGAGAAAGTTTTTGTTTTCACTTCTTCAGAGTTCTTTGTACTTTCCTGCAGTTGTCTTTTGTCTAAATTGTTCTGTGAATTTTAAGAAGTCTTTTGTGTGTGTGAACCTTGTCATATCCTGTGTTAACTTTCCTAAGTCGTCTTTTTGCTTGTTTTCTGGTTAACTGAGGAGAAATCATCCTTTTTCTATGAGCTCATCTTTAAATAGAGTTAAACTCTCAAATCTTTTTTTTTTCCCCTTAGAAGCCATTCTTATTCTATTTGAAGTTTTTTTGGACCCTTGTGGCTTTTCATGCAGTTAAAGTGGACTTTTAATTTTCCTATTTTAAAGTGAACTGATAGAGATTTTTGGACTTTCTTTTCCGGCCTCATCCACGTCTGACCCCGTAAAGAAAGTAGGAGCTCGTGGGTGAAACTGATTAAAACGTTCTTCCTTCAGTCTTTGGTTTTGTTCTGCGGGCCGGAGACATCCTAAATTCAGACCAGTTGCCAAAGGACTCCACGCCTGCTCCGAGACAGCCTTCATTGCCACCTGTTTGCTGTCTGCCCCGTGTGAGCACCCAGCCAAGTCTACGCTTCTCACAGCTGTGAACAATCTGAAAGCCTACCAGCAGTTGTTTTCCGCTGCTGCTCCGAACGCTGTCTGGAAGAGCCACTGAGCCTTCCCGAACTCATAACACCGCTGAACACCTGGACCTACAGCTGTTCATAAGTGAGACTCCCATTTTCCTATCTGATGAGTTTAAACGTGATGTCCTAAAAATATCAATTACAATCGAACATAACCAATATTTCATGGTACAATTAGTCCCTCAGCTGTAGGATAAAGCCATAAACTGCAGGCAAATTCTTATCCATTTTTAAGTAACCTCCTTTCATTTTTGTAGATTAATTCATAAGTTCCTTTTTAGATAATCAGCTTATGGAATTTTTCCCCATAAAATTGCGTTCTGGTTTTGCTAGCTACTTCAGCCTTCCATTACAGTTGAAACATAAAATCTGGTTTCCTCTTGGTTCCACAAAGGTTTAACTATAAATTTTTTGTTCAGGAATCCACTAACAGTTGATGTGATATCGAACACCTGTTTACCATTTGACTCTGTTTATTCATCATTTGAATGCCATGTCATGTAACCTGAAGGAGTTCATTTAATAAAACTGTAAACGAGAGAAGTTGAAGCTTTTTTCCTTTGCATATATGTTTTCTAGGTCACGGCAGTAAAAGAACTCACTAAATTTTGAGACTGATTCATTAAGTAATTGAAGGTACGGAAACTAATTAATTGAAATTAATTCATTAACAAGTTGTTCTTTTAGAACTGGTGCCCCCTTTTTACGAGTGCTTTTCTATTTTATTTAGTGAGTGTAGGGGTGACGGTTTAACTCTGTCTCCTCGCACACCCACTATTAAATAAAATAAATAATTCCTGTGCCTTATTACACTATATTTTGTTAAATATCACTACACTAACAAGGTGCTTAATGGCAAAATTCACAACAGGTGTTTGATCCATGAATTGATCAATACATTTTCTGGTTCAATTAGAATTGGTATTTAAACAGTCATCTTCATCATGGTGTTCACATTTTGACATCATGAGACCAAGACGACACCTAACAACTGATCAACAGTATCTCACCATTGCGAGGCTTCAAACAAGATGTTCACAGAGGGAAGTGGCCACTGAGCTTAGAGTGTCACAGAGTGCCATCAACAGGTTGCAACAGAGATACAGAGAGACTGGAAGAGTCACAGAAAGGCATAGAAGTGGATGTCCTTTGGCCATATCCCATGCTGATGATCACTTCATTGCGAACAGTGCCCTGCGGAAACGGATGATTAATGCCACTCAACTCCAGGCACATTTAAGAGAGGTGAGAGGCACCCAAGTGTCATGTCAGAGCATTCAAAACCGCTTACATCAGCATAGTCTGTGTGCTAGGTGATCTGGAAGGGTACATGACCACACCACCAGGCACAGGTGTCACCATCTTGCATGGGCCAGGGAGCATTTATGCTGGACAAGGGACCAGTGGGCCTCAGTGCTGTTCTCTGATGAAAGTCGATTCACAATGAGCAGAAATGATGTCCGCCAATGATGTTGGCAACATCAAGGAGAGTCTATGCATCAACCAGTGTTGTCACCAGACGAACCTTTGGTGGTGGTGGTGTGGAGCCCATAGTTATAACCTATGTAACTCACATGTGGCTGGCTGAATTCAGCCAAGAGAGACTTTGAGCTAGCCATGTGTATTGGCTTCACACCTCAAGAGGAAGACATGTCTGCACCCCCTGGGGACTCAGGAGAGAGGAGAAGATTACCCGGCCTGACCTTTGGGGGTCGGAAAGGAGAACAGAAGGACTCTAGGTGTTCTATTAGAGATGAAAGGATGTAGCTGAATATTGTGACTTTTGTGTGTGACGTATTGTTAGAAGATGAATGTATAAATGTATGTGTGTGACTGCGTCCTGTCTCTTTTCACTCCGATCGAGAGAGGACGTAGGATGAATGGGGAATTAAAGCAGTTACTGGAAAAATCATCCAGTCTCCTCAATTCTTGACTCCTACAATTGGTGACCTACGCATGAATCTGAGCACGCCGAGGCTGGAGGACAGCCTCGTGATCGATATGGGAGAGCTGGGAGACAGCCGCTCAGACCCGGATTCACCGGAGAATGCCAGCAGGGGCACAAGACTGATTAAGCTCCCCGAGTTCTGGCAAAGCAACCCGCACTCGTGGTTCCAGCATGTGGAGTCGCGGTTCCTGCTCGGGGGAGTTTCAGCGGATGACATTAAATTCCATAATGTCATCGCGACGCTCGACAGCTGCACGGCTCGGTGTGTGCGGAGCCTGGTGCAGCAAGCACCTGCTGCCGGCAAATACGACGCGCTGAAAGCCACCCTCATCAGGAGCTTCGTGCCGTCGTCTGAGGCAAGAGCCAGGCAGCTGCTGGACCTGCGCGACAGAGGTGGACGCAGGCCGACTGTCCTCATGGAGGACATGCTGCAAATGATCGGGACGGACAACGACGCGTTCCTTTTCAAACATATTTTCCTGAGAACCCTCCCAGCGCACACGAGAGGTTCCCTGTCCAGCAGGAGATGTTTGACCCAGCAGGACTTCCGCGACCTGGCCCAAGAGGCGGAGCGGCTCCTCAACGCCTGCGAGGAACCAGAGGCTTCTGTGGCAGAGGCAGACCTTGGCGCGGCGGCCGGGGGCAGTGTGGAGCCAGAGACGGCAGTGACCACCCCAGCGGCGACAGCAGCGGCGAGATTCCGTGGCAGGGGAGATGACGGCCTCTGTTTTTACCATCGACGTTTCGCTGGGAAGGCGCACTAATGCATCCCGCCCTGCAAGTTCAAAAAAGCAGGGAAACAATCGGGCTGTGAGTCGTTAGCAGCTTCCACTCTCGGCGAACAGAACAAGCTGCTTTACCTTACGGACGCGGGCTCCGGGCGGCAATTCCTAGTGGACACCGGAGCCCAGAGGAGCTTCATCACTGCCACCTATGCTGATCGGGTCGCGGGACCCCGCGGAGACGGAGCGACAGCGGCCAACGGCTCCAGTATCAAGACGTACGGAGAGAGAACCTTGTCTCTGTCCTTCCACGGCCGCGCCTATGAGTGGAATTTCATCGTGGCGGCAGTGAGCTTCAATATGTTATGTGCTGATTTTCTGTGTTCACATAGTTTGGTACTTGATCTGGCCAACAAACGACTAGTAAATGCACTCTCTTTCTGTTCTATCCCTTGTGCAGCTCGGGTGTGCCCGCCGCCAGTTCAGACCAACGTCGCCACAGCAGGTGGTAAGTTTCACAGCCTTCTACACCAGTTCCCAGCACTCACAGTTCCTACTTTTTCAGCTAAGGTGGCGAAGCACGGGGTGGAGCCCTTTATTACCACGAGTGGCCCACCCGTTTTTGCGAAGGCTCGGCGCTTGGATGCAACTAAACTCTCCATTGCGCGCGAGGAGTTTGCCAACCTGGAAAGGTTGGGCATAATTCGCCGCTCGAAGTCCGCTTGGGCTTCCCCCCTCCACATGGTACGTAAAGCTGACGGCTCATGGAGACCTTGTGGCGATTACCGCAGGTTGAACAATGCCACGGCGCAGGACCGGTACCCGATTCCGCATATCCAGGACTTTTCATTTGGCGAAGGCGCAAATTTTTTCTAAAATAGACCTGGTCCGCGGTTATCACCAAGTCCCGGTCCGACCAGAGGACATCCCCAAAACAGCCGTAATAACCCCGTTCGGGCTTTTTGAGTTTTTACGAATGCCTTTTGGCCTTAAAGGCGCCGCACAAACCTTCCAACGGATGATGGATGCAGTGTTGTGCGACCTCTTACATTTTTGTCTATTTAGACGACATTTTGGTAGCCAGCATCTCCGAGGAGGAGCACGCAAAACACCTCACAACAGTTTTTCAGAGGTTAGGAGAGCATGGGTTGATAATCAACCCGGCCAAGTGCCATTTTGGCGTGGCACAAATCGACTTTTTAGGGCACCGCGTTTCCTCGGAGGGAGCAGTTCCTCTGCCGGCCAAAGTACGCGCAGTGGCAGATTTTCCCCAGCCTTGAACGGTAAAAGTGTTGCAAGAATTTTTGGGGATGGTGAATTTTTATAACCGTTTCATACCCCACGCAGCGCAGCTTATGCAGCCCTTGTACACCGCGCTCAGAAAGCAGAAGCCCTCCCATGTGATTGAATGGTCCCCGGAGCGGGAGCGCGCATTCACAGAGGTTAAACGGGCACTGGCAAACACGGCACTGTTGGCCCACCCAGACCCAGCAGCCCGCATAACGCTAACAACGGACGCGTCAGATGTGGCCATAGGGGCCGTAGTGGAACAGCAGATTGCCGGGGTTTGGCAACCACTCGCATTCTTCAGCAGGTCCCTACGCGAGGCTGAGCGAAAATACAGCGCGTTTGACAGGGAGCTGCTGGCGCTCCACTTGGCTATTCGCCATTTCCAGTTCTGGTTGGAAGGGCGGCGTTTCACCGCGTTTGTCGACCACAAACCGCTCACTTTTGCGATGTCCAAAACTTCAGAACCGTGGTCAGGGCGGCAACAGAGACAGCTGGCCGCAATTTCTGAATTTACCACCGATATTCAGCACGTAGCCGGTAAAATCAATGTGGTGGCAGACTGTTTGTCACGCGCGGTAACAGCACCCGTCCGCACGGAAACGGATTGTGCGGCCGCTTACCCAGAGCGCAGTAACAGCGTGGACACGCGCGCGGCTCCGGTCCACGTGGGAATAGATTATGCAGCCATGGCGGCGGAGCAGAGCGAGGACGCGGACGTGCGCGCGCTCCTGTCTGGACCAACAGGGTTAAGGCTGGAACGCAGAAATCTACAAACCGGTTTCCCCCCGCTTATTTGCGATGTATCCACGGGGCGACCGCGCCCGGTGGTGCCAGCCGCGTGGCGCCGTCGCGTTTTTGACGCCGTGCACTCCCTAGCGCACCCAGGGGTGCGCGCTTCGGTGAAAATGGTGGTGGAGAAGTTTGTTTGGCCAAGCCTGCGCAAGCACGTGAAGGAGTGGGCTAAAACCTGCATGGCTTGCCAGCGCGCTAAGATTCACAGGCACACTAAGGCGCCCTTAGAACCGTTCCACATTCCGGCTAAAAGGTTCGATCATGTGCACGTGGACCTCGTGGACCCCTTGCCCACTTCACAAGGGTTCACGCATCTCTTGACAATGGTAGACAGAACCACTCGTTGGCCGGAAGTGGTCCCGTTAACATCGACCACAGCGGCAGAGGTGGCAAGCGCTTTTTTAACAGCCTGGGTAGCACGGTTCGGGGTCCCGTCAGATATTACGTCTGATAGGGGACCTCAATTTGCGTCAGAACTATGGTCAGCAGTGGCCAGCGGCTTAGGAGCGGCGGTACATCGCACGACCACTTATCATCCCCAGGCCAACGGTTTATGCGAGCGTTTTCACAGGTCTTTGAAGGCAGCCCTCAGAGCGTCACTGACAGACACAGAGTTTGTTTTTGTCAGGCACGATGCTCAGCGGCATAGTCTCCGCCCACCTTACGACAGTCCATTCCGAGTGCTGGAAACCGGGGAGAAATATTTTGTGCTAGATTTGGGGGCAGGAGGGAGACGATCAGTATCGATAGATTAAAGCCTGCTTTTGTGTTGCATAACGAGTCTGTACGGCCGGCGGGCATGCCTCGACGCGGCAGGCCTCCAAAGGGGCGGCCCCGGGACCCCCCACGGGGGGCAAATAACCCTTCTCCCCCTCACTCCACAGATGCACAGCAGGACGGCCCAACACAGAGCAGGAGACCTGCATACAGCAGATTCGGGAGAAGATTGAAACCTAAGCTGCATGCAGAATGATGTGTTTTGTTTTTTTTTTGTTTTTTTTTTGGTCAGGTTGTTTGGGTTGCTGTGAGGTTCTGTTGGGGGGGGGTGACGTGCTGTATGACTGTTGTATGACTGTATGTGGGTGCCCAGACTTTCACATGGAAGGGGGGGGGGGTGATGTGGAGCCCATAGTTATAACCTATGTAACTCACATGTTGAATTCAGCCAAGACAGACTTTGAGCTAGCCATGTGTATTGGCTTTACACCTCAAGAGGAAGGCATGTCTGCACCTCCTGGGGACTCAGGAGAGAGGAGAAGATTACCTGGCCTGACCTTTGGGGGTCGGAAAGGAGAACAGAAGGACTCTGGGTGTTCTATTAGAGATGAAAGGATGTAGCTGAGTATTGTGACTTTTGTGTGTGATGTATTGTTAGAAGATGAATGTATAAATGTATGTGTGTGACTGTGTCCTGTCTCTTTTCACTCCGATCGAGAGAGGACGTAGGATGAATGGGGAATTAAAGCAGTTACTGGAAAAATCATCCAGTCTCCTCAATTCTTGACTCCTACAGTGGTGGTGTTACAGTTTGGGCAGGTGTGTCTAGTCAATACAGAACTGCCCTCCACCTTGTGAATGGTACAGTGACAAGCCGATGCTACCTGAATAACACCATTAATCCAGTCATTGTGCCCCTGCATGAACAACACAGACCTAATTTCATCGTCATGGATGACAGTGCTCCAGCTCATCAAGGTCACATCATTAGGGAATGGCTTCTAGAGGCTGGGGTACCTCAAATGGAGTGGCCTGCACTTTCTCCAGACCTGAATCCCATAGAAAACCTATGGGATCAGCTGAGTCACCGTGTAGAGGCTCGTAACCCTGCACCCCACAACCTCAATGACCTGAGGGCAGACCTTCAAGAAGAGTGGAATGCCATGCCTCACCAGATAAATTGACTTGTGAACAAGGTGAGACGTCGTTGTCAAGCTGTAATTGATGCTCAAGGCCACATGACAAGTTATTGAGACACTGACATTTTTTGTTGTGGTATACCCACCACTGTTGTGGGCTTTTGTTTCAAGAAATTGTTTGAGATGAGGAAATCACCATTGCATGCTTTTACTTAAATGCCCTGCTTTCATTATATAATATCACTGTAGTGTGAACGTTTTCCATTTTCCATAAATTTCACCCGAAAGCCAAATATCTTTTTGTGAGTAGTATATATATAAGAATAATTATGCCTCACTGCATATGTGCTACATAGGCATATGGTAGCATGTCAGTGTGTCGGTGTGTGTATCTGTCTGTCTATCCCCAGGTTTTCAGCTCAGTGGGTGAAAATCAAGTGGATCTAAAGGCTTGTATCAATGTACAGCGGGGAAAATAAGTATTGAACATGTCAACATTTTTCTCATTAAACATATACCTGATGGAGCCGTTGACCTGAGATTTTCATCAGACGTCAGAAACAACCCAAATAATCCATACATACAAAGAAATCAAAGCAACTGTGTTCACAAAACATAAAGTGGAATGACAGGGAATAAGTGTCATGAATTACCCCATGGGGCAGAGAGGTGAGACCCACACACTGAACTGTGAGTTTGTAAGGTTTATTGAAAACAACAAAAACATGAGTCCAAGCAGTGCTCAACACAAAATTCAAACAAACGAGTAACTTACAGATTTTGCGCACCAGAACAAGGGCAGCATTCAGGTGGGGATGAGGAAAGGCAACTCAAGACTGTGGCCATGGGAAATGAAAACAACTGCCCTTTAATAGGATTAGAAACAAATCACATAATTGGACCAGCTGGGGGCAATGAGAGAGTAGCGACCGGCTGACAGCTGACAGGGGGGCTATGCTGACACAAACCAGGAAATGCCACTGACAGCTGTCAACCACCACAACAAGGAATGTAAATAATAAAATATCAACAAGTGCAGACTGAGATCTAAATACAAATGAATACAAAATAAGAGCGAAACAAAACTAAGACATCAACAGGAAAATGGAAAACAGTGCGAGAATAACAGAAACCAAAAAAGCACAAAATACAGCAAATATATACAGTGGGGTAAAAAAGTATTTAGTCAACCACCAATTGTGCAAGTTCTCCCACTTAAAAGATGAGAGAGGTCTCCAATTTTCATCAAAGGTATACCTCAACTATGAGAGACAAAATGAGAAAAAAAAAATCCAGAAAATCACATTGAAGGATTTTTAAGGAATTAATTGGTAAATTCCTCGGTAAAATAAGTATTTGGTCAATAACAAAAGTTCATCTCAATACTTTGTTATATACCCTCTGTTGGCAATGACAGAGGTCAAACGTTTTCTGTAAGTTTTCACAAGGTTTTCACACACTGTTGCTGGTATTTTGGCCCATTCCTCCATGCAGATCTCCTCTAGAGCAATGATGTTTTGGGGCTGTCGCTGGGCAACACAGACTTTCAACTCCCTCCAAAGATTTTCTATGGGGTTGAGATCTGGAGACTGGCTAGGCCACTCCAGGACATTGAAATGCTTCTTACGAAGCCACTCCTTCGTTGCCCGGGCGGTGTGTTTGGGATCACTGTCATGCTGAAAGACCCAGCCACGTTTCATCTTCAATGCCCTTGCTGGTGGAAGGAGGTTTTCACTCAAAATCTCACGATACATGGCCCCATTAATTCTTTCCTTTACACGGATCAGTCGTCCTGGTTCCTTTGCAGAAAAACAGCCCCAAAGTATGATGTTTCTACCCCCATGCGTCACAGTAGGTGTGGTGTTCTTTCTCCTCCAAACACGACAACTTGGGTTTTTACCAAAAAGTTCTATTTTGGTTTCATCTGACCATATGACATTCTCCCAATCCTCTTCTGGATCATCCAAATGCTCTCTAGCAAACTTCAGACGGGCTTGGACATGTACTGGCTTAAGCAGGGGGACACGTCTGGCACTGCAGGATTTGAGTCCCTGGCGGCGTAGTGTGTTTCTGATGTAGCCTTTGTTACTTTGGTCCCAGCTCTCTGCAGGTCATTCACTGGGTCCCCCCATGTGGTTCTGGGATTTTTGCTCACCGTTCTCATGATAATTTTGACCCCACGGGGTGAGATCTTGCATGGAGCCCCAGATCGAGGGAGATTATCAGTGGTCTTGTATGTCTTTCATTTTCTAATAATTGCTCCCACAGTTGATTTCTTCACACCAAGCTGCTTACCTATTGCAGATTCAGTCTTCCCAGCCTGGTGCAGGTCTACAATTTTGTTTCTGGTGTCCTTTGACAGCTCTTTGGTCTTGGCCATAGTGGAGTTTGGAGCCTGACTGTTTAAGGTTGTGGACAGGTGTCTTTTATACTGATAACAAGTTCAAACAGGTGCCATTAATACAGGTAACGAGTGGAGGACAGAGGAGCCTCTTAAAGAAGAAGTTACAGGTCTGTGAGAGCCAGAAATCTTGCTTGTTTGTAGGTGACCAAATACTTATTTTACTGAGCAATTTACCAATTAATTCATTAAAAATCCTTCAATGTGATTTTCTGGATTTTTTTTTCTCATTTTGTCTCTCATAGTTGAGGTATACCTATGATGAAAATTGGAAACCTCTCTCATCTTTTAAGTGGGAGAACTTGCACAATTGGTGGCTGGCTAAATACTTTTTTGCCCCACTGTAAATAGAGAAAAAAGCCATGAGACTGAGCAAGGTGGAAACCTCCTGTGCTAGGCTCATCACAGAGCCCCCCTCTCAAGGGGTGGTAACCAGACACCCCAGGGTAGCACCCAAGGAAAAAGCCCCCCCCCCCCCCATAGGAGCACAACAATAACCCACCCCGGGTGGATGGTGGGGGAAACAGGCTAGGAGAGAACAAAAACAAAACCCCGCTCAGGACCATCTAAGCCCCCTGGACCGAAGAGCTGGACAGTTCAGGTGGGCAGCCAAAGTCCCAGGCCTGGCAGGTGACATGATGGAAAGAGTCGGGTGGCCTACCAGGGAGCGTGGGCCACCCAACCCTGCAGCATAGTCTGTCGGGTGGTCTACCAGAGTTTTTTAGCCACCTGAACAGAAAGGGTGATCCAGGAGGGGGCTGCCCAAACGGAAAGAACTAATTGTGGGCACAATAGAGAAGTTGGGGGAACCATGACAATGTCAGGTGGAGGAGAGGGAACCACGACACCTTCGGGCAGAGGACAGGGAACCACAATGGTGTCAGGCAGAGGAGGGGGAACCACAACGCCCTTGGACTGGCCTGTAGCACACTCGGTGGTCCCGGACTGGGACACTGCAGCACCCACTGTGACTCTGGGCTGGAGCGGAGCTGCACCCGTGGTGGTTCCAGGCTGGAGCGGAGCAGCACCCATGGTGTGCCCCGACTGGGCCATAGCTGCACCCGCGGTGGGCCTGGACTGGGCCATAGCTGCACCCACAGTGGCCCCCGGGCTAGAGCATAACTCCCACGGCGGGCCCACATTTGAGCGCAGCACCCAAGTTGGTTTCAGGCTGGTGCACAGTGCCCATGCCAGTCCTTGACTAGGACACAGCACCCATGGAGATCCGGTCTGAGGAGACGCTGCACCCATGGAGGTCCCAGGCTGGGACGGAGCACCAGCGACGACCTCAGCCAATGGGGAAGCAGCACACTCGGAGGTCCCGGGCTGGGATGGAGCACCAGCGACGACCTCATCCGGAGGGGGAGCAGCACCCACAGAGGTCCCGGGCTGGGACGGAGCACCCGTGACAATCTCAGTTGGAGGAGCTGGACCCATGGGGATCTCAGGCGGTGAACCGGGACCCACGGAGACTTCTGGAAGAGCTGGACGCTCCTCGTGACCCTGGGGAAAAGCTCAGGCAAGAGAGGCAAAGAAACAGGGTCAGGGTCACTGGTGGGAGCGGAGTCAAGTGAGTTGAGCTCAGGTGCAGCTGATGGCTGCACTTGGCTCTCCCCACCAAGAGCCAGGCAAGATCTCTCTAAAATACAGACAACAAAGACAAAGGAAAACACTTGCCTGAGCTCAAGCTCCACCACCGTCTAGGACTCTGTTGATCCAGGCGATGGTTCTTCGGGCCCAGCCCTCTGGAGGTCCAACTCTGGCTCTGCTGTGGTGGCCGCTGCAGCAGTCATGGTGGTCAATACAGTTCTGGGATCCCCCAGCGAGGTGACCCATGCAGGTGCCTTGCCCTACGTGTTGACAGGAAGTTGGCTTCCTGCTGGCGCTGGATCCTGCTCAGCTGAAGCCCGGGGATGCTCTTTCGTTGGTGCAGGCATCAGCTTTGTCTCAGCATTCACCCTCTGTCCAAAGCGTGGCTGCGGGGCTGGAACCAGGTCCTTCAGGGCTGCAGGCTCCTCCAACGTCTGGCGGCTCAATCCTGTGGCTGGTGGACACTCAGGGGTCAGAGGAGGAGACACGGAGAGAGCAGGTGAATAGTTTATAGCTGCAGCAGGCGGTGAGGACTCAGAGGACTGCATTGGCTGAGCCTCACCACCGGGAATCAGGCAAGGTAATTCATGTGTCAGTGATAGAGAATGAAAAAGCACTTGCCTGTGTTCCCAGGGTGTGATGTTTTCTGCTACAGCAGGTGTAGAATCCACCCTCTCCATGGCCTCAGCAGTTGTGGGCCCCTCAATGGAACGTGGAGGAGCTGCCCCTGCAGACACAGTGATGGGCGGGGCTGAGAAGGAAACGACTGACCTCTCAGCAGCTGGAGGAATCACCAAGGGGAAGCAGGAAACAGCAGCTGTGGAAAGAAGAGAAACTGGCGGGACAGCCAGAAAGGAAATACATGATGAGTGCACTGCTGCGGGAGTCTTCTGCCTTGGCGAAGGAAAACCTCCTGCCAGAGAGGTGGAGGCGTTCTTCTGGTGGGAGTTTCCTGGATAGCGGCGTTCTGGAGCAGGTGGAGTGGGAGCAGGAACAGGTATCAGAGACTGGTGAGGAGCCGATGCTACAGAGGCCCGGGAACGCCTTCCCTTCAGCGTGGGCCCAGGTTTCCTTGGGGAATTCCTCACCATCTCACTGTTCTCATGTTGCAGAGCTGCCACAAGAGAAATCCTCTCCACCCCCTCAGCATGCTCCTTGAGCTGAGGGCACTGGCGAGCAGCTACCTCCGTGAGATCCAGATACCACAATGTGTCATTCAGGGTTGGACTGATGCACGCTGCGGAGATGAGCCCGTCCATCTCCGTAAGGATTTTTCAGCATTCCCACCCCAGACTCATCAGGTAGCTGTGCCCACCTAGAGAGTCTGTATGGGCTTATGACATGTCAAAGCTCCAGAAAAACAGAGGAGTGAAAACAAAAAAAGGCCAAAAATCCACAAACTCACAGCAGCTGGGTCTCTTACTGGCCACAGTCTTCTATCATGAATTGCCCCACGGGGCAGAGAGGTGAGACCCACACACTGAACTGTGAGTTTGTGAGGTTTATTGAAAACAACAAAAACATAAGTCCAAGCAGTGGTCAACACAAAATTCAAACAAACGAGTAACTTACAGATTTTGTGCACCAGAACGAGGGCAGCATCCAGGTAGGGATGAGGAAAGGCAACTCAAGACTGCGGCTATGACAAATGAAAACAACTGCCCTTTAATAGGATTAGAAACAAATCACATAAGTATTGACAGGTGTGGGCCACATGAGCGGGCAGAAGGAAACAATGATACATAATTGGACCAGCTGGGGGCAATGAGAGAGGAGTGACTCTACGCCACTGACAGCTGTCAACTACCACAATAAGGAATTTAAAGAATAAAATATCAACAAGTGCAGACTGAGATCTAAATACAAATTTAAAATAAGAGCAAAACAAAACTAAGACATCAACAGGAAAATGGAAAACAGTGCGAGAATAACCAAAACCAAAAAAGCACAAAAAACAGCAAATATATACAGTAAATAGAGAAAAAGCCATAAGACTTAGCAAGGTGGAAACCTCCTGTGCTCAGCTCATTTCAAGAAGTATTGACCACATGAAGAAAAAGAGGTGCAAAAAGGTATAGAAAGTCAAGAAACCACTTGAAACCCATCAGAATTTAGGAAGCCATCCCCATCAGTGCAAATTAATTTCAGCTGGTTAAGTCCTGACTGATCGCTTTAAAAAATGTCTGTGAATATCAGATTGTCACACCACAAAGAACTCATGATGGGTAGAAGCAAAAAGCTCTCTCTAGACTTTGGCAACCTTATTGTTGCAAAAGATAATGATAGCATTGGTTACAGGTGCATTTCTAAACTGCTGAATGTTCCAATGAGCACTGTTGGAGCCATCATTCGGAAGTGAAAAGAACATCATTTTACCATAAATCAGCCATGACCAGGAGCTCCTCACAAGGTTTCTGACAGAGGAGTCAAAAGAATTATCAGAAGAGTTGTCCAAGAGCCAAAGACCACTCATGGAGAACTCCAGAAAGACCTGGAGTTTGCAGGTACTGCTGTTTCAAAGAAAACAATAAGTAATGCACGCAACCGACGTGGGCTCTATGCCCGCTCACCTCGCATGGCTCCATTGCTGAAGAAAAAGCATGTTGAAGCTTGTTTAAAGTTTGCTGCACAACATTTGGGCATGCCAGTAAAATACTGGGAGAGTATAGTCTGGTCAGATGAAACCAAAATTGAACTTTTTGGATGCCACAACACACAGCATGTTTGGAGGTGTCAAGGATCACCCATTAGGGCATGCAGATGACACCCAGATTCAGGAACTCTGTTGCAATATCTATTAAAGAGAACACAAAATAACAAACACAAACACTTACGAAAAAGGCAGAGAATGATAAGGATGCTGACGAACAAGGAACACCCAGAAATACAATGAGATGGGGACACTGTCTGAAATACAGAAAGGTAGAACTAACCTTCAATTTGAGAGACCACTACAAAGAGTATACCCCCAACAGCTTCTTAAATAGACAGACACAAATAAGATCAGGTGTGGGTACATGAGTGAGGAAATAATTAGAACAATCCGACTCAGGTGTAACAGCCCGCAAACAGGATTGACAACCGGAAGTGAACACTGACAGCTGTCACCCTGATAGCTGTCACACTGAGTGAAATAATGACAAGACTACCAAATGTTCGACAAAAGGAAACTAAGGTGAGGACAAGATAAAGACAGCCCAGAGATACAGATAATAATATACATGAACTCAAAAGACAAAAGGAGGGATGAGGATGCAGACAAAATATAAAATACACACCTGATAATAATAGGTACACAAACTAAATGAGTAAGACGAATAAGGACAACTCATAGCCAAAGACCAAACACAGCAGATAATGGTACACAGAGAAACAAACAAACAGAAAAGGACTAAACTCAAACTGGAGATTTGGAATGGCCCCCGCCCATGCCCAGGATCATGACAGTGCCCCCCCCCCAAGGGGTGGGTCCCAACACCCCAGGGCAACATCAAAAAAGAAAATATCCCCCCAACACACAAAGATAAGATAAGATAAGATAAGCCTTTATTAGTCCCACAATGAGGAAATTCCAGGATTGCAACAGCACAGGGATAGCAACACTCAGAGCAATAATTAAGAAGATACGGAAGATATAAATAAGAGCAGTGGATATACATACATACACATCAATATATAAATATATATATACAAAGTGCGGAGCATTGTAGCAAGATGGAATAAACAGCATAACCGTCTACTTAGTTATCCTACATAGTATGAATATGTACCCATACATATTGTCACCCTCCGTAGCGACCGATACTGTCCTAGTTGTATATACTGGAGGGGACCATTGTGTAAGTCTATTGCGTCTTTTGCATTCAATACTATTAGGTCATCACGTTTTTTTGCTATCTCTGCGAGCAGCCCTGCTTAGGTTATACAGTCTGACTGTCGTAGGTAGGAAGGACCTGCGAAACCTCTCGGTTGTGCACCTAGGATGATGTAGTCTGCTGCTAAATGAGCACCTCAGTGCGTTCAGTATGTCCTGCATAGGGTGGGACTCGGACTCCAGCAGAGATGACAGTTTAGCCACCATCCTTCTCTCTCCTATCTCCTCCACTGGGTCAGGGCGCTGCCCCAGGACAGAGCTAGCTTTCTTGATCAGTTTATTCAGTCTCTTCCTACCGGCTGCTGTAATGCCACTGCCCCAGCAGACCACTCCAAAAGTGATGGCTGATGCCACCACCATGTCATAGAATATCTTCAGCAGCGCCCCTTGTACACCAAAAGACCCGAGTCTCCTCAGTAGGAACAGCCTGCGCTGTCCTTTCTTGTAGAGTGCGTTGGTATTGTGTGATCAGTCTAGTTTATTGTTCAGATGAACACCCAGGTACTTGTAGGATGTCACCATCTCGATGTCTGTTCCCTGTATGTTTACTGGTGCTGTGAGGGGTTGTCCTTTCCTGCGGCAGTCCACCACCAGCTCCTTAGTTTTCCTCGCGTCGATCTGGAGGCAGTTCCTATGGCACCAGTCCACAAAGTCCTGGATAAGTCCTCTGTACTCAGCTTCATCTCCGTTGGAGATGAGGCCAACGAACCCAGGCATGGAGGGACTGAGACAAAACAAGGAAAAAGAACAAGGGAAAAAAATACAAAAAAACACTCATGATCCACAGAGAGAACCAAAAAAAAAAAAATGGTGGTGACAGAACTCTAGGGAAGTTGATTGATAGATGAGGCAGTTCAGGGGGTCTCCCAGAGTCCCAGAACCACCCGACCCCATGGTGGAATAGGTCGGGTGGTCTCCCAGAACTCTGGAGCCACCAGCCACCAAAGCATATGGAGCAGTTCATTGGGTGGCCTTCCAGGATTCCAGGGCCAACAAGCCAGAAGGAACAACACCCCCCCCCCCCCCCCGAGGCATTAGCTGGAACCTGTGCCTTCCATGAACCACAGGGGCTGAGGGGAGGAAACCCAATGATGAAGATGACTGACAAACAATAACCTTGAGTGAAGATTGATTGATGATCATTGGCAACCTCAGACGAAGGTTGAGGACTCACTGCGGCCTCGGGCAGAGGCGTAGCACCCACGGAGACCTCAGACCAAGGTGTAGCACCTGCAGTGACCTTGGACAGAAGCATAGCACCCGCATTGACCTCAGACAGAGGCGTAGCACACATGTTGGCCCCGGGTGGAGGCGTTGCACCCACTTTGGCCTCGGACGGAAGCACTGCACCTGCATTGGCCACAGACGGAGGTGTGGCACCCATGGTGAACAACCTGACCCGCGAGAAAACCAGGCAGAGGAGGCGATCAATCAGCTGGACACCAAATGAAGACAAGGAAGGAGGACCCTTGGTGACGTCTGGCAGGGAGGAAGGACCTGCGGAGACCTCTGGTGGAGCGGGGGGACCCACGGAGACCTTACGAAGAGGGGAAATCCACAGTGGTGGCCTCAGGCGGCGGTGGAGGCCCCGTGATGGCCTCAGGTGCAGGTGGCAGACCCTCGGTGACCTTAGGTGATGGCTTGGGCAAAGGGACAGAGACAGAAGCAAACACCGGATCAGAGTCACCGGCAGCAGTGGAGCTTGGTGAGGAAAGTTCAGAAGCAGTTGGCAGCTGCGACTGGCTCTCCCTACCAAGAGCTAATCAAGCCCTCTCTAAAACAGACAATGTGAAAACAAAAAAGAGGACTTACCTTAGCTTGAGCTCCACCGCTGTCCAGGACTCTGGCGACTCCAGCTGAGACGTCTCAGCCTCCACCGTCTGGGCATCCTCTGCCAACACGACCACCTCAGGAGAAGGAGAAGAGAAAAACACTGGAGTGGAATCACCAGCAGCAGTGGAGCCCAGCAAGGAGAGCTCAGAAGCAGAGGATGTCTGCACCCGACTCTCCCCACCATGAGCCAGACAAGATCTCTCCAGATCTGCAGATGTAATGACAGAACAGAGTACTTGCCTGGACTCGAGCTCCACTGCCGTCCAGGACTCTGGTGATTCTGCTGCGGCAGCCCAAGCAGCAGGTGGGATGGCAGGCGGTGCTGGCGGACCCTCATCCATGGTGGCTGATGCTGGCGGAGTTCCAGGTGTGGTGGCTGGCGCTGGAGGGCATCTCACCAATGGCGCCAGATCCTGCATGGCCGAAACCAGGGGACACTTGATTGTCGGCTCAGGCTTCGGGATGTGGGGCGCGCTCCTCCCTCTTCCATCCAGTGACTGCAGGACCCAGACGGGGTCT
The DNA here is from genome assembly GCA_020510985.1 of Pholidichthys leucotaenia. Lineage (NCBI taxonomy): Eukaryota > Metazoa > Chordata > Actinopteri > Cichliformes > Pholidichthyidae > Pholidichthys > Pholidichthys leucotaenia. The sequence continues at coordinate 363,043,840 of CM035840.1, forward strand.
CCGGGATAGCAGGCCCCACCACAGTCAGGTGGCTCCTTCCCAGGACAGGCAGACACACAGAGGAAACAGGGGGAGACACAGAAGAAGGAGGTGAGGTTGAAGCAGCAGCAGCTGATAGGGAGAACTCAGCCAAATGATGTGGCTGCCGCTGTGCCCCCCTACTGGGAATAAGGCAAGGTAATTCATTAGTAAGGGTTTGAGAATGAAAAGTTACTTGCCTTATTTCCCGGGCTGTGGTGGAAGGTGCTGCTGATGGCCCAGATGACTTCCTCTCGCTTCGTGCAGTGGGCCGGGGTACCAATGTTGACCTGGGAGGAGGCGGCACTGCAGGCACAAGGGTGGTGGCCAAATTAACAGCTGCTGTGGAGGAGTCCTTCTGGTGGACCGCAGCTGGGTTGCGGCGAGAGGCTGGGCATTTCCATTCTGGGACTGGCGAGCGATGAGAGGCTGAAGGTGTCTTCCCCGAGAAACGCTCATTAGTCAGCGTCGGTGCAGATGGCAGAGGACTTCTCACCAGCCCACGGAGCATACGTTGTAAGTTCAGCACAGAAATGAAGAGACCTGAGAGTTCTGGATAGCTCTGCATGCTGCAGTCGTCGGCCTCCGTCGGTCTATGATGACCATGGAAGAGAATCCTAAATGACTACTCTGCTGGAACAGCACCGCCTGTGGCTGAACAGGCCGGTGCGCGAATGGCAGTCCCTGTCATAGAGGTCGCACTTGTGGGTGGTCTCCGTGCTGCTGGGTCTGTGGCGGTTCTTCCTGCGGGTCCTTTTTTCATCTGCTGCAGCAGTCAGTCTCTCTTCACCCGCCTTGAGCTGTCTGGTCAGGGTGCCTCTCCATTTGGAGCGGTCCGTTGCAAGGTCCTCCCAGCGCTCTGTGTTGATCTCCAGGGCCTTCATGTCTCTCTTGCAGATGTCTCTAAAGCGCAGCTGTGGGCGGCCAACGTCTCTCCTGCCAGTTGCCAGTTCTCTATAGAGGATGTCTTTGGGGATTCTGCCATCCTCCATACGGTGAACATGGCCTAGCCAGCGGAACCTGCGCTGCCTGAGTAGAGTGAACATGGAGGGAAGGCCAGCGCGGGACAGAACTTCTGTGTTGGGCACTTTGTCCTGCCAGGATATGTCCAGGATGTGGCGAATGCAGCGCAAGTGGAAGGAGTTCAGTCTCTTTTCCTGCCGGGCGTATGTTGTCCACGTCTCACTCCCATAGAGCAGTGTGCTGATGATGCAGGCATTGTACACTGCCATCTTCGTCTTGACAGAGAGTTTGGGATTCTCCCACACTCGTGTGGTGAGGCGAGCGAGTGTGAAGGCTGATTTTCCAATCCTCTTGTTGATCTCTGTATCAAGGGAGAGGTTGTTGCTGATCGTGGACCCCAGGTACGTGAACTGATTCACGACCTCCAGCTCGTAGTTGTCAATGGTGATGGTTGGTGGTGCTTCCGTGCCTTGCGCCAAGACGTTAGTCTTCTTCAGGCTGATGGTAAGCCTGAAGTCCTGGCATGCCTGGGAGAAGCGGTCCATCAGGGTCTGAAGCTCCTGCTGTGTGTGGGTTGCGACTGCAGCGTCATCTGTGAACAGCATGTCTCTGATTAGAGCCTCGCGTACTTTGGTTCTGGCTTTCAGGCGGGCGAGGTTGAAAAGCCTGCCGTCAGATCTTGTGTGCAGGTAGATTCCCTCTGTTGCTGTGCTGAAGGCATGCCTCAGGAGCATAGCAAAGAAAATCCCAAAGAGGGTTGGCGCAAGTACACAGCCCTGTTTCACTCCGCTGCATATGTTGAATGGCTCTGAGACGTTGCCATGCCATCGTGCTGCACTATCCCCTGCATATTGGTGTGAAACGATTCAATGAGGCTTTGCAACTTTGGTGGGCATCCTATCTTTGGCAGGATCTTGAAAAGGCCCTCTCTGCTGACCAGATTGAACGCTTTGGTGAGGTCGATGAAGGCGACGTACAGGGGCATGTTCTGTTCTCTGCATTTCTCCTGGAGTTGGTGGATGGAGAATATCATGTCTACCGTCGATTGCTCAGCGCGGAAGCCACACTGAGACTCGGGGTAGACACGTTCGGCAAGCTTCTATAGACGAACGAGAACAACTCGTGCGTAGACTTTGCCAACAACGCTGAGGAGGGAGATGCCCCTGTAGTTGTTGCAGTCGCTTCTCTCCCCTTTGTTTTTGTAGAGGGTGATGATCTTGGCATCCCTCATGTCCTGTGGTATGGCACCTTCCTTCCAACACTGGCAGAGGATGTCATGCAATGGCAGCAGTAGGGCGGTCTTGCAGCGCTTGATCAGGTCAGGGGGGTATGCCGTCATTGCCGGGTGCCTTGCCAGCGGCCAAGCTATCAATGGCCTTGCTGAGTTCGTCGATGGTTGGCTCGGCGTCAAGTTCGTCCATGGATGGCAGGCAGTCGATGGCATCAAGGGCTGACGGTGTCACGGTGTTCTGTCTGGAGTAGAAGTCGGAGTAGTGTTCCACCCATCTCTCCATCTGCTTGTTCTTTTCTGTGATCATCTCCCCAGTGGAGGATTTGAGGGGGGCCGTCTTGCTCTGAGCCGGACCAAGTGCTTTCTTGATGCCATCGTACATACCACGGATGTTCCCTGTTATGGCAGTGGTTTGAATGTCTTGGCTGAGCTGAGTCCAGTACTTGTTGGCACAGTGCCGAGCAGTCTGCTGAACTTTGCTTCTCGCAGCCCTGAGAATCTGGAGATTCTTCTCGTTTGGGTACTTCTTGTACTCAGCAAGTGCTGAGCGCTTGGCTTCAATGACAGGGGTCATCTCGGTCAACTTGGCATCAAACCAGTCCTGTGACTTCGAGGTCTTCCTCCCAAAGGTAGCCAAGGCTGTGCGGTGGATGGTGTTTCAAAGCTCTTCCCACTTCTGCTTTGCAGATTCTCCTTCTTGTGGTACACCAAGTTCCTTCTCAAAGGTGGAGGCAAACTGCTCAACAAGTTCTGGTTGAGCCATCTTGCTGGTATCAATCCGTGCCTTTCCAGGTTGTCTAGCACGATGGAATTTCTTCAGCTGCAGCTTGACCTTGCAACACACCAATGAATGGTCTGTGTCGCAATCTGCACTCTGGAACGAACAGGTGATTAGCACGTTCTTCAGTGAGGTGCGCCTGGTCAGGATCAAGTCCAGCTGGTGCCAGTGCTTTGAGCGCGGATGTTGCCAGGAAACCTTGTGTTGGGGCTTGGTCTTGAAGAACGAGTTTGTGATGCACAGATCGTGATATGTGCAGAACTCGAGCAGCCGCTGTCCATTGTCATTCATTCTGCCCACGCCAAAAGGTCCAAGACAGGAGGGCCAGGAGTCGTGGTCAGCACCCACTCTGGCATTGAAGTCTCCAAGGAGAATGAATTGTTCAGAGTTGGGGACGATCCTGACAGTTGTTGCGAGATTCTCGTAGAACTCGTCTTTTGCCTCTGGTGTGGCTGTCAGTGTTGGGGCATACACACTGACAAGGGTGACTGGGCCTTGAGTGGTGTTCAGGCGGAGGGTGAGGAGTCGTGCAGAGCCAGTGCTGCTCGGTTCCACCATCTTCAGCAAGGTGTTCTTCACTGCGAAGCCCACTCCGTGTTCCCTGTGTTCGTCACTGCCCTTTCCCTGCCAGTAGAACGTGTAGTCCTTCTCTCTCAGTGTGCCTGCGTCAGCCAACCGTGTTTCCTGGAGAGTGGCGATATCCACTCCCAGTCTCTTCAGCTCATTATTGATGATGGCAGTCTTCCTGGTGTCGTTGATGTCCTTGAGGTTAGCAGCGAGTCCTGTCATCATACTGCGGACGTTCCAAGTTCCCAGTTTTAGAGTTGGTCTCTTTTGTTTTATTGTCTTGCCTGGTGCGAAGGTTCTCAGCCTGCTGTTCAGACTTCTCCTCATCCCCATGCACCCAATGAGGAAAGCAAGCTGTGGCGGGACATCACCTTATTGGCTGGGGGCTGCCCAGCTTGAGGAGGGCGGTAGCTGTCCAGTGAGATCTGATGATCCCTCCCACCGTCGGGAATAACCCCTGGCGCCGAGCTCTACGCCAATTGAGCGGTGGCTTATAACCGGTAACTGTCATTCCCCGTGTTTTGTCTACGCCAAAGGCGAAGCTGGAGTGTCCTCTCCAGTGATCCGGTGTTCTACCTTCCAGTGTTGGGATTTGGTAGGATTCAAGCCTGGGCAGGAAGATATGGAGGATAAGATGTTGCCCATACAGCATGTCCCCCCTCTCCATGTCACTGATGAATCCAAAGGAACAGCAGGGCTGCTACAATTTAGCACCAGCGCCGTTGCGGGAGCTGCCAGAATGATGTTGAGCACAACATAGAACTGCCATAGGGGCTCCGACTCCGGATTTTTCCTCAGGGTTGACTCCCGAAGCCTTTCCCGTGACCGGGTGTGCCACAAGGCAGCGGAGGTTTGAAATCAGGGTTTACCTTCCCCTAGATGGGCTACCTTCCCAGGTTGACGAGCCACCATCTACCTGAAGCATCTGCTTTTAAGGCACCAGAGATCCGCCCTCGCCCCTTCTCCTATTAGTAAAAGCAGTTCCGCCGGGCTTAGAGACTAAACCACACGGGCAGGCTAGGAGTTGGACTTAGTTGTCAGAGGCTTTTCGAGACGCACGCCATAAGGAGCATTTTATGAGCACTGGGAGCTTAACCCCAGTGCCGCTCCTGGCTATGACAACCTTGGAACCATGCTGGAGTATAGCTCAGTAATCCCCACCGCGGTCTCCAGAATCTTCAGGGCTTCCTCGGGGAAGCGGGCAAAGCATGCGTCCGAGATCAAGTCCTCCACCATTCCTGCAGCTCAAAACAGAGCCTCGCCCAGGCCCTAACGGCTCCAGTCTGTGCTAGACTGTGTCATTCTGCCAGCCAGATCAGCAGAGAATGACAAAAAAGGTAGTTGGGGAAAAATGAGAGGAAAAAAGGCAACTCACAGTCCACTGGCTTCTAATCATGGCAGTGGTCTACTGTCAAGGATCACCCATTAGGGCAGGCAGATGACACCCAAACGCAGGAGCTGTGAGTTGCAATATTTATTAAAGGGAACACAAAATAACGAACACTTACTAAAAATGCAGAGAATAATAAGGACGCCGACGAATGGGGAACACCCAGAAATACGGCGAGATGGGGACACCGTCTGAAATAGAGAATGGTAGAACTAACCTTAGATTTGAGAGACTGCTGCGAGGAGTAGATCCCCAACAGCTTCTTAAATAGACAGACACAAATGAGATCAGGTGTGGGTATATGAGTGAGGAAATAATTAGAACAATCCGACTCAGGTGTGACAGCCCGCAAACAAGATTGACAACCGGAAGTGAACACTGACAGCTGTCACACTGAGTGAAATAATGACAAGACTACCAAATGTTCAACAAAAGGAAAATAAGGCGAGGGCAAGATAAAGACAGCCCAGCGATACAGATAATAATATACATGAACTCAAAAGACAAAAGGAGGGATGAGGATGCCGACAAAATATAAAATACACACTGGATAATTATAAGTACACAAACTAAAGGAATAAGACTAATATGGACAACTCATAACAAAACAGAGACCACATACAGCAGATAATGATAAACAGACAAACAAACAAACAAACAGAAAAATACTAAACTTAAATTGGAGATTGGGCATGTCCCCCGCCCGTGCCCAGGATCATGACAGGAATGTCACTACACATCCCATCATGGTGTGAGGGTGTTTTCAGCACATGGTTCAGGCAGACTTCATATAATTGGAGGAAAGATGAATGGACAAATGTACAGAGACATCCTTGATAAGAACCTGTTGCCATCTGCCAAGATGCTGAAGATGAAACTAGGGTGAACATTTCAGCAAGACAATGATCCCAAATGCACAGCCAAAGAAACTCTCAACTGGCTCCAGAGAAGGAAAATAAAGCTGTTAGAATTTCCCAGTCAGTCACCTGACCTGAATTCAATTGAAAATCTATGGAACAAACTGAAGGATCAGAGTTCACTGAAGACAACCACGCAAGGGCGTAACTTTGTTTCAAACATTTGGGGGGGGGGGGGGGTGAGATCTCTGCCGTGTAAGGATTTAAAAAAAAACCTTTTTATTTTAGGACTGTCAGGCTATCAGTACCGACAGTTGTCTTCAATGTCCTCTTTTCCATTTTTAAAGGAAAATGATTTTTTTAAGCAAAAAATGACATGTATCCTAGTGTGGAGGAAGAGTGCAAAATCGTTAACTTTGCTAAAAGGAAAAGGCTAATTTACCTTCTTTGTTTTGGTATTCCTATATTAGTAACAGTTGTAAAAATTATTTCCCTGATTTACCAAATCTATATTCAGCCTTGTAATAATCTGTGCCACTATTAAGAAGCAGGCTGTCATGCGGTGACCCTCGCGGGCCACCATAAGATGCCAAAAGTCGCCAGTGAGTTTTGCAAAGGTGTTTTATTATAACAAAGGCAAGACGAGACACAAAGCTGTGAGCCACTGAGGGCAAAACACACACTACAGAATACAAGGGATCGTAGGACTAACCCCAGCCACTACGACCTTAACTATGAACATGAACAAGAATATTAACACGAACCTGACACGAACGAGGACCAGGAATGTTTGACGATACTCCAGCAATCAACTTCTGCCAGCGCCCGCTAATAAAGCCAGTCGCTAACGAGCAGTGATGCCAAACAGCTGATCAACCTTGACAGCTGGAAACCCCACCAAGCGCTGTCACAATAAGAGCCCGGTGGAGCCAGGATGTAATCCACAGCTGTCAAGGCCGGCAGAGATGATACATGGCCTGAGCACGGACAAGCTCGACGTTCGGGTCGTAACACAGGCCTACTTAATACCTATTATGTGTTAAGTATTTCAGCACTGGCAGAAATCAAGTTTTGGTGACTACTGTTACTTGGTCATGTGTGCCTCCTGTGCCTCCCCTCTCTCTCTAGTCATCAGTTCTGTCTCTGTCTCCCTCTGGAAACCTATGCTGATTCTCTAGTTACCTTTACCCCCTCTCTCCTCTCCTCCTTGGTTCACCGTGCTGCTGTCAAATTCTTTCTCCTGATATAAAAAGCTCAGTTAATGTTCAAATGGTTTAAAAGAGGTACTTCATGGACAGTTTTGGAGGATGTAACTCATGCTAGATTTTCCAATGCCAGAACCTTGGAAAGATGTAAAATATTCTTTACCCCTTCTTCCCTCTTAATAACATTTTAACAGTGCAATCAGTATTAACTGAGGTTAATCTAGCCGCTGAATGAGGCTGAATCAGCATTATTTGTAACTCATTTTATTTTGTTATTAATCAGTTGTGGTGATTAACACATTTATTCTGACAGGACTAATGTTTTTTCATTAATTTATGATGTCACCACTTGCTGTGAATTTAAGTTGTCTGATTGTTAGAAATGTTACTTTTCGTTGCTTGCAAATGAAAAAACGGCAATTTCTTCATACTCACTTGTAGATATTCTTTATTAATTATAATTATATGATTACTGGGGGGATTATATTGGATGGATTTGATTTTGTGTTGGGGGGGGTGTAACTTCCCATCCCCTCATAAATTATGCATATGCACCCACAGAACCTTCAAGATTTGAAGACAGTTTGTGTGGAAGAATGGGCTAAAATCCCTTCTGAGCAATGCCTGCACCTAGTTTCTCCATACAGGAGACAATTTCAAGATAAGGGTTTGTTGTCAAGATAAAGTCGTATTTGTAAATAAGAATTGGTTCTCAAACATTTTACCAGGTAAAATAAAGGTCAAATAAAAAAACAACATGATTGGCGCGCCTTAAAGATTCTTGTGAGGGATCAAAGCTTTCACGAAGAGTTATGCTGAGCCAGTAGGTGGCAGTGTGACTTTTGTACAGCACCATGTATGACTTCCTGTCAACTGTTGATCACGTGCTGAACTTTTAAAGTAATGGTTGTTAGTGAGAAGTAAACACATATCCAGCAACTACACCATTTATTTCTCACCACTATTGTTTTTCAGAAACATTTTGCTGTTTAGTTTTGAAGATATGAGAAAATTTAGTATCCCGGTGCCCATCTTGGATGAGGATTTACAGAGCTGAACAGAGTGGGGTGTGATTGACATACAGTGTACAGTATGTGCCGGTGGTTGTTTTCTCCTGTACACATGGAGAAGGAAAAACAGTGCCTTTCCCTTTTTAAACAAATAGCGAGAATTTTCAAAAGCTTGCATACATGGACTGACACAATACTTAACTATTCTATGCTACGATGCCACAAGCACCAAGGAATCAGCACCATTGGTGCTTTCATTAAAACTGATAAGAAAAAAAGGAAATTTCAAGAAAACAGACAAAATTTGCATAGATAAATTGCTCACGTCTGTTATTCAAACTTAAAAAAATTAAAATCAAAACATTGCACAAAAATGCTAATACTGACTTTATAAAGTAGGAACATTAAAAACCTCTACTGAAAACAAATGCATTGTATTAAAACTTAACTTTTGGCACAGGCAATTTTAGATATTAAGCAGCCCCTTGCTGTTGTAATGTTAACTGCCTATATCATTAAAATAAACACACACTTTATTACATTAGTGCATAAATAAAAGCTATTATTGGTATACGGGTATCTCAGCAGGAAAACTTGTTTTACATGCTTTCCTTGGTGCAGTCTCATGAAGTATCACTATGGGAATGTGGATCTTTTTTCCTTCTCAACAAAAATTAGCAGGTAAAGTGCAATGCTCATGTAAATTTAACCAATGCACAGTGCAAGACAATGGCACTAAATGCACTACAAAGCCAAGTAGCAGTCCTAACTCATTTATGGTTTTCAGAAAACACTTGCGTTTTCATCTGAATACTGCCCATCCCTCCAGTAATGTGTGTACATGTGTTTTCTTAGCAGCCCCACGCGGAGAATGAAGGCTTTAGCCGGGGGGGGGGGGGGGGGGTCTCAACCTGCCTTCTGAAATAACGAAGAACATATACTTTCATTATGTGTTTGTAATAGATTGATTGATTGTCTTGACATTTAAGAAAAGTCTCCAGGCAAGCTGTTTTGCAGACAGGTGAGCGCTGCTGAATTTGAGTCCGTGCGAGCTGCATCCGAGAAATATTAATTTCCTTTACCCTGGATATGTCTGAGTTGACTTGATTAGAGGTGGATTGTGTCCTCGCTCACTTGCTCTGCCTTCATTGCAGGTGCAGAAGTGTGTGTGTGCAAGTGTGTATGTCAGTGATGGATGTATTGCAGATGGTCGAAGCTCCATCTAATTATGCTGTGGACACTGGAGGAAGTCCCGCAGAGGTCACTTAGGACACATACACAAGAAGAGGATGGGTATGCTTGAGGTGTTTTAGTTGAGTTTAGTCTGCAGCATAGTTACAAATGCTGAGTTACACACATTAACACAACATTAGCATACTCACACACACATGAACATACACATCATTTATTGGTGTTGACTCATGTTCTAACATTGTTAGTGAACATTTGCAAATGTTCACGACATTATGAGTTCTGTCAATACTGTAATGTTGGAATATTTCTAAAGTATGATATGTGCTCTGAAGCCAAAGCACCTCCAGTAAATGTTAACATACTGTATGCACACTGCATGGTTGTACCCCAGAAACTGTACTTTTATAAAAAGACCTTTAGCATACGGTAATAATTATGTCTTGGTGAAACGAAGGCATACAATAATCGGTTAGTATGTCTGTTTGTGGCTATGTGTATCTGTCCGTCTGTCTGTCTGTCTGTCTGCCTCTCTGTTTCAGCTCGCCCAGTCAAAATTAAGTGGAACTAAAAGGTTATATCATTGTATCATTATATTTTCTTGTCTTTTAATTTGCCAGAATTTCAAAACAATGCTTTGTTTTGGAAATAAACACAAATTTAACTCACCATTTCTGTCAATAGCCACGGTTACATGGGCAAAATTTCTTCAATCTGATCACAATTCAGATTAGAACTTTACTGTTTACATGGATCCTGAAAAAGTTGATCCGATTAGGACGTGTGTTTCCATGTGTCACACGTTTGAATGGACTAAATCATTTTGACATGCGCACAATTATCCGACATTCCAGAAATAGTAGAAGAAAAAGAAGCAACTTCCGATGTAAACAAACCCCGCTTCATGTCTTTCTCTTTTTGAAATGGACCTGTATTGTGTTATTCAGACTGTACTTTTGCTTCTGCTGGTCTCCGTAATGAAGCTACAAATACATACTTCTGCATATGACGAACAGAGGGAGACAGCAGGACGATACAGACAAGTTTTGTTTTACTTCTGCCATGTCTTACGCTAGCTGCTGTAAAGGCAGAAATACATCATGTCGACGTGTGGCTGACGTACAGACATGTGCAGTAAACATATTTTCTGCCCAACCTTCGGAATAAGTGTTTATATGCGCACCAATCGGATTAACAATCGGCATAACCCACCCGTCTCAATTGGAATGAAATTTTGATCCGAATGAGCATGATTAGGTCAGAATATTCAGACTGGTGTTTTTACATGAAGCATTTTTATTCCAATCAGGCTGTTAATCCGGTTACTTGTGTCTATGTAAACATGGCTAATGCCGCAGTGACAAAAGGTATTGTAATAACTATCCCGGGCCAGTAGAGGTCGGCGTGCCGCTTTTTTACAGCCACCCATGTTACTATGCCACAGGCACCGAGGCACAGCACCTTGGTGCTTTCATTACTCAAGTATAAACTAGAGCAGCAACCCATCCAAAAAGTAACTTTAGTGAGTAACTATATTTATGCCTTGGTGAAACTGAGAGGCATACAGTAATCGGTTAGTACGTCTGTTTGTGGATGTGTGTACTGTATGTGTGTATCTGTCCATCCGCCTCTCTGTTTCAGCTTGCCCAGTCAAAATTAAGTGGAACTAAAGGCTTATATCACTGTATCGCCATATTTTCTCGACTTTCAATTTGCCAGAATTGTGAGAGAAGGCTTTGTTTTCAAAATAAACACAAATTTAACTCACCATTTCTGTCAATGCATCCGTGAAAAAAGGTATTGTAAGAACTATGCTGGGCCACTAGAGATGCAGTGTGATTTTTTTTTTTTACAGCACATGATGGACCACTTCCATGAAATCACTAGGTTGGTTAGTGCTCAGAGGTCAGCATTAGCTACTGTGGAGAGTTTTTACAAACACCAGGTTAATGGATGATTATTAGACCAAAACTAAAAAACAGATGCAAGGGCGGTCTTTATTGTATTACCCTGACTGTAGTGGTATATTTTACGTGGTCAAAATGAGGAGAGATCGCCTGCTTTATTTTATGACATCTATTGTATTGAAATGGCAGAGCTGCCATTAGCCGTGATGCTAACGTGTGCAACGATCTTTTATATTAACAATGACACAGTTTTTTAAGTCACAGGGACTGGTTGTTCATCAGATAAAAGGTCTCAAGTCTGATCCTACTGTTCTCTGATTGATTTTTTTCTCTGATAAAGTCTGGTGTCCACATATCACTGCACAGACTGTTAGCATAGACATAATGTGTGCTAACATAAGTTCATCTCTTCAACTAAACTCTTTTCAGGCTGAGGAGAAAGTACCTCCTCAGTGGCGATTTATGCAAAAGAGATCACCACTGTTTTCTATTCTTTTTAAAAATACAATAATTAGCTCATATATGTGCAACAGTCCATTAATTAATAAACTGCTTTCTTACCTTTGATAAGGACCCCTTATATCACTGCAGTCTTTAAGATTAAAAAAAAAAAGAAAAAAAAAGAAAAAAGCTTTTTCTCACTCTAGTAAAAACTGATCATTTTAACAGGAACTTGGATTTTACTTCCATCCAGATAAATGAATTAATTTTTTTTTTAAAATGCTTCAACTATATCCAGTTTACCAAGAGCACAAATCAGTTATTTTATTGATGTATACAATTCAAAGACTAGCACATAAAAATTACAGGACTGAGTATGATAATGGGAAACTTAAAATATTTCAAGGTGACAATCTGTGTAAAATATACAACACATTTTAAACAATTGAAAAAGAGAGTGAGAGAAAATAATTAAAACCCATTATATTTGTCTTACAGGAGAGAAAAATATGTCCATTACTATTTGAATGACCACAGTTTGTTTAGCTTCAGTTATTGATTCAAAGATAACAGGCTGCAATAGATTTGGGAAAAATGACTTCCTGTAAGGTTTTATTAATTATTTCTAGCACAACACTCATCCTTAGCCTGCTTGTAAATAAGAAGCTCAAATCATGAGTAAAACATGAGTAAACAGTTTAAAAACCCTTTCCAATTTATGTCTCAGTCTGGCAAAATTTCCACATATGGCTTTGTTATCAAAATACACTACTTTAGCTCACCTTTACTGTCACTGCAGCTGGGGAAAAAAGGTATTGTAATAACTATGCCAGTGCAGTAGAGGTGGCAGTGCGCCTTTTTTACACCCCCCCCATACCACAGGCACCAAGGCATCAGCACCTTGATGCTTTCATCAGCTTTGTACTTTTAAATGATGAACAAGCAATAAAATACAAACTAGACGGCACTCAGAGAGCACATACCTCTGCCAAGGCCCTTTCTCTCAGAATGTTGGTTGGTTTGTTTGTCTGTCTGTTTGCCTTTTAGTGAGATTATACAAATACTCCTGGAAGGATTTGATGAAATTGTCACCAAAGGTGGCCCTTGGCCTGCGGATGAACCCATTAAATTTTGGAGGTGATTCGGGTCAGTATGTGGATTCTGGATCATTTTTTTCACTTTAGCGTTGCAAGATAGGGTCCTGGTGAAAGTATGCACTCTGTCCTCAGTTTCTTTACATACCATGACCACCACCAAGCTGATAGTTTTTGACTAGCACATTAGCTGTGAGCTGTTAGCTGTTCCCGGTCTTCATTCTTTGTCCAAGTGACAGAAATCAGCAGTCCTGCTATGCCTTTCTGTGTGCTTTCAGAGGCGACTCTTCCTCTCATCTCTGAGGTGTTTTTAGACTGCCCCTTGTGTTCTTGCTTAGGATACCTGGCAAGTTAATTTCAAAATGTAGTGGAGGCCTCAAAAATGTGCCCTGGCCTCACTTTGTTTCTGCCCAGAGAGATGACCATCACCTGATCCTTAGCCCCCTGTGACTTTACCATGGGGCTGTCTACGCTTACGTTACCGATCTAATGAATGTGCAGAACGAAGCGTGCAGAGGTTACAAAAACTGATGATTTCAATACATGTCTATGGGAATATTAGTTAAATTTCAACCAGGAAAATGCCAAAACTGTGCGCAGTTGACTCATGTAGCCATCACCATCTTATGAAAAATGGTGATCGCAATCACAATACAAGTTTTTTTAGATTCATATCGGCCAGCAGAGATTAACAGAGGAGGATTTTGTTGGCTGCCTTTTCATACGAGTTGGCTGAGGGATGATATGACCCACGTCTCTATCTGGTCACAAATAGAGCTTGCTCCTGCTGCAGGTATGTCTGTTTACCGAAGTATGACTCTTATTTATCATTAAAAGTATCTTGCCTACACTTAAAGTTAATGCGAACATGCGAAAAACACCCGAATTTGCATCAGAGGGAATTAATAGCTAGAATAGCATTAGCATAGAAACGCGTCAGCTTTGTAGGAACATTAATTCCAATTTCAGCTGTTTATGAGCCTCAAAGTAAACATAAACCAGGGGTCACCAACCTTTTTGAAACCAAGAGCTACTTCATGGGCATCGAGTCATGTGAAGGGCACCAGCTTGACACACTCCTCTAAAATAACAAATTGTGTATATATATATATACACATAAATAAATAATTATCAATAACTTAAGAGTGGGTAACAGACAAGATCAATATTCAACACTTTATTTTTATTAATCTCAGCAATTGTTCAGATGATCACTTCTACATTTCATTAAAAAAATGTCCAGTTTTCACCAGTCCCTTTTAACCATAAAAAACTAAACCCTTTTAATTCATGAACTATGTTGAACCATGTTTGAAAAAGTTATGCAACATTTAAGAAAAATCAACTTTCATATTAAATAAATCTTATCACATTTTTAACTGAACAAATCTGCTGCAATTCTGCTCAAAATCTGTTACATTTAATAAACACACTTTTGTGTGTTCTTCTTCACTGGAATTATATCCATACAGTTCTTGCCAAGAATCATGCTGGAGTAATAACCAGCACTGTCCTTTCATAAGGAGAAGCTAAACAAGCACTGAGAGTGCTTATATGCACGGTGGCGCAGTGGTTAGCACCGCGGCAGCACAGTTTACCCTCGGCCGGGGGATTGCGGGTTCGATCCCTGCCCCCGGTCAACAGTGATCTGCGTGGAGTTTGCATGTTCTCCCCGTGTTTGCGTGGGTTTCCTCCCACATGCCAAAAACATGCAGGTTAGGGAGTTAAGGGGCGCTTGCGACCGGCAGCTGGTGGCTTGTCACCGGACTGCAGAACAAATCTACCTACGGGTACAAAAAAAAAAAGGAGTGGGCAGCAGTTTCATGACGCGTTGAAGTGCCGCATCGCCGTCGCCCTGCAAATGAAACACACGCAGCTTCCTTTCACGGTAGTAAAAAAGAACTCTTCCTCCTGCTCACTTTGAAAATGATAAATTTTCTGTCTTTTTTGGGGGGCTAGGAAACAGCACTGCGTTCACCATCTTCACTGGCCGCTAGCTTACGCTCCAGCGCGAAGGTTTTGTCATGCGCACAATACTGACCTTTGAACTAGGTCAGAGTTCACCTTAACTTTACGTATAATAAACATATTTTCATTTTTTTTATTTTTAAGACATTGTCATTTTAAAATCTATATAAATGCAAGTGTGATTTTAAAAAATAGCGGCAGAAAAAATTACATCTTAGACGCAGCTCACTTGCGAGTTGTGCTATTTTTAGAACAGGCCTGCGGGCGACTTCATGTGGTCCCTGCGGGCGACATGGTGCCCGCGGGCACCGCATTGGTGACCCCTGATATAAACACTGCAATTAAACTAGTTTAAAAATAAGACTGACACTCACCTGCTGACAAATGGACCGAAGCTCTGTAGAGCTGAAACGATGTGTCGGGATTAACAGGGTGAATGAGTGTAATTTTTTTCTTTTCTCTTTTTTTTTTTTTTTTACCAGTGTAAATAAACAGCGTCTCCCATATGGGAGATGGGAGGTTGTTTTTCCTGTGAGCTCCTATGGCTAAATTTTGCAAACCGAAACATGACGGATTTTGGGGGATTTCCACAGTAGATACAATTTATTTTCTCCGAGTGCTCCGCCAATGTACAGCCAAAGTGGCGCATTTATTCGTCATTACAAATATCAATATAGTTTCTGGACACTCTGTTGAATCATTCTTCCACATACTGGCTGGTAGAAGGTACGGACACTTTTTGAGATCATAAATTTAAAGTTTTTGATCATATGTGATCCAATCTTTCGGTGAAAGCTTATCATAATATTGATATGCCGTATTATTTCAAAGGTAAGCTGCCGGTTTTTGTAACCTCTGTGCTTTGCGCATGCACATGAAGTACCTGGATGTGTGGACAGCCCTATTGCTTCTTATAGGCCTGTTTCAAATTATTTTAATTGGACTAATATAATGTGTAATTTTGTTAAAAAAATGCTTAGATTGTTGTGAATCTACTCTTATTGATCTTGTCAATTCATGTTGATACTGAGTCAATACTTAATGTACTGTGACAATGTTTTCTTTCTACTTTTATGGTCAGGTAATGCTAAACCAAATCTAAGCCCTACAGTATAGATAATTGAATAAATGTAACTTGTATATGTTTAACAAATTTCAGCACAATAAGGGCTGTGGTATAAATGTCGACACTTTACATTTGAACTAAGCAGGCTGCATCAAAATTATCGATCATTTGCGTCCCAATGTAAAAATAAATTGAGAATTGCTTGTTCAGCTACAACAGACCTTTTGCTCATCAGCCCAAAGCTCTAAATGAGCCAAACACTGCTGCATTGTTACTTTCAACAAGTCTATGATCACAATACCGTCTTTTGTGCCTTTTGTTAACTTTTATGTGTGATAATTTTCAGTCAGATTTGAACTGAATTGATATTGCTTTCATCTGCATCTCTTTTAGCGCTGATGAATGGGAAGTTTGACATAATACAAAGAGATATACAGTACAGTATGTATGTGAATACACATAAGTTCCTTTTCCACTAGTACCCACTCGGCCCTACTCGACTCTACTCGGCTCGGTTTGTAGCCTTTTCCATTAGTACCTGGTACCAGGTACTTTTTTAGTACCGACTCGAGGCCAGAGTACAGCCATGCTAAGTCGGGCCAAAAATGTGACGTCAGCAGACTGCAGGCCACTGATTGGTCAGGGTGTAATGTCATGAAAACGTCCATCTTCTGAAGAATCTCCAAGCCGCCATTTGCAAAAGTTCACGGAGTAAACTCGGTCACCGAGTAAACACGATATTAATAGAGATGGCGTTGTAGGTTTCGCGGAAATCTACACCGTGGTCCAACAAAGAGATGTGGAGCTTTCTGTGCTTGGTGGCAGATATCAGTATCCAGAGCAACACGGAGGTACCCCGCACCGAAACAAATGGCAGCCCACCATAGAACCGGACTACGGACAAGCTGAAGAGGAAAGTGAGAGAACCATCGATGGTGAGTGATTTGTGATATTGTGCATCTTTTCGCTTATTTATCCTGTTGGTGGTAAGCTCACTTTTTTTGAGCAATACAATGCCATCCTGTACTGGCTAATGAGTGTTAGCTAGTAGCTAGCTAGCTAGTAGCCAACTCTGCTGATTCGCACTTGCTTTGTCCGAAGTATTCGCTTGTGAATGCAAAACAATGAAATATCCTAATGGTAAAATGGTAAATGGCATTCACTTATACAGCGCTTTTATTCTCATCTCTTGATGACCAAAGTGCTTTACAGATCCTGCTATCCATCCATTCACACACACATTCACACACTAATCCTGGTTAAAGTCCTGGTTTGTGTACGTGTTGCACTTTGGTGCTGTGCATTAAGTTGTGTGTAATTTCTTTCTAGAATGTGTTTCCACATGCCAGGGGCCTGCCGCCCTCAGCATGCTGTGTTTATATTTTGGATACAGGTCAAGAGGACCCCAGGATCCAAAATCTCAACATATTTTTTTTTTTTGTTACTTATTTGTACCCGTAGGTAGACTTGGTTTGCAGTCTGGTGACAAGCCACCAGCTGCTGGTCGCTGCGTGCGCGAGCGCCCTAAACCTACATGTTTTTGGTATGCGGGAGGAAACCGGAGAAATCCCGGAGTAAACCCACGCAACACGGGGAGAACATGCAAACTCCACACAGCTCACTGTTGGTCGGGGGCTGGGATCGAACCCACGACCTCATGATCCCCGCGATCCCCCGGCCGAGGGTAAAACTGTGCTGTCACAGTGCTAAACCACTGCGCCACCGTGCAGCCCATTGAAGTGCATTGTCAAACCAGTGATTTATAAAATGATTCATATAATTTTCTAAAGTGTCAGAATAGACCCACACACCTATTTTGGATTTTCCAAAAAAAGTGTTGGATCCTGGGGTGCTCACTGGTCAGGGAAACAAAGCATTTTTGTCACATCCCACCACTGACTTTCACAAGTGTATTTCCCTAATACGGGTACGTCTCCAAAAATTAGAATATCATGAAAAAGTTCAATATTTTTTGTCACTCATTTCAGAAAGTAAAATCCATATAATATATAAATTCATTACACAGACAGTGATATATTTCAAGCATCTATTTATTTTAATTTTGATGATTATGGCTTACAGCCCCTGAAAACCCCAAATTCAGTTTCTCAAAAAATTAGAATATTGCATAAAATTAATTTTAATTTGTTTTTTTTAAATAGAAATGTTGGCCGTTGAAATGCTGGTTAATGTGGGCTGTAGCCATAATCTTCAAAATTAAAATAAACACTTCCAATATATAACTGTCCGTGTAATGAATCTATATATGGGTTTTACTTTCTGAAATGAGTGACAAAAAATATTGAACTTTTTCATGATATTATAATTTTTTGAGATGTACCTGTATATATGTTGAACTTGCTTTAACTAACCACCATCCATTTCTGCCTTTGGTCTAGGCAAGAGGAAAGGAAAAGCAGCCACCCCACAATGGACCTTGCCACTGTGGAAAGTACTGAAATCCTTTGCTTTTATAGGTAAAGTGCCAAAACCAAAGTAGCACATTTTCCATTTAATATAAAAGGGACTGAACTGAGATTTATTTGATTGTGTGAATATTAATTACAGAATAATTGAAAATGACTGGCACATCAACTGTAAAATAAACCGCTTGTTAATGTATTTATTTATTTTTTGTCAGGTCACTTGTGTGATCCTTTGTGAGTTATGTTCATAATTGTATGTTCCGCTTTGGGGAATGGGAGTTGTTCAGTCATCAATATAATTTAGTTTGTATGTGTAGTTTATAGTCTATCATCAATAAACTCATGCAGTATTATAATAGCAGGACACATTACAAATATTTGAGACCCACTGTAGTGCATCCTTTTATATTTTAGCAATACAAGTACAAAACACCGCCCACACTTGAAGCCAGGGCAAGAAGAGACACAGTGGTGACAGAGCAGTGGCTAAACTTTTATTGATAAAAATTCCATATTTTGACTGAGCGACTCCATACTTGGTGATGCACACCCTCAGTTAAAGTACTAGATTCCAATCAAGAGAATGTATTAATTCATTCTGATTGCTGACGCCACAGTAAAAACAATTGATTTTAAACATAACCCAGCCCTTGTAAAATCTACTTTACTGAAGCGCAGCTACATGAAAATTGTGGTTAAATACAACAGTGAAGCACTTTTTTGTCACATTCCACCACTGGCTTTTAGCAACAAGTGTATTTCCCAAATATGTTTTAAACTTGCATTAATTAGCCACCACCCAATTCTGTCTTTTGTCTAGGCAAGAGGGAATCGATCCACCCCAAACCGGACCTTGCCTCACTATTTACAGAGATGCAGGCTGAAGTTCTGCTGAACCAGGACCAGTGTGAGTGGCACAACCCAGCTGCTTCTCAGTGAGACAGTGTGGCCGGTGTGTGTGACCCATTCTAAGTTTTTTTTTTTTTTTTTTTACAGTTTGAATTTTGCACATTCTGAATAATGTGGAATTTGCTGCTGATTGTAATAAACAATTTAGTGACATGTGTTTGAATCATGATTTTCTATTTTGTCTGTTAAGGCACCGATGGGAAAAGAGTCAACAGTACAAACCATTTATTGGTGGAATTTGCTGATTCAGTGGAATCTGCTGTTGAAGACACTGTTTGGAGGTAAAGCCTGCAGGGTCTTGGTCCTCCATGGCACATGATTGGACACCCCTGCCCTAACCCATTATGATAAAGTGTAGGAAAAAGTCAATTTTGGACAACCTCTAGAAAACCCCCCAGAAAACAGTGTTGATTAGATGCTAAGGGCTAATATAGACATTCCTAATAAATGTATCTAAAAGACTGTAATTTAATTGTTGATGGTAAATAGGAGCATTTATGGGAAATGTTTCTAAAGGACTGAATCTGAACTGTTTGAATGTAAACTGTTAGTGAAAGCAGTAGCGCTTTTGCGCCACAGGTGGCGCTCGGTAGTGATAAGATGCTGTACAGTGTTAGAGAACAAGAGAAGAAGAGTAGAGATGGTTCCAGAGAGTGTGAAGAAAATGGTGTCGAGTGATGTGGCCGCTGTTGGCCGATGTGCCGTGTAAGAGTGCCGTGCCGTGTGTGGTGGAAAGTCAATAAACCGGTGAAAAGTCTGACAGCTTGGCCCTCATCCTTCCCCTTCGCCCTCCGGGGTATAACAAAACTTGGTAGCAGAGGATGGTTCAGTCAGGTCTAAGACGGTGAGTGTGCAAATAAAAAAAAAAAAGGCTGAAACGATGGAACTGGAGTAGCTACAAGATAAGCTAAGCGAGGCCTTGGCGCTGTTACAGGCCGAACAGTTAAACGAGGTCTGTTTATTTGCAAAGATAAACCCAGCCAAGCCGTCTAAAAAGTACACGTTGATACGACTGTTAAACGAGGAGGTGGAAAAAACCATTGGCAGCGAAGAGGAGGATGTAGCCCGCGCGTTTCTGCTAAAGCTAATAGCATGTGCTACCGAAGCTAAGCGAAGCGAACCGTTGACGCAGGCACCGGCAGTGGCCGGCCCGAGCCGAGAGGCAGAGGCACTCGCCAGTTTACAGAGCCAATATGCCGCTCTGCATGAAAGTATCCTTGATTCAGCTAAAAGGGTTGAAGAGGAAATAGCAAGGCTGACCGATGACGAGGCCGCGCAGCCACAGAGTCACCATTTTGTGACACAGCCCGCGGTCCCCGCAGTGCCCCTACTGCCAGAAGTGACTATTAAACGGGAGTTTAGGATAAATGGGCAGATAGGGGAGAGGGGCCAAAAAGACAAGTTGTCTTATTCCAATCTCATTCACCAGATCGATATGGGCCTAAAGAAAAAGCACAGTGAGGCTGAGATAATTGAGGCTGTTGTCAGAGCAGTGAGTCCCGGATTGAGTTTGCGCGCGATGCTGGAGATCAAGTCAGATCTCACCCTGCCACAGCTGCGCATTATCCTGCGAGGACATTATAAAGAGGATAGTTCTACTGACTTGTATCATCGTCTGATAAACCTCACACAAGACAGTAATGAGTCACCTCAGAACTTCCTGTTTCGCACCATTGAGCTAAAGGAAAGACTTTTAGCAGCATCCAGAGAGCCTGGCACGGAAGAGCAGTTTAGTTCTGACCTTATTCAGAGGAAGTTTCTGAGGGCGGTGGAAACAGGACTGATCAGTGCTGATGTGAAGTATCAACTGAAGCGCTATTTGGAGGATCCTGCCGTCACCGACAAGCTTCTGATTTCTAAGATGAATGCAGCAGCCAGTCTTGAATGGGAACGGCACCAAAAATTCAAGAGGCACATGAAAGAACCAAAAGTTCGAGAATGCCGAGTGGAAAACCTGATGGGTCAGTAAGCAACCGTGGAAGAAGTGGATGGCCAAGAGCGCCCCCCACCATCGACAAAGGTAAAATCCTTAAATCCCAAAGCACAGTGACCTGTACGGAATCTGAGCTCCTGGACATAGTCACGCAGCTGAAGAGTGACATGGAGGAGATCAAGAAGGCCATACGTGGGTCTCCCAGAGCACCTCACGCTCAAAGAGCCAGGAGGACACGTGGCTGCAAGAGCTGTCAGTCCACCAGCAATGGTGATCAGTGCGACCTCTGCTTCAGATGTGGATTCAGCAGCCACATGTCAAGGGAATGTCGGATAGGAAGGAGACTTGGAAGAAGGACAGGGCAAGTAGACACGGTGGCCTATACTGTCGCAACCACATCAGAACAAGCTAACACACAAGAACTGTATGAGCTAGTTACTGACAGTATTCGGAGGTTGGAAGCAAGGCTGGTAGCTCAGGCTGAGGCACCTCCTGAAGAAATGGTCCGTGTTAATCTACTGTCCCCTAATCGCCAATTACAGTTGCTCAATTTGGTTGGAAAAAAATATGTCATAACCTGCTTCCTCGATGATAAGGAGACAGAAGCGTTGTGGGACATAGGGTCACAGGTTTGCTTAATGAATGACACCTGGAGACAGGAGCACCTGCCACACACCACCGTCAGAGACTTAGCCGAGTTGGTGGGTCCAAGTATTCTGAATGGGAGGGCAGTGAACCAGACACCGATTCCATTCTCAGGGTGGGTCGAAGTCACTTTCAAGCTGCCGACAGTTAGTCGCCCACCGGTGGAACTCTTAGTTCCTGTGCTAGTGGTGAAGGAGGATGGAGTGGCAGAGCCGTCTATCATTGGGTTCAACGTGATTGACCATGTCCTGAAGATGGGCATTAAACCCCCTTGTGCCATCAGTGAAGCTGTTAGTGCAGCCTTCTCATTTGACTGTAAAAAAAAACAGAGGTATTTTTGAAAGTGATGCAAAGTGAGGAGGATAGGCTGGGGGAAGGAATGGTAAAAGTTGGCAGGGAGTTGGTCACTATCCCTGCTGGCCAAACCAAAGCAGTCAAAGGTTGTGTCAGGGCAGGCTCACTTCCAGACACACAAGACGTCTTATTTGAGCCAAGTCAGTACACCCAATTACCAGAGGGTTTGCAGATGCAAAGTGGGTTGGTGCAGTTATGGAAAGGGAGGCGATCTACGTTCAAAATACCTATAACAAACAGTACGTCCCGTGATATCCAGCTGCCCGCTAAGACCATTTTGGGGGAAACGCAGAGAGTTAAAACTGCTTACCCTGCAGACATTAGACCCCCTGCTGTAAACCAAGCGACAGTCGACCTGACGACGAGTGAAACAGGAAGAAATAAAGAGACCGAGATGAACTGTGCCGTCAAAGAGACTATGGACATGTGGGACCCCCCAGTTCCCCTTGATCATCTCTTGCCCATACAACAAGAGCAAGTAAAACAGCTACTACGGGAGGAACGGCAAGCGTTTTCCCGTGATGAGTATGATGTAGGGACAATTCCCTCTTTACAGTTGAAGATCCGACTCAAGGATCCCACTCCTGTTACAAAGACTTATTTCTCTGTTCCCAAACCACTTCATAAAGAAGTAAAGGAGTATTTAGGAGACCTGCTTAACAGGGGCTGGATCACCAAATCTAAGTCATCGTATTCCAGTCCAATCGTCTGTGTGCGAAAGAAAGATGGAGGTCTGCGTTCGTGCTGCGACTTTAGAGAGCTGAACAAGAAGTCCATCCCTGACAGACACCCAATTCCCCACATACAAGATATGCTAAACAGTCTAAATGGGAGTGCGTGGTTTTCAGTCCTCGACAAAGGGAAAGCGTATCACCAGGGTTTCCTGGAAGAGTCGAGTAGGCCCCTCACTGCATTTATCACTCCCTGGGGTTTGTTCGAGTGGGTAAGAATTCCATTTGGTTTGTCCTCAGCACCAGCAGCATTCCAAAGATCTATGGAGGAGTGCTTGTGGGGGGGCTGCACGGTGGCGCAGTGGTGCTGCACGGTGGCGCAGTGGTGCTGCACGGTGGCAGCACAGTTTACCCTTGGCCGGGGGATTGTGGGGATCGTGGGATCGTGGGTTCGATCCCAGCCCCCGACCAACAGTGATCTGTGTGGAGTTTGCATGTTCTCCCCGTGTTGCGTGGGTTTACTCCGGGATTTCTCCGGTTTCCTCCCACATGCCAAAAACATGCATGTTAGGTTAATTGGCTGTTCTAAATTGTCCCTAGATATCTGTTTCCTATAGGCCCTTAGAATAGAGGGTTAGTATTAATGAAAGCGCTTTGAGTGGTCTTTGTGACTAGAAAAGCGCTATATAAGTGCAGGTTAGTTAGTAGTTAGGTTAGTTAGTTGAGGGATGATATTAGTCTGCCTTACCTTGATGATAACCTTGTTCATTCACAGACTTTTGAAGACCACTTGCGAGACCTGAGAAGCATCCTGCACCGCTATCAAAGCCATGGGGTGAAGCTTACTCCCCGAAAATGTGAGTTATTCAAGCAGCAGGTACGTTTCCTTGGTAAAATGGTAACAGGACAGGGCTACACCATGGACCCTGCGGACATTGCCCCGGTGCAGACACTCAAACAGCAGCAGCCTTCCACTGTTGGAGAGCTAAGGAAATTGCTAGGTTTTATTTCATATTACCGTAGCTATATTCCAAACTTCTCCCGCATAGCAAAGCCTCTTTACGACCTTCTTGCTAACGATCACACAGATAAAGTAAAGAAAAACTCAAAAAAACATGTCAAAAAGAAAGATGGTGGCCAGTTGCCCTCATCCCATCCAATCAGGTGGCACCCAAAGCATCAAGCAGTACTCTGTCAGCTTGTTGATTTTCTTTCCCAGCCCCCAGTGTTAGGTTACCCGAACTTTGAGGAACCCTTCATTTTGCACTGTGACGCTTCACAGGAGGGGCTTGGGGTGGTGTTATCCAGCGACAACAAAACAAACTGGTGGTGATAGCGTATGGCTCCAGGACACTGTCAAATCCAGAGAAGAACTACCACCTTCATTCAGGGAAGCTGGAGTTTCTTGCCATGAAGTGGGCCATTTGTGAGAAGTTTCGGGATTATCTGTACTATTCTCCGCCATTCACGGTCTACACGGACAATAATGCCCTAACGTATGTGCTCACCACCGCAAAGTTAAATGCAACCACACAGAGGTGGGTAGCAGAACTAGCTGATTTCCAGTTTGTGATTAAGTATCACCCTGGGAAAGCAAACAGAGATGCAGACGGCCTTTCACGTATGCCCCTAGGTATGGAGCAGTACATGAACAAATGCACACAAAATGTTGATCCTGATGTAATGAATTGGGCAGGCAGTCAAGGTAAAGTCACAAGGAAATTAACCATGGCTCTGCCCAGTGACCATTTCTACTCTCATTAGTGAAGCAGATCGAGAAGCCAGCTCTGTAGCTGAAATATCAAAGACTGTTCTAAAAAGAGCTCAAGAAGAAGACTCCGTTATTAGAGAGGTGTTGCGTTATGTGTTGTCAAAACAATGGCCAAGAAGTGGAAAGCAGCTGAACAGTAAGATTACAGCTTTAGTCAGGCAAAAACACAAGCTGTACCTGGAAGATGATGGACTGCTTTACAGGAGAACGGCATCACATGACCAGCTACTTCTACCCCAAAAGTTTCACAAGCTCATGTTTAAAGAGCTCCACGAAAACATGGGCCGTTTAGGGGTAGAGAGAGTGATGAACTTGATAAGAGAGCGTTTTTATTGGGCTCATATGCAAAGAGATGTGGAGCACTACATCACTAAAGTTTGCAGTTGTTTAAAGAATAAACGTCCCAACAAGATAACAAGGGCACCACTGACTAACATTGTCACCACGTACCCATTCGAATTGGTGTCCGTTGATTTCCTGCACTTGGAGAGGTGCAAAGGAGGATATGAGTATATCCTGGTTCTAATGGACCACTTCACTCACTTTGCCCAGGCTTATCCTTGTCGCAACAAAGCCGCCCACACCGCTGCTGAGAAGATCTTTGGGGATTTCGCCCTCAAATTTGGTTTCCCCACACGACTCCATCACGATCAGGGTAGAGAGTTCCAAAATAAACTCTTTGCAAAACTCCAGGAGTACAGTGGTGTGCAGGGGTCCCGAACAACGCCCTACCACCCCCAAGGGAATGGGCAGGTGGAACGATTCAATTGTACACTGTTGGCTGTGATATTTTGGTGCATGGAAAGCGAGGCCAACAGTCTTCAATTCCAATTTTCTTTATTTTATTTCAAACTCCATTCCAGGTAAACAAGTCGATACCGACATCCATAATCCAAAATACGATCATCAATGAACCACACTGAGCGTCTCTCAGTCTTTACATCCAACATCTCAACTCTCTACAATCAAACATCACCTGTTTATATATTCACAGAGATAATTAAGCTAATTACGACCATACCAAATCCCAGGTAAAACAATAGCATTTTCTTTTACCTTACACACACACATTAATATCTAAAAGTCCATCATATTTTCCCCAGGTAATAAATAGAATAAATATACATAACACACCATAAATAATTCAATAAATAATTTAATAAATAATTTAACCCCTATTTACAAATCTAAATCTCCCCTATAACTCACCATAGCATGTATCCTTCCTGCAGGTGTCCTATAAAAGGCATTCACCCTCTGACAGAATCTTTTGCCCGGACACCCACAGGAACATGTTGGCCAAGGTATGTGAATAATTAATTATCAATTGTTTTTACCCAAATAATTAGCGATACAATATCTCACAAGGGGCATTCAATTAGTCACAGACAGATACCATAATGTGCACTTTAGAAACAGTCAAATTAACATTTACAATATTACACAAGTAATACAGTTACACATACAAACAATCATAAGAGTGGTGACACCTCATCGTCACATTTCCTCCCCCCTTTCCCGAGAATACAGTACTCCTAAGAGTCATGTATGTTACATGTGGCTCTAGGGAGCCACACAATGAGAGCCGAGGGCGAGCCAGTGAGTTGAGATGTTTTATTATAAATGAGGGTTTAGGACAAGGGATAAGGAACACGGGGTAAGGAACACGGTCTTGCTGACCGAAAGCACAGCTACTCATACACAGGGTTACATTCACGAGTAGAACAGCACAGGAGTAACGAGCTGGCACTGGACATAAGGATGCCAAGGCAAAGATACTCACAGCGGGGAACACTCACAAGAATACTGTAAGCAGAGCAGGAAGGGCTGACGCCGGAACAAAAGGGTTTCAGCCTGTAGTGCTTTAAGTCGCAGCCCCGAGTGATCGAGGCTGCTCCTTTTTATCCTCATTAGCAGCGCCCCAGCTGATGAGGATTAATTGGCCCCAGCCGTCCTGTAATACTGACAGCTGGGAGCCAGCTGAGACGCTGTCTAATGAGAGGCAGGGATGAGGAGACATGGGCTGAGCGCCGAAATGGCGTCTCCTCCCATGGTGACAGAGATGCTGCCTAATGAGAGGCAGGGATGAGGGGACATGGGCTGAGCGCCGAGACGGCGTCTCACCCCATGGTGACAATGTATTCTTGAGAGGCTGTCTGCCACAAGGTATGTGAATAATTAATTATCAATTGTTTTTACCCAAATAATTAGCGGTACAATATCTCACAAGGGGCATTCAATTAGTCACAGACAGATACCATAATGTGCACTTTAGAAACAGTCAAATTAACATTTACAATATTACACAAGTAATACAGTTACACATACAAACAATCATAAGAGTGGTGACACCTCGTCGTCACATTTCCTCCCCCCTTTCCCGAGAATACAGTACTCCTAAGAGTCATGTATTCTTGAGAGGCTGTCTGCCACAAGGTTGGTCTTCCCTGCCACATACCGAACAGTAAAATCATACGGTTGAAGGGACACATACCACCCTGTGAGATGACTATTTACGTCCTTCATCCTGTCCAACCACTGTAAGGCCTGATGATCTGTCTCTAACACAAAATGACGCCCCAATAAATAATATCTCAGAGACCCTATTGCCCATTTCATGGCAAGACATTCGTTTTCTATTGTAGAATATCTTGTCTCCCGGTCCAACAATTTTTGGCTCAAGAACAGTACTGGGTGTCTCTCTCCCCTCTCCTCCTGGAGAAGTACTGCTCCAATGCCAACTCCTGAAGCATCTGTCTGTAAGATAAATGGACGAGCAAAATCTGGACTGTAGAGAACCTTCTCCCCAGAAATAGCCCTCTTCAAATCCTCAAACGCTCTGTCACATTCCTCTGTCCATTTTACCTTATTAGGCGCTGAAGCCTTGGTGAGGTCAGTCAATACTGCAGCTCTTTCAGCAAAGTGGGGGATGAACTTACTATACCATCCTACCATTCCCATAAATGATCGTACCTTTTTCTTAGTGGTAGGTACAGGGTAGGTCCGGATGGCATCCACTTTACCTACTCGTGGTCTAATGACCCCCTGACCAACCACATGTCCCAAGTACTCCACCTTCTGCTGTCCAAACGCACATTTGCGTGGATTGATTGTCAGTCCTGCCCTTTTAATTAATTGTAGGACCTGCCCAAGGTGTGCCAAATGTTCTTCCCAGGTCTGACTATAGATGACCACATCATCCAAATAGGCAGCTGCAAAGTTTGGTACCTTTCTTAACACCTGGTCCATAAGCCGCTGAAAAGTTGCAGGTGCCCCCTGAAGGCCAAATGGCATGACCCTAAAATGGAAAGTGCCATAAGGTGTTTTAAAAGCTGTAAGTTCCCTTGTTTCTGGTGCCAATGCCACCTGCCAATACCCCTTGCATAGGTCCAGTGTAGAAATAAACCTAGCCCTGCCCACTTTCTCTAACAGTTCATCAAGCCGGGGCATGGGTATGACTCAAATTTGGACACTGAATTGAGATATCTAAAGTCAATACAGAATCTCAAAGAGCTGTCCTTTTTGGGTACCAGCACAATCGAGCTACACCACTCACTGACTGACTCCTCAATCACTCCCAGCTGCAACATCAGGTCTATCTCCTGCTTCATTTTTGGAACCAATCGTTCCGGGATCCTATAAGATTTCTTATGTGGAACAGCTTCCTCTTTCAAATGTACTTTATGATGTACCAATGTGGTGAAACCAGGTCTCTCCTGAAACAATTCTGGATCTAATAGTGCCTCTAATTCTGTCTGCTGATCCACCTGTAAATGAGACACATGAAACAAGAAAGGCTCTGACACATCTGTGGGAAAAGACTGTTCTCTCTCTTCATCCACTTCCGTCGCACAGATGAAGAGTTGATGTGTCTCCTGAAGAACAGACTGCTGCTGATGACCAGGCTGCTGAAACTCTTTCAACAAGTTAATATGGAAGGTCTGATGTTTTACCTTCCTGTCAGGCATATATAGTTCATATGTCACTGAGCTTAGTTTTTTTGAAATTTCATACGGCCCCTGCCATCGAGCCAATAGCTTGCTGTCACACGAAGGCAGCAATAACAAAACTTGTTGTCCTGGGTGAAAAACCCTTTTTCTGGCCTTCTTGTCATACCAAGTTTTTTGTTTGGCCTGCGCCGTCCTCATGTGTTCCTGAGCCAAAGCAATCATTAGATCCAGTTTTTCTCTTATTTTAATCACATAAGAGACCACATTGTCCTGATCACTCGGTGGACTCTCCCAGTGCTCCTGTAATAAGTCCAGTGGGCCCCTCACCTGACGGCCATAAAGCAGTTCAAAAGGTGAGAACCCTGTTGAAGCCTGGGGCACCTCCCGATAAGCAAATAGTAAATATGGTACCCATTGGTCCCAATCTGAGCCCGTTTCAGAGACAAATTTCCGCAGCATGTTTTTGAGAGTCTGATTAAATCGCTCTACTAGTCCATCAGTCTGAGGGTGATAAGGAGTAGTCTTAATTCCCTTAATCCCCAACAGCTTATACACTTGCTGCAACAGTTTTGATAAGAAATTTGTTCCACAGTCTGTCAAAATTTCTCTGGGTATGTCTACCCTTGAAAATAACTGAATAAGGCAATTGACAACCTGCCTAGCCTTAATAGATTTCAGGGGGAAGGCTTCTGGGTACCGAGTAGCATAGTCACAAACTACCAGCATGTATTTATTACCAGCAAAACTTCTCTCTAGGGGGCCAACTATATCCATCCCTATTCTATCAAATGGTGTTCCAATGATTGGTAATGGGTGTAGTTGGGCACGTGCTACTCCCCTAGGTGATGTAATCTGACATACTGAGCATGTCGTACAGAAGTCCTTTACCTGGGTATACATTCCCGGCCACACAAACCTTCTAACAATCCTCTGTAGAGTCTTTTGAAATGCTAGATGGCCTGCCCAAGGGATAACATGTCCCAATTCCATAATTTTTGGTGTGAGGTCCTGTGGCAAAGCTATGGCCATAACTTCACCTTGTTGCTGGTACAAAATGCCCTTTTTTATGACATACATGGCCTCAGCCAAACAATCCATTCTACCCTGCTTCACACCCTCAATCTCCGAGACTTTATCAAACCAAGGTTTAAGTGTTGGGTCAGCCTTCTGCAGTGTAGCTATGTCAGGAGGGATGTCAAACTCTGCTGACTGGCTTAATTGTGGTGTTTCTTCACCCAAGTTCTTTGCTGCCACTAACACCTTATCTCTTCTCTTCTGAGCCTTGGATTTAGGTTGCTTAATAGGGCCTGCCTCTATCTCAGAATCATAAAATGGTAATTCCTGAAGAGTATTGGCAGCCCTCTGCGCCCTCTGCGACCTGGTTGTCACCATATTACAGTTTTTCACCACAGGTGTGTTTACTCTCTGCTCAACAGCACCACCTGCCTGTCTCTCCTCCATTTGTTCCTCTCTAACCTGTTGTATGATGTTCAACAACGTTGGAACATCATTGCCAAGAATAATGGGATACGGCAAGTCAGGCACAAGAGCTACAGGAAGGAGATAGGTTTGACCCCCTACTGTTAAATAAACCTCAGCGGTCGGGTACAGTTTTTTATCCCCATGGACACAACTGATATTTATTTTAGACTCATTCCACAAGTCCCTAGGGACCAAACTAGGTAGCACCACTGTTTGAAAACAACCAGAGTCTAACAGGGCCTCTTCACACTGACCATTCAGCAACACTTTTGTTTTATAAACTCCACTATGCACTGAGGCTGAACAAGTGGGTCTAGGAACTGAGCATAATAGTGACGGTTTCTCATTTTTTATGGCAGGGCATGAATATTGCGTGTGACCGATTTTATTGCGCTGGTAACAACGTATATCTTTATTTGCAACACGTGACTTTTTGCTATTATCAAATCTGCTATTCGTGATCTGACTGGGCCTGGAATACAACTTATTTCGAGCTGGACCACCCCTTTCACCCTCATTAAACTCACTGCGTGTGGTGAAAGATCTGTCACGGCCAAGAGTAGTTCTCCTGCTCCCAGACCTGGCTGACAGAAAAACCTCCGCCAGACGAGCAGCGTCCTCTGCAGTCTTCGGGTCCCGCTCTTGTATCCAGACTCCCAGTTCCGGATTCACCATCCTTAGAAACTGTTCCAAAATTATAATTTCCATAATGTCTTTTACCGTTGCGGTCTCCGGTTTAATCCATTTAATAAACAGGTCTTTTAAACGAACGTATAGCTCACGAGGGGTTTCGTCCTGATAAATGTCCAGAGCACGAAACCTTCTCCTATAAGTATCGGATGTAAGTTCATACTTGCTCAATATGGCTTCCTTCAGTTTTTTATAATTACTCGTGTCAGCGATATCCATCAAAACATACGCGCTCCGCGCTTTACCTGTAAGCAGCAGAGCTAAATGGATAGCCCGCTCCTCTTCACTCCAACGGCAGACCATAGCAATCCTCTCAAATGTCGACAGATAATGTTCAATGTCATCCTCAGGGGAGAGTGGATTCAGCCTGGGCTCATGGTGCGTTCGCATCGTCCTCAATGGCACCTGCAGCGGTAAATCCTCCTCCTGCTGACCGACCCGACTGGCCGTCATCCTGGGGTCTTCCCCCAAAACGCCGTCATCACCGCTGCGTTCAGCCCTGCTTCCACACTCCTCTCTCAACTCCTCCACCTGCGACTGCATCTGCTGAATTTTGGTGTCCAGGGTTTGCCACCTTTGTTCCTGAAGAGCTGCTTCCTCCAATCTCTGACGGTCTCCGACAGTCAGTGAACGTACCGATGACTTCACCAGGCACGTTAGCTCTTCCAGCTCATTCAGTTCACTGGCTCCCGGCTCCTCAGCTGCCATAGCTACGTCACCGTCAGACTGTTCCTCTTGCCTCACTATCTTTCCTCTGGGCATCTTTCGTCCCTTGTCTCTCTCCACCACCAAAATGTTACCTCATCAGGGGCGAACCACCGCTTTCGCCGCAAAATATGGCGTCCTCTTGCCTTACTTCTTCTCGCCCTGGGTCCTTCCGTCCACCGAACGCCACGGCGTCCACAGGCCAGACCACCGCTTTCACCAAAGGTAACGTTGCGTCCTGGGAACGGACCTCCGCTGCCACCAAATGTGATATTTTGGTGCATGGAAAGCGAGGCCAACAGTCTTCAATTCCAATTTTTTTTATTTTATTTCAAACTCCAGTCCAGGTAAACAAGTCGATACCGACATCCATAATCCAAAATACGATCGTCAATGAACCACACTGAGCATCTCTCAGTCTTTACATCCAACATCTCAACTCTCTACAATCAAACATCACCTGTTTATATATTCTCAGAGATAATTAAGCTAATTACGACCATACCAAATCCCAGGTAAAACAATAACATTTTCTTTTACCTTACACATACCCATTAATATCTAAAAGTCCATCATATTTTCCCCAGGTAATAAATAGAATAAATATACATAACACACCATAAATAATTCAATAAATAATTTAATAAATAATTTAACCCCTATTTACAAATCTAAATCTCCCCTATAACTCACCATAGCATGTATCCTTCCTGCAGGTGTCCTATAAAAGGCATTCACCCTCTGACAGAATCTTTTGCCCGGACACCCACAGGAGCATGTTGGCCAAGGTATGTGAATAATTAATTATCAATTGTTTTTACCCAAATAATTAGCGATACAATATCTCACAAGGGGCATTCAATTAGTCACAGACGGATACCATAATGTGCACTTTAGAAACAGTCAAATTAACATTTACAATATTACACAAGTAATACAGTTACACATACAATCATAAGAGTGGTGACACCTCGTCGTCACATTTCCTCCCCCCTTTCCCGAGAATACAGTACTCCTAAGAGTCATGTATTCTTGAGAGGCTGTCTGCCACAAGGTATGTGAATAATTAATTATCAATTGTTTTTACCCAAATAATTAGTGGTACAATATCTCACAAGGGGCATTCAATTAGTCACAGACAGATACCATAATGTGCACTTTAGAAACAGTCAAATTAACATTTACAATATTACACAAGTAATACAGTTACACATACAAACAATCATAAGAGTGGTGACACCTCATCGTCACATTGGCAATGCTCAGAAATTTGCCCGAAGCAGCCAAGGAAGACTGGAAGTCCTCTCTGGCAAAAGTGGTTCATGCCTATAATTGCACACGTAGTGAGGCTACGGGGTACGCGTCATATTTTCTGCTATTTGGCCGTAGTCCAAAGTTGCCTATTGATCTAATGTTTGGCCTCACAACAAGAGAGCAGAGTGTTTCTCAGCAGGACTATGCTGAAAAGTGGAGAGCTACAATGACTGAAGCTTACAAACTTGCCTCTAAAACAGCAAACAAAGAAGGGATGAGAAGTAAAGCCCTTTATGATAAAAAGGTTCACGGTGCTGAGTTGTCCCCTGGATCCAGAGTACTGGTCCGAAACTTGACCGAAAAAGGTGGGCCAGGAAAATTAAGAGCATTCTGGGAAGACAAGGTGTATGTCGTGACCCAAAAGAAGTACCCAGACAGTCCAGTGTATGAAATCAGACCTGAAAATGGCAAGGGACGCACTCGGGTCATGCACAGAAACCTTTTGCTACCCTGTGACTTTCTTTCCATGGAAACAGTGGAACATGCCCCTGATAAAACAAGAGAAAGAGAGTCTAAAAGACAAAGGCATGTGGACAGACAAAACAGCACGGATGATGAAGATGAAGAGGGTTGGAGTGCCATAATCGGATTACGAGCTGGGAAGGATCAAAATCACCGTCCACTGAGAGCCGATGCACCGGAGTTCTACCCACACAGTGACACTACTCCGGAGGATGAGGACCAGGACCCAGATGACGTCACGCAGGTGCAGCTGGCACCAGAGGTCAACAATCCGGTGATCCCAGATCCAGCTGAGGCAGACCAGGACCAGGGTGATGAGGTGTCGGAGTCCAGTTCCAGTGACCAGGAGGGACCTGACGAGATTCCTGCTAAAACGTATCCTTCAAGAATGAGAAAAACAGCCGTTGAGATTTACTTATGCAAAGTTAGGCCAACCTTGCACTTCATCTGTTTAGAACAAATGTATAGAAGCTAGAGATAACCATTGTTCAGACATGAATGTTTTGGAAAGTAAATGAGTAGTGACTAACCACATTACCAAGTTACTTTTATGGTTGATTAAAAAGGAAAAAAAAAAAAAAAAAAAAAAAAAAAAAAGAGATTTTCAGTGTGTTACTAAGGCACAAAGGTGAATTGGCACAAAGGTTTATTTGGTAGGCTATGACTAGATTGAGTACCCTTACTCTCAGGAAAGATGCAGATACCCACCATGATGGATGGAGCGGTTGATGGTTATCGTGCACAAAGACCTCTTATGCAAATGTATTGCATGGAACAGGAGATACATGCTGTACTATGGACTATTACCAGTTTGCATCTTTATGGACTTTAATGAACTCTGACTCCTGTTTAGTAATACCCTACTTACATGAGATACATGGTTACCAAATGTGGACTGTGAAAGAGAAAAAACTGTAGTTTTGGGAAAGTTGTAATGTCGGGACGACATTAAATTTTTGAAGGGTGAGTGTAGGAAAAAGTCAATTTTGGACAACCTCTAGAAAAAACCCCAGAAAACAGTGCTGATTAGATGCTAAGGGCTAATACAGACATTCCTAATAAATGTATCTAAAAGACTGTAATTTAATTGTTGATGGTAAATAGGAGCATTTATGGGAAATGTTACTAAAGGACTGAATCTTAACTGTTTGAATGTAAACTGTTAGTGAAAGCAGTAGCGCTTTTGCGCCACGGGTGGTGCTCGGTAGTGATAAGACGCTGTACAGTGTTAGAGAACAAGAGAAGAAGAGTAGAGATTGTTCCAGAGAGTGTGAAGAAAATGGTGTCGAGTGATGTGGCCGCTGTTGGCCGATGTGCCGTGTAAGAGTGCCGTGCCGTGTGTGGTGGAAAGTCAATAAACCACTGAAAAGTCTGACAGCTTGGCCCTCATCCTTCCCCTTCGCCCTCCAGGGTGTAACAAAACTACAGATGCTAATATGGCCCAGAATTCCTCCATACACTGGTACTGTCACAAAGTGTGCAATGTCTTCTGCACTGGCACATCCAACAATACAGTCTTCACTAAAATAAAATAATTGTTTTGGTTACTTTTTCTTAAAAATGAGCCATTATATTCAAAGTCACCGATAAATGGTTTGTACTGTTGACTCTTTTCCCACTGGTGTGTTAACAGACAAAACAGAAAATCATGATGCAAACACGTAAGTCACTAAATTGTTTATTACAATCAGCAGCAAATTCCAGATTATTTAGAATGTGCAAAATTCAAACTGGAAAAAACTAAAATAGCATGGGCCACACACACCGACCATGCTGCCTCACTGAGAAGCAGCTGGAGGTGCCACTCAAGCTGGTCCCGGTTCAGCAGATCTTCAGCCTGCATGTCTGTAAACAGTGACGCAAGGTCTGGTTTGGGTGGATCGTTTTCCTCTTGCCTAGACGAAAGAGAGAAATGTGTGGTGGTTAATTAATGCAAGTTTAAAACATATTTGGGAAATACACTTGTTGCTAAAAGCCAGTGGTGGAATGTGACAAAAAAAAGTGCTTTGTCATTGTATTTAACCACAATTTTCATGTAGCTGCGTTTCAGTAAAATAGATTTTACAAGGGCTGGGCTATGTTTCAAATCATTTGTTTTTATTATGGTCTCAGCAATCAGAATGAGTTATTACATTCACTTGAACAGAATCTAGTACTTTAACTGAGGGTATGCATCCCCAAGTATGGAGTCGCTCAGTCAAAATATGTAATCTTTATCAGTAAAAGTTTAGCCATCGCTCTGTCACCACTGTGTCTCTTCTTACCATGGCTTCAAGTGTGGGTGGTGTTTTGTACTTGTATTGCTAAAATATAAAAGGAAGCACTGCAATGGTTCTCAAATATTTGTAATTTGTCCTGTTATTATAATACTGCATGAGTTTATTGATGATAGACTATAAACTGCACACATAAATCAGAATCAGAATCAGAATCAGATTTATTGCCATTGTTCATGTAGTACACAAACTAGGAATTTGTCTCGGTGCCATGCTGCAATATTAAAAACATGATGAGATAAAGAGATAAACTAAAAAACTAAAGGACTAAAAATGTGCAATAAGTGTAGAAAAATAAGTAATAATAATAATAATAATAATAATAATAATAATAATAATAGTAATAATGAGTAATACTAGTCAAGGCAGTTTTAAATAAATTAGCAAGTAGCAGATAATATGGGGTACCACAGTGCAGT
This sequence comes from Pholidichthys leucotaenia, assembly GCA_020510985.1. Lineage (NCBI taxonomy): Eukaryota > Metazoa > Chordata > Actinopteri > Cichliformes > Pholidichthyidae > Pholidichthys > Pholidichthys leucotaenia. The sequence goes on from CM035840.1 coordinate 363,079,533, forward strand.
TGATAATGCAACAGAAAGACAGTGTCATGAGTCTGGTTGAGCTGCTGTACATAGTGCACGAGAGTCAATAAGTCACTTAATGTTCAGCAGTCTGATGGCAGAGGGGAAAAAGCTATTCATGTGCCGGGAGGTTTTAGTCCGAATGGACCGAAGTCTTCTACCTGAGGGGAGGGGGGCAAACAGTACGTGACCAGGGTGTGAAGGATCGGCTATGATCCGGCCAGCACGCCTCCGGGTCCTGGAGATGTACAGGTCCTGGAGAGATGGGAGCTCGCAGCCTATCACCTTCTCAGCAGTGCGCATGACGCCCTGCAGCCTTAGTCTGTCCCTGGCAGTGGCTCCTGCGTACCACACAGTTATGGAGGAGGTGAGGATGGACTCGATGATGGCCGTGTAGAACTGCACTAACATCTTGGTGGGTAGCTTGAGCTTCCTCAGCTGCCGCAGAAAGAACATCCTCTGCTGGGCCTTTTTGATGAGGGAGCTGATGGTTGGCTCCCATTTGAGGTCCCGGGTGATGGTGGTGCCCAAGAAGCAGAAGGAATCTGCAATGGTGATGGGAGAGCCTGTGATGGTGAGGGGGGGGGCAGGGGGGTTGTGACTTTCCTAAAGTCCACAATCATCTCCGCTGTCTTCAGAGCGTTCAGCTGCAGGTTGTTGTGGTTGCACCAGGACACCAGCTGGGCCACCTCTTTCCTGTAGACGGACTCATCGCCGTTGGAGATGAGCCCGATGAGGGTGGTGTCGTCCGCAAACTTAATCAGCTTAACAGACTGGTGGGAGGAGGTGCAGGCGTTGGTATAAAGGGAGAAGAGTAGGGGGGAAAGTACACAGCCCTGGGGTGATCCGATGCTGATGCTAAGAGTCCGAGACAGAGACAGAGACAGAAACTAAATGAACAACTCCCATTCCCCATAATGCAACATACACTATTATGAATATAACTCTCAAAGGATCACACAAGTGATCTGACAAAAAAAAAATAAAAAAAAATAATAATAATTAAGCGGTTTATTTTACAGTGGATGTGCCATTCATTTTCAGTTATTCTGTAATTAATATTCACACAATCAAATAAATCTCAGTTCAGTCCCTTTCATATTAAGTGGAAATTGTGCTACTGTGGAGATGTGAAAATGACGAGGCAGAGTTTATCTCACGAGTCAGGTTTATTCACATCTTCCAACATCAGCAAAGCAGAAAAAAGAGGAAAAACACAGACATTCGTCCTTTATATGTCCAGGACCTTCAAAGCTCACAGTCACATTGCATTTAATCACAAGTAACAATGCATCTTCTTTTAAATCCTATAACATCCTCCTTATAGTCTCTGGCAAGCCAGGAAATCCCCCAAGGCCGTCTCTTGCATACCAAAGACTAAATTTTCACATCCTCCTGTTATCTCCAAGGAGACCCAGTTCTTTGTTCTCTCTGAGATGTGAAGCTTAAAGTGATACACAGTTCTTTGTTCTCTCTGAGATGTGAAGCTTAAAGTGATACACATGTGGTCCCACATGACCCCCTCAAGCATCTAAGATGGAACAACAGAATACAGTCTGCATGTCATGATAAAATCATTACACATTAACCCACGTGCTGCTTGGGCCTCAGTCTCCTCCCGTATCTGCTGTAAGCGGGCTTCGCCACTTCTGTGGCGCCATCCCGCTGGGGCGCTGCTGTCTTGGGGTGAGAACTGTTTGTCACTCTCTGTGGGTGTTCTGGGGAATGTCCCTGGGGGGGTCTGCCGCGCCGAGGAGCCCTGGCCAACAGCACCTCCTCGTCCGCCACCACAAAGGCGGGTTTGAGCCTGTTTATGCCAATCTTTTCCTTCCTGCCCCCCAAGTCTAGCAAAAAATGTTTGTCCCCTGTTTCCAGCACTCTAAATGGTCCATCATAAGGTGGTCGCAGCGGTGGGCGATGGGCATCGTGTGTGACAAAAACAAATTCTGCGTTTTTCAAAGCCTTAGGCACAAAAACGCGCGGAAAACTGTGGTGAACGGGGCCAGGCAGCGTGCCCGATTCCGTGCCACGCTGCAACTGCTGAGACGGGGAGCTATCTGGCGCAGGATTATCTGGGAGAAACTCCCCGGGCAGCCGAGGTGGTTGCGCAAAAACTAGCTCAGCCGGGGAGGCTTCTAAGTCCCCTTTAGGTGCAGAACGCAACCCCAATAAAACCCACGGTAGCCTGTCCACCCAATTTGCATCCGTCAGCGATGCTCTGAGAGCCGCTTTCAATGACCTATGAAAACGTTCGCATAACCCATTAGCCTGCGGATTGTACGCGGTTGTGTGGTGGATCGTTACCCCCAGGCTGCGGGCCATTGCTGACCAAAGTTCGGAAACAAATTGAGGACCTCTGTCGGACGTAATGTCCGACGGGACTCCAAAGCGCGCTACCCATGCTGTTAAAAACGTGTGCGCCACCTCCTCAGCTGTGGTTGATGCCAGTGGGACCACCTCCAGCCAGCGCGTGGTGTGGTCCACCATTGTCAGAAGGTGTGTGCACCCCTGTGACGGCGGGAGGGGGCCTACGAGGTCCACGTGAACGTGATCGAACCTCTTACCCGGGATATGAAACGGCTCCAAGGGAGCTCTCGTGTGTTTGTGTACCTTGGCTCGTTGACAAGCCATGCAGGCTGCTGCCCACTCCTTAACTTTTTTGCGCAGGCTCGGCCATACAAATTTCTCTCCTACCATTTTGACCGACGCGCGCACTCCCGGATGCGCCAGAGAATGAATCGAGTCAAAAACGCGGCGGCGCCATGTGGCCGGTACCACAGGACGCGGTCGCCCAGTGGAGACATCACAAATTAGGGGGGGCATACCGTCTTGCAGCACCCTGTTCTCAAGCCTTAACCCTGTTGGTCCAGACTGGAGCGCACGCACGTCCACGTCGCTAACCTGATCCGTGGCCATGGCTGCATAATCTATCCCTACGCGGACTGGGGCCGCCACGGCGCGCGAGAGACAGTCTGCCACTACATTCAGTTTACCCGCCACATGCTGAATATCGGTAGTAAACTCTGAGATAGCGGCCAGCTGTCTTTGCTGCCGGCCTGACCACGGTTCTGAAACCTTGGCCATCTCAAATGTCAGCGGCTTGTGGTCAATGAACGCGGTGAAACGGCGTCCCTCCAGCCAGAACTGGAAATGGCGAATGGCCAAGTGGAGAGCTAACAACTCCCTGTCGAATGCGCTGTATTTTCGTTCACTATCGCGCAAAGTCCTGCTGAAAAAGGCGAGCGGCTGCCAAGCCCCGGCTACATGCTGCTCCACGACCGCCCCTATGGCCACATCTGACGCGTCAGTAGTGAGCGCTATGTGGGCCGTTGGGTCTGGATGTGCTAACAATGCAGCGTTTGCCAGGGCTGTTTTGACCTCCGAGAATGCTTGCTCTCGCTCCGGAGACCATTCGATCTTATTTGTGGGTTTTTGTTTTTTGAGTGCGGCATACAATGGTTGCATGAGCTGCGCTGCGCGGGGGAGGAAACGGTTATAAAAATTCACCATTCCCAAAAACTCCTGTAATGCCTTAACCGTTTGTGGCTGGGGAAAATTTGCTACCGTGCGCACTTTGTCAGGCAGCGGAACCGCTCCTTCTGGAGAGATGCGATGCCCCAAAAAATCAATCTGCGTCACCCCGAACTGACACTTCGCTGGGTTGATTATTAAACCATGCTCTCCCAACCTCCGGAAAACTGCCGTGAGGTGGTTTTCGTGTTCGTCTTCGGATGCGCTGGCTACTAAGATGTCGTCCAGGTAGACGAATACGAAGGGGAGATCGCGCAACACCGCATCCGTCATGCGTTGGAACGTCTGCGCAGCGCCTTTAAGCCCAAATGGCAAGCACAAAAACTCAAATAGACCAAACGGAGTTATTACCGCTGTTTTGGGTATGTCCTCAGCACGCACTGGGACTTGGTGGTAACCGCGGACCAAATCTATCTTAGAAAAAACGCGCGCCCCCGCCAAATGAACGGAAAAATCTTGGATATGTGGGATTGGGTAGCGGTCGTGCGCTGTGGCGTTGTTCAACCTGCGGAAATCTCCGCAAGGTCGCCACGAGCCGTCAGCTTTCGGGACTATGTGAAGCGGGGAAGCCCATGGGCTGTTCGAACGCCTGATGATGCCCAACCTTTCCAGGTTGGCGAACTCCTCGCGTGCTATGGTCAGTTTAGCTGAATCCAAGCGCCGAGCTTTTGCAAAAACGGGCAGTCCGGTGGTAGTAATAAAATGTTCCACCCCGTGTTTAGCGATGGCTGCTGAAAATGTGGGAACCGTGAGTGCTGGGAACTGAGTGAGCAGTGTGTGGAACTTACCGCTTGCAGCTGTGACGTTGGCTTGTGCTGTTGGCGGGGCCACTCGGGCTGTACAGGGAATAGAATAAAAAGAAAGTGCATTAACCAGGCGCCTGTTAGCAAGATCAACCAACAAACCATGTGAGCACAGAAAATCAGCCCCCAACATATTGAAATTCACTGCAGCTATGACAAAAGTCCACTCAAATGTATGGCCGTGTAGGGACAGAAGCAGAGTCCTCTCACCAAAGGTCTTAATCTCCGAGCCGTTCGCTGGTGACACCTCGGGACCTCTGGAAACCGCCAGCCGGTCAGCGGAGGAAGGTGTGATGAAACTCAACTGGGAGCCTGTGTCCATGAGGAAATGCCTCCCCGAGCGCGCATCCTTCAAGTAGAGCAGCTTGTTCTCCTCCCCGAGGGCCGCAGCTGCTGCCGACTCCCGGTCTTGGCGTTTCCCGACCGCTTGAACTGGCACGGTGGTATACATTTGCGTGCCTTCTCTGCAAAGCAGTGATGGTAGAAACAGAGGATGTCTCCTCCGCGATCCTTGGCCCCCGCCGCCGCCGTCATCGGTGGTTCTGCTACCGCCGTCTCTGGCCCCCCGCCATCTCCGGCCGTCGCGCCGAACTCCGTCGCTGCTGCGGTGGCCGCGCGCTGTTTGCTGGCGTTGAGAATCCGGTGCGCCTTCTGGGCCAGCGCGCGGAAGTCCCGCTGGGCCAACAACGGCGAACTGGCCAGGGTCGCTCTCGTGGCCGACGGTAGGGTCCTGAGGAAAATGTGGGTGAAGATGAAGTCGTCGTTGTCTGAGCCCCTCACCCTCAGCATGATCTCCATCAGGTCAATGGGCGTGCCATCTCCCAAGTCGTTCAGAGCCAGGAGCCTCTCCGCTCTCTCCTCGACTGAGAGAGTGAAATGCTGGATAAGCGCAGTCTTCAACCCGCCATATTTGTCGTTGGCCGGTGGCCGCTCCAATAGGCTCTGCACATGCTGCGCCGTGCGGTTGTCGAGCTTTGCAATCACATGGTAGAACTTCGTGTCATCTACCGTTATCCCCCGGAGGGCGAACTGTGCTTCGACCAAGTGGAACCAGGAGCACGGGTTGTCTTGCCAAAAGTCCGGTAGCTGAACAGTAGTGGCATACGCTTGGCTGGGAGCTCCTGACTCGGCTGGCCCGGGGGAATTTCTTTCATCCATGATACGTCTTAGGGTCACCAGTGTGGAGATGTGAAAATGGCGAGGCAGAGTTTATCTCACGAGTCAGGCTTATTCACATCTTCCAACATCAGCAAAGCAGAAAAAAGAGGAAAAACACAGACATTCGTCCTTTATATGTCCAGGACCTTCAAAGCTCACAGTCACATTGCATTTAATCACAAGTAACAATGCATCTTTTTTTAAATCCTATAACATCCTCCTCATAGTCTCTGGCAAGCCAGGAAATCCCCCAAGGCCGTCTCTTGCATACCAAAGACTAAATTTTCACATCCTCCTGTTACCTCCAAGGAGACCCAGTTCTTTGTTCTCTCTGAGATGTGACGCTTAAAGTGATACACAGTTCTTTGTTCTCTCTGAGATGTGAAGCTTAAAGTGATACACATGTGGTCCCACGCTACTTTAGTTTTGGCACTTTATTCTATACTTTAACTTAAAAAGCAAAAGGATTTGAGTACTTTGTCTACCACTACTAAAATTAAAAACAATGGGGTGTTCAACTTTAATATGGCTTACCAGTCAGAACACATTGCTGTGTTGTCGGTGTCAAAGCAGATGCTGGTTGAACTCTAGATTGCAAATACACACAACATAAGTACATGCACAGCACGAAAGTGCAACATGTAAAAAAACACCTTTTTCACCAAGATTACAACTAGCTTATTTCATCAGAATACAAGGAGAGCATGGAGCACAGAGTTAGCATTGAAGTCTAACTAGCTAGCTCGTTATCTGCACACAAGCCACAACGTTGTTGTGGTCTGTTCAAAGTGAACTTTCCACTGCTGGGATAAATAACATAAAAAATGCATAATATCACATCATATCACATCACTCACTATCCTCTATATCAGGGGTCGGGAACCTATAGCTCGCGAGCCAGATGTGGCTCTTTTGATGGCTGCATCTGGCTCGCAGACAAATCTTTAAACTTTAAAGATTTTGTTTTTACAAGCGCGCCGAGTGTCTGCTGCTCTGTATATAGTTTTAGAATCATCTTCCGTGCTGCGGCCATTACGAGCTCAGATCACACGAGACGGCCCGTTGAATTTAAGCAATTATTTATTTATTTTCTACTCGTTTCAGTTCTGCATTTAATATGAACCCTGAGTTTGAAATAAACGGTTGAATTTGAATTTGAATATCCCAAAAGCCGCTGCACATCCGGGTACTCCAGGCTCAGCCAATATTGATCCAGATCGCATAGTTTTAGAATCATCGGCCATTACGAGCTCAGATCACATGAGACGGCCCGCTGAATTTAAGCATTTATTTATTTATTTTCTACTCATTTCAGTTCTGCATTTAATATGAACCCTGAGTTTGAAATAAACGTTTGAATTTGAATATCCCAAAAGCCGCTGCACATCCGGGTACTCCAGGCTCAGCCAATATTGAGCACCAGAAGTCGCATTAATGGTAAGAAATACTCATCATTGACTAGCAACAGCATAACAATGTTATTAAAAAGAATTCAGAGACTTATTGTACTTTAAAAGTGTTGAAATTACATAAAATGCACACATTTACTTGTATTTTTAGTTTTAAACATATTGTATGGCTCTCACAGAATTACATTTAAAAATATGTGGTGTTCATGGCTCTCTCAGCCAAAAAGGTTCCCGACCCCTGCTCTATATCCTAATATCACAGCTTTCAGCTGCTGAAGATGGGTGCTCCGGCCATAAGGGTGGCTCCGTCTAGTTGCCTCTGGATTCTCTCATAAGCCGAAAGGCACAGAAAACTGCTGGACCACAGTGTTGATTTCTGTGGGTCTAATTTCTGTGAAACCATTCTATCGTTTATACTGATGCTTGCTTTCTGGCTCACGGACAAATCTTTGCAAATGGCATCTCCAGATTCTGAATTCAGCCTTCAGACGTTGCTCTCATGACGTTATGCCCTGACCAATAGTGGCCTGCAGCCTGTTGATGTCACGTTTTCAGCTTGACTCAGCATGGCTGTACCCTACCCTGCAAGAGGTATGAAAAAAGTACCTGGTACCAGGTACTAGGTACTAATAGGAAACCCTACAAACCGGGTAGAGTAGAGTAGGGCTGAGTGGGTACTAGTGGAAAAGGGGCTTAGTCAGATTTCCAGATTTACTGCTTCGAATGGGTGTGCTTTAAAGTGCTGTGTCCTATTGTGTATATGACGGCATCGTCCTTTTGTCTATATGACGGCATTGCGAGTCCTGATGGTCTATCTGACATAAAGACATCAAGGCATGGGGACATCATAGGAGCATAAGAGGCTGTCCTATGATGCAGACATCATAGGGACATCCTTGGCACATCATCGACTGTCCTATGATGTCCTATGATCGTGACACACACACACACACACACACACACACACACACACACACACACACACAGATTTCTTGTATTTTAGAGCGATGATGTCCTATGATTGTGACACACAGACAGACAGACAGACAGACACACACAGATTTTTTAAATTTATAGAGTGACGATGATACACATCAAAATCAAAACTAATTATAGAACGAATTAAACATTCTCTTGATGATTTCAGGTTATATCACAGTCTAATCTGAATCTACATTACACACATAATGATTTGTGTAGGGATATGCGTAATACAATGATAATACAATGCACCTTAGTTTCTCTACCTAGATCTCTACAAAAAAAAGGAAAAACAAGCAAAACTTATCCCACAAAGGATCTGAATGGAATTATTCAAATTAATGTTGCACTTCCTACACACCCTGGAGTTTCATCATAAAGAAGATAATTAAATCTACTGTAAATGGAGTGTATTGAGAAGCGACACAGTGAGCCCTCTGCAATTAAAAGCAAAATACTTAAAACTTTCATCACAAGTTTATACTAAGCCCCTTTCTTACCCTAAACTTTTGAAAAACCTGCCTTTCTACATTTTTGCAAGCAGTTGGGAATACATGGCTCAACAGCATCAGAAAAGCAACTGATCTGCAATAACTTCATCTTAAAATGTGTTGTGATTTTCAACATAAGGTGCAGCGGTGGCTGTGTGGGCAACCTTCTGTATAGCAGTACATCTTTACTGCAGTTTAGATCATTTCAATCTAATCACTGGCACCCATAATATGAAACTCTAATGGCCACAACTTTGTGGAACATTTATTGGTACACAATTATGTCAAGGCATCAAATGAGTAGTGAATACAGATAGTCCCACCAGTTAACATAAATGGTCATCAGTATTGGCCAAGCTAGTAAAAAATAGTAACTAATTACCGTTACTAGTTACTTCTTTTTGAAAGTAATTGAGTTACTTTACCAATTACTGCATAATTACTGCAATTACTGCTCATGCTACAGCAGGACTGAGAGGTGAGGAGGCTCCCACAAGTGAATCAGTCTTCCTGGAAAACCAGATGCTTCAGTTCCTTGATAGTAGAAATATAAAGGTCGAAGCAAATGCAATTTCAGCCTGTCATGCTTTACCCAGAAAAGATAATAAAACAAAGAAATCAATTGTGATGCGCTTTGTGAACAGAAGGGTAAAGAATGACATACTGAGGCAGGCCAGAAAGCTACGGGGAACAGAAGTTTACCTAAATGAACATCTAACAAAAACTAATGCTGAAATAGCACGGCAAGCACGGATGCTGAAAAGGCAAAATAAGATACAGGCAACATGGACAAGAAATTGTAGAGTTTGGATCAAACTAAATGGAACACTTGAGGAAGCAAAGAGTATAATGATCAGAGAGATTACTGACTTAAATAAATATAGATAAACACTGATTAAGAAAATTAAGAGACTATGACACGGCAAGAATAGTTCTCTTGACATACCATGTCAATGTACTTTAAAAAAAAAAAACCTAAACAAAACAAGCAAAAAAACTCATGACTGACTTGAGCAGACATCAATTATACCCAGTTGGAGGAAGTCATTTGACACAGAGTGAGGAAATTCAAACTCTGAAAATATGCCATTATGCTGAACATAAACTACAAGAGATGGAGAATGATATTGATCCTGATAACCACTTTTTCAATAATATTCATAATCATTGTGAATATTACACTGAAAAGCAATTCAAAAGTCAAGTGCATCTAGATGGTAAACTATCAATAATACACTTCAACAGCAGAAGTCTTAACAAAAGCTATCCACAGATTCAGGACTATTTAAAACAGCTAGACAGAAAATTTACAGCTATCGCAGTCTCTGAAACTTGGCTTAATGAAGAGCAGGCTTCCCGGATGGCAATAGAGGGATATCAGATGTTTCATATTAACAGATCTCAAAAAAAGGGTGGTGGTGTTGCACTGTATATTGATGACCTGTATAGGTGTAAACTTGTAAATGGAATGTCCTTTGCACTACCAGGGATTTTAGAATGTGTTACTGTTGAGATTGATCAAGATAAAACAAAAAATCTAATTATAAGTTGTATATATAGAACACCGGGAACTTGCATTGAGACATTCAGAGATAAATTAGTCGAGCTGTACAATAATATTACTAGTAAGAAAATGGTAGTAATTTGTGGAGATTTCAATATTGATTTACTAAATCCATATCAACAAAATGTAATTACAGAGTTCATGAATTCTATGTACAGTATGAGTCTATATCCCACAATAACACATCCCAGTAGAATCACAGTTCACACTGCTACACTTATTGACAACCTGTTTGTTAATATTATTGATAAGAAAATAGAAAGTGGATTATTGATAAATGATATAAGTGACCATTTGCCAACCTTTGCACTTATCCATGGCCACACGGAGGCCAATACAGAAAAAAATTTAAAATCGTTCAGATACAAATCACAAAATGCAATCAGTTCTTTTAAAGAAGACTTGCTGAAGCAGGACTGGACAAAAGTCTATGTATCAGATGTAAATGAAGCCTATGACACATTTATGAACATTGTAACTACTCTTTATGAAAAAAATTGTCTATTAGTAAAGAAAAAGCTTAAACATAAATTTGTTGATAAGCCATGGTTAACCAAAGGATTACAAAAGGTGTGTAAAAAGAAAAATTTATTATATAAAGCTTTTCTAAAGAAAAGGACAAAAGAAGCAGAGCAGCGGTATAAAACATACAAAAATAAGTTAACATATGTAATGAGATGTAGTAAAAGAGACTATTACAGTAAAGAACTGGAGAAAAACAGAGACAATATTAAAAATACATGGACAATACTTAACAATATTCTTGGAAATAAAAACAGAAATACAAGCTACCCAACCAATTTTTCAAAAAATAATACAACGACTCAGAGTGTGAATGGAGCTTCACCTGCAGATGAATTTAATAACTTTTTTGTTAACATTGGACCTAATTTGGCTAGAGAAATACCCATTACGGCACCTAAGAGTGATACAATAAGCAAAAACACTGCTATAAAAGACTCCATTTTCATAAAGAACACAGACGAGAGAGAGGTCATTGAAATTGTTAAATCGTTTAAAAGTAAGACATCTACGGACTGTGATGGTATTGACATGCTCTTAGTCAAAACTATTATTGAATGCTTAGCGAAACCACTGACGTATATTTGTAACCTGTCTCTCCAAACAGGTATATTTCCCAATGCAATGAAAATAGCTAAAGTAATTCCGATATACAAGACGGGTGACAGAGGGGAACTTTCAAAACTATAGACCAATTTCACTATTGCCGCAATTTTCCAAGATACTTGAAAAAATATTCTGTGAGAGAACTGACAACTTCATAATGAAGAATAATTTATTGTGTGAGCAGCAATATGGGTTCAGACACAAGAGGACAACTGCATTTGCTCTAATGGAATTTATAGAAAAAATATCAACTGCCGTTGAAAATAAAGAGTATTCAGTTGGGGTATTCCTAGATCTTAAAAAAGCATTTGATACAGTGGATCACAATTTATTATTAAAGAAACTACAAAATTGTGGTATTAGGGGGGTAGCACTGTCCTGGTTAAGTAGTTACTTAAAGAATAGATATCAGTATGTATGTGTTGGTAACAAAAACTCACGGTTACTGAAGGTTACTTGTGGAGTCCCACAGGGTTCAGTTTTGGGGCCATTGTTATTCAATTTGTATATAAATGATATATGTAAAGTCTTGAAAAAAATGGATTTACTATTGTTTGCCGATGACACTAATCTATTATGCAGTGGAAGCAAATTGGAACAACTTTTGGATACACTCGGAAAAGAATTAGGAAAGCTTAAACTGTGGTTTGATTCAAACAAATTAATGCTCAGTTTAAGTAAGACAAAATTTATAGTTTTTAATAACCATCACAACAACTTAGTATCTAAACTCAGTGTAAATGATGTAGAGATTGAAAGGGTATCTGAAACTAAATTTCTTGGAGTAATAATTGATAATAAACTGTGTTGGAAGTCACATATTAATTATATTAAAGGTAAAATATCTAAATCAATCGCAATACTACACAGAGTGAAATATTTGCTGAATCAACCCACACTATATACCTTGTATCATTCATTAATACTCCCATACATGACATATTGTACTGAAGTATGGGGAAATACATATAAAACAAACATATATCCAGTCTTTATGCTTCAGAAGAGAGCTATTAGAATAATAAATAAAGCAGCTTACAGGGAACCAACAAACCCACTTTTTCTTAAATTAAAAGCTCTCAAGTTGAAAGATCTGGTTGACTTTAAAACTGCAGTAATAATGTTTAAAGTGAAGAATCTATCACTGCCCGCAAATATCCAAAAGTTGTTCCAAATAAGGGAGAAACAATACCATTTCAGAGGAACATGTATATTTCGAAAACCTTCAGTGAGAACTACCACCAAGCAACACTGTGTTTCAGTGCAAGGAGTAAGATTATGGAACAATTTTGGACCTGAATTAAAATCATGTACAATGCTTGGACAATTTAAACAAAAACTAAAGGAAGAAATACTCCAAACATATATACAAGATGACATGTAAAATCGCATAAGGATTGTCATATCCAGTCTGTGTTGTGTTGTTGCTTAGTTGTTTTTTTTGTCACATTTTGTCTTAGCTTTGTTCTGAATTGTAATCACTCGTTTTGTTTTTCTTTTGATTTCTTGGATGGAATATGGGTGGGCAATATAAGCTGCAGCTTCAACCATCACCCATTTCGGATAACTTGCGTTGAACTGTATAATCAGAGGAGTTATTGTTTAATTTGACCTTGTTGGATTTTTTCCCCTTTGTTATATTATTTTGTTTCTTTTAATCTTTACTTTTAATCTATCCAAAATAAAGATTCATTCATTCATTCATTCATTCAAAAAATTAAAGTAATTAGTTACTTGGAAAAGTAACTTTCATGTTACTTTTAAATGCATACTTAAATCATCTTGCACACATAGCAAGATACTGTAATTTAATTAATGGATTACATTACAGGCTTATTAATGTCAGGCTGAGCACAGACTGTTTCAGACAGAGCTTTTAGAACATGTTCAGTCTGCTTTATCCTGCCTTGAGAGCTCTTATTGTAGGAAAAATCTGATGAAAATCAACATGATATTGCCAGTAATTTCCTCATTTTGGAGTGAGAAATAGGGTTTGTGGAGAGAAGGAGAGGGAAAAAGAGTAAGACTCATTCCAAAAGAGGGAGAGTTGGCAACACTTCATAAAGCTGTCCATGTTTATCTTACGCTTATGATATGGATTTAATCCGATGTGCAGTGATCCAAAGAAAATGTCCATTATCCACAGTCCAGAGACATGATCCAGTCCCTCAAATTCCTTATGGAGATCAAAATCCATTTTTTAATAATGTTTATCCAGGTAGCAAGTAAATGCATTTTAATTTCACAGTCCAAGGTCTGGGTCACAAACTGTTCAGATGAATACCTGTGCTTGAAATCCAGCCGTGGGTGTTCAGATAGCGTAGATCCACTAACACGGTGTTGTTAGCATAGTATAGCACTTGCTTTGCCAGAGCTTTGTTGCTGTTTTCAAGCATGTGTCAAGATTGCAGTAGGTCCCAACCGGCATTTAGCATGCAACCCACCAATATGCTTTTGTCCTTAACTGTGACAAAGGAAAAATAATCTATTTGCACAAAAACAAAGTAGTTTCATCTTTTCCTCCGCTCAGTAGTGAAGACTCTTTGCAACAGGTCACGTTGACTGATGGTTGTGTCAGCTACGGTAGGGTCAGTTTGTATATTAATTTATGTTCTAAAAATATCTATCCATATTAATAAAACGAGTAATGCAGCTAATCAAATTTCAGTAACTATAGCGCATTACTGAATTTTTAAACAATAACTTCATTACACTTGCACTTGCACTTAATCGCCACTCGGTGCTAATGGAAAAACTCGACGTACCGGGAGAAATAAGGCGAAAACGATGTGGTTGTCGGGCTGGTGTTAGATGGCAGACAAGGAGTATAAGGTACAGACCCACCCTCCCATCCATTATTATGGGAAATGTACGCTCTATATTGGGAAAGGTAGATGAGCTAGCGGCTATCTCCTGCTACAACAGCTTATACCGGGAATGCTCCCTCCTTTTGTTTACCGAGTCGTGGCTATCTGAACTAGTAGCAGATGCTAACATTGAGCTGGAGGGTTTCCACGCGATACAGGCAGACCGAACACCAGACAGTGGCAAAGCAAGGGGCGGTGGAGTGATAATGTATGTTAATAACAACTGGTGCAGACCGGGACACATCACTGTTAAACACCAGCACTGCAGCAAAGACATCGAGTTGCTAGCTGCTAGCATGCGGCCTACATATCTCCCGAGGGAATACTCACACATGATCTGCATTGTTATTTATGCAAATCCGACGGCGAATGCTGGGACAGCGCGTGACGTCATCCACTCAGTAACTGGCAGGCTGCAGACAGAACACCCAGATGCTCTTCTCCTCATCTCAGGCGATTTCAACCATGTTTCACTGTCTCCCATTCTACCCACGTTTACCCAGTATGTCACATGCCACACTAGAGACAATAAAACACTGGACTTATTTTACGCAAACACTAAGGAGGCGTACACCTCATTACAACTCCCCCCACTCAGGAGATCGGATCACAACTTGGTTCATCTCCGACCGGTGTACAAACCTCTAGTACACAGACAACCTCCGGCCATGCGCACAGTGAAGTTATGGTCTGAGGAGGCAATGCACACTCTAAAGGGCTGTTTTGAAACCATTGCCTGGGAGCAGCTCTGCGAGCCACATGGTGAGGACATCGATGGCCTCACTCACACCATCACGGACTACATCAGCTTCTGTGTGGACAACACCATTCCCACCAAGACCATACGGTGTTGCTCAAACAACAAACCATGGATCAACCCTGAGATAAAAACACTTCTGAGAGAGAAGAAGAGGATCTTCAGGTCGGGGAACAGGGAGATGCTGAAGTCCGTACAGAGGGAGCTGAGGAGAAAGATCAGAGAAGGCAAGGACAGCTTCAGGAAGAAGATGGAGGACAAGCTGCAACAGAGTGACATCAGTGGGGTCTGGAGAAACCTTAAAACCATCTCTGGGCTCCAGAATACTTCCCCCCAGGCCACGGGGGGCAGGGAGTGGGCGAACAATCTGAATCTGTTTTTTAATAGGCTTGACCAACCGCCTTCCCCCCCGACTGCACAACAACCACTGCTGCCACTGAAGACATCAAGTCCTGCTGCCCACTCCCCACTCCACCATCACCCCCCCCACTCCCAACACACAGCCCCCCAACCTGACCCTCACTAAGACCCAGGTGAGGACGGAGCTGAGGAAGATCAAGGCAAGGAAGGCGTCGGGACCGGATGGCATCAGTGCAAAGCTCCTCAAGTCCTGTGCAGACCAGCTGTGTGGGATTGTGAAGTACATCTTCAACCTGAGCCTAAAGCTGGGGAGAGTACCACAGTTGTGGAAAACATCTTGTGTGGTACCTGTACCAAAGACTTCCCACCCCAAAGATCTGAACAGCTACAGACCAGTGGCCCTGACGTCCCACATGATGAAGACCCTGGAGAGACTGCTTCTTGCTCACCTCCGCCCCCTGGTGGGTCCAGCGATGGATCCACTCCAGTTCGCCTACCAGCATGGTATTGGAGTGGAGGATGCGGTCATCTTCCTCCTTCACCGTTCTCTGTTCCACCTGGAGAAGCCCGGGAATACAGTGAGGATCATGTTCTTTGACTTCTCCAGTGCTTTCAACACCATCCAACCGATGATCCTGAAGGACAAGCTGCTGTGCACAGGGGTGGACCAGCACCTGTCATCATGGATCCTGGACTACCCCACAAACCGGCCACAGTTTGTGAGAACCCGGGACTGTGTGTCCGACACGATCATCGGTAGCACGGGGGCCCCCCAGGGAACGGTTTTGGCTCCCTTCCTGTTCACCCTTTATATTGCGGACTTCTCACACAACACAACACACTGTCATCTACAGAAGTTCTCTGACGACTCTGCGATCGTTGGCCTCATCTCCAATGGAGATGAAGCTGAGTACAGAGGGCTTATCCAGGACTTTGTGCACTGGTGCCATCGGAACTGCCTCCAGATCAACGCGAGGTACAAGGGGCGCTGCTGAAGACATTCTATGACACGGTGGTGGCATCAGCCATTACTTTTGGAGTGGTCTGCTGGGGCAGTGGCATTACAGCAGCCGATAGGAAGAGACTGAACAAACTGATCAAGAAAGCTAGCTCTGTCCTGGGGCAGCGCCTTGACCCAGTGGAGGAGATGGGAGAGAGAAGGATGGTGGCTAAACTGTCATCTCTGCTGGAGTCCGAGTTCCACCCTATGCAGGACACACTGAATGCACTAAGGAGCTCATTTAGCAGCAGACTACATCATCCTAGGTGCACAACCGAGAGGTTTCGCAGGTCCTTCCTACCAACGGCTGTCAGACTGTGTAACCTAAGCAGGGCTGCTCGCAGAGATAGCAAAAAGACGTGACAACCTAATAGTATTGAATGCAAAAGATGCAATAGACTTACACAATGGTCCCCTCCGGTATACAACTAGGAAAATACCGGTAGCTACGGAGGGTGACAATATGTATGGGTACATAATCATACCATGTAGGATAACTATGTAGACGGTTATACTGTTTCATTCCTTCTAGCTGCAATGCTCCGCACTGTGTGTGTTTGTTTGTATATTTATATATTTATTCCTTCTGGCGACAATACTCCACACTGTGTGTTTATATATTTACATATTTATTCCATCTAGCTACAGTGCTCCGCACTGTGTGTGTTTATATATTTACATATTTATTCCATCTAGCTACGGTGCTCCGCACTGTGTGTGTTTATGTGTTTGCATATTTGTTCCATCTAGCTACAATGCTCCGCACTGTGTGTGTTTATGTGTTTGCATATTTGTTCCATCTAGCTACAATGCTCCGCACTGTGTGTGTTTATATATTTGCATGTTTATTCCATCTAGCTGCAATGCTCCGCACTGTGTGTGTTTATATATTCATATATTTATTCCATCTTGCTACAACGCTCCACACTGTGTGTGTGTTTATATATTCACATATTTATTCCATCTTTCTACAATGCTCCGCACTCTGTGTGTTTATATATCTATATATCCCATCTAGCTGCAATGCTCCGCACTCTGTGTGTTTATATATCTATATATCCCATCTAGCTACAATGCTCCGCACTCTGTGTGTTTATATATCTATATATCCCATCTAGCTGCAATGCTCCGCATCGTGTGTCTATATATTTATGTTTATATGTATATATGTATACTCGCTGCTCTTGTTTTTTTTTTTTTTTTTTTTTTTTTTTTTTTTCTTGCCTTCTGATTGTTGCTCTGAGTGTTGCTATCCCTGTGCTGTTGCAATCCTGGAATTTCCCCGTTGTGGGACTAATAAAGGCTTATCTTATCTTATCTTATTACACAACACATTACTGCAAAAGTACTGGCATTACAGTAATGCATTACTGTAACGCGTTACTGTAATGCCACATTTGTAATGAGTTACTTCCAATACCGATGATCATTAATAAGAAAGGTTTTTCTCCTGTGACTTATCATCCTCTGTTATTCATTCCATGGGTGGAAGTACTATATTCAAGTGTATTTTCAGCTTAATCTCTCCAAGAACATTAGGGATTAGATAGCAATAAGAAATACAAATTCAGCATACACCTACTTTTAAATTCAAGTTAAGTGATTCACAAGTGTAGCCTAGAGGGCAATTGCCCTAGTTTTTCCTGCTAAGAAAAAGCTGAACTATTAATGGCCTAGCACAGATAAGCTCAAATGGTGTTAATAAAAGATTGGATAATGATTTTAAAGAACGGTGAGGGGACAGCACATGGGGCAGAAATAATTAATCACCTTGAAAGGAAGTATAAGAGAGATGGAGAGTGAGCAGGGGATGAGATTCAGCAAAAGGAAAATAGGAGGAGAACAGAAAGGAAAAGATGGAAATGACACAAGAGGAAGAAAGGGGGCTAAAAGGTTAGGAGGAAGTAAAGAGATTTAGGTGAAAGATAATGCTAATATTAAAAAGTAGAGTGACATTGAGTAGCAATAATTAATCAGTGGGAGAAGATGGAGAGATAACAGTCGAAAAAGGAACTCACAACCCCCAGAGTAGAGAACTTAAGCCTGTGCAGAAGTGCCAAGCATGTAGTTCACATCATGGTCCCTAGAAGCAGGCTCTATAAAAGCAAGTCTATCCCCATTTCAAAAAGCAAGGAATAGAATGTGCTCAGACCTTTGCAGAAATAGTAATAATGGAGATAAAGGACTATCACAAACCAGTGGCTGACAGAATCCAATTTATATCCATTATTAGTATTGCTGAAAGAGACCGGGCTTTTGGCTAGCCAAAAGGAAAGGACTGCTGTGTCCAGGACTCTATTATTATGTGTTGAAACACAGTATAGCATTAAAAAAAAATGCTTAATCTGTCCTTAAATCTGTTGTATTTGCTTAACATCAAGCTGTTTATTCAAATGTATTACTTCTAAAATGTAATCTGCTTAAAATCCTTTCTAAAAACTGTCCCAGGTAGCCAAAATGTCTTGGCCAGAATCTGGCCTGAATCTGGCAGGCCAGAAGGCCGGAGTCACACCAGATGCGGGAGTGAATGACACACCAGAGTCTGTCTGACACACCGGGCCAGATGCGGGCCGAGTCTGCCTGCATCTGGTGGGCAAGTATCAATAAAAATTCATATTATAGATACTGATTAAATTCATTAATGTGTATAATTGTACATAAATGCAGTATAGGGAAATGCCCTCCCCTCCCAACATCATCACCAGATCTGTATCTTGGGCAAATAAAGTGACCACAGTCTGTTCTAAATGTGCCATATCTCAACCGTCAGTGGGCTAGGCACCTAAAACCCAACAGGATCCAGCAACTGTTAATGGCCCCTCTGGTTGGGTTTTGTTGCACCATTGCCAGACCACAGCTGAAGGTGCCAGAACTCAACCAGAATAGGCCAGATTCGGACAGATTCCGTTAGCTACCTTGGCGTATTATCAAATGTTAGAGGTGGAGAAACTTCTGGGTGGGAGGAGAAGAAGATAGAGATAGTTTTACTTATCAAGTTTGGGGAAGAATGACAAGATAAGGAAAAGCGAGTGTGAGATGGGGGTCCTTTTGAAGATTCTCAGCCCCGAAGGACAGATCGGCCAGACTGTACGGTTGCTTTTCCACTCTTAGAAATACAATCTGCAACCAGAAAGAAGAAATAAGAATACTGAAAATGAAGAAGGAAGAATATGCGCTAAAGTTCACCTTTCCAGCATTGACGATTATTTCAGTATTCATGACCAACGTGGTTTAACCCCTCGCACTCTGGTCAATTTCCCTAAAAACGCCAAAAAATTAACGTGGCCAGAGTAAATCGAAAGCTGTTCTTCAACCCTTTTCAGCATCTTCATGGGGTTGGTCTCATTTAAAAGAAAACATTTTGAATTTTTTGGCAAAATAGTCATAATCTCTCTAAGTACTCCGGCCACTGAGTTACAGTCATCTAAACATACTGAACTTGAAGAAAATAAATTTGGCTTGGGTGTTTTTTTGGATACAAATGCTTGCAAATAACACAGAGCTTCAGATCCGGGCTGGAAAATGCAACAGAAATGTAGAACCAAGTGTTATCCAGCTGAGGTCAAAATTTTGTAACAATACCACAAAAAATGAATATATTACACAGCTTTTTCCTCAGGTAGTTCCCAGGCGTTTTTGAACTGTGCCAAATTGTGCCAAATGGCACAGTTTGGAAAAACGTCTGTAACTTTTGAATGATTCAATATAGAAGCTTCATCTTGGGCTCTAATTAAAGGTGACACTCAGGGCTGTGTGTGTGTGTGTGGGGGGGGAGTTGCCCCCCCCCTTGCTACAGAGGACGGACATCGGCCATCGCTACATGACGGAATAGACTCATGTGGTGATGTGGCGACCGCGGCGCAGTCACCGCGGCTCCCCCCCCCCGCTACAGAAGAGTAGCGGGTGGGGGGGGCGTTCACGGTCCGGACGCGGCGCACGAACCATGTACCGCGGTGCACGGACTTCGGACTTCGTGCACCGCACAGTTGTAATTTACCGATCGGTCAAAAGTCATTTTTGATTACAATTTTCAGGGATAAAGAATAATTTAGCTTATAACACTTACCTCTTCACAGCAGCAGTGTCCTGGCGAACTTCTCTTCCTCACTGTCAGATGAACGCGACGCTGGTCCGCTCGTGGTTCTGGTCTCGCGACCCGGTCAAAACATAATTCCATTATTGCGGTTTTGCGCTTCCATGATTGCGGTTTTGGCGAATGATTTACGACCTTCATCGTCGGCCTCCGTCGGTCTATGATGACCATGGAAGAGAATCCTAAACGTCTATTCTGCTGGAATAAAAAAAAAAAGCACCGCCTGTGGCTGAACAGGCCGATGCGCGAATGGCAATCCCTGTCACACAGGTTGCACTTGTGGGTGGTCTCCGTGCTGCTGGGTCTGTGGCAGGTTCTTCCTGCGGGTCCTTTTTTTCATCTGCTGCAGCAGTCTGTCTTCACCCAGCCTTACACAAAACAGCTTGCGAACTTCTGTGCTTCAATTGGCTCGCTGCATTCACAGCGTTGGTAGGCGGGTCCTTCTTGCTAGGTTTTCAGTCATTGGTTCTTCAAGGTTTCAGAAACCGAATTCAAGGCTCTTATTAGTTGAATGAGAGGTCAGTCATATCTGATCTGTTCGTGGCTGTGTCTGTAGTGGAAGAACGGAAATGCAGCTTTTTTTTTTTTTCAGTGCGCGCTTGGACGCAGCACCCTTGTGCGTCCTAGAGCGCACGAGGGCGCTCTCGTGCGCCCTCGTGTGCTCTGGGACACAGAGACGTGCCCGTCCGCGGTACACCGGAGTGCAAGAGGTTAACCCCCGACAAGAATTGTTTGTCAACTTTAGCCCGAGTTGTGATCTGAATTTGGCGACAAAGGATCACCTAGCACTCCCTGTTTACAAATTTATGGAATTCAAAAGACCTTAAGCCTCGTGTATGTGCGTGGCTTGTCTCTGGTTTGAAGCCAAACATAGACAGAAAGAAAGCAGCAAGTGCCCACTATCTTTCCCCTCTCTTTAACTATCTCTCCCACCCAGGTTCAGATTGAACAGTAAAGTGACTTCAATTTATTTTACAATTTTGTCTTTATTTAGTTAAGATTGGTTTACTGATTGATTCAAGGCTGATTCTTTGCTGACGCTGTTGCCCTTGCTTAAGTTCTTCTAATAAATACCTATTCTGCATTTAAGTATATTTCTGTCAGTAGTAATTAGTAGTTATAACTTTATTTCATTCAATAAAACAAAACATTAAAACAAAACAAGATGAAATGTGCATAAACTGAAAGAATGAAACAGAGCAGAAAGAAGAAAAAAATCTTATGAAATATGCCCCTCTTATCACAGTTCTGCTGTTACTACTGTATATACAGCAAACAAAATAAGTAACAGAAATGAAACAAATACTGCAGACTGTCAAATCATCCTATCTACTTAGGTACAAAACTTGGCCTTTGACTAACACATTCCATTATATTTGTTTACTGCATATTTTTTAATGACTTTTTAAAAAAAAAATGCAATACCAGTTCCTGCTGTTTTGGCTTCTTTGTTCAGCTAATTTCAAAGACTGACTCCTTTCACAGACACACAGCTTCCCTCAGTTTGGTCCTAAATCTTGTTTTTTTTTTTTAAGACCTCCACTTCTTTTAAATTATAGCAGCTTTCTCTTTTTTAATTAAATTAAATCACCCTTTATTGTCATTCAACCAATCATGTACAGTAGAACGAAATTGTGCTTT
Organism: Pholidichthys leucotaenia; assembly: GCA_020510985.1. NCBI lineage: Eukaryota > Metazoa > Chordata > Actinopteri > Cichliformes > Pholidichthyidae > Pholidichthys > Pholidichthys leucotaenia. The sequence continues at coordinate 363,101,316 of CM035840.1, forward strand.
TCCTATCTACAGTGTTAATCACACACACCCCATGTGTAGAATCAGAGGGCCGCTGCCATGCAAGGCGCCGCCACAGATTTCCCTCCTCCATTCCATTATTGCTGAGCACCAAGCTGGACGGCAGGAAGTTCTGCTTTTATATGGTCTTCAGCATGACCCGGCCGGGATTTGAACCCCTGCCTCCTGGGTGTGGGGCAGATGCTCTACCAACTAAGCCACCACTCCGGTGAACAAATCTTTCAAATCTCCTTTGAATATTGTTTGGTAATGTATTTTTATTTGCTTTGAACATAATTTGCAAAATGCAGTATTCAGCTTCTTCTTCTTCTTCTTCTTCTTCTCCTTCTTTGAGCGGCTCCCTTTAGGGGTCGCCACAGTGGATCATCTGTCTCCATCTCACCCTATCCACTGCATCTTACTCTGTAACACCAACCCTCTCCATGTCCTCCTTCATTACATCCATGAATCTCCTCTGTGGTCTTCCTCTTTTCCTCCTTCCTGGCAGCTCCATCTTCAACATCCTTTGTCCAATATATCCACTATCCCTCCTCTGCACATGTCCAAACCATCTCAGCCCTGCCTCTCTTACTTTGTCTCCAAACCGTTCAATGTGCGCTGTCCCCCAGATATACTATTTCTAATCTTGTTCCTCCTAGTCACGCCCAATGAAAATCTTAGCATCTTCAACTCTGCCACCTCCAACTCTACTTCCTGTCTTTTTGTAAGCACCACCATCTCCAAACCACACATCATAGCGGGTCTCACTACCATCTTGTAAATCTTCCCTTTCACTCTTGCTGCTACCTTTTTGTCACAAATCACCCCTGACACTCGTCTCCACCCACTCCACCCTGCCTGCACTCTCTTCTTCACCTCTCTTGTGCACTTTACATTGCTTCGGATGGTTGACCCCAGCTATTTAAACTCATCTACTTTCACTACCGCTACTCCTTCTATCTTCACCGTTGCACCTGTCTTGTGTCTACTGACTGTCATTCTCTTCTTTCCAGAGCATACCTCCACATCTCCAGCAGTGGTGTGGTGCGAGGAAAATTTTTGAGGAAGCTGAGTGAAACGAAATGAAACCACTGCCTGCTACCGGGGTGGGGGCCACAAACGTAACACTACATACATCAGCTAATTTCACTATTTGAAATGCAATTCTGTTGTATCTTATAGATGCATCTTGCACACTCGCTCGCCCATTCGCTCTCTCACTCTCTCTCACTTTACTATCAGGCGCATGCATGTTAAACAACACATGACTTACAAAGTTTAATTACTATACTGAAAACACTAATTATCCAGTTCCACACCTGATGTGGTTACACACAGACACAGCGGTGTCAGCAACCACAATAAAATAACCAACCCAACTAACTGAGAAACACATGCAGCTAAAGCAAAAGCAAAGATAAAAATTCAATAACCATATTAAAATTGCACAGGTAATTCTTTAGGCAGTTCAGTTAACAGTGAAAGAGGACTAAACATTGCACTTACCCTATTTGAAGAGGAAGGCCGTTCTCCTCTTTTTAATGGTGGCAAAAAGTTCAGTCACCATGTCATAGAATTTCCCTCTGGCCTTTAACTCCTCCACGACGGCAGAGTCAGTGGATATTTTGGCAAGGTTTGCAAGTCTTTCTTGACCACACATGTTCCACAAATGTTCCCTTTTCTTTACATGCGGAGATCTAGTTTTGGCATTGGCCTGCCGTCAGATTTAATTTTGAGTTGCTGCTCCAGTGGTAGCTTGGTAACAGAATTTTTTTAGTAAAAACTCCAAATCCTGGCCCTCCATAATGGTACTTGCTAATGTTGCTAACAAAGACCACTGGCCTCCCACCAACACTGACAGTAATGACCCCATATAATTTGATTGATCTGATGTGGGCTCAACAAACTCACGCTGGCTGGATTTTGCACAGAACTGACTAATCTCATTCTATGAGTGACATGCCTATGGCCTCATTTAGTTTTTTTCACAAAACTAAGCAACTTTGCCCTTGCTGGCTCTCACATCCTCCCCTAGTACTGCAGAACCACATATCACCATATATTTCAGTACATGTAACAGAGGCGCTGTTTCCCCCATTCTGAGATATTCTAGGAAATGAGAAGGGACCTTTCTCTGGCAAGTGAGTGATGATCAAATCCGTTAAATACAATAAACACGCATTTTGATAGTTCACCGTTTTGCTATATTAACAGATGCCATCTCTTTAAAAAAAAAAAAAAAAAAAAAAAAAAAAAAAAAAAAAAATATATATATATATATATATATATATATATATATATATATACACACACATACATATACATACATACATACACACAGTATATATACATACACTGTGTATATATATATATACATACACACAGTATATCTCTGTGTGTGTGTGTATATATATATATATATATATACACACACAGTATATATACACACAGTGTATATCTATCTATCTATCTATCTATATCTATATATATATATATATATATATATATATACACTACCGTTCAAAAGTTTGGGGTCACCCAGACAATTATTTTGTGTTTTCCATGAAAAGTCACACTTATTTACCACCATGAGTTGTAAAATGAATAGAAAATATAGTCAAGACATTGACAAGGTTAGAAATAATGATTTGTATTTGAAATAATAATTTTTTCCTTCAAACTTTGCTTTCGTCAAAGAATCCTCCATTTGCAGCAATTACAGCATTGCAGACCTAACATGATTGCACAAGGGTTTTCTAATCATCCATTAGCCTTCTGAAGCAATGAGCAAACACATTGTACCATTAGAACACTGGAGTGATAGTTGCTGGAAATGGGCCTCTATATACCTATGTAGATATTGCACCAAAAACCAGACATTTGCAGCTATAATAGTCATTTACCACATTAGCAATGTATAGTGTATTTCTGTTTAAAGTTATCTTCATTGAAAAAAAGTGCTTTTCTTTCAAAAATAAGGAAACTTCTAAGTGACCCCAAACTTTTGAACGGTAGTGTATATATATATATAACCTAAGCAGGGCTGCGTGCAGAGATAGCAAAAAAAACGTGACAACCTAATAGTATTGAATGCAAAAGACGCAACAGACTTACACAAAATTGTCCCCTCCAGTATACAACTAGGACAATATCAATCGCTACGGAGGGTGACAATATGTATGGGTACATATTCATACTATGTGGGGTAACTAAATAGCCGGTTATGCTGTTTATTCCATCCTGCTCAGTGCTCCGTACTGTGTATATCCATCCATCCATCTTCTTCTGCTTAATCCTTTTCGGGTCACGGGGGGCTGGAGCCTGTCCCAGCATCTTTGGTACTGTGTATATATATTTATATATTTATGTGTACATATGTGTATTCACTGCTCTTACTTTCTTATCTTCTAAATTATTGCTCTGAGTGTTGCTATCCCTGTGCTATTGCAATCCTGGAATTTCCGCATTGTGGGACTAATAAAGGCTTATCTTATCTTATATATATATATATATATATATATATATATATATACTTAATAAAAATGACAGCCAGAGGCTGAAAGATAGGGGAAGCTTGGCTTCCCTTGGCTTCTGGGAGAAAACGCCACTGCTTTCCAATTTCTCTTCCACCTGCTCCCTTCTCTCACTGCAGATCACAATGCCGTCTGCAAACATCATGGTCCACGGAGACTCCTGCCTGACCTCGTCTGTCAGCTTGTCCATCACCATGGCAAACAAGAAGGGGCTCAGAGCCGATCCCTGATGTAATCTCATCACCACCTTGGATCCATCCGTCACTTCTACAGCACACTTCACCACCATCTCACTGTCCTCATACATGTCCTGCACCACCCTCACATACTTCTCTGTCACTCCTGACTTTCTCATACAATACCACACTTCCTCTCTTGGCACCCTATCATATGCTTTCTCTAGATCCACAACGACACAGTGCAACTCCTTCTGACCTTCTCTAGACTTCTCCATTAGCACTCTTAGAGCAAACATTGCATCTGTAGTATTCTTTCTTGGCATGAAACCATACTGCTGCTCACTGATTGTCACCTTTCCTCTTAACCTGGCTTCACCAACTCTTTCCCATATCTTCATAGTGTGGCTGATCAACTTTATATCTCTGTAGTTACTACAGCTCTGAGCATAACCTTTGTTCTTGGAAACTGGTACCAAAACACTTCTTTTCCACTCCCCGGGCATCCTCTCACTTTCCAAAATTGTGTTAAACAATCTGGTTAAAAAGTCCACTGCCATCTCTTCTAAACATCTCCATACCTCCATAATTTTCCATAATTGCAAAGAAGGTTTTGTTTTTGTTTTTTTGAGTGCACACCATCTATAGAGCTCTGAATGATTATTTCTTGCCCACTAAAAAAGTAAGATGTCTTTGGAAGCTGAACACGGCAACAAAATCTTAATCTAGCAACATACAAAGAGCCTGCAGATCGACAGGTGATCTATCATTCACAGGTGTAGCTGTGAACGGTAGATCCTTTAATAAAGGATTCCTTTATAAAGATTCCTTTTATAAAAGACATTAAAACTCTAAGTATGCTGTTCAAGTTGAAATGTCATTCCAGAGCTGGCAGGGAGTGGATTATAGTCTATAGCTATGGCTACAGAAGAATTTTTGTTGTTGTCTTTACCTGTCACCATCTAAATATGAGCAGGTTGAAAGTTTATACTGTAAAAGTTACCTGAAGTTATTATGTCACCTGCACTCACCTGAAAGTGTGTAGTATGAAGTATTTTTTTTAATACGACTGGCTTGGCTGTCAGTGTCTTTGTTTCTGACCGATTGATGCATACCAGATTAGAGGACTGGTCAACATCATCTCATGGCAGGTTGTGAAATTGGTCATGAAATCTAATGAGCATACGCATGAATGACGTACACTTTAACATAGACTGAGCAATGGGTCTACACCCTGTTGGTCCAGAGCCAAGTGTCTTTCTTTTACTCATAAACAGTGGTTATTAAAAAAAAGAAACAAATTTCAGAATGAAGTAACCCTACCCCCTCCCCTAAAACAACAACAACAACAACAACAAAACCCCAAACAAAAAACAAACAAACAAACAAACAAAAAACAAAATAAATTAATTTAAAAATATTATGGAAAAAAGTAAAAATTTGTGAAACACAAATTTCATATTTGCAATAAAATGTCAAATTGATTTGTTCAGAGTCACAAAAAATTAAGTTGAAATTTTACATATAAAATTATTTACTACTGCTAATACAAACTACTAATTACTAATGCTGACAGGTCAGTTATACTTTATACCAAACATTACTCAAAATGGCTCTTTGAATTGTAAATATTGCCAAGAACTGGTTTAACTTGACATGATGGGGTGGCTGTGGAGCAGGTTTACAGTGTGATCAACCTATGATTAGAGTGTTGGTGGTTCGATTCCTGCTTTCCCTGTGGCCTTCATGTAGAAGTGTCCTTGAGCAAGACAATGAACCCCAAGTTGCTCCTGGTGGGTCAGGCCAGCTCCTTGCATAGCAGCTTTGCTGCCATAAATGTGTAACTGTGTGTGAGATCTGTAAAGTGCTTTGGTCATTCAGGGATGAGAAAAAGCACTTCAACCAAGATGAAAAGATTGAAAATAATGTCACCATAGGGACATGTTCAACCAAGATGTGTCCTCTAATTAACATCACAGGCGTCAACAAACTTGTAATCAGTCAGTCGGCGTATTTAAAGGGTGACAAGTAGTCACTGTGCTGTTTGTTGACATGGTGTGTACTACACTAAACATAGACCGGAGGAAGCAAAGAAGAGAGTTGTCTCAGGAGATTAAAAAGAAAATTATAGACAAGCATGTTAAAGGTAAAGGCTATAAGACCATCTCCAAGCAGCTTGATATTCCTGTGACTACAGTTGCACATATTATTCAGAAATTTAAGATCCACGGGACTGTAGCCAGCCTCCCTGGACGTGGCCGCAGGAGGAGACAGATAATCCGAATGGTAACAAAAGAGCCCAGAACAACCTCTAAACACATTCATGGTGAACTCCAAGGTCAAGGTACATCAGTGTCAGATCGCACCATCCGTCGTTGTTTGAGCCAAAGTGGACTTCAAGGGAGATAACCAAGGAAGACACCACTGTTGAAAACAAATCATAAAAATGCCAGACTGGAATTTGCCAAACTGCATGTTGACAAGCCACAAAGCTTCTGGGAAAATGTCCTATGGACAGACGAGACAAAACTGCAACTTTTTGGCAAGGCACATCAGCTCTATGTTCACAGACGCAAAAATGAAGCATACCAAGAAAAGAACACTGTCCCTACTGTGAAACATGGAGGAGGTTCTGTTATGTTCTGGGGCTGCTTTGCTGCGTCTGGCACAGGGTGTCTTGAATCTGTGCAGGGTACAATGAAATCTCAAGAGTATCAAGGTATTCTAGAGAGAAATGTGCTGCCCAGTGTCAGACAGCTTGGTCTCAGTGGCAGGTCATGGGTCTTGCAACAGGATAATGACCCAAAACACACAGCTAAAAACACCCAAGAATGGCTAAGAGCGAAACATTGGACTATTCTAAAGTGGCCTTCTATGAGCCCTGATCTAAATCCTATTGGACATCTGTGGAAGGAGCTGAAACATGCCGTCTGGAGAAGGCACCCTTCAAACCTGGGACAACTGGAGCAGTTTGCTCATGAGGAGTGGGCCAAAATACCTGCTGAGAGGTGTAGAAGTCTCATTGACAGTTACAGAAATCGATTGATTGCAGTGATTGCCTCAAAAGGTTGTGCAACAAAATATTAAGTTAAGGGTACCATCTTTTTTGTCCAGGGCTGTTTCATAAGTTTGTTTTTTAAAATAATTCTGTTGAACCACAATTCAAAAGCACTGTCTGATTTTCATTGATTAATTTTCATAGAATTTTTATTTATTACCACTTTTGTCAGATTCAAGTTATTTCTGTGACCATTGTGGGTTTTTCTTTCATTTACAGAGGGGTACCAACAATTTTGTCCACGTGTGTAAGTGGATGGATTTTTAGTTGATATATAATTTCATATTTACGCAGATCTGTATGTGACAAGGTGACAAAAAATTAATTGCTGGAAAAAAGTTTAATGAATAAAATAAGAGACTGAATAAAAGAAAACTCAAAATAGACAACACTGAGGTAATCAGAGCTACAGCTCTTATGTTCTAGACAAAGTTTTTTTTTAAACAGTACTGGCAGAAAATTATCAGTAAATTTCATACTCTATAGCTATTTCATTTTACTAGGAAGTGAAAAATTCTGGAAACTTACTATTTGCCCTTCATATTACTAAAATACATAATAATACATAATGTACATTGTGGAAGATGTGAAAATGACGAGGCAGTGTTCTTTCTCAGAGTCAGCTTTATTCACATCTCCATCATTTCAAAGCAGAGCAAAGAGCAAAGAGAGTGAAACAGTCAACTCTCGTCCTTAAATATCAGGGACTTCACACCTCATAGATCACATGTCACACAGACCACCTTGCATAATAAAGACAGTCACAATGCATTTCACCACCTTGCATAATAAAGACAGTCACAATACATTTCACTCCATTATATCACTTCCACTGTCTCCCATGCATCCTTTAATCGACCCCCCACAGTCTCCAGCCTTGCATAACAAGGCTAAGATTCCTGCCTTTGTTCTGACCTAAAATGCGAGTCACAGAACTGGTCCAACAGGTCCATTGAGTGTTCACCACAACATAAATATTTCTGTACATATGCGGTTACTTAACTTGGAGATGGACATGTGATTCAATCTGACCCAATTCCATTTTTGCTGTTAGCAGCAAATTATGAAAAGTAGGCTACAGGGGACAAAAATTAACCATGCATTAGTGGTGGAGGTATGGAAATGTTTAGGAGAGATGCCAGTGAACTTTTTAACCAGATTGTTTATCACAATTCTGGACAGTGAGATGATGCCTCAGGAGTGGAGAAAAAGTCTTGTGGTACCAACTTTCAAGAACAAGGGTGATGCTCAGAGCTGTAGTAACTACAGAGGCATAACCTGCTTTAGGTGTGTTGATGGACAAGTATAGAGAAGGTCAGAAGAAAGTGCAGTGTCTTTGTGGATCTCACAAAGACTGGCGGCCTGACCTACCAGTTGCTCCTGGTGAGTAAGGCCAGCGCCTGTGTATATAGCACAGCCGCCATCAGTGTGCGAATGTGTGTGTGAATGGGTGGATAGCAGGATATGTAAAGCACTTTGGTCATCTAGAGATGAGAAAAAGTGCTATATAAGTGAATGCCATTTACCATTTATCTAGAGAAAGCATATGATAGGGTGCCAAGAGAGGAAATGTGGTACTACATGAGGAAGTCAGGAGTGGCAGAGAAGTATGTGAGGGTGGTGCAGGACATGTATGAGGACAGTGAGATGGTGGTGAGGTATGCTGTACGAGAGACAGATGGATTCAAGGTGGGGGTGGGATTTCATCAGGGATTGGCTTTGAACCCCTTCTTCTTTACTGTGGTGATAGACGGGCTAACAGACGAGGTCAGGCAGGAGTTTTCTTGGACTGTGATGTCTGCAGACAACATTGTAATCTGTAGTGAGAGAAGGGAGCAGGTGGAAGAAAACCTGGAGAGGTGGAGGTATGCTCTGGAGAGAAGAGAATTAAAAGTCTGAAGAAGCAAGACAGAATACATGTGTTTGAACGAGAGGGAGACAGGTATTTGCGGTGGAGATGCAAGGAGTAGAAGTAGTAAAGGTAGATGAGTTTAAATACCTGGGGTCAACCATCCAAAGCAATGGAAAATGCTCAAGATAGCTGAAGAAGAAAGTGCAGGCAGGGTGGAAGCAAGTGTCAGGTGTGATGTGTGACAGAAGGATGGCAACTAAACCACAGAGAAGATTCCAATCCAATCAGACTTTATTTCAACTTTATTAAGATTCATGGATAAAGTAAAGGAGGATGTGGAGAGGGTTGGTGTTTCAGAGGAAGATGCAAGAGATAGGGTAAGATGGAGACAGATGATCCTCTGTGGTGACCCGTAAAGGGAGCAGCCAGAAGAAGAAGATGAAGAGGAAGATGATAGTGGACAAGTTGACACTGTTAGCAGCTAACACATATTTAGCAATTTCATGTTAGTTCCCGTGCATTTGGCATATTCAGATGAAATAAATAGTTTGTCACCAAATAGGTATTGCAAGTGGTTGATAAGGAGTGTAAATCCAATCTCAGTTCTTTGATTTCAGCTTGTCCATGGTTAACGCTGTGAGCTGACAAAATTAGAGGCTAATCCTTTTCAACTTTTAATTCTCTGAGAGCCACAACAAAAAATGTTACCCGCTGAGAGCATTTTTGCACCAAGGGCATTAAGCATATTGCAGTAAATCAACTGTGTAGAAAATGAACGGAAAATAGATGCTGCTAGTGAAAAATCAAATCATTTGCATTCCTTTTATATACATTTCAAATAATAACCAAAGGGTTTTTTTTAAATGATAGAGGCCTCAATTTACACAAGGTGCTTCTCATGCACAAAGTTAAAGAAAAAAATGTCAGAGTGCAACAACTCATGCAATTTATACAGTTTATTGTATAAATTGCGCAATAAGTCATACAATTTTAAGGTCTCTGTAGTAATATAAGCAAAAATATCAAAATATTTCATTAACAGTAACAATAAATTTCTCAGCCTCTGTAATAATACTTCAAGCATACAGTACACAGATATCCAGTAGATGGGCCTCATAGTACCAATACAGCATGTGTAATTGTTTCTGTAATTTATTTGGAACCAGCCTGACAAAATGCAAAATCTTTCCATGTACTGTTCTCAGAGAAATACTGTCAAGAATGCACAGAATAGCTGGTCTGCAGCATAGAAACATATGATTACAGATCCCTAGCCTGCTGGATACCCCACTGGTTTGGTGCTGTAGTAAACAGTAGTGGTGTTCAAGGTTACAAATCTTTTGCTCTACAACAGAGTAATGGATGCTGGTCCTACAGGGCAAATTAATATTCTACCCAAGATGAGGGCTATATACTAAATAGAATATTTTGTTTTACAGCCATGATTTACACATCAGTCATAATTCCATTTCAATATGAAATGAAAGCATGACACATTATTTGTTCATAGCATGGGGCTTTATGCATTCTCCTTGATGTGGATGCATACGCGTATTGTTTCTCATTCAGTGTCCCACTGTGGCAGAAACAAACAAAAGTTATTACTCCTGCTGCTTTCCTTCGCTGTACCAAATCTTTAAACTAATAGATGTAAATTCAGGCTATATTTAGTAATCATTTGTTTATGCACGCACGCACACACACATACTCTTATGAGTTCTCAGAAGACCGTAAATGGTTTAGTAATTTAAAAACACACAGGCTGCATGGTGAGTCAGTGATTAAAGTGTCAGCCCTGTAACTGGAAGGTTAAAAGTTCAGTCTCTCCCCTTGCCCCATATGACAGTTTCCCTTATGGCCAGAGAAGCAGGCTTCCTTTTATCTATTGCATGTCTAATGGTGTTTTATCTGCACAAATCACTTGAATCTAGCCGATGGAAAACTAATTACCAGTTCAGAATCTATGCCACAAAAAAACACATTCCCCTCTGAACAGTTTTCACCCAGAACTACTGTACACATTGTAGACTCAACAAAAGGTTTCGACTGAAGCTAAAAGCAAACAGTTCCTCCTTCACTCAGCAATTCAAACAGGTTGCAAGTTTTTTGTCAAAAGGGACAGCAGGTAATTAGTTTGAAGTAAGAAGCAAGCAAGCTTTTTACACTATTCATAGTTTTCGATCACGTGACTTCCGGCGGCGTCGAATAAGATCACCAGTCATGTTGGAGGGGATAATCACGGAGCAAAATGGAACAAAAAAATGTGAAAAGGTCCGAAATTCATTATGAAACTCTTGATAATGACAACAGACAGTGGTATGATGACAAATTAGTTTTAATTGAGAATCAGACCCCCTATCTCATTCCAAAGCAAAACTGGCCAAAAGACAGAAGTGGGCTAGCATCACCTATTCAGACATGTACAAAGCTCAGTATATTTCTTGATCTTCATAACACTTATCATGCATGTTTATCCACTTCAGCCCATAAATTATTCACAGAGCACTCAACTTAATTTCTCCTGCTTGTTTTTTCTCTGTTTTTGCTCTCATTTTTTTTTTTTTTTTAAATTTGATTTAGCATGAGCTGAAGGTTGGCTTCATTCAGCACACTCACTTGTACAGGTGCTTTCAGATGAAGTTAGACCTCATTGTCTTGGTGTCTAATCGTTATCCCTTATTGTTAACAATAAGCAGTTTGTTATAAAGGGATTTTATAACAAAGAGCGGCGTGACATTTAGTTGCTGAGTGCTCATGTTGCAGTGTACTGTATTATTAAGCATTTGTGTAATAAAGTTCAGTTCCAGCACAGCTCGCTCGTTCGTGGCCATTCCCAGGGTTGTGGACATATTTGGCGATGAGAAGTAAACCATGAAAGTGTGCCTGAGGCCACTGAGACAATTTTTTAAGCACTCTGGTGAGCCGTCTGTTCCAGACAACGTGTTGGTGTGGCGTATCAGGTACCGCTAACGGTGACAGAGAGTTGATTAGTCCACCCAGCAATTCATTACAGACCTAAGACATCTGGCTAGCATGTGCAGATTTGGACTTTTAGAGGACGAAATGGTGTGGGACCAACTGTCCGAGCACACTAACAACCAGCGGCTGCAGACGAAGATGCTAACAGCGCCAAATGACATGACACTAGCTAACACCATCGCACTAGAGTTCCAGCTTGAGTCAGCGGAAAGGTTAGCATTGGAGCTAGGTGTGCGCCAACAGCAACGACAGCCGGGACAGACACCGCTAGCCAACGCAGTGGACATGGAGGAACATGGGGACACGACAGAGGAGTTCAAGGCAAATGCTGTGGACCAGGGGACCCCTTCGAGAAGCCCCGCTTGTGCTAACTGTGGTTCTCTCACACATCATGAGAGAGCACAGTTTTGCCCGGCAAGAGGACAATGTTGTAAGAAGTATGGAAGATTTAATCATTTCACCAAGGTTTGCCTGTCGCCGATGCCGTGGAGCCCACCAGGCAAGCAAAGCTACCTGCCAGTGACAACCATCCATGCAGTATGTCCTGAGAGCATGTCATACACATACAGCATGGTAGAGTTAGACGATGCTGATGTGCTACTCTTGCTTGACACCGCTGCAGTGAGGTCAATGTTAAATTGGGCAACGGTGAAGAAATTTTCCCCCAACCACCCAATTAGAAAAAACACAGTGGAGCTTTATGGTTATGGAGGCCACTGAGTTAGCAACGTAGGGACCATCATACTAATGGTCTGCTTCGTGGTGAAAGTGGTTTATGATTTCGTGTTTTAAGTGGCTGCACATGGTGAAAACATAATGGGATGCAACCCCTTCTACTGATTGGGTTTCACCATATGCGACAGCAATGGGCTCAACTTGTCAGGCTACAGCAACTGGGACACAACTTGTTTTGATGACGATGACGTGGTTGGATGAGATTATAAAGGATGACACCAATGAGAATCCAGCCGTTCCGTGTGCACAGGAGGAGAGCTGCTGGGGGGGGGGGGGGGCAGCGGCTGGACTCACCTCAGATCCTCACTCAGCAGGAGTCAACGGGAGCCACTGCGGCGTTGCAGGAGAGGAAGCCCCCGCACACAGAAAACCTCGAGACACAACGGCCCAGTACGAATGTTATCTGCAATGATGGTGACACGGCACAACTGCATACATCAGGCAAAGGAGAAGAGGAACCGAATTACTTCTATGGGAGCCATGGCTGAGCCAACAGGTGAAGGGTCCGTGATGGTAAGCAGCACAGGAGAGACGCCGGACGTCTTCAGGGCCCATGACCAGCTTTGGCCTCCAGGGACTGCTGCGGGGGATGTTGGGTGAAGAGTCCGTGACCAAGATGATAATAATGGAGGTAAACGTAGCATCACCGCGATCTCAAGGGCATGTGAGATGGAGCAAAGCACCTTTCAGGTGATGGACTGGGTGTGAGTAAGCACGGATGAGCAACCTGGTCTGCGGCCAGTAAAGTCACCTTCTACGACACCATGGACGCCCTTGAGGATCGTGGCGCAGCTAGGATCAGCATGCTCCAGATTGACAGATGGTTTGGTATGGCACGCAAACCGTCTCCGGCGTGTTCGAGTGGCTGTTCCGGACGGTGAAGCTTCCCAGGAGTCAGTTGGTGCAGCGTGGGACCCGGGTCACAGCATTATGAAGATTGGTTCCGGTCTGGTGGACCCAGCATCTCCAGGGGCATGTCTACTGTGGGCCTGCTACAAGGCTCCTCCAGCAGAACCGCCTTCCCCATGGAAGACTGTGAAAATGAAAATGACTGTTTAGATAGGAGCGTGACTGGCAAACGAGTGGCAGATTAATCCACATAGCTGCGTTGAGTTCAGCGGCGGTCCACCCGCTAACCCTAGTTCAGAAAGATGTTATTTGTATCAAACTGGGGAGAATATTAATTGAATAAAATGTTCTGTGTTGGGGGTTGAATGTCATAAAGGGATTTTATAACAGAGAGTGGCGTGATGACGTAGCGGGCTGGTACCGTCATCACGCTGACATATATAAGGGAGGAGCCAGCCATGTTATGATCTCTTTGCCGGCGTTCACCACAGTGACAGTTAGGAGCTTAGTGCTCACGTTGTGATGTACTGTATTATTAAGCATTTGTGTAATAAAGTTCAGTTCCAGCACAGCTCACTCGTCTGTGGTCATTCCCAGGTTTGTGGACATAACACAGTTGATTTGTAGACTCCCACCTACTTGTAGTAATCCTCAAAGCCACAGGCTAATTACTCGGTGTTCTGACATTTTGGCATCAGAACAGCAAACCTTGGGTTACAACTAGTGATGAGCATATCGATACTTCAATACCAGCTGGTCAATACTTTGAAGTTGATAATTTTTAAAATATTGCGATACCACAGTGTAAATACAAAACGTGCAATTTGTTTTCACTTCTGAGCATTTTAAGCAATTACATTTATGTGTGAACACCGGTGAAAAACCAGCCCATGCATGTTTTAGAGATGGTCTGCCATGTCACATGATTATGGCAGCTTATCAGATGTCAGAGGTGAAGACTGCACACTGGTAGCCTCCAGTCAAGCAGTCACTACTGACTCCGGTGCAGAGCAGAGTGAGCTCAGTAGCATCGTGGGCAGCAGAAGAAGTATTACTTCTGAAATGTTACACCATTCATTCAAATTCTATGGTGATACCAAGCAGCATAATTTTGAAAAATAAACAAAATAAGCACCATTTAACCACTTGCACTCCGTTGTTCCGCGGGCGGGCAAGTCTCTGCGTCCTAGGACGCATGAGGGCACACAAGAGCGCACTCGTGCGCGCTCGGACGCATAACGCATGATATACTGATGATGGTGCAGATAAGATAAGATAAGATAAGATAAGATAAGCCTTTATTAGTCCCACAACGGGGAAATTCCAGGATTGCAACAGCACAGGGATAGCAACACTCAGAGCAACAATCAGAAGGCAAGAAAAAAAACAAGCAAGCAAGAGCAGCTAATAAACATATGTACGTATTACTATAAAATATATATATATACACACACACACAGACACACAGTGCAGAGCATTGTAGCTGGATGGAATAAATATATGAATATATGAACACACAGTGCAGAGCATTGTGTGCATTGTGAGCATTGTGATGGAGATGGTGCTGGCCTCCAAGCGCCACTGGGAAAAAAATGCTGCAGACACAGAACAGATTAGTTCATCTGATTGACCACTCATTCGACTAATAAGAGCTTTGAATTGGGTTTCTGAAACCATGAAGAACCAATGAAAGAAAACCTAGGAAGGAGGACCCGCCTCCCAACGCTTTGAATGCAGTGAGCCAATTGAAGCAGAGAAGTTCGTGAGCTGTTTTTTTTTAAGGCTGGGTAAAGACTGGCTGCTGGAGCGGATCAAAAAAGGACACAGGAAGAGCCCCACAGACCCAGCAGCATGGAGACCATCCACAAATGCAACCTGTGTGACTGGGAGTGCCATTCGTGGATCGGCATGTTCGGCCACAGGCGGTGCTTATTTTGTATTGGTTCCAGCAGAGTAGACGTTGTGATTTCTTCCATGGTCATTATAGACCACCAAGTTGAACCACAATTCAAAAGCACTGTCTGATTTTCATTGGTTAATTTTCATAGAGTTTTTATTTATTACCAAGTCAGATTCAAGTTATTTTTGTGACCATTGTGGGTTTTTCTTTCATTAACAGAGGGGTACCAACAATTTTGTCCACCTGTGTATGCTGCTTGGTATGACCACAGAATTTGGATGAATGGTGAAACATTTCAGATGTAAAAAAAAAATACTTGAATCCAATTGACTTGACTGAGCTTTCATACAGCATACTTTCCTGCCTGGATGACTGAGAATCTTCACCAAATTAAGAAACTGAATTAATTTTGCATCCATTTTAAGTCTTAATTATTTTTTATTGTAATTGAATTATATTTCATTTTATTTTTATTTACTTTGCTCATTGTTCTATTTTATTTTCATTTTATAAGCATTTCTTTCAAATATTTATGTTCATGAGTTTCAATCATATTTCATTTTGCCCTTGCAATAAAGTTGTTAATGAAACTGCAATCATGTGATTTTCCTTTAAGGGGCAAAAAGTATCGGTTTCGGTATCAAAGGAAAAGTCCCATAAATTAATGCTATCATATCAAAAGGAAAAATGCTGGGATCGTCCATCCCTAGTTAATACCCCATCATTTTCTTCAGTTGTTGTTCAGAAGAATTAAGACATCACAGCACCCAGAAAGACAGACCACGCTTGTGGCCCTGGAAGTGAACAGGTACAATGTAGACATAGCTGCACTTAGTGAAACAAGATTGCCTGGATATGACACCTTGGAAGACCATAGGTGCATCTTCTTTTGGAGTGGGAGATCAACTCAAGAAAGGAGAGAAGCAGGAGTGGGCTTGGCAGTTAGAAAGGCGATAGCAGCAATGCTTGATGAGGAACCGGTGCCAATGAACGACAGGATAATGACTATGAGACTCCCACTACAGCGGAAGATGTATGCCACACTCATCAGTGTATATGCCCCAACAATGACCAACACAGAGGAGGTGAAGGAAGAGTTCTACAGTGATTTACGTGAGACTATCAGGCGTGTACCGACTGATGACAGGCTGATACTCGGAGATTTTAATGCCAGAGTTGGTTCGGACACTGAGAAATGGAAAGGATCGCTAGGCAATCATGGAGTAGGCAAGTGCAATGCTAACGGAGAACTTCTACTTGCACTATGTTCAGAGTACAACCTTGTGATAACCAACACTCTATTTAAGCACAAGGACACACACAAGAAGACATGGATGCACCCAAGATCCAAGCACTGGCACTTATTAGGCTACATCATAGTCAGGCAGAGAGACAGAAGGGATGTATTGGACACCAGAGCAATGAGAGGCACGGACTGTGGCACTGATCATGTTATGCTGAGATCTAGATTAAGTATTTGGAGATGAATACAGCACTGCAGGACTGGTGCGAAGCCACCATGGAAGCTAAACACTAG
This sequence comes from Pholidichthys leucotaenia, assembly GCA_020510985.1. NCBI lineage: Eukaryota > Metazoa > Chordata > Actinopteri > Cichliformes > Pholidichthyidae > Pholidichthys > Pholidichthys leucotaenia. The sequence goes on from CM035840.1 coordinate 363,117,932, forward strand.
TGCACTGAAAGGCCAAAAGAAGCAGGAAGAACTTACACAGGAAATGGATGAAAACTTGAAAGACTGGGACAGCAACAACTCAGAGAATGACATAGAAGAGAAATGGGCAACACTGAAGGATATGGTGTATCAGACTGCGAGTGATGTATTAGGCTACCCTGAGAGGAAACATCAAGATTGGTTTGATGAGCATGATGAACACCTGAAGAAACTACTAGAAGCGAGGAATACAGCTAGGCAGCAAAACCTACAGTGTAACACAAGGTCGAAGAAGAAGAAATACTCAAAGGCTCAGAGTGAGCTACAGAAGTACACCAGAGAGATGAAGTCCAACTGGTGGGATGAAAAAGCGGAGAAACTTCAAACTGAAGCAGACAGGAAGGACATGAAAACCTTCTTCACAGGTTTGAAAGAAATCTACGGCCCTAAACCAAGAGGATTGATCCAACTAAAGGCTATGGATGGTGAAACGGTTTTGCAGGAGAAAGACAAGATCCTGGACAGATTTGCAGACCACTTTGACCAACTACTAAACAACCCTGGAGATCTCACTGAAGAGGCTAAAGAAGCTCTAGCGCAGCGACCAGCTGTATTAAGTCTGGATGAACCACCAAATTTTGATGAACTAATGGCAGCTATCAGGACAACACAGGATGGTAAAGCTCCAGGAAGGGATGAAATTCCAGCAGGAGTGTGGAAATTTGGTAGTGTTCAGCTGACCAACTGCCTGCACAAGCTCATCCAAGAGATATGGGATGCCCAGAAAGTACCTCAAGACTGGAAGGATGCAAGTATTGTGCCTTTGTTCAAGAAAGGTGACAGGAAGGATTGTGGAAATTACTGAGGTATATCACTGCTAGCCACTGTTGGTAAGATTCTCTCATGTGTACTACTTAACAGACTCAGTGAACACACCTTGCAGAATGTACTACCAGAAACCCAGTGCAGCTTTAGAAGTGGAAAAAGCACAATGGACATGATTTTCTGCTTGAAACAGGTTCAAGAAAAGTGTATTGAACAGAACATGCTGCTTTATATAGTCTTAATAGACTTCAGTAAAGCTTTCGATACTGTTTCACGACAAGGACTTTGGCAGGTACTCAAGAAATATGGTTGTACAGAGAAGTTTGTCAGCCTGATCGAGGCACTCCATACAGGTATGCAAGCAAACGTGGCAATGAGTGGTTCAGTATCGAAAGACTTTTCAGTAAACAATGGGGTGAAACAAGGGTGTATGCTGACACCTACACTCTTCTCGCTATATCTGGCAGCCATGCTTGAGGTGGCCTTCAAAGACACTTCGGAAGGAGTATATATTCAAAGAAAGAAGTAAACTTGTTCAATGAGGCAGAGTTTAAAGCCAAGAGTAAGACATTGATAAAGGTAGTAAGAGAAATGCTCTTTCCAGTGCTCTAGTGCTCTAGTTGCACACAGCGTGGAAGATATGCAGTCTTTAGTGGAGAAATTTGCAAGAGCAGCTAGCCAATTCAGCCTCCAAATCAACATCAAGAAGACAGAGTGCTTTTATCAACCACCAAAGTTCCAATTATCAACATCACTACCAGAAGAGATCAGCATTGGTACAGAGCCACTAGTCAAGTGCAAGACTTTCAAGTATCTAAGGAGTACTGTTTCAGAGAATGCTAGGCTGGAGGATGAACTATCTCTCAGAATGGGAAGAGCGACGCTGTGTTTGGAAACTTGAGGGAGAGACTGTGGAACAATCGACATGTGTCTATCTGTGTGAAATGCAAAGTGTACAGAGCGACAGTATTGGCTACTCTATTGTACGGTGCTGAAACTTGGACTGTCTACAGAGTGCAGGTGAAGAAACTCCAAGCGTATGTGATGAGACACCTTCGAACCATAATGAACGTCTCATGGAAAGACAAGATAACCAACATAGAAGTGTTGAAATGAGCTGGTCTACCATCAATGGAGGACATGCTAATACAGATGAACCTGAGATGGCTTGGACATGTTGAGAGGATGGACCACCAGCGTCTCCCTCGGCAGTTACTCTACTCACAGTTATGCGAGGGCAAACGCAATCAGGGTAGACCAAGGCTCAGATTTAAAGACCCTGTAAAAAGAATTCCGGGACGTGTGCTCCGAGACTGCGCGAGCGAGTTGGCGGATGTCCTGACTGACATTTATAACATCTCCCTGAGTCAGGCCATCGTTCCCAGATGCTTCAAGACCTCTATCATTGTACCGGTGGCAAAGAAACCAGTGGTGTCATGTTTGAATGACTATCGTCCTGTTGCACTTACACCAATTGTGATGAAGTGTTTTGAACGGCTTGTCAAACCACACATCACAGCCTGCCTCCCTGCATTACACGACCCGCTCCAGTTTGCATATCATTCAAACCGCTCCACGGAGGATGCTATAGTCACCACCCTACACTCTGTCATCACCCACCTGGACCAGAAAGACACCTACGCCAGACTCCTGTACATTGATTTCAGTTCAGCATTCAACACCATTATTCCCCAGAGACTGATAGAGAAATTACTCCTTCTCGGTCTGAACACCGCCACATGTCTCTGGATCCTGGATTTCCTGACTGAGAGACCTCAGTCTGTCCGGGTTGGAAACAACATCTCCAACTCTGTCACGCTGAGTACCGGAACCCCTCAAGGCTGTGTACTCAGTCCACTGTTGTTTACACTTCTAACACATGACTGTGTATCCAAACATGAGGGGAACCAGATTATTAAGTTTGCAGATGACACCACGGTGGTGGGACTTATTCAGAGGGATGAGGAATCAATGTACAGGGAAGAAGTGAGAGACCTGGAGGGCTGGTGCAGGGAGAACAATCTGGTGCTCAACGTGGACAAAACAAAGGAGATGATTATCGACTTCCGGCGGTCACAGCCTGAGCACGTCCCCCTCAGCATCGGCGGCCGTTTAGTGGAGAGAGTAGAGAACATCAAGTTCCTCGGAGTGCAGATCTCGCAGGACCTGACCTGGAGCAAGAATTCCTTGGAGATCAGGAAGCGAGCTCAGCAGAGACTACACTTCTTGAGGAAACTCAAACAGGCCTCTCTCCCCATCTGCATCCGCAGGACCTTCTACAGAGGTGTGGTGGAGAGTGTTCTGACGTACTGCATTGCTACATGGTACTCCAGCTGCAGTATGTCAGACAAAAAAGCCCTGCAGAGGATAGTCAAGGGGGCGGAGAGGGTAATTGGAGTCTCCCTCCCCTCTGTCCAAGAACTTTTTCAGAACCGTTGTAGGAGCAGGGCACTGAACATTGTCAAGGACCGTTCTCACCCTCTGCATAAACACTTTGAACTTCTTCCATCTGGTAAACGATTCCGGAGCATCAGAGGCAGAACCACCAGACTGATCAACAGCTTCCTCCCACAAGCTGTCAGGATGCTGAACAGCTGACCCGGAATCTCACATACACACTACTGCACCTATGGACATTTTGTATATTATAGTTAGTTATTCTTTTTCCCCAAGTATGTCTCAGGGATGTGTGAATGGATGGGGGGGTGGGAGCTATGTGGGAGTGTGTCTTAATCATGCTGCTTCTTATATGGATGCCGAGAGAAGCGCAATTTCATCTTGCCTGCACTACAGTTGTATGTACAGCAATATGACAATAAAGTTTGATTTGATTTGATTTGATTTGATTTGAAACTTGAAGAAATTGGACATAGACAGGAGTTCCTGGCAGCGGAAGGCTAAGGACAGAGCTGTGTGGAAGAATCTAATCAGACCTAAATGAAACAGTCATTGTCGCCCATGACAGACTGCTATAATGATGATGATGATGATGATGATGATGATGATGATGATGATGATCCCTTAAACTAATCTTAAAGGCCTCTGTAAAATCTAATCAATTTCAATCAACTTACTATTCTCAAATAGTACACACAAAACATCCAATACCATTAGCTTGAGCTAACAACATCAAAATCCCCACTAAAGGTGATAAAATATCTAAGGTTTAGAGTTCAATCTCTGAAAGAAATTGTTCCACCTCTGAGAATAATTTTCATCTGCCACTCAGGTGTCTAAAAAACAACAACAACAACAACAACAACAACAAGAAGGTTGAAATTAAAATCACTCACTGATATTTGGTTGCCAGGATGATGACCCTCCTGTTTTTCAGTTTAGCCCTCCACCTAGCAATCACACCTACTGTCACCCAGACAGAACTGGGCAGAGCCGAGACAAAAAGTCAACAATCCTTAGGTGGATTCTCAGTAACAGCCTCAGCATTAGGGCCTCTTATTAGCCCTGGATAGATGTACTTTATTGATCCCAAACTGGGATTGCCTAGCACGCCCACTGTTAACCCGGTCAACACTGCTACGCTAAAATGCCAGGTAGTTGAACCCTAAACCATTACCAAAACTTTGCAAGATACTATGTTGGTTTTGAATGTTTGCTCCGAAGCTTCTGTCAAGCTCAACAAGGTCTTAAACTTTTTGCTCTTTGTGTTAAAGGTTGGCTATTCTCACACACAGCTGGTGTCTATGTGACTCTTAGATGTAGCTAGGAACATTAGCTTTCCAGTTAACACTTTAGCAAAAAGCCTGTTTCCATCCTTTCTTGGCCCTTTTTCAGTGGTCACAAATTTACTCCTCGTTGCCATTCAAAGAACAATGATGACATTCCATATTCACTCATTTTTCCAGAATAAAGGCCTCGAACACCCTATGACTCAGACATCTGTGGAACCATGGTTTAGTCCAGCTAAACCAATCCAATTCGAACCTCCTTGAGTTATCTCAATATTACTTAGCCAAAACATTTACCTCAGGTATGTAAAAATTACATACTTTTTATTTGTGTACCTTGGTACCCAGAACTGTCTTTTTATACTTTTGTAACCAGAATTTTTGAGTCTTTACATGCATATCCAGTATTTTAGTATATTTTAGAACATTTTACAATTTTTATATTTGTCCATATTCAAATTATATTTGAAATTGTCAGTCAGAAAGTAACTCATACCGGCTCGGATGTTGCCTGGGTTTGCAGGGTTGGGAGTTCGTGGCAGCAGAGGGTGGGGGACAGAGCTGCGTACAGGAATCTGATCAGACCTAAATGAAACAGTCATTGTCGCCTGCGACAGACTGCTATGATGATGATGATGATGATGATGATGATGATGATGATGATTTGAAGATTCCTAGAAGTTTTTTTTTTTCAGTAAACAAAACTCAAAGATCTATGCTCAGGAATAGATACTGTTTACAAGCTTAGGGCTTATGAACAGCAGAACCGTGAGCTCAGCAGTTGGGTCAAGAATCTGCAATTGGAACCAGCCGTCAAGGATATGTACCAACACTGACCGAAGCTCACCATTGATACAGAGGAGGGATATGTAGCCTCAGTCTCTTTGGCTCCTATCTATAAAATCACTCTTCACCTTCAAGAAATTGTTTCACCAAAAAGTCTGGTCAAGAATTGTTTCCTTTACCTAAGAACCACAGTTTGAAAATACATTCCATGGTAAAAGGGACGATAAGGATCCCACTTCATGCCAGGAACAGATTAGTCTGCAATCATAAATCCCGGAACTTCCTCCCCAACAAGGCATTTTATGCTTCAAGAACTGCTTGAAACCTTTCAGATACATTGACCACATTCCACAGATCTCTTCGAATTATCCAAAGCTCAACATTACCCCCTTTTAGACAACTCTCAAATATGTTCCCTGTTGCCTCTGCAAGCTGAACTGTGGTTACTGAATGAAATAACTTCCTTTTTAACAAAAACTCTCAATTTTCAGAAGATTTTCTTTTTCAGCACACTCTGGAAAATGAAGCAGGACTCTGACATACCATTCTGGTTTGAAATGTTTTCATTAATCGTTGGTTTAAATGTATTGCATGTTTGAAAATGCTTAAACAAACCTTATTCTAATGCACATTAATTATAGAATGACAAGTTTATGAAAGTCCATGTTTAATGTAGCAAGAATGAAAGCTAGTCATGAATCACTGAAGTTAGTTTACCTGACACACATAAAGTGAACTTTCATTTTAATCAAGATGTGTTTCATCCGATTTGAAAAGCTTACTCAAGTCATCTGACTGGTGCCAGCCAATCACCAGCCAGTCTCTGTTGGACAATGCCCCCTTTAATTATATTGGTCGGTTACAGACAAAGGACTGTTTTCTTATTGGACCAGAGTTCATTGAAACCTCCCGTTATGGGAGAAAATTGGTTCCCTTTCATGTCAGTCAAGTTTCAAACAGTTACAGATAATGCTTCCTCGGAAGCTAAATGAGTCCTTCTGGATGCTCTACAATCTGCAGAGGAGAAACACCGGGGAAAAACAAACGCAGTAATTTATTCACGGAGCTGGAGCAGTCCAGTAGTCTGAATAAGCCCTGAGGGAAACCGTCCTTGACTTCACTAGAGGGAAAACACTCAGATGAAGCACAATGACCCAGCAATGCATGACTGGAAAAAGGCTCCTTATGTACATGCATTGCTGGCTCCGCAAATTGGGTACATCTGGGCGAGGAGTGGGGAGATGGCACACGGGAGTGGGAACAACTGGCAGCAATAGAGAGGGGGCGTGGTTCGACCAGCAGACAGTTAGACAGCGCTCACTCCAGTGTGAGCCCAAGAGGCTGCCTCACCGCTGCCGGCCAGAAAGCAGTGGCTATGGGTACGGCAAAGCACACAGAAATACATACTAACATACATACAATGTGGCACGTACCCACAAAGAGGCCAGGACCGAGCTGGGGGGAACCAAGCCAGCTCGGTTCCTGACAGAGCCCCCCCCCCCCTTTAAGTGGTGGAATCCCAGACACCCAAGGTAACATCCCCGACCCCCCCCCCCCCAACAGGAACAAACAACGTAAACCCGGGTGGAAGGTAGGGGGAACAGGAAAGGTGGGAACGCAACACCCCGCTCAGGGACCACAATTACCCCCCTCCCCCAAGTCCACGGGAGTCAATCCTTCCAGTGGCCGGCCAGTGTTGTTTAGCCACCAGGACCGGAGGGGTGAAGCAGGAGGTGGCCTGCCCACCGGAAGGCTCACTGGTGGGTGACCGGACCGTAGAGCGGGAACCTCCCCGGCGTTAGACAGGGAGGAGAAGGGGGCCACGGCATCCTCAGGCAGGTCCACAGAACCCTCAGTGGTCCTGGATTGGGACACAGCCACACCCGCCATGGGCCCCAGTCAGGCCGGCTCCGCTGCACCCGTGATGGGCCCCGACCGGGCCGGCTCTGCAGCACCCGCGATGGACTCCAGCGGGAGCCTTGCTGAACCTGCGGTGACCTTCCGCTGAGGCTCTGCAGCACCTGCAGTGACCTCTGGCTGAGGCTCTGCAGCACCAGTGGTGGACCCCGATTGGGCCAAAGCTGCACCTGCGGTGAACCCCAACCTGGAGTGTGGTGTCCATGATGAGTCTGGGCAGGAGCGCAGCACCCACGTTGGGCTAATCCTGGGGCACAGCCCCCACAAGGGCCCAAAGTCAGCCCGCTGCACCCACGGCAGCACGGCCTGCGGAGGAGACCACACGGCGACCTCAGACCTCAGGGCAGCTGGACCAGCGACGTCATCAGGCGGTGAGACCGGCTCCACGAGGACCCCTGGAGATGGCTGTTCCTCTCCGGCAACCCTAGAAAATGGCTGAGGAGCGGGAGAAGAAAGAGGGTCATTAGGGTTGCCGACAGTGGCGGAGCCCAGCGAGGGAAGTTCAGACACAGCTGTGAGCTGCACCTGACTCTCCTCACTTAGAGCCAGACAAGATCGCTCTAGAACTGCCATAAGAAAAACAAGAGGGAACACTTGCCTGAGCTTGAGCTCCACCCTCTGTCCAGGACTCTGTTGATCCTGGCGATGAACACTCGGGCCCGGCCTCAAGGAGGTCCAGCTAAGGCTCCCAGTCTGCGGCAGATGCCTCCGCAGCTGGCAAGATGGTGTTAGCAGTCCTGTTGTCCTCCTGCAGTGGCACCGACGCTGGGAATTCATCCGGCATGGCTGCAGGGGGACCTCTCCGTGCTGGCTTTGGTAAGGAATCATCCGAAACCACCGGCTCCTCCACTGTCTGGCAGCTCTGTTCTTGGACCAACAGGCACTCAGTAATCAAAGGAGGAGACACAGAGAGGGTAGGAGAAGGGTTATAGGCTGCAGCTGATAGAGGGAGCCCAGCGGACTGCTGTAACTGGACCCCTCCCCTGGGAGACAGACAAGGCTTATTATTTATCAAAATGGATTGAATGAAAAGACACTTGCCTGTCATCCCGGTCTTTGCTGTTCACTGCTGCAGCTGGCAGGCGGTCATCCCTCCCTGTGTCCACGGTGATTCGGTCCTCTTCAACAGGTGGAGGAGGAGCTGTCTCCATGGCAACAGAGGTGGGCGTTGCCGGGGAGAGCACAGCAGACCTCATGGCAGCTGGAAAGGCGGTGGCCGCTGCCGACAAGTAGGGCTTCTCCTGGCGTTTCGCCATTGAACGACGCTGTCTGCTGGGGGCTGGAGCTGGTTGGGTCGAAGCAGGAACTGGTGCCAAACTCTAGCATGGAGCAGGATCAAGGGAACTCCGGGAGTGCCCGCCCCTCGGTGCGAGCCTGGTCTTCTTTGGGACTTCCTCTCCCCTCCGCCGAACTCTCACCGCAGCGCTGTCAAACCAATCAACCTCTCAGCTCCCTCCGGATGATCCGCGAGCTGAGGGCACTGCTGAGCTGCTGCATCCGCCAAGTCCACATACCACAGTATATCCTCTGGGGCGGAATACGTGCTTGCCAAGGCAACGAGCCCGTCTATCTCCATGAGCGCTCGGCAGCACTCCCACCCCAGACTCAGAGGATAACTGCGTGTCCCCGTTAAGTCCAACATACTGTAGCTCACAGACTGGTGAGTAAATGATTATTAAATGACAAAGATATGTGTGGGTGTAACCTGCTAAATCCAAGGGGGGAAATAATGAGGATTTACATGCAGGTTAGCACCACACACATTTATTTATACTACACTTAGACAAACAGTTACAGATAATGCTTCCTCAGAAGCTAAAGGAGTCCTTCTGGATGCTCTACAGTCTGCAGAGGAGAAGCACTGGGGAAAAACACACGCAGTAATTTGTTCACGGAGCTGGAGCAGTCCAGTAGTCTGAATAAGCCCTGATGGAAACCATCCTTGCCTTCACTAGAGGGAAAATGCTCAGATGAAGCACAATGACCCAACAATGCATGACTGGAAAAAGGCTCCTTATGTACATGCATTGCTGGCTCTGCAAATTGGGTACATCTGGGCGAGGAGTGGGGAAATGGCACACGGGAGTGGGAACAGCTGGCAGCAATAGAGAGGAGGTGTGGTCCAACCGGCAGACAGTTAGACAGCGCTCACTCCAGCATGAGCCCAAGAGGCTGCCTCACCGCTGCCGGCCAGAAAGCAGTGGCTATGGGTACGGCAAAGCACACAGAAATATATACTAACATACATACAACGTGGCACGTACCCACAGAGAGGCCAGGACCGAGCCGGGGGAAACCAAGCCAGCTCGGTTCCTGACAGTATGTTGTAATTTGTCTCAGGTTTAAAACTAGTTCATAACTCTGATCGAAGCTATAAAATTAAAGAGAAATAGTATTCCTCTTTTCATTAAATTCCGTTTTTACTTTTTAGAGTAACCCAGAATTTCTTTTTCCATATAATCAGTTTTTATAATTTTCTTCATAAAATTTGCATCCAACTTTCTTCATATTTTGGTTACAGTTATTTCATTCTCCATTTTCATCACAGTTACAAATTCACACTAAGGTTTCCTTGGTTCCACAAATGTGATTACACTCTTTTGCTCAGTTGTCTGTTACAAGTTGAATGTGATGCTTGATACTTTTTCATTTCACCTTCCCAACAACTCCAATGAATGTAAAGTCATTTAATTTGAATCTGATCATTAAAACTATAAACATTATATGCAAGTTTCTGTTGATTTCTTTTTCCAGTGTCTGTTTCTGAAGTCACCCAGGAGAATTCATGAATATTTGAGATTGATTGATTGAAGGTATAAAGATTAGTTATTAACAAAATGTCCAAGTTTTGTAACTGGTACCCCAAAAACAATTTTTTTTTTCCCAGTGTGTGCGTGGACCCAAAGCAAACCTTTGTTTCCACACACACCTATAGGTATAAATTAAATAATCTTTGTACATAACTAATTTCCCCTACATCTGTAAATGTTATAGTGCATCCTGAAATTTCACCCGAAAGCCGAATATCCCTAACTTTTTGTGAGTAGTGTATGTCGCACGTGCGATGTGAAAATTGGTCTGTGCTAAGAGTGAATGAACTGAAGTAGCACCGATGTGATGAGAAACAGACCCATTTTTCATCACACTGGTAAAACTACAATTGGCGAGCTGCACTTGCGAGTTCCATCAGCATAAATTCACATCTCAGCAATGTCCAGCAGATAACAGCATATTTATCCTGGATATCAAGTTTCATGTGCTCACATCGTTGACCTTGCCAGGCTCAGCCCAGAAGCTGGTGATGCAGGCTGCTGTGGAGTCACCGGCATTTTTATAAGTCTTAATTTTGTTGTCCCATGTCAAACTCAGTGCATGCCAGTGCTTAATGGTTCCTGCTCTTTGTCCTCCGCTACAACAGAGAGGATTGCACTCCTTGACACCAACACTTGACACTCCCTATGATTTCTGACTATAGAACGTGTAAAGCCCTCTAGGATCACCAAACTTGCAACACGGGTTCACCTCGGGATCCTGCTGTACAACTATGGGTTGTATACTTTGCTGTATATTCATGGATGATGGGCTTATTATAATTTGCTTCTGCCACAGTAATTATATTGAAAAGTTGAAAACTGCTCTCTGTCAATAAGTACTGGGATCTCCAAACAAAACAGAGGCAGGGGATATTGCATTCACTTCAGAGTGCTCTTGTTAAAATTACACTTCTAAGCCTTTATATAACCAGATTTTTTCTGGGGCTTGAAAGATCCAAAGTTTGTTTTGAACTTGTAGTCATTTCTAGGCCTGTAACAATAACACATTTTGAGAGCTGATAAATTTTTTTCTCAGTCGGGACAAACTTTCTATTGTGAGTGGACCCCAGCTCTCTGCTTCAACCTTTCTGGCTGTCCCCACTTTGTGAGCATGAGCCCCGCCTCGCACAGGGAGTGTGCGAGCTGAAGCAGCGCTGGTGCTTTATGTCATGGAAGTGATCAGCCTGTGGTACTGCTGAAGTATTATGGAGGCCCAGGTTGCTTTGATAGTGGCCTTCAGCTCATCTGCACTGTTGGGTCTGGTGTCTCTCATCTTCCTCTTGACAATACTCCATAGATTCCCTATGGGGTTTAGGTCAGGAGAGTTTGCTGGCCAGTCAAACTCAGTGATACCATGGTCATTAAACCAGTTTTTTGGTACTTTTGGCAGTGTGGGCAGGTTCTAAGTCCTGCTGGAAAATTAAAATTAAACCAGCATCTCCATAAAGCTTGTCAGAACAGAATTCAAGTTGCTTAAACTGCAGTGTGAAGTTTCTACAGTCAGTGATGATTTGGGGAGCCATGTCATTTGCTGGTGCTGGTCCACTGCGCTTGACTGGCCAGCAAACTCTCCTGACCTAAACCCCACAGAGAATCTATGGAGTTTTGTCAAGAGAAAGATGAGAGACACCAGACCCAAGAATGCAAACGAGCTGAAGGCCACTAAGGGCTGTCATGGTGGAGGAATTTCCCCAGCAGTGACAATGGATAGCTCAACACCGCGATATGCAATATTTTTGCAAATGTTTTTAGGACCCTGTGGTCTCGTAATTTATACAGGGTACATAACTTATGTGGCAAATGATGAAAGCTAAGAAACTCACTGCAGCTCCTGTCAAAAACTGCCCTTTCTAAGTGATGACTGAAGATGCCACATGCAGACCACGGGGCACACCACGTGCCCTCCTGGAGGCAGTAGCTGGGACCCATGCCCCTAACGGACTGCATGGACTGCAGCATGAATGACACAGAACCAGGGCTGCGGACGGTTGGTTCCCAACACTGATTGATGGCCAACAGCAGAGCCAGACGGCGATGACAGCTGACCAGCAAGGACACCAGAGGAAGGAAGCAGCCAAACGATGGAGATATCTGATCAGCAGTGACCCCAAGTGGCAACCGATGATCCTCGGCAACCTCCGGCAAAGGCAAAGGACCCATGATGACCTCTGGCTAAGGCGAAGGACTCATGATGTCCTCGGGTGAAGGCGGGAAATCCATGATGACCTCCGGCAATGGCGGGAGACCCTCGGTGACCTGAGGCAATGGTGAGAGACTTTCAACAACTTCAGATGGAGGTGGAGGACCCATGACAACCTCGGACTGAGGCAGAGCACCCACAGCGGCCTCAGACTGAGGCGGAGCACCCACAGCGACCTCGGACTGAGGCAAAGCACCCATGGAGACCTCAGGAGAGGCAGAACCCACGGAGACCTCTGGCAATGAGGCAGGACCCACAGAGACCTCCGGAGACAAGGCACGACCCATGAAGACCTCCAGCAATGAGGCAGGACCCACGAAGACCTCCGGCAATGAGGCAGGACTCATGAAGACCTCCGGCAATGAGGCAGGACCCACAAAGACCTCCGGCAATGAGGCAGGACCCACAAAGACCTCCAGCAATGAGGCAGGACCCATGGAGACCTCCAGGAAGGAAGCAGGACCCACAGGGTCCTCCGGCAGAAAGGAGGACCATTAGTGGACCCAGACGAGGATTCGTGCAGAAGAGAAGAGGAGAAGACACATACGCCAGGTTTCTACCACCGGCAGTAGTGGAGCCTGGCGAAGCAAACTCAGGAGCAGAGGTTGTCTGCAGCTGATTCTCCTCGCAATGAGCAAGACAAGAGTTCTCCAACACTGATAATTTAGAGACAGGAAAGTGTACTTGCCTCGACTCAGGCTCCACCACCGTCCAGGACTCCGGCTCCGGCTCCGACTCTGATGACTCTGCTACAGCAAACCCTGCAGCAGGCAGCGACTCCCTCCCAGGACTGACGAACAATCAAGGAGAGCAGAGGGGGACACGGGAGAAGCAGGTGATGAATCAGGATTAACTGCAGCAGCAGGTGATGAGAAATCAGTAACAGTGTGTGGCGGCCTCTGAGGCCTCCCACCGGGAATTAGGCAAGACAATTTGTATTTACAAGTTAGAGAATGAGTATACATTTGCCTTCATTCCCAGACCTTGATGGTGGCTGCCGCTGTAGGTCCAGACGAAGCTCTTCCAGGAGATGCAGAGGTCGTCTGGCGAGGTGGGTGAAACGCCAGAGTCAGGGGACATTCCTCCGTTGGCTCAGACTTCGTTTCAACTGGCGAATCTCCCTCCAGCTGGGCTGCATAGTCTGGAAGAAGCCATGGCTTTTCGTCCAGCAACAGTTCAGTTTCAGTCACAAAAATTTGCCTGCGCTCCTCAGCCGATAGTGCGGGCCACTGTTCAGGAGGGGAAGGTGGGGCTGCTGCTGAAAAGTGGCGAGAGGCTCAGGGCTTCCGTGCCCAGGGCTGCTTCCTTGTAGGCGCGGGCGTGAATGTGAACACTGTGAAAAAAGTGAACACTGCGGTTGTTGCAATTGCTCATTATTGTAATGATCGGGTGAGCGTCCTCCCCCTCCCGTCCTGTGGGAGGTTCCCTGGCTCCACAGGTAATCAATACACTTATGTGAGTGGACGCATCTGCTGTCTCTTCGCTGCCAGCTCTTAAAAGGACCAGTTTGTGAACGTTCCAGTGCTGGCTCGTTGGGTATACTGCCATAACAGAATAAAGCAAGTGAAGTCTTGATTGTCAAGGAACCCAAATAAAAATCTGTTTCTCTCTCCATCTCAGGTTGCTGCCATCTCTGCAGTGTGTCCCCGGGGGTTCGTTGTGCACTCTCCTGCTCCGTCATTATCGTCTTCACTCCAGATCACCTACTCCACCTGATCAGACATTTCTCCAGCCCTACTCATCTGCAGCTTCCTCTCCAATTCATCTTAGCCTTATTGGGTTCCTCGTCAGGCTCTCTGCTCCCACTCATAACAATATTCCTATTATTCATTATTCCCTGCCTCCCTCTTTGTACTGATCTGTTCTCATCTCCCTCCTTACAGGCTGGGCTCTCCTCTGGTGAGTGAGGTGTTTTTTTTTCCTCTAATCCTGTGTTACTCTTTTCAATAAAATTGTGTTTAAACTTTGCCTTTCTGTGTTGTGTGCATTCTGTGGTGTAGCATCTTGCAAGTGGGCTGATATTTCTTGTAATCATGACAGAACGAGCCAGCCACGAATTAGGCTCAGCAGGTGCTTCATCAGTGGAGCACTCCGCCCTCTACTGCCTCGATGCAACAGAGAGGCAGGTGGCCATGTTGACTGAACAGCTGCACACCATTATGCAGCAGCTGAACACAGTCACCAACCACCTTAGACACATGTCTTGTTTGGGTCCTCTCCCTCCGCCTACCATCCCAGTTTCTTCCACCCTCTGCTGAACCACCTCCGTTCCATCACCTGCCCCATATGCGGGGGAGGTGGGGAAATGCAAGGGGTTTCTGTGCCAGAGTCAGCTTTATCTGTGGCAGGTGGGCGGGGAGTACCCGGACGACACGTCCAAAATTCATTTTATGACCCTCAGCTGGGCTCAGGCTATTTTAGACAGTGCGGAGGGCCCTCACCACACTTTTGATAGATTTATTAGTGAGTTTTCCCGGGCCTTTGATTGCTCGGAGAGTGAGGGCAACATCATGAGTCATGTCTTGTCACTCCGACAGCGCAGTCAGTCTGCAGCCCATTACTCTGTGGCGTTTCAGGTTGTCATGGCAAATTCTGGTTTGAATGACATTTCCTTAAGAAGCATCTTCCTCCAGGGTCTCAATGCCAACCTTCGCGACGACCTGGCGATTCATGCTGCTCTCTCCTCCCTGGATGAGCTTATAGATCAAGCCGTCAGTTTGGACAACCGCTACCGCGAGTGTGTGAAGGAGTGGAAGGCCTCCTTTGGCCCACCCATCTCACACACGTTCTCCCCGGCTACAGGCACAAGTGAGGCCCTCATTCAGTTGCCGGGGGTCTAGAGGAGGATTTTGCCATTAATTGACTCAGGGGCAGAGCAAAATTTCTTTTCATTGTGGCTCGTGCAGGAAATTGGCATCCCCACAACTAAACTGCTAGCGTCATTTAATATTGCGGCACTATCTGGTAGTTGTGTGGCATCTATTACTGAACACACAGCGCCGATTCCCGTCCTTCTGTCCGGGAACCACCAGGAGACCATATCATTCTTTATTCTCCCTTGTTCGCCCTCCCCGGTGGTTCAAGAGTATCCGTGGCTCCGGAAGCATAACCCTATCATTAATTGGGCACAAAACTCCATCTCTTCATGGAGCCCCTTCTGTTTAGCATCCTGCCTCTGCTCAGCCGAGTGTTCACCATCCCTTTCTGTCTCCTCTGGTGGAGCCACTGGATCTCAGCCTCGTACCCGAGGTCTACCATGACCTTGGGGAGGTCTTTAGCAAGTCAAGAGCCCTTTCTTTGCCTCCTCATGGCTCTTACGGCTCTGTGATTGACCTCCTCCTGGGTGCGCGGTTGCTGTCCAGCCTGCTCTACAGCCTTTCTAGGCTGGAAAGGGAGGCGATGGAAGGTTATATTAAGGACTCTTTGAACGCCGGCCTCATTCGGCCCTCCTTGGCTCCTCTTGGGGCAGGGTTCTTCTTTGTCGGAAAGAAGGACGGACCTCTGTAGCCATGCATAGATTTCCGCAAGCCAAATGCCATTACCGTCAAAGATAAATATCCTTTGCCCCTGATCAACTCCGCGTTCGAGCTCCTTCAGCCAACGGGGGTGTTTACCAAAATTTGATCTGCATAATGTGTATCATTTAGTCCGTATTTGTGAGGGGGACGAATGGAAGACGGCGTTTAAAGCACACCTGGGGCAGTTTGAATATCCTGGGATGCCTTTTGGGTTCACCAACACCCCCGTCGTCTTCCAATGAATGATTAATGACGTCCTTCGCAATATGGTTAATCAATTCGTTTTTGTCTGCCGTGACGATATTTTGATTGTTTTCACACATGCCACAGGAGCAATCAGTCCATGTCAGGGCTGTGTTACAGTGGCTCTTGGAAAACCAGCTCTTTGTGAAGGCTGAAAAGTGTGAGTTTTCCACCAGCTCCACTTTCCTGGGGTTTATTGTTGCTGAGGGAGAGCTGAGGGCCAATCTGGCCAAGGTGAAGGCTGTGCTTGATTGGCCAACACCCCAATCCCATAAGGAGCTCCAACACTTCCTAGGATTTGCTAATTTCTACTGTCGATTCATTAGAAATTACAGTGGGGAGGCACAGCCTCTTATGCAGCTGACCTCGGTCAAGGTGCCTTTCACCTGGTCCAAGGCAGCTGAATGGGCCTTCTCTAATCAAAAGGGCCTATTTTCCAACACTCCCATCTTGGCCTAGGTCGCACCTCAGCTCCAATTCATTGTAGAAGTGGATGCTTCTGATTCGGGGGTTGGTGCTGTCCTTTTGCAGTGCTCGACCTCCGATCAGAAGCTCGGATCAGAAGCTCCACCCATGCACATATTTCTCTTGCCGGCTCACGCTGGCCAAGAGGAACTACGACGTAGGGGACCGAAAGCGCTTGTCCATTAAGTTGGCTCTGGAGGAGCGGAGGCAATGGCTAGAGGGAGTGGTTCAACCTATCATTGTGTGGAAGAATCGGCCCGCCAATTAAATACCTGGCAGGCCCGTTGGGCCTTATTCTTTATTAGATTTAATCTTATCATTACCTATAGGCCAGGCTCCCGCAATATCAAATCTGATGCTCTCTCCTGTCAGTTTACCCCTGACCACTCAGCCCCCTCCTCCCCCCCCAACCCACTGTGCCCTTCTTATGTATCTTAGGTGCTCTTGCCTGGGAGATTGAGCAGAGGGTCTGACAGGCCCAGGCCACTGAGCCCAAACCCAAGGAAGGACCTGAGGATCGGCTGTTTGTCCCGGCCGGCCTCTGCAGCGATGTTATCAGGTGGGGTCATACTAGTCATTTTTCCTGCCACCCAGGGGTTTCCCGGACGATCAACCTCATCCAATGGGTGTTCTGGTGGCCCACGCTGTGGACGGACCTCTGGGATTATGTCAAAGCTTGTCAAGTATGCACCAGAAACAAATCTGACTCTTCCCCTCCCGCCGGGCTGCTTCATCCCCTCCCGGTTCCCAGCTGCCCCTGGTCACATGTAGCCCTGGACTTTGTCACTGGACTTCCCCCTTCAAATGGTAACACCGTCATCTTCACTATTGTCGACCGCTTTTCTAAGGCTGTTCATTTAGTACCCCTCCCTAAACTGCCTTCCGCCTCAAAGACTGCCAGCCTTTTCACAATCCACATCATCCACCTTCACAGCATTCCCCTTGACATTGTGTCTGATTGGGGACAACAGTTTACATCTCAAGTGTGTAAGTCTTTTTGTCATGCCCCAGGC
The DNA here is from genome assembly GCA_020510985.1 of Pholidichthys leucotaenia. Classification (NCBI taxonomy): domain Eukaryota; kingdom Metazoa; phylum Chordata; class Actinopteri; order Cichliformes; family Pholidichthyidae; genus Pholidichthys; species Pholidichthys leucotaenia. The sequence continues at coordinate 363,135,377 of CM035840.1, forward strand.
ACCTCGGTCAGCCTTTCATCTGGATACCACCCTCAGAGCAACGGGCAAGCTGAGCGCACCAACCAGGCCCTGGAGATCGCCCTCAGATGTGTGGCATCCTGCCACCCATCTACGTGGAGCACTCATCTGACCTGGGTGGAGTATGCTCACAACTCTGCAGTTTCATCAGCTACCGGATTAACACCCTTTGAGGCATCAATGGGGTACCCCCCCATTGCCCAAGGTGGAGAGGGAGGTCGCCTTGCCATCTGTGGGGGCCCAAGCTTGCCGTTGTTGCTGTCTGTGGAGGGCCACCCGTGCTGCTCTTCTCTGTGCCAGAGAAGAGCAGCGCCCAGATATATGGTTGGGCAGAAGATGTGGCTGTCGGCGGACCAGGTCCCTCTGAAGACGGAATCCCGTAAGCTGTCACCTTGCTTCCTTGGGCTGTTTTCCATCTCTAGAATTATCAATAACGTGACAGTCTGCCTGGAGCTTCCACCGACTCTCCATATTCATCTGACCTTCCATGTATCCAAGATCAAGCCCCTCTCCGCTAGCCCCCCCCCCCCCCAAAAAAAGCCGCCTCCTCCTCCTCGGATCCTCGACGGCCAGACCACCTATACCGTTCAGAGAATTCTGGACGTCAGGGCTGGGGATTGCAGTACTTGGTCCACTGGAGGGGCTACAGACCTGAAGAAAGGTTGTGGATCCCCAGTTTGCACTTCCATGACAAGGGGATGGTCTGGGCCTTTCACCAAGCCCATCCCAACAAGCCCGGTGGTCTGCCAGGAGGCGTCTCTTGAGGGAGGGCACTGTTTTGATTGGGAGAAAGCACTCCCCCTCCCGTCCTGTGGGAGGTTCCCCGGTAGGTAATCAATACACCTGCACGAGTGGACATACCTGCTGTCTCTTCGCTGTCAGCGCTTAAAAGGACCAGTTTGTGAATGCTCCAGCGCTGGCTTGTTGGGTGTACTGCCACAAAATAATAAAGTAAGTGAAGTTTTGATTGTCAAGGAACCCAGAACTGTTTCTCTCTTTCTCCTTCTCAGGTTGCTGCCATCTCTGCAGTGTGTCCCTGGGGGTTCACCTGCTCCGTCATCGTCGTCTTCACCCCAGATTGTCTGCTCCACCCAGTCAGACATTTCTCCAGCCCTGCTCATCTGCAGCTTCCTCTCCAATTCATCTTAGCCTTACTGGGTTCCTCGTTGGGCTCTCTGCTCCCACTCGTACGAATATTCCTATTATTCATTATTCCCTGCCTCCCTCCTCATACTAATCTGCTCTGGTCTCCCTCCTTACAGGCTGTGGTCTCCTCTGGCAAGTGAGGTGTTTTTCTCCGCTAATCCTGCGTTACTCTTTTCAATAAAATTGTGTTTAAACTTTGCCTCTCTGCATTGTGTGCATTCTCTGGTGTAATATCTTGCACGTGGGCTGATATTTTTTGTAATCATGACAGTTATCCTCCGGTAGGTTTGTCCATAGTGTGGTGCTACATATTTACGGTTATCGCAACGGCCCTAGCCACTATCAAAGCAACATGGGCCTCCATAACATCTCAGCAGCACTACAGGCTGATCACCTCCATACCACACCGCACTGATGCAGTAATTCATGCAAAAGGAGCCCCCGACCAAGTATTGAATATGTACAATGGCACACTTTTCAGTAGGCCAACATTTCTATCAAACAGCAGCTTTTTTAAATTATTTTTTTGTGATATTCTAATTTTTTGAGAAACTGAATTTGGGGTTTTCATGAGCTATAAACCATAATCATCAAAATGAAAAGAAATTAACACTTTAAATATCACTGTGTAATGAATCTACACTACTCACAAAACATCAGGAATATTCGGCTTTTGGGTGAAATTTCAGGATGCACTATGACCTGTCCAGGTGAACTTAATTTGACCTTCTCTAACCTTTTGAATGCACATGTCCAACTGTTCAATGTTTCAGTACTTTTTGCATAAATTGCTGTTCGCTAACAAGGTGCTTAATGGCAAAATTCACAACAGGTGTTTGATCCATGAATCAACCAATAAATTTTCTGGTTCAGTTAGAATTAGTATTTAAACAGTCCTCTTCATCATGCTGTTCATATTTTGACATCATGAAACCAAATGAAACCACACAACTGATCAACAGTACCTCGTCACTGTGAGGCTTCAAACAGGATGTTCTCAGAGGGAAGTGGCCAATGAGCTTAGAGTATTACAGACTCAGCAGGTTGCAACAGAGATACAGAGAGACTTTAAGAGTAACAGAAAGGCATAGAAGTGGATGTCCTTTGGCCACATCCCACACTGATGACCACTTCATTGTGAACAGTGCCCTGCAGAACCGAATGATGAATGCCACTCCACTCCAGGCACATTTAACAAAGGTGAAAGGCACCCAAGTGTCATGTCAGACCATTCAAAACTGTTTACATCAGCGTAGTCTGCGTGCTAGATGACCTGCAAGGGTACCTGACCACACCAGACACATTTGTCATCCTCTTGCTAGGGCCAGGGAGCATTTACACTGGAAAAGGGACCAGTGGGCCTCATTGCTGTTCTCTGATGAAAGTCGATTCATGTTGAGCAGAAATGATGGCCAGCAGTGATGTTGAAGATGTCAAGGAGAGCGCTATGCATCAGCCACTGTTGTCACCAGACGAGCCCTCGGTGGTCGTGGTGTTACACTCTGTGCAGGTGTGTCTAGTCAAAACAGACCTGCCCTACTCCTTGTGAATGCTACAGTGACAAGCCGATACTACTTGAATAACATCATTCATGCAGTCATTGTGCCCCTGCATGAACAACACAGGCCTACTGTAATTTCATCTTCATGGCCGACAATGCTCCAGCTCATCAAGGTTGCATCATTAGGGATTGGCTGCTGGAGGCTGGGGCACCTCAAATGGAGTGGCCTGCGCTTTCTCCAGACCTGAATCCCATAGAAAACCTATGGGATCAGCTGAGTCACCGTGTAGAGGCTCGTAACCCTGCACCCCACAACCTCAATGACCTGAGGGCTGCCCTTCAAGAACAGTGGAATGCCATGCCTCAGCAGACAATAAACTGACTTGTGAACAGCATGAGATGCCGTTGTCAAGCTGTAATTGATGCTCAAGGGCACATTACAAGTAACTGAAACATTGACATTTTTTTGTTGTGGTATATCCACCACTGTTGTTGGCTTTTGTTTCAATAAAAAATGTTTAAAATGAGGAAATCACCTTTGCATGCTTCTATTTAAATGCTCTACTTTCATGATGTAATATCACTGTAGTGTGAACTTTTTATATTTTCCATAAATTTCACCCAAAAGCCAAATATCCCTAACTTTTTCATTTTTAATTGAAATACTAAAATAAATCAGCTTTTTGATGACCTAAACAATATAGATGCACCTGTATAAGGGCATTACAGATAAATAAAAGTACATGGGCTTGGTTTAATGAACAATGTAGTGGATTTATGGGTTTTATAGGTGTTTTATTGTTGGTACAAGTATTAATGTAAATATGAACGTGAGAAGGGATAAAAACTTATTTTCATTTATCAGCACATTAGCTTGTTGGGGCACCAGTCCAAAAGGACAATTTTATTATCAATTCTTTATTTGTACCAATTATGAATCAGTCTAAAAAAAAAAAACCCTTGTGAGTTCTTGACTGCTGATAATAAAGAAGATGGACATGGAATCAAACAATAACTCCGGGAGGAGCTGGACCCACGATGATCTCAGGTGGTGAGCCTGGACCCACGGAGACATCTGGCACAGGTGGAATATCCTCAGCGACGCTGGGGAAAAACTCGGACAAGAGATGCACAGACACAGTGTCAGGGTCACCGGCGGCAGTGGGGCCCTGTGAGGTGAGCTCAGGTGCAGCTGACGGCTGCATTTGGCTCTCCTCACCTAGAGCCAGGCAAGATTTCTTCAAAAGAAAGACAGAGACAAAGGAGTGCACTTGCCTGAGCTCGAGCTCCACCGCCATCCAGGACTCCGTCGATCCAGACAATGACGCCTTGGGCCCGGCCCTCTTGAGGTCCAGCTCAGACTCTGCTATGGCAGACCCAGCAGCAGGCATGGTGGTGGATGCAGTCCCGAGACCCCCCCACTGAAGTGGTCCAAGTGGGTGGCTCGCCCAACGTAGACACAGGAGGTTTGCACTCTGCTGGCACTGGATCCTGTTCTGCTGAGGCCAGGGGATGCTCCATCATCGGCACAGGCTTCAGCTCAGTCGCAGCGCTATCCCTCCATTCAGACTGTGGCTGCGGGACTGGGACCATGTCCTCCAGAGCCGCAGGCTCCTCCACAGTCCAGTGGCTTAATTCAGGGGCCAGTGGACACTCAGGAGGAAAAGGAGGAGACACAGAGAGAGCAGAGGAAAAGTCTGAAGATGCAGCAGATGGTGAGGACTCAGAGGGCTGCCTAATCTTAGCCTCACCGTCAGGAGTAAGGCAAGACAATTGATGCTTAATTGAAAGAGAAGAAAAAAGCACTTTCCTGAACTCCTGGGCTGTGATGTCTTCTGCTGCAGCAGGTTGGAAATCAGCCCTCTCTGTGACTTCTGCAGAAGAGGGCTTCCCAAAGAACCCTTGAGTAGCTGCCCCTGCAGCCACAGCAACAGGCGGAGCGGGTGAAAAAATGTCCAAACCCTCAACAGCGGGAGGAATTGCCGAGGAGGAGGAAGAGGCAGTGGCAGTGGGAGAAGCAGCTGACGGGACAGCTGGAGAAGAAAAACTAGATGAAGGGACCGCTGCAGGAGTTTTCGACCTTGGCAATGGGGAAACTGCTGATGAGGAAGTGGAGGCGTTCATCCGGTGTGACTTCCTTGAGCGATGGCGGGGAGCAAGAGGTGGAGACGTGGGCTCAGGGTGAAGAGGGAGAGGCTCCGGAGTAAGGGGATGCTCATTAGCTGGCTTGGACTCTGGGACCCATGGTGAAACCTCCTCCAACTCCTGGGCAAGATCCAGGAGGAGCCATAGTTTATATTCTAGTAGGAGCGCCGTCTCCTCTAAAGGCACTTTTCCATTTGGAACAGTTTGGCCTCGTTTGGCCTCCTTTTGCACGGTACAGTTCGGCTCGCATGTTTTTCTACTGCACCAGGTGTCATTTGAAGTGGGTGGGAAATAGTTAAAAGGGAGGCGGCGCAACCCTCTCCCTCCCGCTACGTAAAACAAACGTAACTGGCGTAAATCAAGCGTAACGTTACGCAAAACACAAGTTGGCAGGATACGAGGCGTCTGCGTTCTCTGGCTGTTTTTGCCAGAATAAAGGCAAAAACGGAGAACAGAAGGCAAACCCGCAATACGACACACTCTGGAAAGGTACTGGAGCATTTAGAAGCCATGAGGATGCGAACTACATTATGTATGACGGTAAGCTAATGATTGCTAATGCTACTTAGCTTTTAAGTCCACCGTACAACATTGTAATGTCGGCAAGTTATCGATATTAGGTCCTAAAATCTGTATTCTGTGTGTGTGTTTCAGATGGCTCTCTTCTGGCAAAAATATCACTTCAAACGGTCGGCGTTAATGTTCATCACAGTGATGTGACCCCAAGTTCACGAACGCAAAGTGGCTATAATGTCTGTAGAAATGTTTAGCTTCCTGTGAAATAAATTGATCTGATCTGTGTCAAAATCATGGAGAGACTGTTGAGATGTCATGGAATTTATCTGTTCCGGCCAGTGGTGTCGTGACAAAACATGGATCAGGTGCCATATAGTAGCATATGAGCCGTCAAATATATATTTCAACAGGTAAACAGTACTGAGTTAGGCATAAGATATATTTAGCAATTATGATGCATTTTAAGCCAAAACAAATGGATCTAGGATTAGAAGTAATTAAAATGAAGCAGTCCCAAGGTTACATGGAGAAATACGTGGATTAACTGGAAATACATCGCACTGAGTATTGCTGACTACCTGTAGATACTGTATAAATATATATTCTCTGCATCAACAGTGAACTATACATGTATTCATATAGTATTGCCCTGGGAATTTTGACAATAAACCTTTGTACTTTTGCAGATGTCAAAATAGAAAAGAGACAAAATAGAAAATCATGATGCAAACACATAAATCACTAAATTGTTTATTCCAATCAGCAGCAAATTACAGATTATTTAGAATGTGCAAAATTCAAACTGTAAAAAAAAAAAAAAAAAAAACTGGAATGGGTAACACGCCAGCCATGCTGCCTCACTGAGAAGCAACTGGTCGGCCCCTCGTACTGGTCCTGGTTCAGCAGATCTTCAGCATGCATCTCTGTAAATAGTGAGGCAAGGTCTGGTTTGGGTGGATCGTTTTCCCCATGCCTAGATGAAAGACAGAAATGGGTGGTGGATAATTAAAGAAAGTTTAAAACATATTTGAGAAATGAATTATTTTGGATAATTAGATTAAAAGAAAGGAACAGAATAATAGAACAAAGGGGGGAAAATTCCAATAAGGTCAAATTAAACAGGAACTCCTCGGATTATACAATTCAACATAACTTATCAGAAATGGGTGATGGCTGAAGCCGCAGCTTATATTGCCCACCCATGTTCTAGCTAAGAATTCAAAAATAAAATAAAATAAGAGTGATTACAAGTCAGAAAAAAGCCAAGACAAAACGTGACAAAAAATAAGCAACAGCACAACACAGACTGGATATGATAATCCTTGTGTGATTTTACATGTCGTTTTGTATATACAGCCGTGGACAAAATTGTTGGTACCCCTCTGTTAATCGAAGAAAAACCCATAATGATCACAGAAATAACTTGAATCTGACAAAAGTGGTAATAAATAAAAATTCTATGAAAATTAACCAATGAAAATCAGACAATGCTTTTGAATTGTGGTTCAACAGAATTATTTTAAAAAACAAACTCATGAAACAGACCTGGACAAAAATGATGGTACTCCCAGAAAAGATTGAAAATAGGCCATAGGGACATGAACATGACCATAGGGACATGTTCAACCAAGATGTGTCCTCTAATTAACATCACAGGTGTCTACAAACTTGTAATCAATTGGCCTATTTAAAGGGTGACAAGTAGTCACTGTACTGTGACCATTGTGGGTTTTTCTTTCATTAACAGAGGGGTACCAACAATTTTGTCCACGTGTGTATGTTTGGAGTATTTATTCCTTTAGTTTTTGTTTAAATTGTCCAAGCTTTGTACATGATTTTAATTCAGGTCCAAAAGCGTTCCACAGTCTGACTTCTTGCACTGAAACACAGTGTTGCTTGGTAGTAGTTCTCAGACCCCAGGGCAGACCCAGAACTCACTGGAGAGACAACATCTCCCAGTTGGTCTGGGAACACCTTGGTATCCTCTCTGAAGATCTGGAGCAGGTGGCTGAGGAGAGGGAAGTCTGGGCTTCTCTGCTTGAACTGCTGCCTCTGTGACCCGGACCTCTGGAAAAGTGGTAGAAGATGGATGGATGGATGTCATGTATGGGAGTATTAATGAATGATACAAAGTCTATAGTGTGGGTTGATTCAGCAAATATTTCACTCTGTGCAGTATTGTGACTGATTTGCATATTTTACCTTTAATATAATTAATATGTGACTTCCAACACAGTTTATCATCAATTATTACACCAAGGATTTTAATTTTGGATACCCTTTCAATCTCTACACCATTTATACTGAGTTGTTGTGATGGTGTGAAATAACGTTATCAATAAAATTTAGCCACCGCTGTGTTGCCCTAGTTTCAAATGTGGGTGGTGTTTTGTGCTTGTATTGCTAAAATATAAAAGGAAGCACTACAATGGGTCTCAAATATTTGTAATTTGTTCTATTACTGAATGAGTTTAAAGATGAAATACTATACACATATAAACTAAATTCTAACAACTTTGAACAACTCCCATTCCCCAAGGTGCAAGATACACTATTATGACTATAACTCATAAAGAATCACAGAAGTGATCTGATAAAAATAAATAAACAAGCAGTTTATTTTATGGTGGCGATTATTGGATGTGCCATACATTTTCAATTACTCTGTAATTAATATTCACACAAATAAATCTCAATTCAGTCCCTTTCATGTTAAGTGGAAATTGTGCTACTTTAAATCTGGCACTTTACCTAAACTTTAACTAAAAGTGAAGTAGTCGGATCCGGGAAAAAAATGCTTTTTTTGCGTGCATGGAAAGAAAATCCTACAGACACATATAGCGCGATTGTCTGCAAGTGTGAATGACCTGCTCCATGAGCAAATGTACGTTTTTTGGTCCTTGGCTGTTTAAATTGAATTCTTTCCTCCCGAAAATATCATTTTTGAATATTAATTACAGCTAAATAGTGGGGTTCCCACCATGAGCAAATTTTCATTTTCACTTCAAGTTTTTGCAAAAGTTTAGTTTTTGGTATTAGGTTGAAGCTTAGGGTCTAAGTAACAATTTTGGTTCGAGTGGACAAAGATCACATGGAGTCTTCATACATTCCCGCCATTTTCCAAGATGGCCGCCATCAAAATCTAATAATGTCAATATCTCGGAAACTATTCAACCTAGAAACAGGAATTTGGTGTCTATACCTAGGTTTTCATGGTCAAGGAGTCAGATAAAACCATTTCTGACAACATCAGAGTATTTATTTGTCCCAAAATGGTAAATTACACAACAAACGTTATTATAGTATTATATGTAGTATATATAGTACAGTCAGATTCTGAAATGACCTTCGATGACTGGGTCTCTGTAGCTTGCAAAGAGAAACCAACAGTGCAGTTCTGGTTACTCATTCACAAGTACGAACAGTTAATCTTCATGTATATTAGATCACACAGGGAGCGAAAGTTCAAACTTATGGTGGCTACTTTGAAAAAACTTGTGCTTCTGTTCTTTGCACTTGATCACCAGAATTATGCAAGGTGGGTTTCCGTATTCATCAGAGACCTTGAAAGTCTTCCATCTAGCATCCAAGAGGAGTTTGAAGCAGGTCATTGGACAATAAGTTGAAGCAATCATCGTTACTCTTCCATTCCGATTGATCAAGCACACGAGCAGGCCAACAAACGGGTGAAAGGAGTTGGGGGAGTGATCGGGATCACAGAGAACCCTGAGATGCTAGAACGCTGGATTGCAACTGGTCCAGAAATTAGCCGAGTTCTAGAGCAATTCAGTGATGTAGATGACGACGGAGGTCAAGAGCTCCCTCATCATGAGGAAGGAAGTACATCCCAGCACCGCTTTAGGCGTCATGTCACAAATCTCATGGATGTGCTGCAAAGCAGAGGGAATCCCTCTGAAGAGAGTAGTGCAGATCTAGTTACATTAGACAATAAAGTGTGTGTTGACAAGTCCGCCGCCACATCTGTCCGCGTCTTAGAATCAAGAGGAGAAGAGCAGTATGACCACTTTCGGAAGAATGTGCTGGACACAAATAATGTACCGCTGCAAGCTTCAATCAAGAAAAACAAATTCCTGCTGTTCCATGAGGAGAAAACTCGAAAAAAGACAGCAGTTCAGAAGAAGGTGCAGCACTTCGAACAACATACAGATCTGTATGGACAAGCATTCATTATGGTTGATAGCCGGGGTGGAAATTTGGAGGAATTTTTCCGTCACGAATCCTCCTCGTCACCACCTGCACTGGCTTCTGAAGGGTCCATCAACTCTTGCAACAAGTCAGATTTATTGGCGTGCATTATGGAAGCAAGTGCAAGTACCGGACTATCCGCGGATGCGGAGCTCGTCGCACCAGATGATTATGGGGTCATCGTTATTGATGGTGGTGCACTGATCCACTCTCTTCCTGGCACAACTATCCAAGGCAAAACATTTGCTGAATATTTCACCAAAGTTTTCTGCCCAAGAATCCAGCATGAGTTGAAAAGAGCAGCGAGAGTGGATATTGTATGGGATCAGTATCGCTCAATGTCAATCAAAGCGACCACAAGAGAAAAGCAAGGAAAAGGCACACGACAGCGAGTATCTGGTTCTGCCAAAGTGCCTGGAAATTGGCAAAACTTTTTGTCTAATGCCGAAAATAAAAAAGAGCTCTTTTCATTCCTGTCAACAAGCATTGTGCAAACACCATTCCAAGATGGCAAACAGGTTTATATAACTTCTGGTGACCAAGTCCTCAATGCAGGGAATGGACTGCCCATGGGACGATGTAATCATGAGGAGGCAGATACTCGTGTCCTGGTACATCTCCTTCATGCCCTCCAATATTCATCACTGGGAATGGTCTATACTGGCGACACAGACGTTGTCGTAATACTTCTGTGTAACTTCCACCACATCAAGGCAGTGAATCCGGAGTCAAACATCTGGATTTCTTTCAAAACAGGAAAGACAGTCAACATGATATCCCTCAACAACATTGCCTCAAGTTTGGGTGTGACAACGTGCAAAGCCTTGGCTCTCTTTCATGCATTCTCTGGGTCAGACAGCACGTCATCTTTCAAATACAAAGGCAAGTGATACTGCTTCAAGCGGAAAGATGAGGTTCCATCCCTCTTGAGTGAGTTTGCGACAATTGCTAGCACCCCGTTTCTTACATCGCCAGAGTTGAGGGAAGTGGTGAGTCACTTTGTTTGCAAAATGTACTCCTACGAACCTATCACTGATGACACCAACGCTGACCTTGTTCGAATGAGAGTTTTCTGTCACAGGACTCAGGATGTGGAAAGAATATCCCCTACAAGTGATGCGCTCGACCAACATCTCAAAAGGAGTGTCTTCCAGGCGAGCATCTGGACTACAGCGCACGAGCCACTGACACTAATCCCAAGCCCAAGCAGTCATGGATGGATGGAAAAAGATGGCCAACTGGTTCCCATATGCACCACGTTGCCCCTTGCCAGGGATGTGTTTGATCTAGACGTAAAATGCGCGTGCACAAAACCCTGCTCGTCATGCAAGTGCAAAAAGGCTGACTTGAAGTGCTCACGTTTATGCAAGTGCAAATGTCCTAACTAAATGACCATGATTGTAGTGAGAATGAGTAATGATTTTTTAGTTGCACTTACCTAATCAATGAAATATCACTAAGAACAATGAAAATAGACTGTTCGGTTTATATTCATGGTATTTTATAGAATTTACGTTCGTATGTGTTCAATTGTTAACATGCATAATTCTGCTACATTGTACTATAACGTTTGATGTGTAATTTACCATTTTGCGACAAATAAATACTCTGATGTTGTCAGAAATAGTTTTATCTGATTCCTTGACCATGAAAACCTAGGTATAGACACCAAATTCATGTTTCTAGGTTGAATAGTTTCCGAGATATTGACATTATTAGATTTTGATGGCGGCCATCTTGGAAAATGGCGGGAATGTATGAAGACTCCATGTGATCTTTGTCCACTCGGACCAAAATTGTTACTTAGACCCTAAGCTTCAACCTGGTACCAAAAATCAAACTTTTGCAAAAACTTGAAGTGACTGATACCTCAGGCCCCCCACTAGAATGGGAGCAGTTTCGATGCCGACATTTCACATCCTAATATACGTGTTCTATACACCATCGGCTTTTGCTTATCTGACTACCTCGCTTTAAAAAGCAAAAGATTTGACTATAAATATGATGTGTTGTTTACCTGTCAAAATACATTTGTGTCAAAACGTCGCCATTCTGAGCAGATCCTGTTTGGACTCTACAGTGAAATGCACACAAATTAAGTACATGCACAGCACGAAAGTGCAACATGTAAAAAAATAAATAAATAAATAAATAAAATAAACTTTTTAACCAGGATTACAACTAGCTTTTTTCATCAGATATTGTCAACACAAAAAAACAACATACAAGGACAGACATAGCATTAAGCTAGGTCATCGTTTAAACATGATTAAGTTTTCGTCTGTCCTAAGTGAACTTTCCACTGTTGGAAAAAATAACGTAAAACATGAATATCACATCACTTCACCGTCCTGTATATCACAATATCACGGCTTCAACTGCTGAAGTTGGGTGCGTCGCGGCTGTACATTCAATTCAATTCGGGTGGCTAGGTCTAATTCCCGGTGCGTCTCCGTCTATTTTGTGGTGGGTCTGCTTGTGCGCCCCACTGCAAGCTCAATCTGCTTCCCTCTGCATTCTCTCATCAGCCGAAACGCACAGGAAACTCTGCTGGACTGTGGTGTTAGATTTCTGCTGATTTCTGTTAAGCCATTCTATCGTTGTGGTTTATAATATCACTTGTTCGCGGGCTCACTGACGAAAAATTGCAAATGGCGACCAGCAAGCGATTCTCAAAAGTCAGTGTAACGCCCACTCTCATGACGCTACGCCCAGACCAATGAATGGCCAGCAGTGGAGTGACGAAACCGTGCCGGTACCCTTCGGACCTACTTTTATCGGTGCCGATAAGGTGGAACAGTTCCGAAATAACGGAACTGTGAGGCCATTGGGTGCCAAAAGGAAAAGCAGACAAAGGAGGCCGAACCGTGCGAAAGGAGGCCAAACGAGGCCAAACTGTTCCAAATGGAAAAGCGCCTTAACTGTATCCACCTGCGCTCCTACAGCTCCTCGGCCGATGGTATGGGCCACAGTTCAGGAGGAGAAGGTGGGGCTGCTGTGTCGGGGCCAGATGATGCCCATTCGGGACCTCCGGTGCCCATTGAGGATTCGGGTTCAGGATGCAATGAGCGAGTCTTTCGCACCCGGGTGCACTTCTTGCACTCTGGTGGCACCGAAGGGGGGTCCCCCATCAGGTTACAGAGATTGTGCTGAGCGTCGATCACCGAGGCTTAGAAAACTGTGAGACCTGGGTAGTTCCATAGACGGGGATGCGTCTCGATCACCCGGGACGCGCCGTCCACAAACCCCCAAGCCTCCGCGGGAAAATGGGAGGATCCAGCCCCCAAGGCAAAACTGGTGATGAGCGTAGCCGCTACGCACTCCTCCTCGCTCAGTCCCAAAGTTGAAAAATCCAGGGTGGCCGACATGGCAAACCCCAGGTGAAAAAACAAAACTGAAGGAGAAGTAAAATAAGCCTGTGAGCCTTCTCTGTCGCTGAAATGAAACAAAAGGAAATAAACTCAAACTGCAGCCGCTGGGTCTCAAACTGGCCAGAGTCTTCTGTCAACAATTGCCCCTCGGGACAGAGATGAGAGGCCCACGCACAGGACTGCAGTTTGTGAATTTATTACAAAAACAAACACAACATCAAACCTGTGCTCAAAACTAAATTTAACAGACAAACAAAGAACACTTACAATATCACACCAGAAGAAGGGTTGGTTCTGGTGGAGATGAAGGTGAGGAACGTAAGACTCTGGCAAGGAGGAAAGAACATAACAGCCCTGAAATATGGTTAAACACAAATGAAACAAATGATGACAGGTGCGAATCACATGAAGGGAGACAATGACAATCAGCTCTGAGTCCTGGAGCTGACAGTTTGACAGCATTGCCCACCACCAATGAAAATCGCGGAAGTGCTCCTGACAACTGCAACTCCTAAGGAAGAAAGAAAAAATAAAGTGGAAACAAATAAGAACAAAACTACACTGAATGAAAACAGGAGGATAAATCATACAAAGAAACAATATCGAATATGTGAAAACAAACTAAAAAAACATAACAGGCATAGAATTCCAAAATGCAACATTATACCAATAAGGAAAAACCAAAAGGCAAAGAACTCAGAATACATTATATAAATAAGGAAAAACAAAAAGCAAAGAAACAGCACGGTGAAATCCCCCCGTGCACAGATCGTGACACATTACAGGTTTTTATGATAGGATAAGGACTAAAAGTTAAGATTTTTTTTTAACCCCTTCCACTTTTTGGTATAACATATTTCTATTAGTCATTTATCAGCTGTATTTATTACGCACCCAACAATGTGTAAGAACTGATATTTGTTCATAGTTAAAATATTAAAATGTTTATGGTAGATGTATAGCTTTCAATACCATACTTATGCTGAAGTTGAGTGTAGAGGTTGAAATATTACTGCTGTTGCAAATTCACTCTAACTCAAAATGAAGTTGGACTTTGGTGTTCTGAAATGCCATTCATATATTCATGTTTGGTTAATTTTATGTTTATTTTTTCATCCAAAATTGCTGGTTAATTTATTTTAACCATGTGAGTGACTTTTGTTTATGTTTTTACCCTAGATTGTTTTGCAAACTGGCACAGATCCCATTCAGCTGAATGGCACATCATGCACTTGTGCTGCAGGCAACGTCCTGTGCAACCACCTTGTTGCCTTGCTGTTTCAGTGCCCATTACAGCATGATGCAGGTGAAGGCAGTTCCATCAGCTGTGGCCTGCACAAGCACTTTGCAAACATGGCATTGACCATGGACAAAGATAATATAATGCAATGTTTAGTAATTCAAAAAAACAAAATTGTTTAATATTTTTTGTAAAAAGTCTATGATGCCACGGTTGATGTGTGTATGATTTCAGGGGATCTGTGCAGAACCTGTTCAGGGCCTGGTTGTAAGGAAGCCTAAACCATCTACCAAGACCCTGTGTAAATAAACACTGTACCAAGCCCATACAGGTGGTGGCTATTATTTTTTGTATTGTATTATTGATTAGGGGAGTAATGCATCACAAAATGTATGGTTTAGAGCCCCCAAGTTTTCAGAATTATTGGTTTAAAAATAATACAAATTATAATCATTATGATTATTAAAATGCGCCACTCTTCTATGGATCCCAGATGGCAGTGTGTGTGTGCAGAGGATATTATCTGTATAGCCCACAGATGAGTATTCATCTGTTATACTGCTACTATCGATTACAATCATGGATGAATTAACTTGATTTATTTATTCATTTGTTTACAAGTTTAAACTTGGAAGATAACCAATGAAGAATTTTTAAGGTTTCTGTTGTACTTACTGTTTCAGGAGCCCTTCCTGACCCTTAAGGGTTTGCCCTTGGGGAAAAACTTAAACATCTCACATCTCAACCCCTGCTATCCTCAGTATTGCCTGACTTTTCTGAACTTTCACTGGTTGATTCAAGGTTTGGACCTCTGCCACACGGTTTGTCATATCAGTGCCCTCCTGTTGCAGCAACAAGTCACAGTGTCCACCAAGATGCCCCTGCATTCCCTAGACTGCCTGTTGAGGACTCTAAATTGTCCACCACCTTAAACTTTGTTCCAAATTGTCATCAGTACTTCCATTTGGAGAGCCTCACTGTGACACATGAGATGGCAGCTTTGATAGAGGAAAGCGCCAGAGAGCAGTCTAAATGTCCATAATGGAAAGAAGTGTGCCAGCCCAGAGTTACAGCCAGTAGATTTTATGAGGTTTGTCATGTCCGAGGGGAGTCCTCTTGTCAGGCACTGGCAGCAAGAATCCTGAAGGGAGTACGACAAACTTTTGCAATAAAAAGAGGCCTTGAACATGAACCTCAGGTGCTGGAACAATATTCAAAAATCATGAATGTAAATGCATCACCCTGTGGCTTTGTCATACATCCTGATGCTCCATACCTTGGTCCCAGACCAGATGCAAAAGTGTATGACCCAAATGGAGCTTCTTGTACTGGGCTTGCTGAAGTTAAATGTCCGAGCATCTTTAACATTTCAGAGGCAGGACATACAGGTACATCTCAAAAAATTAGAATATCATGAAAAAGTTCAATATTTTTTGTCACTCATTTCAGAAAGTGAAACCCATATATTATATAGATTCATTACACAGAGAGTGATATATTTCAAGTGTTTATTTATTTTACTTTTGATGATTATGGCTTACAGCTCATGAAAACCCTAAATTCTGTTTCTCAAAAAATTAGAATATTACATAAAATTAATTAAAAAATAGTTTTTTAATAGAAATGTTGGCCGGCTGAAAAGTATGTCCATGTACACACTCAGTGCTTGGTTGGGGCTCCATTTGGATTAATTACTGTATCAGTGTGGCGTGGCATGGAGGTGATTAGCCTGTGGCACTGCTGAAGTGTTATGGAGATCCAGGTTGCTTTGATAGTGACCTTCAGCTCGTCTGCCTTGTTGGGTCTGGTGTCTCTCATCTTCCTCTTGACAATCCTCCATAGATTCTCTATGGGGTTTAGGTCAGGAGAGTTTGCTAGCCAATCAAACACAGTGATGCCATGGTCATTAAACCAGGTTTTCATACTTTTGGCAGGGGGGGGGGGGGGTGCCAAATCCTGCTGGAAAATGGAATTAAGTTCTCCATAATGCTTGTCAGCAGAGGGAAGCATAAAGTGCTCTAAAATTTCCTGGTAGATGACTGCGCTGACTTTGGTCTTGATAAAACACAGTGGACCAGCAGATCAGACCAGCAGATGACTTCTGTTCAGAGAAAAGTAAATTTTGCATTTCATTTGTAAATCAAAGTCCCAGAGTCTTGAAAAAGAGTGGAGAGGCAGATAATCTAAGTTGCTTGTGGTTTTGTGTGAAGTTTCCACAGTCAGTGATGATTTGAGGAGCCATGTCATCTGCTGGTGTTGGTCCACTGTGTTTTATCAAGACCAAAGTCAGCGCAGTCATCCACCACGGAATTTTAGAGCACTTCATGCTTTCCTCTGCTGACAAGCTTTATGAAGAAGCTGATTTCATTTTCCAGCAGGACTTGGCACCCCCCACACTGCCAAAATTATGAAAACCTGGTTTAATGACCATGGCATCACTGTATTTGATTGGCCAGCAAACTCTCCTGACCTAAACCCCATAGAGAATCTATGGAGGATTGTCAAGAGGAAGATGAGAGACAACAGACCCAACTAGAAAAGCACTTGGAGAGCGCAGACCTCCGCCAAGTGCCACAGTTCCTCCCATACAGTGTTTAACATCATAAATAATAATCCTACATTTTTTCTAACTTTATAGATTCCTTGACTATGAAAAAAATGCCATTCGCAAGTGGCATATATTATAGCTATACTGTGATGCTTGATTTTTTTTTTTCTAGACGGTGATCCGGATCACCACCAAAATCTAATCATCTGTAGGATACCCCATTTCTGACAATCTCTGAAAATTTCATGAAAATCCATCCATAACTTTTTGAGTTATCTTGCTAACAAACAAACAGACAGACAAACCAACGCTGATGAAAACATAACCTCCTTGGCGGAGGTAACAATGCAGATGAGCTGAAGGTCACAATCAAAGCAACCTGGACCTTCATAACACCTCAGCAGTGCCACAGGCTGATCACCTCCATGCCGCGTCACACTGATACAGTAATTAATCCAAAAGGAGCCCTGACCAAGTATTGAATGTGTACATGGACATACTTTTCAGTCGGCCATCATTTCTATTAAAAAACTATTTTATAAAATTAATTTTATGTAAAATTCAAATTTTTTGAGAAACAGAATTTAGGGTTTTCATGGGCTGTAAGTCATAATAATCAAAATAAACATAAATAAACACTTGAAATATTTCACTCTGTGTAATGAGTGACAAAAAATATTGAACTTTTTCATGATATTCACATTTTTTGAGATGTACCTGTACTAGAGCTGTAAATGCCCAGACAAAACTAAAAAAAAACCACAAGTACTACTGGCAAGTTCAAAGTCAGCTGGCGGTGACTGGACTGAGCTGGTGTGATTTTATTACAAACACTGAGGTGAAAATCATTATTGAAAGAGTCTGTATTGATGATGAAATGATTACTGTCCTGGTTGCTGCTGGAGAGGATGCAGGTGTTCGTGGAGGTGTGGTGTTGCTCGGTCCGCCGCCAGGAGGGAGAGGTCCGCCGCCACGGATCTCCGCCTGTACACAGGGGAATGAGCGTAGAATTATGATGAGAGTGGAGATGGCTTACTTGTCGTGGAGGTGAGAATCCTTCCTGACAACTGGCGAAGAGAAGTCAGATTCTTTGGAGGATGTTGACTGTGACGAGGAAGACTACGAGGAAGACAAAGGCGTGTACTGGTCTCATCAGACCATGGAGAAAGACGACTCCGCACTGATCTGTGGACAGCGCGGTCTAAATAGCTCTGGTGATGAGGGAGAGAAGGTGTGCGCACAGCTGTGGAGAATTAAGCAGGCAGGGCGAATCATCACATAAACGTGGTTTTATGAATGAAAGTGAACCTGTAACAATTCATTGTCCTTCATCGGTGGAGGCAGCCTCCTCCCAGTTGTCAGAAAGAGGAAGAGGGAGTGGATACAGGGGGTATTTATAGAATGTGCATCCCCAGGTGTAATTAATTTGGTATAATGCCCCTACCCCGTGCTGCCAGGTTCACTGAAATGAAATAAAACTGATTTAACTCTTTATCAGATTCTCACTATTTTCTCAAAGTCACAATAATATGCACATGCTTTAAGCAACAGGGATGTGGCCTTTTAAATCAAGCAGTCCTTGAAATAGTGTCAACAGGCAACAGTTGGTCCACAGCTGCTTGACTGTCCCTGACAAAGTTAGAGGTAGAGTGCTGTCCCAGATATGATATTCTTTCACTCCACGTGTTGCTCTTTAAACAAAAATGCAAAGCCGAGCTATAGCTTGTGTTTTCAGTGCATCCTCTTTGCTGAACTGCGCTGTGGTTTTGAAGGGGGGGATGATCAGTTTCATTTCACGGTCTGCCAGCATCTTCTCAATGGTGAACCCCTTGTCAGCCATGCAACCATCTCCAGGCTCCAACAAGTCCAGTGTTCCACTCCTTTCAGTGATTTCTCTGTCTGAGATTGATCCAGTGTACAGGATGGACACAAAAGTGATGGCACTACATGGGGCAATCCCAGTTAAAGCCTTGAAGGTTATAGTGTTTTTGTAATTAGAAAAAACCTCTGACTGGAGAGTGAGAGATGATGGGCTCTGACAATGCACCTCTGTGTAGTTGATGATTACCCTCACCTCGGGACAGTACTGTCTGAATTTGAGTGGCATGGTTGAGTTCACCTGCTGTCTACTCATCCAGATGGGAAGGGAGTCAAGAATCAGGCAGAGGTTGTTAGCCCAGGTTATCACAATGCAGCAGACTGTGGACACACTGACTTGAAAGATGTCAGCAAGCACTTTTTCCTTCAGGCCTGCAGCAACACGACAGCAGTATAAGAAAAATTCATCAATTAGTTTCAAGCTGCGAGTTGGACTGGGACGGGCTGGTCCAAATGTTTGTCCTATTTTTTGTGCCTTTGACCAGTACACCAGCATGGATGCAAATGGTTGGACCGCCTCCCAAAGGGCATTAAACACTTCTTGTGATGGAAGTCTTGTGTAAAAACAAATGTCCTCATCAGAGATACAAAACCTGCTAAAATGTAGAAGGTCCAGCTTTAGTCCTCGCAGCTCTGCTTCCAGCCTCTTTTCCTTTTCCTGCAACTGCTGTATGCATGCAGACGCAGCATCCAGTGCACCTGAGACGACATCATGATGAAAGAATAGAATTTGACATCTTGATCAGAATAAATAAGCCAGGCATCAGCACACTCCAGTTTGCCAGCTTGGCATTAAGGGAGTTTTACTTTTGATGTAGAGCCGACACCCACCCCCCCCCAAAAAAAAAAAAAACAACAGCAACAAAAAACAAAACAAAAACAAACAAAAAAAACCCCTGCAAGCCAAATCAGAATTTGTGTAGAGATAACTAGCATTTTCCTTATTTTATTTCATGCCATTTTGTTTATTTATTAGGGGATAATTTCTTAATTCCAAAACTACACTTCGATCACTATTTAGCTTGCTTGTAAATGATTTTTTTTCCACAATTATTGTGTGCTGGTGACTTTCTCATTTGCTTTACCATCCCTATTTAACCCTAGACCTTCTGACAAGCTTGGAAGAATGGGATTTTAGTCCCCCTCCCCCCCAATGTTATCATAATCAGGATAAAAAATACAGGTGACAGCCTTTTACACCAGTAAACATTTGCCTATGTAAACACAATTACTGTTATTGGTTAAATTATCTCTAAACTCTTTACATTTTGTGTCTTTAAATCCAAGTGAAAACAAAATTGTAAACATTGAATTTTTCCAACTCATTATCACCATGATTAAAGTAGTGTTTAATATCTAATACCAAACCACATGCAAATAGACACTTATTTGCATCTATAAGTCTTCTGGTTTCATAGCTTATTCAGTAATCATACAGAATTTATTCATATTGGATGCTTATAAACAACTGACAAATAATATTAACTCTGACAAAGAGGCAATCTACCTGAAGTGGGAGCAGCAGCATAGTCATGATCAGCTCCAGTTGTAATCCCAGGGAAGATGTCCTCCTCATGATGGCACTCAAGCTCCAGACGGACTTCATCGCCTAATCGAGTAGCTGCTCTGTCATAAACAGACTCACGTTTTGATGATCCCCAGCTATTCCACTCAAAATGACATGGGATTGTCCCAATTTTAAGCCTTTTGCAAAGAGTCGTTTCTGTGAAATCTTCTTCCATGAAGTGAAGGCTACAAACAAAAGTTCTTCCCCTGTTTATTGTAAAATAAAAGCCTTCATCACAAATTGCCTGAATCCACTTCTTCGCTATTATGTCACTGGGAAAAGCATGAAAACTTACATAAGGTTGTCGTTGTTTGCTTGCTTTACAAAGAGGAATGCTGCAATGACATCTAGATGTGGCCTGAGCCATTATTGTATTTTGGGCTACGCTAGCCGGAAGTTGCTAAACACAACAATGACTGCTTCCGGTGTTGTGAACCTGGAAGCGTGAAAGAGTGTTATGATCTCCTCGTGTGCCTTTGTGCAGCACACGGAGGAAGGAATTAAAACCCACATGCAGGAGATAGTTGTGGTTATTTTAATGACAGGATGTGATTCAACAGTACAAAAAAACAGATGAGTAGTTCGGGATACACAGGGAAGTCCTCGAGGACGCACTACAGAACAGGTGAGTAAAACACAGGGAAAATGTTTTGTGGCCGACGAGACTGCAGAGGAGGAACGGAAAAAGTGCCCGGGAAAGGAACCGCCAGACTGAACTGGACGGCAGGGGCGAAACAGTTGAGCAGTTCGAGTTAGTCAGAGCAATATCCAAAAACCAAACTGTAGGAAAAGATCAACACCATCCAGAGTGATGCGGTACCACGAACAGCAGGCAGGTCATCTAGTCATGAGTAGCGGAGAACAAACACTGAATGGAACAAACACAGTGTAGGACAATGATCCGGCAATCTGCTCCCGCAGACACAGGGCTTAAATAATGCCAAACCTAATCAGGGGAGAGATTGCCGGTGTGGGTAACGAGGGAGAGAGAGTAGGAGTGAGTGGCAGCACAAAGTGGAAACAGGTGTGTAAACGTCATCAGTGAGCATGGCAGAGAGGAAAATGGGTGTGTGAGTGTATGCGTGCAAGAGAGTGCATGAGTGTGAGAATGAGAGGAAGTGTGTATATGTGTCAACACCATAATGACAAACAGCTGATAAGATTGACAGGAGAGGGAGGTGTGGCTGAGCTGTCAGGGAGCCAAGCGGACCCCAGAGGCTCCCTGAGAGTGCCTGATGGTAAATGGGGAGCAAAGACACACAAAGAGACAAAACAGCCATAGCTTGATAGAACTTGGTTTGAAACCATCAAACCCAAGTTCATGACAAAGAGGCCCATTCATGCAAAAGGAGCCCTGACCAAGTATTGAGTGTGTACATGAACATACTTTTCAGTCAGTCAACATTTCTATTAAAAATACATTTTCTAAAATTAATAACACATAATTTTTTGAGAAACTGAATTTGGGGTTTTCATGAGCTATAAACCATAACCAAGACTTGAAATATATCACTGTGTGTAATGAATGTATATAATATAGGAGTATAATTTTTTTAATTGAATTACTGAAATAAATCAACTTTTTGATGATATTCTAATTTATTGAGATGCACCTATCGGTGAGAGGATAGGTGCAAAAGTACAAGAAAATCATGAAAATATGAGGGAAAAAAAAAGGTGAAACATGGCAAAAGGGAAAAAACAGTAATAAACTTGTCAAAAAAAGTTGCAAGAAAAACCTATTTATTTATTTTTTGTGTTTACTTTATTAATCCCCAGAGGGAAATTCAGGACATCCACTTGAATGGATGAGGCAGCCACGGTACGGCGCCAGTCCCTTCACACACTTTAGAGGCTCCAATTCACATAACTTGCATGTTTTTGGCCTGTGGGAGGAAACTGGAGTACCCAGGGTAAACCCATACAGACACGGAGAGACAACGCAAACTCCACACAGAAGGGTCACTGATGGTCAGGGGATGGGATCAAACCCACAATGGGCAGGGGTGGAATCGATCCCGTGACCTTCTTACTGTGCTGCCACTGTGCTAACCACTGCTCCACAGAGCTGCTCACCTATGAGCAGCTCGGCATCTCATAGTTGTTGAGAAAACTGAACATTTGGACATTTATGAGAGAAATAAAAAGTAAAAAAAAAAGTTTTTAGTAAAAATGTGTGTGTGTGGGGGGGGGTGCTGGGGAGGCAGTCCGCCCAGGGCATCATAGCAGCCAGGACCACCCCTACTGAGGGGTAGGCACATGCTCTTGCTTCTACCTACACCCTTTCTGTCCGAAATATGTTGTCTTTTTCTCTTTCCTTTCCTTTTTTGTCTTGTTATGATCCAACAGGAATTTTTAAAGAAAGAATGAATGAACTCTCATTGTAACACAGTCCCCTTGGTAAACTTAGGTTTATTGTTGATTCGGGAGTGTCAGAACAAAATAGACTATTTTTTTCTTACCTCCACCTCTGTTATCAACACCTCAGCATCACACTCCGTAAAGATATTACTTTTTTTTTTTATGTTGTGCCCAAAAGATGTTGGGATAGGCTCCAGGGCCCCCCCACCCCCGCCCCACCCCCAGTGATCTGAAAAGGATTAAGTGGCAGAAGATGGACGTTGTGCTTCCTGCAGGATTGATAATCATAGTTTGACAGAAGAGTGACAGAAGGAGCGTTTTTCTTCATTTACAGTCATTACTGGGAGGAACTAAGGCGGAGTAAAGAGATTGTGCACGTGCTGGTTTCCACGTGAGGTGGGACGTATAAAGAAAAGGAGCAGAGAATCAGGTGTGTGCACAGTTTTATAAATCTGAACATGTTTGTGTGCATCAGTTTTGTGAGTACGCCTGTTATGTCCATAACCAGTACTTCAATGATGAGGCCGAAGGTGCAGTATAATGTAATTTTATTATAATGACTCACAGAACCTAAGGCGCTCCCGTCAAGGCAGAGGCGCTGGTCGTAAAGAGGCCGTGCCTCTTCCGGCTAGGCCTTTTATACCCTGGGTGACGGCGGCACAATAACAATATTAATAATAATTACCATAATTAATATATAATCCCCCCCCCCGTAGAAAAGACCAGGACACACACCATTAGGCCCACCCAAATTTCGACCCGAATCACACACTAACAGTAAATATAATAACAGGGCCTATCCATGTACACAAATAACTAAAACTAGAGGGTGACAGGTGGACGACTGCCCCACCTCCACACGGCCAGACAGGTTATTCTGCTGT
Source organism: Pholidichthys leucotaenia (assembly GCA_020510985.1). Classification (NCBI taxonomy): domain Eukaryota; kingdom Metazoa; phylum Chordata; class Actinopteri; order Cichliformes; family Pholidichthyidae; genus Pholidichthys; species Pholidichthys leucotaenia. The sequence continues at coordinate 363,158,758 of CM035840.1, forward strand.
CTCTATCATTAACAGTCCATAGGACAAAGAAGGCTGCCGTGTTCCTAATATTACATACAAAAATAATCTCAAAACATATGTACCGTCAAAATATCAAAACACTCTATAAACAGTTGATATGTACATCCGCACCCCGCTGTGCCAACCCCCAACCCAACACCCTCACCCCACAACTCGGGGAAATTACACATCATACATGCTATTAAAAGCAACATTATACATAGTGTTGTTTTTTTTTCCAATAACACACTCACACAGGGCAATCCCACAGCGAATAAGTGTGAAATATATCACCTACATGGCTCGGGCAATACACACCTATTAACAAATTCTGCACAAACCACCGATAAAAGTAACCCACACTCTTTTTTTTTTTTTAAATGAGCACTTAACCTAGCCACTTTTATGCATATACCACCTTAACACAACAATAACGCAGCCCTGGAAGTGCACACATTAACATTTTAAACATGAGCATGTTAACAGGTCAACCCCAAAACACACTGCTCCCTTGCCACCATACAGTCTTGATGGGGAGAACACCCCCCGGAGACCCGTCTGGTGGATCCCAACCAGAACTTCTTTTACGTTTAGCCACCAGAGATGAACCATGTCGGTGCCCCGACACCACCTTCTCCTCACTGGCACGTCTCAGTTTGTTGGGGTGTCTCCACGACCCGTCGGACATCTGAAGATAACTGTTCTCCCGGACGGCCACCACCTGCAGCCGTCCCTGGTCCTCTCATCGTTTCCTCTTGCCATGGACCCCCCTTAACTAAGCCTTGTCCCTGGGTCAAATCATGTCAGTGACCTGCAGGGGAGCTTTACTCGGCTTCAAACATCCACGATGTCTAGACCAGGCTTCCTCTCTGGGTCGAACCGCTCCACCGACCCCATGCGAAACCCGACTTGGCCTCCAGTGTTGCTGTGTGGCACGTCTATCCACTGTGCCAGCCGGTCCTGCCCCGCTCTCCTTCATTTTAAACGCCGGCGAAGCCGTTGCAGCCCCTTGCTTCTTGGTATCTCCAGGCCAAACTCCGGAAGCAGAGGGAGCTGTCCTCACAGCTCCACCTGCTGCCGCGGGCATTCCACTGTGCCGCCCAGTTCTCACATCCAGGGTAACTGGGTGGTCTTGGTCCTGTCCATCTCCCAGAGTACGAGGCCAATCTTCGTCCCATACCATATCGTCCACCATGGACGGAACCGGTCGGACCCACAAACCATGGCTTGACCACTCCTCTCTGGTACCACTGGTGATTGTAAAGCCCAGTCCGTAAAACAGGTCGCAGCCCATCACGTTCAACCCCCTCATAGTCACCACAAACTGGATGTTTGAGACCACAGCCGACTTGTACCTCGCCGTCAGCTCCAGCGAACCCACGATGGCTAATATGTTACCTCCATAGCCACAATACGGCGTCGACAGTCCTCTTTCATGGTTATACAGGAACAAACTCCTCACAGTAGGCCAGTTCAACGCAGACACTGCTGTGCCCGTGTCCACCAACAATGGCACTTCCACACCATCCAGCATCATGTCACAATAAATCCGCCATATGTGTTCGGGGAGACGATGCGAATAACCGTAGGAGTCGTTGTGGGGGAGTCCGTCTTGTGTTGCCATTCCCCTCGCTCAAACTTTTTGCAGGCCCTGGCAAAATGATGTAGGAGTCCACACTTGCCACAGCGTTTGCCCTTCGCTGGACACTCTCTTGCCTTGTATTGGTGCCTTGTGGACCCGCAGCCCAAACACCTGGGCGACCTCGGGGTGGACCTAATTTTAATAGCGGTAGCGTAGTCTTCTTTATCTTCTGCACTATCATCGCTACCTGGGTCCACAGCCTGCGCCGCTGATTATGAGTCAGACTGCCTCAGCGTTGTTCTCTCACCAAGGTCCTTTGATAGTTTATCTACAGCTTCGTACTGTTGAGATATCTCCACAGCTGCATTCAATGTCAGTTTACCAGAGTGCATGAGGAGCCTGGACCATGCCGCAGAACAAAGCACGTGCTCCGCCAACTGATCACGGACCATTTCTTCCTCCAAAGCCCCGAATTGGCACTTTCCAGCTAGCTGGCGCAGGTCCTCAACATACCGTTGCACTGACTCTCCCAGCCGCTGGCGTCACTGTCGGAACTGGATCCGTCGGATGATAACATTCTCCGGAGCACGAAAATAGTGCGCCATGAGCTCAGCCACATCCTCAAAACTATCACTTGCTCCCAGTGTGCTGAGAATATGTAGCCCTTCCGTGCCGAGATGATGGACCAGTATCGCTCGTGCACTTAGTTTTTCCAATTTGCTGAGGTTCAATGCCGCCAAATAATTCTGGAATGCTGCCAACCACCTCGCCCAGGGTACTGGTGGCTTGCATGGAAGCTCCAAAAATTGCAGAATACTAGAAACTCCTCTCTCCATAACTTTATCCTCATTGCCAAATGTTATGTTTATAACCAGTACTTCAATGATGAGGCTGAAGGTGCAGTATAACATAACTTTATTATAATGACTCACAGAACCTAAGGCGCTCCCGTCAAGGCAGAGGGGCTGGTCGTAAAGAGACCATGCCTCTTCCGGGTAAGCCTTTTATACCCTGGGTGATGGCGGAACTGGAAAGGTGTAGCCGTCACCCAAACACACAATAACAATATTAATAATAATAACCATAATTAATATATAACAATACCATCCTTCAGTATGAAAGCTACACAATTCTTTATACATGAGGCCCCAGGTGATCTGCTGCATTTGGGTAAAAAAAAAAAAAAAAAAAACTTAAGCAGGAAAAAATTCGGAATAGCTGAGAAGATGTGGGGGAATTATTTTATTTTGCCCTATGCGTTTCTACACATTATTGAGAGATGACAGTGCACAGAGAAAGAATATTCTATCTCTGTGACAGAGAGTATAGTTGAGCTAAATGTGCAGAGCGCATCAGACAGCTGTTTGGGACATCTTTCTGCGCTTCTAAATAGTAAGTAATAAATTATCATGTTTGACAATATGCTTAAAAATGACAACATGGACAGCATTTTTTCAACTGACTGAGATTGACCACACACACAGTTTCATAAATACCACAGAGACCTTTTTGTATGATCATATTTACACCCAGATGTATGCTGATTTCTATGCAATTTTGATAAATGAGGACTATTGTGTATTTGACCATTTTTTGCTGGTTTCTGGCAGCACAGTGGCAGAGTGGTTAGCACTGTGGCAGCACAGCAACTCACCCTTGGCCAGGGGATCCTGGGTTTGATCCCAGCCGCCGACCAACAGTGATCTGTGTGGAGTTTGCATGTTCTCCCCATGTCTGCGGGGGTTTACGCCAGGATTTTTTTGGTTTCCTCCCACATGCCCAAAACATGCAAGTTAGGTTAATTGGCATCAAACTGGGGTTTCTAAATTGTCCTTAGGTATGACTGTGAGAGTGAATGGTTGTCTGTCTCTCTGTGTTGGCCCTGCGATGGACTGGTGATCTGTCCAGGGTGTACCCTGCCTCTCACCCAAAGATGATGGGATAGGCTCCAGCCCCCCCACAACCCGAAAAGGATTAAGCGGAAGAAGATGGATGGATGGATGGATGGATGGATGTTTGATGAAGAGGACAGCTCTTTTCAGTGTTCAGTTACGCTGTCTGATCAGTTTCAGCAGGAAATCTGTAAATGGCCCTCATTGTTTCTCCTGTGATTTTGACAGCCTACAGCTGCACTTTTGTGGTCTATAGTCTTAAATAATCCAATGCTAGCTTCCAATTAAGCCTTACATTTTCTACAGCATAGCTCTGTGTCTTTCTGCCGCTTTCACTCCAGTGAAACCATACCATGACGTATACGGTGACAGGAGACGACAACAAAACCTGAATTCAAGGAATATTGTTGACTGTTATGACTGAACAGTGAGAATTCTGTGACGTCACAGTGAACCATTCTAGAACCCCTTCATAAAAGGAATCTTGAATCTTTGTCAGAGCACAAAACTCTCACTCCACAGCAGACAGCCACGGGTTCCTTGATTGAAGAGGAAAGATGAGGAACAGCTCTGTGTATGATGAGCTCCGGCTGGAGCAGACGCTTTGTGACACTTGGATCAAAGTGGACAGTACTAAATTTCCTGTGCACAAGGTCACGCTGTGCAACTGTAGCCCATACTTCAGGTAAGCTGGTTATAACATGTTTATGAAGAAAGATGCTGGTCAATGTTTAATCATCAAGTGAGAAAAGATGGCTAAGAATAATACAAAAAAATGCATATTAATATATAACAAATCTGGATTAAAGGAAAAACAAGTTGTGAAAAGGATAAGCCTGTGAATAGAGTGTAGTGATATTTAATAAAATATAGGGTAATAAAGAACAGGAATTATTTATTTTATTTAATAGTGGGTGTGCGAGGGGACAGAGTTGAACCGTCACTCCTACACTCACTAAATAAAATAGGAAAGCACTCGTAAAAAAGGGGCACCAGTTCTAAAAGAACAATTTGTATTATTAACTTAATTTCAATTAATTAATTTGCGTACCTTCAATTACTTAATGGATCAGTCTCAAAATTTAAGGGAGTTCTTTTCCTGTCGTAATCTAGGAAACATATAGTATATGCGAAAGGAAAATGCTTCAACTTCTCTCATTCACCCTTTTATTAAACTCATTCAGGTTACATGATATGGCATTCAAATGATCGATAAACAGATTCAAATGATAACAGGTGTCTAATATCACATCAACTGTTAGTGGATTCTTGAACATAAAATCTAGCGTTAAACTTTTGTAGAACCAAGGAGAAACCAGACTTTATGTTTTAATGGTAATGGAAGGCTGAAATGTCTAACAAAAACAGAACGCAATTTTATGGGGAAAATTCATAAGCTGATTATCTAAAAATGAACTTCTGAATTAATCTACAAAAATGAAAGGAGGTTACAAAAAAAATGAACGAGAATCTTCCTTCAGTTTATAGCTGTCATGATCCGAGCGCCGATCTCGTCCACGCTCGGGTTATATGTCATCTCCTGCAGGCTTGACAGCAGTGAGTACCTTCTGGCTCCCTGGGCTCTTATTGTGACAGCGCTCGGGGGAGCTTCCTGCTGTCAAAGCCTGCCAGCTGTGGTGCATTCAGGGCTCATTAGCGGCCGGCATTTAAAGCGGTCGCTGAATGCAGCCCAATGCAGCAGTCTCCGTCAAATTTCCCTGTGTTTTGACGTCGAGCGAGCGTTCCTCGTCTTGGACGTCAATATTCCTCTTTGATTCCTCATCTCCGATCATCCCTCATCCTCATCGGGAATTGTAAGTGTGCTTGCTCAGCCTTACAGTCTCTGTCCCTAGTCATAGTGTGTTTTAGCCCACCGTGGCTTATTACTTTGTCACTTTGTGTTATCCTTCTGTGCCTTAATAAACATTATTGCAAACTCACCGGTGACTTGTGGCGTCTTATGGTGGCTCGCGAGGGCCACCGTGACAGTAGACTGCTGCCAGGACGCCTAAACAGAGGCGCCACACCGAGATGCCGTTCCCGGTGAGTTTTTGCATTGGACTTTGCTCTTTCCTGTCTGGGTACTGCACGCTGACAGCATGCCGTCGCAGAGGGTCCACGCTCGGAGCCAGAGCAACGGGCTGGTGGACATCCTTGAATAAGTCGATGAAACCATCATCGCCGCCTCCCTCCTCAATTTCCACAGCGACGTGCGCTGGTACCTCAACTGTGCTGAGGACGTGCTGAATCATCTCCCCCGCTTCTCCAACATCTCTGAAATCAGCGCGAGGAGAGATGACATCGCCGCACAGCGTGAGATACTCCGTGGTCTGGAGAGAAACCCCAGCAGGAAGCCTAAGGGGAGGCATCCTCGCTCCTCACGTCCGGATCCCATTCCTGTTGCCATTCCGGTCCAGGAGTTCGCACCTCCCAGGGGTGACCCCCGCCGGAGAGTGTCGTCATTCGGGCAGCACGGTGGTGCAGTGGTTAGCACTGTTGCCTTACAGCTAAAAGGTTCCTGGTTCGAATCCCCAGGCTGGCAGGGGTTGGAACCTTTCTGTATGGAGTTTGCCTGTTCTCCCTGTGCTGTGTGGGTTTACTCCGGGGGCTCCGGTTTCCTCCCACAATCCAAAGACATGCATGTTAGGTTAATTGGTTGTTCTAAATTGTCCCTAGATATCTGTTTCCTAAAGGCCCTTAGAATAGAGGGTTAGTACTAGTGAAAGCGCTTTGAGTGGTCTTTGTGACTAGAAAAGCGCTATATAAGTGCAGGTTAGTTAGAATCCCCCGGAGAAGCTACAACTCACAGCTGCTTCCATCTGGGACCGAGTGGTGGCAGCTCATTCCGCTGTTCACCCCACACAAGTAATTAAGCATGTGACGGCGGCAGTCAGACTGGTGGAGAGGAACCCCAAGTTGAGTGATTTCCCTGAGTACGCCGACCTGCTCGCCTCTGTTTCTGCACAGGAGCAGCGATTCCCGGACCTCACCTTCACCTCGCCCCCTGCAAGAAACCGTCGTCACACCCGCTCTAAGCCTCAGCATGAACCCCGTCCGGATCCAGTTCCGGGTCGCCGCAAGGTCTCAACCCCACAGTCAGCTGCTTCCTCGGCGTCTCGCCAGGAGGGAATCACCGCAGCCTCTCCCCCCGGGTCATCTTCTCTTGCTGTCCCGTCAGCGCTCCGTGCCCGGTTCGTCTCGGCTGCCACCCCCTCCTCCTTGACGCCTTCCCCGGCTCCTGCGTGCACCTGGAGTCCTGTTCCGGCGAGCCCCGTCCCAGTTCCATCACGAGCGGCTCCCCTTCGTCCTCCCAGGGGGCCCTCTGTCACCATCCGGCGGGGAAAGGGAGGCGCAACGTCCGCTACAGCAGGCACCATCTTGCCTCCAGGAGACAGGCAAGTACAAGTTCACTCATCTCCTCATTATTGTGATTTGCCTTGTCTGACTCCTGGGGGTGGAGTTCGGGGTTCGCAGTCCCCCGAGCTCCCACCACCTGCTGTAGCTTCTATTATTAAACCCGCTTCCTCTGCGTGTCCCACCACTGAGCGGTCCTCGACGCCAGGCCAACGTCGCAGGATGAGGAGGGGGCCTGCGGTTCTGGAGACCCTGGGTCCAGCCCCGCAGCCACGTCGTGGGTGGAGGAGGAGACCGGACTGCAGCGTGGAGCCTGCGCCGACGACGAAGCATCCCTGGGTCTCCATAGATGAGCGGTCTGGTCTAGTGGGTCGAGGGTCCCCAGCCACCACGCCATGTGGGTCGTTGGCGTGGACGTCAGTTCCAGATGGTCCTCAGACTGTGGACACCATCATGCCAGCTGTGGAGCCCGATGTACCTGAGTGGGAGCCAGAGGACAATCTCCTCCCGTCTGAACCCGGATCGTCGAAGTCCTGGACGGCGTCGGAACTCGAGATCAGGCAAGTGCTCTGTGTTGTCTTTCTCGTCTCCATTTTAGAGCATTTTTACCTGTCTCTTGGGGAGGCGAGCCGGGTGCAGCCGTCCGCTGCATCTGAGCTTGTCTCGCCGGGTTCTGGTGCTACCGGTGATCCTGATCCCGGTTCTTTTCTGTCTCCTGAGCCTTCTCCCAGGGTCACCGGTGCAAAGCTGATTCCGGTCGCTGTGCCAGAGGCTTCAGGTTCAGGGTTGGAGGTCGGTTCTGGTGCGGCGCTGACCCAGTCGGGGTCCGAGGCGGGTGCAGCCATGACTCAATCGGGGTCCATCGCGGGTGCAGCGCCAGCTGAATCCAAGGTCGGTGAGGGAGCTGCAGATCCCCTGCCACCGGACACCGGACTGGCTCACCTTTATCCTCATCTTCATCTTCATCATCATCACCCTCATCTTTCCCCCAAGCCTTCTCCACCAGGTGCTGCTTGGGTTCCTCACTTTCGGCCCGGCTCGTCCTCGCTATTCCCGTCTGCAGGGAAGCCGTTGTCGTTCTCTCCCCTGCAGTCCTGGGGGTTAAGCGATGCGGGTCGGCCACCTGAAGGACTGCCGTGCCTATTTGGCACTCTGGGCCGGCCACCCGACCCACTGGACTATCTGTTTGGCGACCTGGTCCGGCCACCAGAAATTCTGTGTTTCCGGGCATGGGACTGGGGTAGGCCGCCTGAACTGTCCTTTTTCCCCCTGCCTGCAATATGGCCGTTTGATGCTGGGCGGCCCCCAGAACTATCAGCCTTCATGCCACAGAACCAGGACTGCCGTCATCCCAGGTTTTCATCTTCATTGTGTCTGTAATCTTTTGGGATGTGCGGGGGGTCTTGTGTTTGTAATTGTGCATCTCACTCTTTCCTAGCCGGTGTTTTGGTTCGTTTTTTCCTCTGTCAAATGTCCGTTCATTGTCTGTAACAGTTGGTGTATTTTTGCCTTTTGGAATTTGGTATTTTCTGTTGTTGTACTCTGTAATTGTTTTTTTTTTTTCAGTCTGCCTTGATCATGGTTTGTGTATTTGTAATATACTGTTCTTTGTTATTTTGCCTTGTGATCGTTCCACCTTGATTGCGATTTGTGCATGGGAGTGTTGTTGGGTTTTTTTTCTTCTCTCGTCTGCCTGCGCGCTCCTGTTGTCATCATGGTTTTTTTGGTCTTTGCTGGTCCGCCCCCCCCCCCGGCCTGCTCCCCCTTCCGCCCACCCTGGGGGGGTGTGGGGGGGGCTTGGGTGTCATTGGGCGTTCAGAGGCCGCCCTCGAGGGGGAGATACTGTCATGCTCCGAGCTCCGATCTCGTCCGCGCTCGGGTCATACTTCATCTCCTGCAGGCTTGACAGCAGTGAGTACCTTCTGGCTCCCCAGGCTCTTTTTGTGACAGTGCTCGGGGGAGCTTCTTGCTGTCAAAGCCTGCCAGCTGTGGTGCATTCAGGGCTTATTAGTGGCCGGCATTTAAAGCGGTCGCTGAATGCAGCCCGATGCAGCAGTCTCCGTCGAATTTCCCTGTGTTTTGACGTCGAGCAAGCGTTCCTCGTCTTGGACGTCAATATTCCTCTTTGATTCCTCATCTACGATCATCCCTCATCCTCATCGGGAATTGTAAGTGTGCTTGCTCAGCCTTAAAGTCTCTGTCCCTAGTCATAGTGTGTTTAAGCCCACCGTGGCTTATTACTTTGTCACTTTGTGTTATCCTTCTGTGCCTTAATAAACATCATTGCAAACTCACCGGTGACTTGTGGCGTCTTATGGTGGCTTGCGAGGGCCACTGTGACAATAGCTTTATCCTATGGCTGAGAGACTAATTGTACCATGAAATACTGGTTATGTTCAATTGTAATTTAAATTTTTAGGACATCACATTTAACCCAGCAGATAGGAAAATGGGAGTCTCACTTACGAACAGCTGTAGGTCCATGTGTTCAGTGGGTCAGTGCCGGCTGGGGTTTGACCACTGGGACCCAGAGATGGAGCAACCGCTGCAAGTCTCCTTGATGTTCACAACCAACCGTAAGAAGTGCAGACTAGGCCAGGGTTTGTAGTTGGACAGCGGCAGCAGCAGTAAAGGCTGTCTCGGAGCAGCGTGGAGAGTCCTTTTGGCAACCAGTCTGAATTTATGTTGTCTCTGGCCGCAAAATAGACCAGAAACTGAAGGAGAATTCTCTGTCAGGTGTGGATGAGACCAAAAAAAGTCCAAAAACACAATCTCTGTTCACTTTAAAATAGGAAAATTAAAAGTCCACCTTAACGGCATAAAAAGTCAGAAAATCTAAGAAAAACATTCAACTAGGATAAGAATAGCTTCTGAGGTGAAGAAAAAAAAAAGATTTTGAGAGTCTGACTCTCTTTAAGACGAGCTTGTAAGAAAAAGATGGTTTCTCCTCAGTAACCAGAAAAACGAGAAGACTAACGCAGGATTTGACAAACTTCCCACACAAAAAGGTTTCTGAAAATTCACAGAACAATTGAATCGGTGAATTCAAAAAGGGCCCAAGTCCCCATTGAAAAAGTGTGGACTTGGGCCCTTTTTGAATTCACCGATTCAATTTAGACAAAAGAAAATTGCAAGGAACTTTGAAGAAGTGAAACAAGAACTTTCCTCTTAGATCTAGATTTCTATTCTGCTTCTTTAATCTTAATCTTAGACTTCTGATCTATTCCTCCTTCTTCTATATATTCTTCTAACATTCTTTCTTAATCTTCTTTCTTAATCTTCTACCATGCAGGGCGGCTCCTGCACTTTTAACTGAAGCGTGCTGTTAGTCATAAAAACCGGGGCCAGTCGCAGACAGGTCAATCAGCTTTCATAAAGAGGAGTTTGAACGGGCCTTTGTCCATTGCGAAAACATCTCTTTGTTTGGGGACAGCCAATCGAATGAAAAGGGCATTATCCCATGAAAGGTAGAGAGGAGTGGTTTATCAGGAATGATATCAAACAAGGATTAATACCCATACAGTTCTTATGAAATTATGTACTCAATATAAAATCTAACTAAATTAGGTGACTTGGCTAATATTCAGTGATCATGCATTTATACCATTACTAATAATATTAACATTCATTTGACTAACACTCATGAACATAAACATTCCTAATACATGTTCTTAATACATGCACTTCACATTTAGATGAAGGATTAATGAATTACTGCAAACCCTGGTCGGTGATCAAAAGGTTGATTTTCAGTGTCCTCATCCTTGGGAAGATGATAGCTGGAAATTAGAAAAACTTAAATGTTTAGTAAGATTAACACAAGGAAACACATTCCGTAGATGTCCACTAGGAGGTACTGTTGAGCTGTAGATAACTTCTTTAGGTCTCTGTCACATGAGAGGAAGAAGCCTAAAGAGCTCTGGGATCTTTCTCAGAAATGGAGAAAGCCATATACCTGTCTGGTTAAGAAGTTTATGACCTTTTAAGAGCATTAGTTTCCTCTAGGGCGGATGCTATCCACATGAACTGTCTACTTTGAGATCTGGACTCCAGAGTTTTATAGTCCACTTAAGCCTTTAAAAGCAAATTCTGATCCATACCATCTCTGTAAGAGGGGAGTTGTTTACACTGGGGTCCTGGGAAAGGCACAGCATTCTTGGCCAGGCCTTGAGTGGAGGTGTTTTAATATGAAGAAAAGTGAGATTCCTGTAGAATGAAGAAAATTGATCTTCTAGATTAGCCTGAGGTGGCGTTGATGCTACATATTTCCCCCTTTGTAGCAATGGTGAGCGTCAGTGAGCATTGGTACACACCCATGGCAGCTTTGTCTCCTTGGCAACACTTGACCTAAATACTGGGTTAAAGGTTTTGATGTCCATACACACTAGCCTGTAAACAGTATCTATTACTAAGTAGAGATATTTGACTTTAGTTTACTGGAAAGACTTCCAGGAATTTCCAAAAATAATTTGGATATGGACAAATGTAGATTATAAAATTGACTAAGAGTAGTAAGTTAAGGTATATGTCTTGAAATGACTCAAAAATTCTGGTTACAAAAGTAAGAAGATACAAAGTACGTAGTTTTACATACCTGAGGTAGGGGTTTTGGTTTATGATGAAACAGCTATTATAATTGTTCAAAAATAGTTTGAATTGGGCACAAAAATCAAAATGGAGTGCAAGGAATATATATATATATATATATATATATATATATACTGTATATATATATACAGTATATATATACAGTATATATATATACAGTATATATATATATATATATATATATATATATATATATATATATATATATATATATATATATATATATATATACTGTATACTGTATATACTGTATATGTGTGTGTGTGTGTGTGTGTGTGTGTGTGTGTGTGTGTGTGTGTGTCCCCCTCATGGATCGTCACCTTATCGTGGTGGTGGTGGTGGTGGGGGGGGGGTTTGCGTGCCCCAGTGATCCCAGGAGCTATGTTGTCCGGGGCAATTTGCCTCTGATAGGGTCACCCAAGACATACTGGTCCTGGGTGAAGGGCCAGACTAAGAACGATCCAACAGACTCTCATGATAAATTGTATATCAAGGATTCAGTGTACCCCGCCCGGTATGGGGTTACCGGGGCCCCACCCTGGAGCCAGGCCTGGGGGAGGGGCTCGAAGGCTAGCGTCTGGTGGCGGGGTTTCCACCCATGGGACCCGGCCGGGCTCAGCCCAAAGGAGTTACATGGATCCGCCCTCCAGTGGGCTCACCACCTGCAGGAGGGATCATGGGGATCCTGTGCTATGTGGATTAGGTGGCGGTCAAAGGCGGAGACCTTGGCGGACTGATCCCAAGCTTTCTAAACTGGCTTTTGGTATGTGGAATGTCACCTCTCTGGTGGGGAAGGAGTCTGAGCTGGTGTACGAGGTTGAGAGATACTGGCTAGATATAGTCGGCCTCACCTCAACACACAGCTCCGGTTCTGGAACCAGTCTCCTGGAGAGGGGATGGAGCTTGGCCTACTCTGGAGTTGCCACAGGTGATAGGCGACGAGCAGGGGTGGGTATTCTTGTATCCCCCCACCTTGCTGCCTCTATATTGGAGTTTTCCCCGGTGGACAAAAGGGTTGCTTCCCTGCGCCTTCGGGTTGGGAAACGGGTCCTGACCATCATTTGTGCCTATGCACCAAATGATGTTTCAGAGTACCCACCCTTTTTGGAGTCTGTGACTGGGGTGCTGGAGGGTGCTCCTCTTGGAGACTCCATTGTCCTCCTGGGAGACTTCAATGTGCACGTGGGCAATGACAGTGAAACCTGGAGGGGGGTGATTGGGAGGAACGGCCTGCCTGATCTGAACCCGAGTGGTGTTCAGTTATTGGACTTCTGTGCTAACCACAGTTTGTCCATAATGAACACCATGTTCAAGCATAAGGGTGTCCATATGTGCACCTGGCACTAGGACACCCTAGGTCGCAGATCGATGATCGATTTTGTTATCGTGTCATCAGACCTGCGACCATATGTCTTGGACACCCGGGTAAAGAGAGGTGCAGAGCTGTCAACTGATCACCACCTGGTGGTGAGTTGGATCCGATGGCAGGGGAGGAAGCCATTCAGACCTGGTAGACCCAAATGTATAGTGAGGGTGTGGTGGGAACGTCTGGCTGAGGTCCCTGTCCGGGAGGTCTTCAACTCCCACCTCTGGAAGAACTTCAACCACATTCCGAGGGAGTCTGGAGACATGGAGTCTGAATGGGCCATGTTCTCAACCTCTGTTGTTGAAGCAGTGGCCCAGAGCTGCGGCCGCAAGGTGGTCGGTGCATCTCGTGGTGGCAACCCCCGAACCAAGTGATGGACACCAGTGGTGAGGGGGGCCATTAAGCTGAAGAAGGAGTCCTATCAGGATTGGTTGGCTTGTGGGACTCCCGAAGCAGCTAAGATGTACCAGCAGGCCAAGCGGAGTGCAGCTTGGGTGGTTGCTGAAGCAAAAATCCGGGTATGGGAGGAGTTCGGTGAGGCCATGGAACAAGACTTTCGGTCGGCCTCGAAGAGATTCTGGCAAACTGTCCGGCGGCTCAGGAGGGGAAAGCAGCTCCCTGTCCACATTGCGTATGGTGTGGATGGGGCACTGTTGACTTCGACTGGAGTTTTCGTCGGGCGGTGGAAGGAATACTTCGAGGATCTCCTCAATCCCACTGATACGCCTTCCACAGAGGAAGCAGGGTTTGTGGACGAGGGGGATGACTTGCCTATCACAGGGGCTGAGGTCGCCAAGGTGGTTAAAAATCTCCTTGGTGGCTGGGCCCCGGTGGTGGACGAGATTCGCCCTGAGTACCTCAAGGCCCTGGATGTTGTTGGGCTGTCATGGTTGACACGCCTCTGCAACATTGTGTGGATGTCGGGGGCAGTGCCTTTGGCATGGCAAACTGGGGTGGTGGTTCCTCTCTTCAAAAAAGGGGACCGGAGGGTGTGCTCCAACTTTAGAGGGATCACACTCCTCAGCTTCCCTGGGAAGGTCTATGCCAAGGTACTGGAGAGGAGAGTCCGGCCGTTGGTCGAACCTTGGATTCAGGAGGAGCAATGTGGTTTTCATCCTGGCCGTGGCACATCGGACAAGCTCTTTACCCTCTCGAGAATTCTCGAGGGTTCGTGGGAGTTTGCCCAACCAGTTTACATGTGTTTTGTGGACTTGGAGAAGGCATTTGACCACGTCCCTTGTGTTTTTTTGTGGGGGGTGCTTCAGGAGTATGGGGTATCGGGCTTGTTGTTACGAGCTATTCGGTCTCTGTACGACTGTTGTGAGAGTTTGGTTCGTATTGCCAACACTCAATCGGAGTCATTCCCAGTGAGAGTTGGACTCCGCCAGGGCTCCCCTTTGTCACCGATCCTGTTCATAATTTTTATGGACAGGATTTCTAGGTGCAGCCAGGGAACAGAGGGTGTCATGCTTGGTGACCACAGGAGCTCATCTCTGTTGTTTGCAGATGATGTTGTCCTGTTGGCTTCATCCAGCAATGACCTACAGCTCTTGCTGGGATGATTTGCCACTGAGCGTGAAGTGGCTGCGATGAGAATCAGCACCTTCAAGTCCGAGTCCACGGTCCTCAGCCGGAAAAAGGTGGATTGTCCTCTCTGGGTTGGGGACAGGCTCCTGCCCCAAGTGGAGGAGTTTAAGTATCTTGGGGTCTTGTTCACGAGTGAGGGGAAAATGGAGCGAGAGATTGACAGACGGATCGGAGCAGCATCTGCAGTGATGCGGACGTTGTACCAGTCTGTTGTGGTGAAGAGGGAGCTTAGTTCTAAGGCAAAGCTGTCGATTTACCAGTCAATCTACATTCCTACTCTCACCTATGGTCACGAGCTTTGAGTAATGACTGAAAGAACAAGATCGCGGATACAAGCTGCTGAAATGAGCTTTTTTCATAGGATTGCTGGACTCACCCTCAGAGATAGGGTGAGGAGCTCAGTCATCCGGGAGAAGCTCAGAGTGGAACCGTTGCTCCTCCACATTGAAAGGAGTCAGTTGAGGTGGTATGGGCATCTGATTAGGATGCCTCCTGGACGCCTCCCACTTGAGGTGTTTCAGGCACGTCCCACTGAGAGGAGACCCCGGGGCAGACCCAGGACTCGGTGGAGAGACTATGTCTCCCAGCTGGTTTGAACGCCTTGGTATCCTCTCTGAAGAGCTGGAGCAGGTGGCTGGGGAGAGGGAAGTCTGGGCTTCTCTCCTTGAACTGCTGCCTCCACGACCCGGACCTCCGGAAAAGTGGTAGAAGATGGATGGATGGCTGGATGGTGTGTGTGTGTGTGTGTGTGTGTGTGTGTGTGTGTGTGTGTGTGTGTGTGTGGTGTTTCTATGTAAGCATGCATATAAATTCAAAAATTCTAAGAGTAAAAATCAAAACGAAGAATGCAAAACAAAATTATTGCTTATTTGAGGTAGATGTTTAGGTTAAACAATATTGAGGTAACTCAAGGAGGTTCAAATTGAATTGGTTTAGCTGGACTAAACCATGGTTCTACAGAGGTCTGACTCGGAGGGTGTTTGAGACCTTTGTTCTGGAAGACTGAGCAAACATGGAAGGTCATCATTGTTCTTTGAGTGGCAATGAGGAGTAAATTTGTAACAACTGAAACAGGGGCAAGAGGAGGTGAAGGCAGGCTCATTGTTAAAGTGTTAGCTGGACAGGTAAGGTTTCTAGCTACCTTTTGAAGGAACATGGACATTAGGTGTGTGTGAGCCTGGTCAACCTCTAACATGAAGAGCGACGAGTCCAAGACCTTGTTGAGTTTGAATGAGGTTTTGGAGCAAACATTCAAAACCAGTATAGTATCTTGCAAAGTTTTGTAACGGTTTGTGGTTCAACTACCTGCCGTTGCGGTGTAGTGGTGTTGACCGATTTAACAGTAGACGTGCTAAGGCTAGCAAGAGGACCTAATGAGGAGGCTGTTGTTGAGAATCTACCTAAGGATTGTTGACCTTTTGACTTGGCTCTGTCCAGTTCTAACTGGGCAAAAATAGGCGAGAATGCTAGGCAGAGGGCTAAACTGAAAAACAGGAGGGCCATCGTCCTGGCAAACGAATGGAAGTGAGTGATTAAACTTGAGCTTCTTGTCAGTTTTCCTTTTCTTGAGGTACCTGAGTGGTAGGTGAAAATTATTCTTAGAGGTGGAACAACTTTGTTAGAGACTGAGCTCTAGGCTTTTAGTGTTTTATCACCTTTAGTGAAGCTTTGTGATTATTGACTTAAGCTAGTGATATTGGAGGTTTTGTGTGTACTATTTTGAAATAGTAAACTGCTGACACTGAATGAAACTTTGCAGGGTCTTTTGAAGTTAGATTTTAAGAAAGTCAGTTAGTTTGGGTTAACGTTTCCCTTTGGAGGTTTAATGCGGTTACCTGATTGAGGGAGAGAAATGCAACCGAGTATACCTGAGGCTGATAGCTAACAGTTACGTATCTATTGGGCGCAAACAAGATTTTAAGTTTGTTTATGAATGAATGAATGAATGAATGAATGAATGAATGAATGAATCTTTATTTCGGATAGATTAAAAGTACAGGTTAAAAGAAACTGAATAATATAACAAAGGGGGAAAGAAAATCCAACAAGGTCAAATTAGACAATAACTCCTCTGATTATACAGTTCAACATAAGTTATCCGAAATGGGTGATGGCTGAAGCCGCAGCTTATATTGCCCACCCATATTCCATCCAAGAATTCAAAAGAAAAACAAAACAAGAGCGATTACAATTCAGAACAAGCTAAGACAAAATGTGACAAAAAAACTAAGCTACAACACAACGCAGGCTGAATATGACAATCCTTATGTGATTTTACATGTCATCTTGTATATATGTTTGGAGTATTTCTTCCTTTAGTTTTTGTTTAAATTGTCCAAGCATTGTACATGATTTTAATTCAGGTCCAAAATCGTTCCATAATCTGACTCCTTGCACTGAAACACAGTGTTGCTTGGTGGTAGTTCTCACTGAAGGTTTTTGAAATATACATGTTTCTCTGAAATGATATTGTTTCTCCCTTATTTGGAACAACTTTTGGATATTTGCGGGCAGTGATAGATTCTTCACTTTAAACATTATTACTGCAGTTTTAAAGTCAACCTGATCTTTCAACTTGAGAGCTTTTAATTTAAGAAAAAGTGGGTTTGTTGGTTCCCTGTAAGCAGCTTTGTTTATTATTCTAATAGCTCTCTTCTGAAGCATAAAGACTGGATATATGTTTGTTTTATATGTATTTCCCCATACTTCAGTACAATATGTCATGTATGGGAGTATTAATGAATGATACAAGGTATATAGTGTGGGTTGATTCAGCAAATATTTCACTCTGTGTAGTATTGCAATTGATTTGTATATTTTACCTTTAATATAATTAATATGTGACTTCCAGGACAGTTTATTATCAATTATTACTCCAAGAAATTTAGTTTCGGATACCCTTTCAATCTCTACACCCTTTACACTGAGTTTAGATACTAAGTTGTTGTGATGGCTGTTAAAAACTATAAATTTTGTCTTACTTAAATTGAGCGTTAATTTGTTTGAATCAAACCACAATTTAAGCTTTCCTAATTCCTTTCCAAGTGTATCCAAAAGTTGTTCCAAATTGCTTCCACTGCATAATAGATTAGTGTCATTGGCAAACAATATTAAGTCCATTTTTTCTGAAACTTTACATATATCATTTATATACATATTGAATAACAATGGCCCAAAACTGAACCCTGTGGGACTTCACAAGTAACCTTCAGTAACTGTGAGTTTTTGTTACAAACACATACATACTGATATCTATTCTTTAAGTAACTACATAACCAGGACAGTGCTACCCCTCTAATACCACAATTTTGTAGTTTCTTTAATAATAAATTTTGATCCACTGTATCAAATGCTTTTTTAAGATCCAGGAATACCCCAACTGAATACTCTTTATTTTCAATGGCAGTTGATATTTTTTCTATAAATTCCATTAGAGCAAATGCAGTTGTCCTCTTGTGTCTGAACCCATATTGCTGCTCACACAATAAATTATTCTTCAGTATGAAGTTGTCAATTCTCTCACAGAATATTTTTTCAAGTATCTTGGAAAATTGCGGCAATAGTGAAATTGGTCTATAGTTTGAGAATTCCCCTCTGTCACCTGTCTTGTATATCGGAATTACTTTAGCTATTTTCATTGCATTGGGAAATATACCTGTTTGGAGAGACAGGTTACAGATATACGTCACTGGTTTCACTAAGCATTCAATAATAGTTTTGACTGAGCATGTCAATACCATCACAGTCCATAGATGTTTTACTTTTAAACGATTTAACAATTTCAATGACCTCTCTCTCGTCTGTGTTCTTTATGAAAATGGAGTCTTTTATAGCAGTGTTTTTACTTATTGTATCACCTGTAGGCGCCGTAATGGGTATTTCTCGAGCCAAATTAGGACCAATGTTAACAAAAAAGTTATTAAATTCATCTGCAGGTGAAGCTGCATTCACACTCTGAGTCGTTTTATTATTTTTTGAAAAATCGGTTGGGTAGCTTGTATTTCTGTTTTTATTTCCAAGAATACTGTTAAGTATTGTCCATGTATTTTTAATATTGTCTCTGCTTTTCTCCAGTTCTTTACTGTAATAGTCTCTCTTACTACATCTTATTATATATGTTAACTTATTTTTGTATGTTTTATACTGCTGCTCTGCTTCTTTTGTCCTTTTCTTTAGGACAGCTTTATATAATAATTTTTTTCTTTTTACACGCCTTTTGTAATCCTTTGGTTAACCATGGCTTATCGGCAAATTTATGTTTAAGCTTTTTCTTTACTAATGGACAATTTTTTTTCATAAAGAGTGGTTACAATGTTTATAAATGTGTCATAGGCTTCATTTACATCTGATACATAGACTTTTGTCCAGTCCTGCTTCAGCAAGTCTTCTTTAAAAGAACTGATTGCATTTTGTGATTTGTATCTGAACAATTTTAAAATTTTTTCTGTATTGGCCCCCGTGTGGCCATGGATAAGTGCAAAGGTTGGCAAGTGGTCACTTATATCATTTATCAAAAATCCACTGTCTATTTGCTTATCAATAATATTAACAAACAGGTTGTCAATAAGTGTAGCAGTGCGAACTGTGATTCTACTGGGATGTGTTATTGTGGGATATAGACTCATGCTGTACATAGAGTTCATGAACTCTGTAATTACATTTTGTTGATATGGATTTAGTAGATCAATATTGAAATCTCCACAAATTACTACCATTTTCTTACTAGTAATATTATTGTACAACTCGACTAATTTATCTCTGAATGTCTCAATGCAAGTTCCCGGCATTCTATATATACAACTTATAATTAGATTTTTTTTTTTTTATCTTGGTCAATCTCAACAGTAACACATTCTAAAATCCCTGGTAGTGCAAAGGACATTCCGTTTACAAGCTTACACCTATACAGGTCATCAATATACAGTGCAACACCACCACCCTTTATTTGAGATCTGTTAATATGAAACATCTGATATCCCTCTATTGCCATCAGGGGAGCCTGCTCTTCATTAAGCCAAGTTTCAGAGACTGTGATAGCTGTAAATGTTCTGTCTAGCTGTTTTAAATAGTCCTGAATCTGTGGAAAGTTTTTGTTAAGACTTCTGCTGTTGAAGTGTATTATTGATAGTTTACCATCTAGTTGCACTTGACTTTTGAATTGCTTTTCAGTGTAATATTCACAATGGCTATGAATATTATTGAAAAAGTGGTTATCAGGATCAATATCATTCTCCATCTCTTGTAGTTTATGTTCAGCATAATGGCATATTTTCAGAGTTTGAGTTTCCTCACTCTGTGTCAAATGACTTCCTCCAACTGGGGATAATTGATGTCTACTCAAGTCAGTCATAAGTTTTTTTGTTTGTTTTGCTTATTTTTTTTTTAAAGTACATTGACATGGTATGTCAAAACAACTATTCTTGCCGTGTGTGTGGATATGGATTATCATTGTCTCTTAATTTTCTTAATCAGTGTTCATCTGTATTTATTTAAGTCAGTAACATCTCTGATCATTATGCTCTTTGCTTGCTCAGGTGTTCCATTTAGTTTGATCCAAACTCTACAATTTCTTGTCCATGTTGCCTATATCTTATTTTGTCTTTTCAGCATCCGTGCTTGCCGTGCTATTTCAGCATTTGTTTTTGTTAGGTGTTCATTTAGGTAAACTTCTGTTCCCCGGAGCTTTCTGGCCTGCCTCAGTATGTCATTCTTTCCCCTTCTGTTCACAAAGCGCATCACAATTGATTTCTTTGTTTTATTATCTTTTCTGGGTAAAGCATAACAGGCTGAAATTGCATTTGCTTCGACCTTTATATCTCTACTATCAAGGAACTGAAGCACCTGGTTTTCCAGGGAGACTGATTCACTTGCGGGAGCCTCTTTGATTCCTGTTGAGTCTGAGTCCTCTCCTCTCTCAGTCCTGTTGTAGCATGAGCATATGATTGATATTTGATGTCTAGTCCACTTATAATTAGATCATCCATACGAGAACATTGTTCAAGATCCTCGACGCGTCGCTCCAAGTCCGTAATTTTTTTGTCTTTTTCCTGAATTGTTAATTTTAATTCTCGGACTTCTTCCATTAGGCCTAATATTTTGGCCTGCTGGCTAACAATTTTGGTCACTTCTTCTGACAAGAAGTTCAGAGATTTTTTGATCTCTTCCATTTCCTCCTTCTTTGGTGCCATTTTTACTGACCTGTGGATAGTAAAACAATCTCTGCTGGTGTCGCCGGTATCCGATCCGACCAACCTTGAATCCAGCTGGGCCTCAGCTAGCCCCCTCCGCTGCTAGTCCCGCTGCTTACCGCCGCCGTAACTGAGCTCCTGTCCAGCCGGGGTACCGGCAGCTCCTCCACCGAGTCCCGCTGCACACCGCCGCTGTAGCCGAGCTCCGATCCTGCTTCTGTCCGGCTGGGGTCCTGGTAGATCCTCCGCTGAGCCCCGCCACCTACCGCCGTCTGCCTCAGTAGTTCCTCCGCTGAGCCCCGCCGCTGTAACTGGGCTCCGACTCAGGCTCTTGTCTGGCTGGGGCCCCGGTGGTCCTCCACTGCTCCCTGTCTCCCATCACCGTTGCACCCGAACTCCGAACCGGCTCCCGTCCAACTGTTGCCTCAGTTAGTTCCTCCGGCGAGCCCCAATCACCGGGGACAGAGTCGCTTCGTGTCTGTGTTAGGTGCTACGACTAGCGTTAGCTTAGCAAACGCTTCGGGTAAAGCGTAGCAGCGAACCACAAAAAGAAACGCTAATCAGTTTACTCACAGTGCCCGGTGAAAGGCGATTAAAGGGGTATTTCAACGAAGGTGGAAATTCAGCCCGTGCGTGTGCGTCACAAATGCCGATCGCTGTTGGTTAGTTATTTTAGTGGCAAAATCAGCAACTTTGTCTCAGCACTGAAAAAGTGTGACCATCCTGGCCGCCATGTTGCTTCCAGTCGCCATTTTACTCTATGTGTATGTTTACTGACTTAATGGAACAGTGTTGTCCCTGACGAGTTCCATGGGGTTTTTGTAAGCTTTGATTTGATTACGATGGACCCATTTGGAGATGGGGTCCTGGTGACCTTTGCGTATTTTGATTTGGTAAATGACTGGAGATAGTTTATCTGTGATCATGTGTGGACCCGTCCACTTGGGGAGGAACTTCCAAGAGAGTTTTCCTGCCCGTGTGTTGGTCTGTCCTGTATGAGGAATGAAAGAGTAGTAGAAAACCTTGTCTCTCACTTGGAGTTTGTCATGTGAGGCTTTCTGATCATAGTAGGCTTTGCGTCCTTCAGCTGATTGGTCCAAATGCTTTTGGGCAAAGGCAAAAGTCTGTTGGAGATGTTTGGTCAGGTCAGTCATGTACTGGTGAGTAGTGTAAGCTGTGGCAACACTGGCCTCTCCAGGTTGGTAAATGCAGGGGCAAAGTTATTTGCCGGTCTGTCATCATTTCAAAAGGTGAGACCCCAGTAGCTTCATGGGGTGTGGCTCGGATGGCCATCAAGACCAGCAGAAGTTTTATATCCCAGTCTTTTTGGTGTGGTGAAACATACTTCTTCAGTATGTTGATCACATTTCAGTGGGTTCTTTCAACCTGTCCGGAGGATTGTGGGTGGTGGCTAATATGGAAGTTAGCCTTAACTCCCAAGGTTTCCCACAGTTGTCACATGACTTCGGCGGTGAGATGAGTGCCGCGGTCAGAGTTGATTCGGCTTGGCAGACCAAATCTGGAGAATACATGGTTCATCAACAAGTAGGCCATGGTTTCTGCCGTGTCATTAGGAGCAGGCAAGCACTCGACCCATTTGGTGAAAGCACATGTGACTGTGAGGAAGTATTTGTTTCCTCTGGCTGACCTTGGAAGGGGACCTACCCAGTCAATTTGGAGGTCAGACCATGGGAATGAAATGCCTCTTTTCTGTAGGGGTGCTCGGTGAATCGGGTTGGTTGGTTGAAACTGGCAACATACGAGACATCCCTTGATGTAGTCCTCTACATCCTTTCGCATGTATGGCCAATATGCCACTTGTTTGAGCACGTTGTACGTCGCTTTGACGCCTTTGTGTCCTGCAGTTGGGAGATCGTGGGCATGAACAATCATCACCCCCCTCTAGTTACAAGGGACCACAAGCCCAGGTGCAGGGAGTTCATCGGAAACATGAACTAGAATGCCATTGCGCAGCTGCAAGGACGATTGTGCGGCATAAAGTGGTTTCAAGTCTGGAATGTCAGTGAGATCCGAGTCGGATGGTGCATTGAGTGCAGGATCCGAGAGATATTGTATCATTTTATGGATCGCATGGTCAAGGGTTTGAAGAGAGGTAAGGTCAGCGTCAGTGAAAACAGGGTCAACCGCTACGGGACCTGTGGTTTGTGTCGGGTCTTGGGCCCTGTTTTTCTGGGCCCTGGTGACCGCACAGACTGTAGGGGTGGGTGGATGGGGCTGTGAAGTCGGCACCAGAGCAGAATCAAAGGACCAGGGCATGCCTTGTATGGCTCCTTGTTTTGCAAGTGAGTCCACAAGGTCATTCCATTCTTTGTCCTGACCTGGTGTGCGCGAGTGACCTCTGACCTTTTTCCAGTACACCTGGAGATTGTTGGAGGTGACCAGGTGTTCACATGCCTTAAAAAAGTCTTGATGTTTAACCGGTGTGCGGTTGGAGGTTACACAACCTTTGGCCTTCCAGAGTGCTAAATGAAAAGTGAAACTGAGGCGTGCGTAGTTGGAGTTGGTGCAGATGACCAATGTGCGAATGCCATGGCCTACGGCAAGTTGCAGTGTAATGATCACACCTGTGATTTCCACATACTGGGATGATTGAGAGCCCATTTGAAAGTTGTGGGGTTCACAAGGCTGATTGTTCAACCATGTCACTCCCACGCCAGCACGGAAGTGAGTTTCATGTTGGAAAGAACAACCATTGACATAAGCGGTGACCATACTTTGACCATTTTGGTGGAAGTAGTGATGGTTCCGCTCTTAGTGACTGTAGGTGGCTCTGCACGAATGGATGGTCCTGGAGTGTCCTCAGAGCACCGTTGGCAGGCAGTCAAGTCTGTGGCGAGAGGGCTTCTTAACTTCTGTGCGTAGCGGACCTCCACGTCAAAGCTTTGTAGAGCCATCAACCAGGAGGCTATTCTGACATTTGTTACAACATCTTCTCTGATGCGCTGACTGTTAAGAAAAACCACTGGTTGGTGGTGAGTCTCAACTGTGATTCTCTGGCCTCCCACATAGTTGGAGAAATGTTTGACTGCCCATACAGTGGCCAGAAGGGATTTTTCGCAGTCAGAGTACTTCAATTCTGGACCAGAGAGGGTTTTGCTGGCATAGGCCACGACTCGTTTGTCATGGTTGTAGATTTGGTATAATCCAGCACTTAAGCAGTTGGCAGAGAATTCCTCTTGTAGGAAGAATGGCTGGTTGCGGTTGGGATAGGCCAGACATGGTGCTGTGCTTAAATTTTGCTTCAACGCTAGCATAGCATAGCCTGTTCTTGAGCCTCAGACCAAATGAAAGGGGTGTCCTTTCGTAGAAGGTCTGTAAGGGGTTTTGCCAAGTCTGCATAATCCTCAATGAACTGATGTGAGTAGTTGCATACCCCTAGGAAGCTCCGTAGTTCGGAAATGTTGGTAGGGGCCTTGATGTTCAAGACACCTTGAATTTGTGCTGTTTGTGGTAGGACCCCTTTGGATCCTACCAAGAGACCAACATAGTTGACTTTGGTTTTGCACCACTGGCACTTGGAAAGAGAAATTTTGGCTCCTGCTGGGGTGAGCTAGCCAAGGACATGGTCAATTCCAGTCAGGTGGGTGTCAAGAGTTGGACTCCGAATGAGAATGTCGTCAACATAGATGAGGTTACCTCTGTCTCGGGCGTCTGGATATGCTTTGTTCAAGAAAATGTTGAACTCTGCAGGAGAGTTGACATAACCGAAAGGGCATCCGGTGAATGTATATTGGCGATTTGCGAATGTGAAGGCCAGTTTGTGTTGGTCTTCCGCTTGGACAGGAATAGTCCAGAAACCAGAAGCAATGTCCAGCGTTGAGAAGAATTTGGCATCTTTGACTCTAGATAGGTAGATAGATAGATAGATACTGTACATACATACATACTTTATTTCGAACAAAAAAGTAAAACAAAAACAAAACAAATGACAAGTGCAATAAAGTAACAGTATACAGTGTTCAAAAGGGAGAAGGAAGAAGTGAATATTTATTAATTCCAACTCCTCTTTTCCATAAATACAACCCATGTGAAATATATACAAATGACCACATTTAAGACCCCAAGTAAACAATTAACTATATTTTGTACATATCAACATTAACACCCATCCATCCCAACATACATACAGTCCATACTTCAAAACCAGCCCCAAACAACACAGATATACACAGCACTGTCCCACCTACCATTCCATAGTGTCCCAGAGTGAGCATAGTGAATTGTACATATAAATACTACCCTTCTAACATATATTCTTTCAGCAAACAATGTTTATACCTATTTTTGAATTGATTTCTGTTTGTACATAGTTTCAGTTCCGGCTCCAGACTGTTCCACAAATCCACCCCACAGACAGATATGCACATACTTTTCTTAGTTGTTCGTATCTTGGGTTTTGTAAAGTTTAAGTCTCCTCTCAAATTATAATCATTGTCTCTTTTTTTGAATATTTTTTGTATATTAGTTGGGAGTTGATTATTAATTGCCCTTTACATGACTTGTGCTGTCTTAAATTTAACTAAATCCATGAACTTTATGACATGTGACTTTAAAAACAACAAATTGGTATGGTCTCTATATCCTACATTATTTGTTATCCTTATACTCTTTTTTTGCAGTGTGCATATTGACTGTAGGTTGGACTTGTAGGTGTTTCCCCAGACTTCTACACAGTAGTTAAGATAAGGTAGAAACAGTGAATTGTACAGTAAGAACGATGATTTATAGTCCAAGATGTGTCTTGTCTTCCCCAGTATCCCAATACATTTTGCCAACTTGGCCTGGATGTGACTGATGTAAGGTTTCCAGCAGATTTTATTGTATAGCATCACCCCCAGAAACTTATTTTCCTGTACTGTTTCTATTCTGGTATCATCTATAGTTACCATTATTTCATGATTTATTTTATAATTTCCAAACAACATAATCTTTTTTTTTCAGATTTAGAGATAATTTATTTTTGTTGAAACACTGCGTTAACCTTTTCATATCAGTTGTGACCACCGCTAAAACCTGCTGCAAATTCTCACCAGTGCAAAGGATATTTATGTCATCCGCAAACAAAATAAATTTCAGAATTTTTGATACTTGGCGTATGTCATTTATATACAAGATAAAGAGTTTGGGTCCAAAAACTGACCCCTGGGGCTCACCACAAGTGATGTCCATGAAGGATGATTTGTGCTCACCAATTTGTACAAATTGTTGTCTGTTACTTAAATAACCTTTTTTTTTTTTGACTTATTTTGTACCCGTAGGTAGATTTGTTCTGCAGTCCAGTGACAAGCCACCAGCTGCCGGTCGCTGCGTGCGCAAGCGCCCCTTAACTCCCTAACCTGCATGTTTTTGGCATGTGGGAGGAAACCAGAGAAATCCCGGAGTAAACCCACGCAAACACAGGGAGAACATGCAAACTCCACACAGATCACTGTTGGCCGGGGGCAGGGATCGAACCCACGATCTCATGATCCCCGCGATCCCCCGGCCGAGGGTAAACTGTGCTGCCGCGGTGCTAACCACTGCTCCACCGTACAGCCCGACTCAGTCCGACCCCTCTTATTCCATACCTTTCCAGTTTCCTCAGTAGAATTCTGTGGTCAGTGGTGTCAAAAGCTTTCTTTAAATCTATAAATACTCCTACAGCAAACTTTTTTTTTATCTACAACTAGTAATTTCTTCTATAAGTTCAATCAGTGCCAAAGATGTAGATTTATCTGCTCTAAAACCATACTGGCTGTCTGTAAGGAGGTTGTGTTTTTCAATGAAATCATCCAGTCTCTTAGTGAAAATTTTTTCAAGTATTTTGGAGAATTGTGGGAGTAAAGAGACTGGCCTGTAATTTGTGAAATAATGACTGTCTCCTGTTTTGTATAGTGGTATTACTTTTGCTGTTTTCATTTTGTTTGGAAATTTACCAGTTTGAAATGACAGGTTACAAATGTGAGTGAGTGGTTTAACAATTCCTTCAATTACTTTTTTCACTATTGTCATGTCAATTTCATTCCAGTCCGTTGATTTTTTGTTCTTAAATTTACTCACAGTCTAGATAATTTCCTTTTCAGTAACTGCACCCAAAAAGATTGTGTTTGGATTTCTATCTTCTATTTAATTTACAGAACCACTGTTGTTTGTTTCTGGTGTCACTATTGATTTTGCTAATTCAGGACCAACGTTTACAAAGAAATTATTTAAACCACTGACCACATCCTCCAAATTATTTATCAAATTGCCATTTTCAATAAAATATTCTGGATAATTAGCATTCTTAGGTCGATTACTAATAATCCCATTGAGTACTTGCCATATTCCTCTTTAGTTATTTTTATTATCCTCTAATATTCTGTTGTAGTATTCTTTCTTACAAGTCCTCATTATATTAGTAAGTGTAGAAGAGCTGGAAATGATGAGGCGGTTTTGTATTAAAAACAGAGTCTTTAATGAACAACTCTTCTATCTTGTCTCATCTGGTGCAGAGCTTGGCAGAAGGCAAAAGAGGGAGATTTCTGCCCAGCTCGCTGGTTAAATACAGGCACACATCAAAGACATGCAAAACACAAGCTGACATCCCCCGTATCTTAATCCCCCCATTGTCCTGTTAACTCCTCCCTTCGTCTTGGGAGGTGATGGGAAAACCTCTCCTCGCCTTAGGGGGTGAAGGTGTCAAGTCTGTCGCCGCCCCATCCTGTGACGTTGTTGGTCTTCACACGGCGGTGAGATTCCTTTGTCCTTTCGGAGGTGTGAAGTTCCTTTGCATATGTTGCTCCAAACATTTCCACATGCTCTAACGTATGCAGGTATGGAATATATGAGTAATATACAGTATACCACAGGCCCCCCAAACAACTAGGAAAGGACACAGAAATATTCACAGTCTAGGGTAATTACTAAGACATACTACGTGTTACAGCTGTTGCCACAGAAGAAACTTTCAAGCAGCCATGCTCCTAAGAGAGTTCAGTGAAAACATAACAGCATAGTATAATCATAAGTCAGTCCTAAACTGTTGTGGCACAATTAGCGAAAAATTGCAGAGTGGTGTAATCAGTCCCTGTGCAGTCTGGGTTTTAATCTTCTCCCAAAGCTGCTGTAGGTTGGTTTAGGCGTCCTGCTGGGACCTTGTTGTGAGGAATCTGCAGTGTGGGAAGGAGAGAGATTATTTGTTCCCTGCGTGGGGGCTGAGACTTTTTCCTTGGGGGGTCTGCCTCGCCGAGGTGCTCGCGCCAACTGTGCAGGTTCGTCTCTCAACAAGAAGGCAGGTTTGAGTCTGTCAATGCTGACCGTTTCATTTCTATCCCCATAATCAAGCACAAAGTGTTTGTCACCATTTTCCAGCACTCTGAACGGGCCATCGTATACTGGGCGTAACGTTGGTTTTAGGGCTTCATGCTTAACAAAAACAAACTCGGCATTTTTTAAAGTTTGAGGAACAAAAACTCGTGGAAAGGAGTGATGAGCTGGACCGTGGAGAGAGTCCGGTCCGTTACTGCCTAAAAACCTTGGGACTGGGAGGTGCCCTGGTTCCGGGTTTTCTGGTAAAAATTCACCTGGTAGTCTGATAGGCTGAGCAAAGACTAATTCTGCAGGGGAAGCGTCTAAATCCTCTTTAGGTGCCACACACAACCCCAATAAAACCCAGGGAAGTTTATTTAACCAATTTGTGTCCGTTAATGAGGCTCTGAGGGCGGCCTTTAAGGACCTGTGAAAACACTCGCATAACCCATTAGCCTGAGGGTGATAAGCGGTGGTACGGTGAATTGTTGCCCCTAAACTGTTGGACATGGCTGACCAGAGCTCTGAGACAAATTGAGGCCCCCTATCTGACGTGATGTCTGATGGGACGCCAAAACGTGCCACCCAATTTGTTAGAAAAACGCGATTGACTTCCTCCGCTGTAGTTGCCGCTAGAGGGACTGCCTCTGGCCAGCGCGTGGTGCGGTCTATCATTGTTAGCAGGTGTGTGAAACCCTGGGAGGAAGGCAGTGGCCCCACGAGGTCGACATGAATGTGGTCGAACCTTCTAGCAGGGATGGGAAAAGGCTCCAGAGGGGCTTTTGTGTGTCTGTGTACTTTGGCGCACTGACAAGGAATGCAAGTTTTTGCCCATTCTTTTACGTTTTTGCGCAGGCCTGGCCACACAAACTTTTCGGCAACCATTTTGACCGAGGCGCGCACACCTGGGTGCGCGAGGGAGTGAATTGCGTCGAAAATACGGCGGCGCCAAGCAGCTGGTACTAACGGGCGAGGTCGGCCGGTTTAAACATCGCATATTAGGGGGGGCACGCCGTCGCGCAACCCTTTTTTCTCCAGCCTTAACCCTGTTGGTCCAGACAGGAGCGCGCGCACGTCCGCATCACTGCCTTGTTCTTCCGCCATGGCTGCATAATCTATCCCTTCATGGATAGGTGCTGCATATGTGTTTACGTTAGAGAAAAGCTCAGCTGCTGAGGCAGTGTAATCTGTCTCCTCGTGCTCTGGTGGTGCCACAGCGTGAGAGAGACAGTCCGCTACTACGTT
This sequence comes from Pholidichthys leucotaenia, assembly GCA_020510985.1. Taxonomy (NCBI): domain Eukaryota; kingdom Metazoa; phylum Chordata; class Actinopteri; order Cichliformes; family Pholidichthyidae; genus Pholidichthys; species Pholidichthys leucotaenia. Next base: position 363,187,870 of record CM035840.1, read on the forward strand.
AAGTTTGCCCGCTACATGTCGAATGTCTGTGGTGAACTCTGACATCGCAGCTAGCTGTCTTTGTTGTCTGCCCGACCAAGGTTCTGAAATTTTAGCCATAGCAAAAGTGAGCGGTTTATGGTCCACAAAAGCCGTGAAACTCCACCCTTCTAACCAAAACTGGAAGTGGCGGATGGACAAATGGAGCGCCAGCAGCTCCCTGTCAAAAGTGCTGTATTTGCATTCCGTCGGGTTTAGCGATTTGCTAAAGAATGCTAAAGGTTGCCAGACCCCCTTGACAAGTTGTTCTACAACTGCCCCTATGGCCAAGTCTGAAGCATCTGTGGTTAGAGCAATGCGGGCCGAGGGATCTGGGTGGACTAACATTGTGGCGTTAGCTAGGGCGTTTTTAACTTCCGCAAAAGCGCGTTCGCATTCCGGGGTCCATTCGACCGCGTTGGAAGCTTTCTTTTTTTTTGAGCGCGTCATACAGGGGCTGCATGAGCTGAGCTGCATGAGGGAGGAAACGGTTGTAAAAATTAACCATCCCCCAAAATTCCTGTAGCAATTTGACCGTTTGGGGCCGTGGAAAACCTTCTATCGCATGAATTTTGTCTGGAAGCGGAACTGCCCCTTTCGGGGAGACTCTATGTCCTAAAAAATCAATTTGCGATACGCCGAATTTGCATTTGGCTGGATTAATTATTAATCCGTGCTCTTCTAGCCTCTGAAAAACGGTAGTGAGGTGCTGCTCGTGCTCTTCCTCAGATGAGCTGGCTACCAGCATGTCGTCGAGGTAGACGAAAACAAAGGGGAGGTCGCGTAAGACTGCGTCCATCATACGTTGAAAAGTCTGAGCAGCGCCTTTGAGGCCGAAAGGCATTCGCAGGAATTCAAAAAGGCTGAAAGAGGTTATAACCGCTGTTTTAGGAATGTCTTCAGCTCGGACTGAGACTTGGTGATAACCGCGGACTAAGTCTATTTTTGAAAAAATGCGCGCACCCGCTAAATGTAGTGAAAAGTCCTGTATGTGAGGGATGGGGTAGCGGTCATGCGCTGTAGCGTTGTTTAATCTGCTGTAATCTCCGCACGGTCTCCAAGAACCGTCGGATTTAGGAACCATGTGAAGTGGTGAAGCCCAGGGGCTCTTTGAGCGTCTAACAATGCCCAATTTTTCTAGAGTTGCAAACTCGTCACGTGCTATGTTGAGCTTGGCCACGTCTAAGCGGCGGGCTTTGGCAAAAACGGGAGGTCCCGTTGTAGGAATGAAGTGTTTAACCCCGTGTTTAGCTACAGTGGCTGAGAATTTGGGGGTTGTGAGTGCTGGAAATTGGGTGAGGAGTTGCTCAAACTTACCTCCTGCCGTGGTGACGTTGGCCTGCACAGGTGGTGGAGAAACTTGAGCTGAGCATGGAATAGAAGCAAAAGATAGTGCATTAACCAGGCGCCTATTTGCCAGATCCACTAATAACCCATGTGCACACAAAAAATCTGCGCCTAACAAGTTAAAGCTCACCGCTGCTACAACAAATGTCCATCTGTAGCTGCGGCCGTGGAGGTGCAGGCTCTTTTCACCAAACATGTCGATGTCAGAGCCGTTGGCTGCCACTGCTCCATTGCCCCGGGTACCCATGGCTCGATCTGCGTGGGAGGGCATGACGAAACTCAGCTGAGCTCCTGTGTCGATGAGGAACTGCTTGCCTGTGTGTCCGTCCGTCACGTATAACAGCTTATTTTTCTCGCCGAGAACCGCTGCTGTTAACGGCCCTTGGCTTTGGCGTTTTCCCAACATCATGAACTTGCAGGGGGGAAAGCATTTGTGGGCTTTCTCGGCGAAGTGGTGGTGATAATAACAGACGTCGATCTGTTTGTTACGCTTGGGCCGCGCCGTTGTCACCGTGGGCTGGGTCTGCTCCGTGGGTCGTGGCTCTCTGTGGCTCGGGGCATCAGTTTTGAGGTCCGCGGATGCCGCTGTAGGTGTCCGCTCCTTGCAGGCGTTGACGAGCCGATAAGCCTCGCTGGCCAGTGTGCGGAAGTCTTGGTGGGTGTTGCACTTCGTATTGGCGAGTGTCCCTCTCATGTGTGGTGGAAGCGTGCTGAGGAAAATAAACTGGAAAAGGAAATTGTCATTGTCCTCCTCCTTGAGCTGCAGCAAATCCTCCATGAGGGCCTTCGGCTTGCCCCCTCTGTGGCCGTAGATCGCCAGGATCCTCTCGGCTCTTTCCTCCGCTGGTGGGACATAGTTCGCCACGATGGTCGCCTTGAGCGTCTCATACTTGTCCCGGGCCGGTGGTCGCCGGATCAAGCTTCGCACACACCTCGAAGTGGCGGAGTCGAGTTTGGAGACGATATGGTAGAATTTTGTATCGTCTGCTGTGATGCCCGCCAGTATGAACTGGGCTTCAGCTTGTTGAAACCAAGAGGCGGGGTCTTCTCGCCAGAAGTCTGGCAGCTGGACAGTGACGGCGTTCGTGCACACCATCACTGTTGTGCCCGCCGGGTGAGAGTGCCTTTCCTCGGCTCTAACGGCGGTGCTGGAGCTCGGTTGAGCCCTCTCAATTCCTTCTGCCGGGGGGAACAGCTGTCCGCTTGTTCCCTCATCTGCGTCGTCGCTGGCGTATGTCAGAGTCGCCATGGATGAGTTGCTTGAAGAACGCCTCAGGTCCATACTCGCGTCATGGTCACCAGTGTAGAAGAGCTGGAAATGATGAGGCGGTTTTGTATTAAAAACAGAGTCTTTAATGAACAACTCTTCTATCTTGTCTCATCTGGTGCAGAGCTTGGCAGAAGGCAAAAGAGGGAGATTTCTGCCCAGCTCGCTGGTTAAATACAGGCACACATCAAAGACATGCAAAACACAAGCCGACATCCCCCGTATCTTAATCCCCCCATTGTCCTGTTAACTCCTCCCTTCGTCTTGGGAGGTGATGGGAAAACCTCTCCTCGCCTTAGGGGGTGAAGGTGTCAAGTCTGTCGCCGCCGCGTCCTGTGACGTCGTTGGTCTTCACACGGCGGTGAGATTCCTTTGTCCTTTCGGAGGTGTGAAGTTCCTTTGCATATGTTGCTCCAAACATTTCCACATGCTCTAACGTATGCAGGTATGGAATATATGAGTAATATATACCACAGTAAGCTTATTTTTATATCTTTTATATTTGATCTCAGCCTCTACCGTTTTACACTTAATGAATTGTTTATATAATGTATTCTTCTTTTTACATGCATTTAGTAACCCCTTGGTGACCCAAGAAATATTTTTGTTTTGTTGTCTGTCACTGTATTGTTTTATAGGACAGTTTTTATTGTACAATGATTGAAATATTTGTAAAAAATTATCATATGCTTTATTTATATCATTTTCATCACAAACTATCTTCCAGTCTTGTATTAATAATTCCTTTGCCAGTAAATACATATATTCTTCAGTTCTTATTCTTTTATATTTAATATTTTTGGTATACTTTTTCTTCCTATAATCACATTGAGAGACAACAAAAATCGGCAGGTGGTCACTGATATCATTCAATAAAAGCCCACTCATGATATTATTTTCCATAATGTTTGTGAACATGTTATCTATTAGTGTGGCACTGTGTGACGTGATTCTGCTAGGTCTGGTGATTGTTGGATGTAAGCCCATACTGTACATTGTGTTGATAAATTCTTCTGTCAAACTATGTTGTTTTGAACTCATAAGATCTATATTGAAATCCCCACAGATGAACATAACTTTATGAGTTAGATTTGCATACATTTTTTCCATCCAATCCTTAAATAAGTCAATGTTTGATCCAGGTGTTCTATATACACAGCTCACAACCATATTCTTCACATTGTCCAGACAGATTTCTATTGTAATACATTCAAATAAATCATCCACAGTTACTGACAAATTTTCAACAACCTTGTATTGCAAGCTCTTGTCAACATAAATTGCAACTCCTCCTTCTTTTTTCACTTTTCTATTTATATCATTTAATTCATAGCCATCCATGGTAAAATCCACTCCTTTCTCTCCACTGAGCCATGTCTGTGATATTGTCACAATATTGAATGGCTCTTTAAACTGATGTAACTAATCTTTAATGTTATTAAAGTTGGCATAGAGACTTCTGCTGCTGAAGCGGATCATAGAAATACTGAAATCAGATGTGACCATTGTGTTAAACTGTTCATCCGTGTAGTAACTACAGTCATTATTGATGGAGCTAAATAAATTATTATCAGGGTCTATATTATATTCTACGTCCTGTGGGTTGTGATCCGTATATTTGAAAACTTTCAGTTCCTGTTGTTCCTGTTTGTTGATCTTTTGTTTCATGTAATTAAATGTCCTGATGCAGATCAGTATAATCCTTCAGTGTCCTATAGTTGTCTCTTGTTGCTGTCGACTCCAGTACATAATATTCATTGATATTTGTTCAGTTCCATAATATTTCGGATGTTGATAACCTTGGCTTCTTCAGGTGATCCATTTAATTTTATATATATATTTTACAGTTTGATGTCCAGGTGTTTTGAATCTTTTTCTGCTTTGTCAGGTATCTTGCTTTTCTGGGAGAAATAGCCAGAAAAGCAAGATACCTGAGAAAGCAGAAAAAGAATTATTGCTCCAGTTGAGTCATAGGCCACCTAGAGAGAGGAACTTGAGTGTTCAAATTCCTGTAATCAATGGTCAGTCGCCACTTACCATTGGGCTTTAGGACAGGCCATAAGGGGGCCGAGTAGGCACTGTTGCATGGCCTGATTATGCCACAGTCCAGTAGGTCATTGATTATTTCTTGTACTGGGCTGTACGAGGTCAAGGGAATCTTATACTGCCTGACGTAGGTGGGAGGAGCATCAGGTGGTGTAGGAATGCATACTGAGTGGATTGTGGTTAGTCCACAGTCCAAGGAGTCTTTGGAGAAGGATTGTTCATACTTAAGAAGAACCTGGTGAAGTTTTTCACATTCTTCGTCAGAGGTTAGGGCATCAGTATCAGCTGCCACCTGTGCAATCTCTTCAGCAATAGTGAGGACCGATTTTGGTGGAGCATCGCTGGGATTGTCATTGGTCTGCTGATTGGACGCCGATGGAAGGAGTTCAATGGCTTGGACAAGCATTTGGTCATTGTTGGTACAGTCAATTCATCCTACTGACTCTTTATCAGGGGTTGGGATTTTATTTATTTATTTAGCGAATGCAAAGTCCTTAAGCCAAGCAGTTGCCTCCTGGTTTGCTGTATGGAGGGTGTGTAATCCTCCTTCCAGTCTTTGGAGCGGGCAAACCTCTATGATGTGTTCCATTGTTTGCTCCTCTCCACATGCGCACAGTGGGCTAGGGCTACTGCCCCATCTGTGAAGGCTGGCCAAGCAGGGGCCATGTCCAGTCCTGAAGCGATTGAGTGTAGACCACTGTCTCCTTGGGAGGTTGGTGCCCGGGACCTGTTGGTTGGGGTTTATCACCAGCTGTTTGTTTGGGACCTCCTTGGTCTCCCATTCCTCTTGCCAAGCTGTCTGGATGGTAAAGTCAGCTGGGGGAGGGTTTTTCCAAATCGGCCGTCTGGATGAAAGTCGGGCAGTGGGTGGGGTGTAGATATCTGCATGGATTGGCAAGTGAGGAAAATCTTTAACTTTTTGGAGCATCCTTTGAGTTAATGCTGCTCGCCGGATGTGTGGAGGGGCTATGTTTGACAGTACAGAGAGCCAGGGGAGTGGTGTTGAGCGGATTGTTCCAGTTATAGTTCTCATTGTTGAGTTGAGCTGGGTGTCTACATGGTGTGAGTAAGATGACCTGGACCAGACAGGGGCACAATATTCTGCTACAGAGTATGAAAGGGCCAGTGCTGAGGTGCGCAGGGTGGAGACTGCCGCCCCCCATTTTGCACCAGCGAGCTTGCAGAGCAGGTTGTTTCGTACCTTCACCTTAGCAGCCGTCCCCTTTAGATGTTCCTTGAAGGATAAGGTCCTATCAAGGGTCACTCCAAGATAAGTTGGATTTGGGGCATGCTTAAGCTTGAGTCCGCTCAGGTGGATGTTTAGTTCTCTGGCAGCTTTTGCATTGTGGAGATGGAATACACTGGAGACGGTTTTTGCTGGGCTTGGTTTTAGGCGCCAGATTTTGCAGAACTGGTCCAGTTTGACACAAGAGCAATGGCCTTAGAAGGCTTAATATATGTGACTGTAGATTCAAGAGAGCCGGCCCAAAGAGAATCAGGGAGGCTGCCTAGCACGGGAACAGTCAGTTCAAAATCATGAAAATTAGTGGTGATGAGCCAGCTGAGAGGCGTGGCCTTGGGCAGGACGATGGTCTTTGCCATGGGATTGTTTACCGGCAACATGGTGGTTCTGTATTCTAGGTTTAAAGGGGGCGTGACCTCCAGAGTTAAGCCTAGATTGTCAAGAAAAGGAGCCGGTTGGAAAAATGCTTGTGGAAGCATGAGTTTCTGCCCGGTCTGAATGCATAGTTGGACTGGGTAGCACATGACATGAGACAGTGTTGAGTGTTCAGTACTTGGCAGGCCTCAGGGATGGTCTGACCTGACTTTAGAGTGTCGAGATCGGGTGTAGAGTGAGCATCTCAGACTGGGGTGAGAGACCATAAAGCATTGTTTATGGTATCAACCTGGGCTCCGAGTCTCACAAGAAGATCACTGCCGGTGTAGACTGCATGTGGCAGGTCGGGAACGACCAAGAAAGGATGAATTAGCACTGAAGGTGGAGGGCGCAGATACTTGTGGCAACCAATGTTTTGTTCGATTTGGTCCCAGCAGGGAAACAAAAAGCCTTGTTAGTGACCATAAGGTCAGGGTATTTCTTGTGCAGGGAGTCGAGAAGTTTCTGGCTGATTGCGGAATTATCAGCCCAGAGAGCCAGTACCACATCTTCTACATGGGAGCTTTGGATAACTAGTTTTTTGACCACTTGGAGGCAGTACGCATCATCAACTGCCCCTGGTTTTAGGGTGCAAAGGAATGAACTACGTTCATTTAAGGTTGGGTTGTCAGATGTGGTGACATGGGAAGGGGTGCCTGTTTCACCCCGGTCCCCAAGGTCACCTTCCGTCAAACTTTGTTGGGTCAGCAGTGCGAGTGGATTGACTCCTGGAACATCCAAGGTGTCAAGAGTGTAGCATTGTGATCCGATTGCTTCAGGTAGAGTGGTTGGATGAGGTTGTCGAACTTGAGCCCATAGTTTGAGATTCTTGAAGTCTATCAGAGGCTTAAAGCAATTAAGCAAATCCTTGCCTATCAGCATTGGAATTGAGTTGAGATTGGACACATAGACCGGATGGATCAAGGTCATGGTCCCAGTGGAGATCTTTATCAATGACATGTGTGACATAGTCGTGTTTGAGGGTGCATAAGGTTGAATAGCTAAGGAGCAAGGTCTTAGTTTCAAGTCTTTGTGCACGCGGTTAGCAGCGACACGTAGGTGCTCAAAAAGGTCCTGCAACATGAGTGTGATGTCCGCTGCGGTGTCCAGTAAGGCTTCATGTGTCATCACATCTTCCAGGGTCAATGAAAGGAAAAAAATCTGTGCAAACCCCCTTTCGGTCAAATCACACAGAAATTGTTGGACCGGTGGTTCAATGCAGGAGTCGCCTGTTTCGGGCGAGTAAGGTTTCCGAGGTAGCTGGACTACCAAAATGGCACTGGGTGGCGTTGTGTTTTGGAGCTCCTCCGGAGTTTCGGGTGGAGGATGCTTGGTTGTGTCTTCAGTATCCTTCCCCTTTGTAGTAGGAGGTTCCTCAGGGTTGAGTTGTGGCAACCCTAAAGGATCGTTTGGGGTGGTCACAATATTTATGGCCAGGACATCTGGCTTCTTGTCCTCTTTCGCCTCTTTTTTCCTCTTCAGTTCGTCAAGTACATGTTGGAGAGTCTCCAGGTCTTCTCGGCTGAAAATGGGCTTTTCTTTCTTCTCCCAGGGTTTAGAGCTAAACTTACCAGTGGGAGGTCTTGCTTCCCTGTCAAAGTTTTTCCGGTGATATGAGGGAGGTGACCACCTCCTGCGCTTACACAAGTCTCGGAATCGATATCTGTCATCCCGGGTATCCGTACCGTATTCCCGTGACTTACCTGGTGGGCTTGGCCTCTGACGGTCGTCAGACTTTGATGATGTTGGCTTGGAGCTTGGTGTAGAAAATTTGGTCGGGTTCTGACTTATCTTGACTAGAGGACTGTCATGGTTTTATTTGTGACCGATGTGTTGGAACAGGGGCTGGCCTTGGGGCGCCCTCTAGGTCCAGGGTGTCCGATGCGATGTTGACAGCAAACACCGTGGTAGGCTCGGTATGCTTCTGATTGCTTTGTTGCTGTTTCTGGAATGCATAATGTGCAAACTCTCTTAGCTGGTTTATCGAGTTTGACCTTGGGTTAGCCATGACTCCAAGGTGGTGTCCGATCGTGGGATGGAGATTCTGAATGAAAAGAGCCTTGAAATTGTGGTCTTCTTCCATCCCGGATGTGTTTTGAGATTCGAAATATGCGCGTAGGAGTCGCTGGTAGTATGCCTGTGGGGGCTCTAAGAGACCCTGTTTCACAGCTAGGGCTGTTGCTAGCCCTGACTGTAGGCAGTTGTCGGAGAACTCCTTTTTAAAGTAGAACTGAACTGAACAGCATTGAACGGCACTGGGTGATAGTACATACAATTATAAAGATAATTTATCATTGGCACCCCCTCCACAAATCCCGGAATCTTGGAGAAAATCACGATTTTGAATTTCCCGCCTTGAAAAATCAGACAAATCCGCCAATTAACCGGAAGTGAAGCCGGAGATCCGCGTGACGTCACGAGTGTGACACAGTCCTCCATGTTTACCATTGCGAGCACGTCAACACTGGTTGTTTTTGGTGCATTTTGTCGTGATAGTCGACTACAAAACACTTCCAACACCTGGGAAGATCTGTTCAGTGGCCAAGGAAAGCTGTCATGGTGGCCGGGCCCCGGGGGTGGACGAGATTCGCCCTGAGTACCTCAAGGCCCTGGATGTTGTTGGGTTGTCATGGTTGACACGCCTCTGCAACATTGCGTGGAGGTCGGGGGCAGTGCCTTTGGCATGGCAAACCGGGGTGGTGGTTCCTCTCTTCAAAAAAGGGGACCGGAGGGTGTGCTCCAACTTTAGAGGGATCACACTCCTCAGCCTCCCTGGGAAGGTCTATGCCAAGGTACTGGAGAGGAGAGTCCGGCCGTTGGTCGAACCTCGGATTCAGGAGGAGCAATGTGGTTTTCGTCCTGGCCGTGGCACATCGGACCAGCTCTTTACCCTCTCGAGAATTCTTGAGGGTTCGTGGGAGTTTGCCCAACCAGTTTACATGTGTTTTGTGGACTTGGAGAAGGCATTTGACCGCGTCCCTCGTGGATTTTTGTGGGGGGTGCTTCGGGAGTATGGGGTATCGGGCTTGTTGTTACGAGCTATTTGGTCTCTGTACGACCGTTGTGAGAGTTTGGTTCGTATTGCCAACACTCGGTCGGAGTCATTCCCAGTGAGAGTTGGACTCCGCCAGGGCTGCCCTTTGTCACCGATCCTGTTCATAATTTTTATGGACAGGATTTCTAGGCTCAGCCAGGGAATGGAGGGTGTCATGCTTGGTGACCACAGGATCTCATTTCTGTTGTTTGCAGATGATGTTGTCCTGTTGGCTTCATCCAGCAATGACCTACAGCTCTTGCTGGGACGGTTTTCCGCTGAGTGTGAAGCGGCTGGGATGAGAATCAGCACCTCCAAGTCCGAGTCCATGGTCCTCAGCCGGAAAAAGGTAGATTGTCCTCTCCGGGTTGGGGACAGGCTCCTGCCCCAAGTGGAGGAGTTTAAGTATCTTGGGGTCTTGTTCACGAGTGAAGGGAAAATGGAGCGAGAGATCGACAGACGGATTGGAGCAGCATCTGCAGTGATGCGGACGTTGTACCGGTCTGTTGTGGGGAAGAGGGAGCTTAGTTCTAAGGCAAAGCTGTCGATTTACCAGTCAATCTACGTTCCTACTCTCACCTACGGTCACGAGCTTTGGGTAATGACCGAAAGAACGAGATCGCGGATACAAGCGGCGGAAATGAGCTTTCTCCGTAGGATTGCTGGACTCACCCTCAGAGATAGGGTGAGGAGCTCAGTCATCCGGGAGAGGCTCAGAGTAGAACCGCTGCTCCTCCACATTGAACGATCCAAGATGGCGCCCACAGCGGTCGACATGGTGCTTCGCTGCGCTCTTTGTTTGTTTTTGTTTGTCAATTGTGTGTCTGCTTGCACTTATACCCGTGAAGAACTTTTAAATATCAGGACTTTCACCCCCACGGACCTCCTCCCAGTTTTTCTAGCCCCTGCCGCCGATCTGGTTTATTGTTTGGCTCGGAAAGTGAGACGGCGGAAGAGAGGAAGACGAGCGGGCGCTCTCGTGCGACTTCGCAGGAGAGGCTCGCGAACGGCGCTGCCTGGCATATTTCTGTCCAATACCAACTCTCTCTCTAACAAGGTGGATGAACTGAGACTGCTGATGCGTTTTAAGGACCTCGCCTCCTCAGCTGTCCTCTGCTTTACTGAGACCTGGCTCCGGGAAAATATACCGGACAGCGCGCTGCGCCTCGACGGCTTCCAGCTCTTCCGTGCTGATCGTGACACAGAGCTTTCCGGCAAGACCACAGGAGGCGGAGTCTGCTTCTACATCAACTGCATCTGGTGCTCTGATGTAACGGTAATTTCCAAACACTGTTCTCCTGCCTTGGAATTTCTTGTTATCAATTGCAAGCCCTTCTATTCCCCGCGGGAGTTTGCTTCTTTTATAATGATCGCTGTGTACGCCCCTCCCGACGCGGACACGCGCGAAGCTCAGCGCGTGCTCGCGGATCACATTCAACACACAGAGCGGAGTTTTCCAGACTCGCTGATTATTGTGGCTGGCGACTTTAATCAGTGCAATCTGAGCCACGATCTCCCCCGCTACAAACAGTTTATTAAATGCCCCACCAGAGGATTAAACACACTGGATCACTGTTACACCACAGTGAAAGACGCATATCGCGCTGTCCCTCGAGCTGCGCTGGGATTATCTGATCACGTGATGGTTCACCTCATTCCCACATACAGACAGAGATTGAAGCTCACTAAACCTGTTGTGAGCACTACGAAGATACGGACCAGTGATGCTGAGGAGAAGCTGGAAACGTGCATGGAAATATCTGACTGGGGCATGCTTAAAGGAGCCACACATGATCTGGATGAGTACACGGACACTGTGAACTCATATATCCACTTTTGTGAAGAGAACATTCTTCCATCACGCACCAGGGTGAGTTACTCTAATGACAAACCCTGGTTCACAGCTAAGCTCAGACAGATCAGGAAGGAGAAGGAAGCAGCGCTGAAAAGTGGAGACAGGGACTGCTACAGGGAGGTTAAATACCGGTTTAACAGAGAGCTGAAGAGGGCTAAATCTGTGTACTCAGAGAGACTCCAGCAGCAGTTCACTGCTAATGATTCGGCTTCCGTGTGGAGAGGACTGAGGCAGATCACCAACTATCGGCCTCAGGCTCCTAAAGGTCAGGATGACAAAGCCCTTTGTCAGAGACTGTCCCAACACTATGCCCGTTTTGACACCTCGTCATCTGTGTCCAACCCCCCCCCTCCCTCCAGCTCCACAGCCTCCACATTCCCTACTTCATTTAAGGCACCCCCCCCCTCCTCCCCCCCTCCCCTTATCATCAGTGAGCAGGATGTGCTCAAACAGTTCTCCAGACTGAACCCGCGCAAGGCCCCCGGCCCAGACGGTGTGTCTCCCTCCACCCTGAGACTCTGTGCGAAACAGCTGGCTCCTGTATTCACAGACATTTTTAACACCTCCCTTAAGTTATGCCACGTGCCATCCTGCCTCAAATCCTCCACCATCATCCCTGTCCCCAAGAAGCCACGGATCACTGGACTTAATGACTACAGACCTGTAGCGCTCACCTCTGTAGTCATGAAGTCCTTTGAGCGCCTGGTCCTGTCCCACCTCAAGTCCATCACCACCCCTCTCCTGGACCCGCTGCAGTTTGCCTACCGAGCCAACAGGTCTGTAGACGATGCAGTCAACCTGGCCCTCCACTCCATCCTGCAGCACCTGGACTCCCCGGGAACCTACGCCAGGATCCTGTTTGTGGACTTCAGCTCCGCATTCAACACCATCCGCCCCGCTCTGCTCCGGGACAAGCTGTCCCTGCTCAACGTGCCTGACTCCCTCTGCAGGTGGATCATCGACTTCCTAACGGACCGGAGGCAGCATGTGCGGCTGGGAAAGACTGTCTCAGACTATACTAGCATCAGCACCGGATCACCCCAGGGCTGTGTACTTTCCCCCCTACTCTTCTCCCTTTACACCAACTCCTGCACCTCCAGCCACCAGTCTGTCAAGTTGATCAAGTTTGCGGACGACACCACCCTCATCGGGCTCATCTCCAACGGCGACGAGTCCGCCTACAGGAGAGAGGTGGCCCAGCTGGCGTCCTGGTGCAGCAATAACAACCTGCAGCTGAACGCTCTGAAGACAGTGGAGATGATTGTAGACTTCAGGAAAGTCACTACTCCTCTGCCCCCCCTCACCCTCTCAGGCTCTCCCATCACCACTGCTGATTCCTTCCGCTTCCTAGGCACTACCATCACCAGGGACCTCAAATGGGAGCTGACCATCAGCTCACTCATCAAAAAAGCCCAGCAGAGGATGTTCTTCCTGCGGCAGCTGAGGAAGCTCAAGCTACCCACCAAGATGTTAGTGCAGTTCTACACAGCCATCATCGAGTCCATCCTCACCACCTCCATAACCGTGTGGTACGCAGGAGCCACTGCCAGGGACAGACTAAGGCTGCAGCGCGTCGTGCGCACTGCTGAGAAGGTGATCGGCTGCAAGCTCCCATCTCTCCTGGATCTGTACATCTCCAGGACCCGGAGGCGTGCTGGCCGGATCATAGCCGATCCCTCACACCCTGGTCACGTACTGTTTGCCCCCCTCCCCTCTGGTAGAAGACTTCGGTCCATCCAGACTAAAACCTCCCGTCACATGAACAGCTTCTTCCCCTCTGCCATTAGACTGCTGAACACTAAGTGACTCTCGTGCACCATGTACAGCAGCTCAACCAGACTCATGTCAATCATCACTGTTTTCTTCCTGCATTACCGACTGCACTATATAGTTCTCCACAGTATCTGCTGCTGGCTAATATATATTTTAACTGTTGACCAGTATCACTTAATCTTATCCTACACTTTATTACATGTATAGTTTATTTCTCTTATCTTATCATGTTTAATGTTGCAGCATTGTACCGAGACAAATTCCTAGTTTGTGTACTACATGAACAATGGCAATAAACCTGATTCTGATTCTGATTCTGATTCTGATTCTGAAAGGAGTCAGTTGAGGTGGTATGGGCATCTGATTAGGATGCCTCCTGGACGCCTCCCACTTGAGGTGTTTCAGGTACGTCCCACTGGGAGGAGACCCCGGGGCAGACCCAGGACTCGGTGGAGAGACTATGTCTCCCAGCTGGTCTGGGAACGCCTTGGTATCCCCTCTGAAGAGCTGGAGCAGGTGGCTGGGGAGAGGGAAGTCTGGGCTTCTCTGCTTGAACTGCTGCCTCCGCGACCCGGACCTCCGGAAAAGCGGTAGAAGATGGATGGATGGATGGATAGTCGACTACAAAACACTTCCAACACCTGGGAAGATCTGTTCAGTGGCCAAGGAAAGCTGTCATGACGACGAAAGAAAAGAAAGGGGGAGGAAAAGCGACCGGGAAGCGATACGTTTCTAGATATAGATATTACAGTGATCCCTCACTTATCGCGTTTAATGGGGACCAGAACTGACCGCGAAGTAGCGTCACCCCCCCGCCCCCCCAAGGGCGTCACAAGCACTATTTTGCACAAAAAGGCACAAGAGAACAGCGAAAAGTGCCACTAAGCAACACGAGTGATAAAGAACAATGAATGCGGTCTTCCTTCGCTGGGTATGTGCGCTCTGCAGGGAGAGAAGCTGGGTAAAACATCTCGGCCAATCAGCTTGCGAGGTAAAACGTCTCGGCCAATCAGCTTGCGAGATTCCCGAGCGGTGAAGAGGTGGGCGGAGAGGAGTGGAGCGGTGGTCAGAGAGGTGGATTTTGAGTTGTGCGGGCTCTCCGTGTTGATACCTGATGTTCTAATGTACTCTCCCTGCCTTCTGCTAGTGCCCGGGCAACTTTCGTGCCATTTTTTCTCAATTTTGAATTTTTGATGAATATTTTTGAAAAATCCGCGATGCACTGAGGGCGCGAAAGGTGAAACGCGAAGTAGCGAGGGATCACTGTATTTATAAATAGCACAGTCAAATGCAGAGGCCAGTTCTGTTCATGTGTATTGCCACTATAGTCTGTAGAAGTATTGTAATACATAGCCCAATTTTTTCAATGAATGAATGAATTTATTTATTTCGGATAGTACAGTACAGGTTGAAAGAAACTGAATGATATAACAACAAGGTCAAATTGAACAATGACTCATCTGATTATACAATTCAACGTAAGTTATCTAACTAACTAACTAACTAACCTGTACTTATATAGCGCTTTTCTAATCACAAAGACCACTCAAAGCGCGTTATCCGAAATGGGTGATGGCTGAAGCCGCAGCTTATATTGCCCACCCATATTCCATCCAAGAATTCAAAAGAGAAAACAGGCAAGAGCGATTACAATTCAAAACAAAACTAAGACAAAATATGACAGAGAAAAAAGAAAACTAAGCTACAACACAACACAGGCTGGATATGTTACAACTCGCCGCTCATTAGCGGCGCCAGCCGCGCGCACACTTGCACCTCGTCAGCAGCGTGGGACATAAGCCACTCTGCCCTGGGCTTCGGCATGAAGCCGTCTGATTCCTTCAGCCCTCTTGCTGCAGAGGAACCCCCTCATCTCCCAGCAAGATCTACAGCGTAAGCATACCTACCTTTGCCTTTCCAGTCTCTCCCCTGTGCACAGGTGTATTCCCCGGCAGCGGACCTCGCCTCTGCATCGCCGTCTGCCAGCTGCTGTCACAGGTGCATCAGGTCGCTGTCTCCCGGGCTCGCGTGCACGCCTGCCACCTGCCACACTCCTGCATCCTCCTCTGTCTCGTCACCGATCCTGAATGCCTCTTCACTCTGAAAACTCTGGTGTTCTTGACTGCTGGAACTGCTATCATCTGCCATTGTTGTTTTGTTTAGGGATCACACTCGTGACGTCACGCAGTGTCGTCTGCACTACTTCCGGTTTGTTTGGCGCTGCCAGCCAGAGGCAAAAGTTTATCAGCTTATAGCTTGGCCATCGCACGGCCTAAAAATTTCTTTTATGTGTTGAAAAATACAATAGGTAATAAGGAATTAATCTGCTATTCTACTTTTTGCGCCAAAAGGTGGGTTCAGTTCTACTTTAATGGCTTCTCAGAGTTTCTGGTGGTTCATCTTGATATCCAGTGGTTGCCGATCTATAAATTTTGATACCGACCTGTTGGATGTCAACTTGATCAAATAAATGTGATCATCGACCATAGCATCAGGGTATTTATGCAAGTAGTAGACAATGTCTTGCAAATAAGCCGGTGGCTTGTCACCAGACTGCAAACCAAGTCTACCTACGGGTACAAATAAGTAACAAAAAAAAAAAAAAAAAAAAAAAAAAAAAAGCCCTGGTATCAGGTGACCCACTGGTTGAGGGGTCAAATTTTATGACGTGGCGAGAGATCTTATTGAGGTCTTCATCGGATGGGATTTGCAAATGTCTTTCATGTTGCCGTTCGGGTCCGAACGGGTCAGGTAAGTGTGCGCCAGGGGAGTCCCCGTCCCATGAGGGGATGCCCCCCTTTTCCGAAGGAACCGGCCTGTTCATGGTTTCTGGTCTCGGGTCCCTTCATTTGCGGTAGTCTTCCAGCTCTTCTTTGACGTCCTGAAGGCCTTGTTGTGCTTCTCGTAGGAGCAGTTTACATTTCCTATAGTCAGAATCAGAATCAGAATCAGAATCAGGTTTATTGCCATTGTTCATGTAGTACACAAACTAGGAATTTGTCTCGGTACAATGCTGCAACATTAAACATGATAAGATAAAAGAAATAAACTATACATGTAATAAAGTGTAGGATAAGATTAAGTGATACTGGTCAACAGTTAAAATATATTAGCCAGCAGCAGATACTGTGGAGAACTATATAGTGCAGTCGGTAATGCAGGAAGAAAACAGTGATGATTGACATGAGTCTGGTTGAGCTGCTGTACATAGTGCACGAGAGTCAATAAGTCACTTAGTGTTCAGCAGTCTGATGGCAGAGGGGAAGAAGCTGTTCATGTGACGGGAGGTTTTAGTCTGGATGGACCGAAGTCTTCTACCAGAGGGGAGGGGGGCAAACAGTACGTGACCAGGGTGTGAGGGATCGGCTATGATCCGGCCAGCACGCCTCCGGGTCCTGGAGATGTACAGATCCAGGAGAGATGGGAGCTTGCAGCCGATCACCTTCTCAGCAGTGCGCACGACGCGCTGCAGCCTTAGTCTGTCCCTGGCAGTGGCTCCTGCGTACCACACGGTTATGGAGGTGGTGAGGATGGACTCGATGATGGCTGTGTAGAACTGCACTAACATCTTGGTGGGTAGCTTGAGCTTCCTCAGCTGCCGCAGGAAGAACATCCTCTGCTGGGCTTTTTTGATGAGTGAGCTGATGGTCGGCTCCCATTTGAGGTCCCTGGTGATGGTAGTGCCTAGGAAGCGGAAGGAATCAGCAGTGGTGATGGGAGAGCCTGAGAGGGTGAGGGGGGGCAGAGGAGTAGTGACTTTCCTGAAGTCTACAATCATCTCCACTGTCTTCAGAGCGTTCAGCTGCAGGTTGTTATTGCTGCACCAGGACGCCAGCTGGGCCACCTCTCTCCTGTAGGCGGACTCGTCGCCGTTGGAGATGAGCCCGATGAGGGTGGTGTCGTCCGCAAACTTGATCAACTTGACAGACTGGTGGCTGGAGGTGCAGGAGTTGGTGTAAAGGGAGAAGAGTAGGGGGGAAAGTACACAGCCCTGGGGTGATCCGGTGCTGATGCTAGTATAGTCTGAGACAGTCTTTCCCAGCCGCACATGCTGCCTCCGGTCCGTTAGGAAGTCGATGATCCACCTGCAGAGGGAGTCAGGCACGTTGAGCAGGGACAGCTTGTCCCGGAGCAGAGCGGGGCGGATGGTGTTGAATGCGGAGCTGAAGTCCACAAACAGAATCCTGGCGTAGGTTCCCGGGGAGTCCAGGTGCTGCAGGATGGAGTGGAGGGCCAGGTTGACTGCGTCGTCTACAGACCTGTTGGCTCGGTAGGCAAACTGCAGCGGGTCCAGGAGAGGGGTGGTGATGGACTTGAGGTGGGACAGGACCAGGCGCTCAAAGGACTTCATGACTACAGAGGTGAGCGCTACAGGTCTGTAGTCATTAAGTCCAGTGATCCGTGGCTTCTTGGGGACAGGGATGATGGTGGAGGATTTGAGGCAGGACGGCACGTGGCATAACTTAAGGGAGGTGTTAAAAATGTCTGTGAAGACAGGAGCCAGCTGTTTCGCACAGAGTCTCAGGGTGGAGGGAGACACGCCGTCTGGGCCGGGGGCCTTGCGCGGGTTCAGTCTGGAGAACTGTTTGAGCACATCCTGCTCACTGATGATAAGGGGAGGGGGGGAGGAGGGGGGTGTGTGCCTTAAATGAAGTAGGGAATGTGGAGGCTGTGGAGCTGGAGGGAGGGGGGGAGTTGGACACAGATGACGAGGTGTCAAAACGGGCATAGTGTTGGGACAGTCTTTGACAAAGGGCTTTGTCATCCTGACCTTTAGGAGCCTTAGGTCGATAGTTGGTGATTTGCCTCAGTCCTCTCCACACGGAAGCCGAATCATTAGCAGTGAACTGCTGCTGGAGTCTCTCTGAGTATAGAGATTTAGCCCTCTTCAGCTCTCTGTTAAACCGGTATTTAACCTCCCTGTAGCAGTCCCTGTCTCCACTTTTCAGCGCTGCTTCCTTCTCCTTCCTGATCTGTCTGAGCTTAGCTGTGAACCAGGGTTTGTCATTAGAGTACCTCACCCTGGTGCGTGATGGAAGAATGTTCTCTTCACAAAAGTGGATATATGAGTTCACAGTGTCCGTGTATTCATCCAGATCATGCGTGGCTCCTTTAAACATGCCCCAGTCAGATATTTCCATGCACGTTTCCAGCTTCTCCTCAGCATCACTGGTCCGTATCTTCGTAGTGCTCACAACAGGTTTAGTGAGCTTCAATCTCTGTCTGTATGTGGGAATGAGGTGAACCATCACGTGATCAGATAATCCCAGCGCAGCTCGAGGGACAGCGCGATATGCGTCTTTCACTGTGGTGTAACAGCGATCCAGTGTGTTTAATCCTCTGGTGGGGCATTTAATAAACTGTTTGTATCGGGGGAGATCGTGGCTCAGATTGCACTGATTAAAGTCGCCAGCCACAATAATCAGCGAGTCTGGAAAAATCCACTCTGTGTGTTGAATGTGATCCGCGAGCACGCGCTGAGCTTCGCGCGTGTCCGCGTCGGGAGGGGCGTACACAGCGATCATTATAAAAGAAGCAAACTCCCGCGGGGAATAGAAAGGCTTGCAATTGATAACAAGAAATTCCAAGGCAGGAGAACAGTGTTTGGAAATTACCGTTACATCAGAGCACCAGCTGCAGTTGATGTAGAAGCAGACTCCGCCTCCTGTGGTCTTGCCGGAAAGCTCTGTGTCACGATCAGCACGGAAGAGCTGAAAGCCGTCGAGGCGCAGCGCGCTGTCCGGTATATTTTCCCAGAGCCAGGTCTCAGTAAAGCAGAGGACAGCTGAGGAGGCGAGGTCCTTAAAACGCATCAGCAGTCTCAGTTCATCTACCTTGTTAGAGAGAGAGTTGGTATTGGACAGAAATATGCCAGGCAGCGCCGTTCGCGAGCCTCTCCTGCGAAGGTGCACGAGAGTGCCCGCTCGTCTACCTCTCTTTCACCGTCTCACTTTCCGAGCCAAACAGTAAACCAGATCGGCGGCAGGGGCTAGAAAAACTGGGAGGAGGTCCGTGGGGGTGAAAGTCCTGATATTTAGAAGTTCTTCACGGGTATAAGTGCAAGCAGACACACAATTGACAAACAAAAACAAACAAAGAGCGCAGCGAAGCACCATGTCGACCGCTGTGGGCGCCATCTTGGTAGAAGATGGCGTCAGAGTTTGTGTCGTCCAATTGACCTTCAACTTCCTTGAGTTGGTTCTCTTTATGAAGCAGGGCGGTTCCCAATTCCTCATTTTCTTGCTGAAGTGAGGTATTGTCGTCTTCCAGTCATTGCTTTTCTTGCTTTGCTTGTTCCAAATTTAGCAACATTTGATCAAGCGTAGCTTGGGTATCTTCTTGTTCTATGCAAGCTTGTTCCTGCTTTTCATAAGTGATTTGTTCTCTTCCTGGAGAGAGAGGATGGTTGATTGTTGTTTCACCAGTTCCTTTTTGATGTAGAGTACTTGGGTTTCAGCTCGTTTTAGCCTTGTAACTAATGCTAGTGCAAACTTTCCTAACACACCAGGGATTTCCTTTGCTTTCGGGGGGTTAGTTTCGTATTCATCCCAAAATTTTTCCGTGATTTGCTTCAAATCTTTGGGTGGAGTATCCTGAACTAGTTTGGAGAAACCGGGTGTAAGGTTGGAAGCCAACTCTTCTTATGTTACTTGAAGGTCATTCAATTCATCAAGTGGACTCGACATGTTTGACTGTTTGTGTAATGCTTAGCTTGAATTTGATTCGTTGATTATAGCTAAAGTTGTGAGTCAAGAGTTAACCTTGAGTGTTGTTT
Source organism: Pholidichthys leucotaenia (assembly GCA_020510985.1). Lineage (NCBI taxonomy): Eukaryota > Metazoa > Chordata > Actinopteri > Cichliformes > Pholidichthyidae > Pholidichthys > Pholidichthys leucotaenia. The sequence goes on from CM035840.1 coordinate 363,207,642, forward strand.
TGCAGTGAGGGTAGTTATAAGCTTCTTTTTGGCGTTTGTTTCAACTTACAGGCTTGTAAGAAGGAAAATAAATATTTTGGAATTATTTAGAAATGTGGAATATGTGTTAATTTATTTGTTGACACTGTATTTTGATTTGTATTTCACAAGACAAAAAAAAAAAAAAAAATGTGTGGATCAACTTCTTTCAGTCCAGTTATCAAAGTGTAGTTTTGGAATAGTCCTCACTAGCTAGGTTGTGCATTTTTGTTGAATCTCACTTGAAAGTAATGATTTTATTTACAAAAGGAAAGCAACAAAAATAGAAAAGGTTAAATGCTTTAGGGCTTTAGAGTTATAAGTCTTCACTTTGTTTTAAAGTTAGAAATGGCTTTGTTTTTATTTGTTAAAGCCTATCTTCATTTAAAGCCTTTAAATGTTTTAATATTTACAAATTAGGAAACAAATGAATGGTCTTTGCATATCGTCACTAAGGCTTCCTTAGGATTAAGGTCAAAGTTGATTTAAAAAAAAATGTTTTACAGACTAATCAAAGTTTTCACCTTTTGACTTATTTCAAATCTTGGTGAGAAATAGTGAGTTGGTTAAATGTTTTCCTTTTCCTGGGGAGGAAACATGAATCAAAAGCAACATACTGACTGTAAATAAGCTAATGCTTTCAAGTGTTAATTGCTGAATGTGGTTTCCTAATTTTGGAAAATTTTGGTTAAATATTTAGTAAATCACTAAATCCTTTACCAACATGCACAGAATTAACATTAACTTGAGTCTAAATAAACATTGTCATTTATTTGAATCCCTAAGTTGAATGGCTTCCTGTGAAAGAAATCGCACAAAGTGATATTTAAAAACAAAACACATATATATAGCTTAAAAAGTTTGCAAATTTTAGCGCAGGATGTATAAATATATGCTTTTAACTTTAAAGATTAAAATATGTGGTTAACATACATGAGTAAATACAATGTCTATGCTTTTATGTTCTTTCACTGTGTACATCTGCAGTCAAAAGCTCTTCCACCAGTGAGGACAACCTTTAAACCCACAAGTTTGGGCTGCACGGTGGCGCAGTGGTTAGCACTGCGGCAGCGCAGTTTACCCTTGGCTGGGGGATCATGAGATCGTGGGTTCGATCCCCGGCCAACAGTGATCTGTGTGGAGTTTGCATGTTCTCCCCGTGTTGCGTGGGTTTACTCTGGGATTTCTCCGGTTTCCTCCCACATGCCAAAAACATGCAGGTTAGGAATACGGGGCGCTTGCGCACGCAGCAGCTGGTGGCTTGTCACCAGACTGCAAAACAAATCTACCTACGGGTACAAAAAAAAAAGTTTCTTTTTCCTTTTGTTCTTGGCATAAAACTTTGAATTGGGTTTAAATTTAGGTTGTTCCGGATAATTCGGATTGGTCTGAAGATAATTTGGAAGCTCTGTTTGATTATAAATCAGCTTAATATATTCACTCTGCTTTAATCTGAGTGTGAACTCATGCAAGAAATGCAACTCCTATAGTTGACCATAAGATGGAGGCAGTTATCTCTGCACTCCCAAGAGGAGGAGACACTGGTGACGTTGCTCTGGGTGGGTCTACCGGTCTCACTCAAAATGGCGGCTAGGGTGACTCCCTCTTAGCGCCTTCAAAATGGCGTCTGCACGTTTACTCTGCTCATGCGCAGTTTTTTCGTGAGCAGCCTGTCGGTCACGCGCGCGACTGTGAGTGTGCACGCAACGTGTGGATGTGGGCGCAAGTCTTATCGACAACGCCAAGCCTTGCTTTTTCAAAATGGGAGCGTTTTAATCTCCAACTTGCCTTTATTCATGCATAAATAATCTCACCCCTTTAATTCAGGGTATAGTTTAGCGCTACTTCCCCAACTGTTTACTCAGTGACCAGATCAAGCAGCGTCCATCTTAATCTGACGTCACCACACTTGGGTAATTACAGAACTGGCCAGTTTAATTCATCCCGCCGGGATAATCGCCAGCAGGTTAAACTGGCTAGGGACAGAACAGTTTTCTTCATGTTTCTGTCACTCTAGGCCTTTCCATCCATCCGTCTTCTTCCGCTTAATCCTTTTCAGGTTGGTTGGAGCCTATCCCAGCATCTTTGGGTGAGAGGCAGGGTACACCCTGGCCTTTATTTTTCTTAATTCAGCATATAATACTGCTTAAAACTTCCTGCATGCATCAACTCAGCTCCTTCGTTCACCTTAAGCCACATTTCCACTATATAGTTCTGCGCTACTCTTTTCTTTTCTTTACTACTTGTTTCTCCCGCGGCTGCGCCTCCATCACAACCGCGGAAAGCCGAGAATTGCTGGGGTGGGCGGGATCGAGGTGGCGCTACACTGCTGACGTATAAAGGACGAGACTGACTCCTCAACAACACAGAAAAAAATAGCGGATTACGAGCGGAGGATTTCCACGGTTTTTAACACAATGAATGTCTTTAACGAGACAAGAGAATTTTACAGGAGAAGACGACGTGGATTGAGACAACACACGTTGGAGCAGGAGAGGAGAATAGCGGTTGCCCAGGAGGAATCTGAAGCAGCTGCATATGAAGCAGAGATCATTCAGAGATCATTTCATTTGTTCAGTGTTCATGTGCATACATATGTCAAACATCTTTTTTAAATAAAATGTTGTGCACTTTTAAACTACGTCGCCTCTGTTGTTCAAAACGGTTAAATGTTAACAGACGGTTAATTAAATGCTGAAACACCGGGGTAATTTAAAATTATGCAGAAGCTTAATCCTAAACCCCTTTAACTTACCAAATAATTTATAATATTATAAAAAAAGCCAATCCAAATCTAGACCCATTTTGTATATGGTGTAATAATGATACACTGATGATAAACTGACTTCCCAAAAAAAGCAGCAGCTATACAACACACTTTTGGTTTGATGGAATTGCCAATTGACCTTGGAATTATATGTGGAAACTTGTTATACTTCCAGTTAACTTTAACTTACAAAATAATTAAAAATATTATAAAAAAGCCAATCCAAATCTAGGCCCATTTTTTGTATTGTGTATCATTGTACAATCTATTGTTATTTATAAGGGTTATCTGTTCAGTGGTGGCTAATTACACACTAAAACAACGTAGAAAATGACTGCAAAGAAAATGCTGCAGCTAGCCAAGTCACTTTTGATTTGATGGAATTGCCAATTGACCTTGGAATTATATGTGGAAACTTGTTATACTTCCAGTTAACTTTAACTTACCAAATAATTGATATTATAAAAAAAAGCCAATCCAAATCTAGGCCCATTGTGTATCATTTTTCCAATCTATTGTTATTTATAAGGGTTATCTGTTCAGTGGTGGCTAATTACACACTAAAACAACATAGAAATGACTCAACAAAAAAAAATATGCTGCAGCTAGACAACTCACTTTTGGTTTGATGGAATTGCCAATGAACCTAGAAATTTTATGATGAAACTTTTTTTAATCCTACTAAATACACTGACATTGTCACACTGTCAACACCAAATTATAATTTTCTTTTTCAAACCAAAGATCACTATGGATCTATTGAATCACAATCGCATAGGTTTATCATATACATGTCAACGTTTACAACATCGAAAATGTTATATTTGGGTTTACATGTATGGGTATTTTCGCTTTATATTATACTAGACTGCTTATAATTTATTGGAATTCTCAGAATTTGGAATGCCGATATAACATTCAATTCACATGTACTTACCTTTTACCCAATTCGACTTTCACCTTTATCAGTGTCTACTGCTGAATGTAAATTACACCTGTGCAACTGCTTACAATTTTACTTAAAAACTGTACCCAATGTAGAGCAATGGATACAGCAGTGGTAATATTTATTAAATTTAACAATAACAATTACATTACCATTAAAAATCTTGACACCTTTATGGCTGAACAGCAGGATTAGGGTCATATGAGGCAATGGAATGTGTATGTAATTATTCGCCTTTATCATCCAGTGTTATAATATACAAACCACACTTTTATCCAAAAGACTAACATTTTATTACATTACAAATATTCCCAAAACATGTTAACAAATGGGGAGCTTTCAGTACTTCGACCAGACTGCCAAAATGGTTTCGGAAGGCTCCGTGGAAGGAAGCCGTCTCTGTCAGCTCATCCCTTCTTAATGCGGCTTCCTGCTCCTGGGCTAACTGCAGGTGTCTTTCACGCTGTTCGAGCATCCTTTCATGGATCCACATCTCCTCAGCATGATTCTGGGCCATCAGTGATGCAAGGTCTGCAATGTTGCTGCTTTTCAGCTTGCCTATATGAAAGACAGAAGTCATTGTATTTAGATAACACCGGATCAAAACATGTCAGAAAAAATATTATGGAATTAAACTGTTGAAAGCCTGTGGTGGGATGCTTCGTTGCTGTATTTAAGCTCAACTGTCATGTTGTTGCCCCTCAGTAGAGTGGACTATAAGAAACTTCTGTGGTGATGTGGTTAGGCCCCCCTTCATTTCAAAAAGGATTAATTGTAAAAAGTATTTTGATTTAATGGGTTATTTTTAAAATAATTTCTTTGTACTGTGGCCTCATAAATCAGAATGGGTTAATAGTGTTAGCTGACTTGAATAATTTCAATCAAGCATTTTGATTTGAAGTCTGTACATGTGCTCCTTTTTTTTTGTGAAAATACAACAGTATTTCCACCACCAACACACCTATAACACTGGGCCACTGTGGCTATGAACACCCCTGAATCTAGTATTTTTATAAACGCAGAAAGACATTTTAAATTCCTTGTTATGCGTCTATAGAAAACAATCACATATAAAAACAACCGGGTGGTAATTTTCAGTTTGTTGTGCCTTACCAGCACTTGACTGGGAGATGCCGGGGCAGTCCAGTGAGGCGGACCCCAAGGGATTTGAAAACTGTGTATAGAAGGAAAAAAACACACAATAACGCTCACAAACAAAGTGCAACATGTACCGCAAACACAAAACTTTTTAACCAGAATACAATAAGCTTACGTCAGCATTTTGTTCACGTGAATACTGAAATAAAAGCGCGATTCTGCAGCTTGATGCCAGGTAGCAGCAAGGTACAGAGGTAGCTAGCTATTAGCGGGCTAGCCATCACCACAATTGCCCACAATCAAACAACTTTCTTTATTGCTAAAATAAAGTGCGCTTTTGACCGAAAGGCAAGAAGACGGACAATAACAAAACAACACTCACCGTCACCGTTTTCCAATTCCGTGGCCGTGTCGAGTCCAAATTCTCTGCCAATAATAGCAGGCCGGACACTTCCTGGTATATTTTTTCATTGCAAGTTGCCCCACCAACTCGCTCTGGATGTAGTCATCGGCTACGAGGGACAGAAAAGTCCGCACCTCCTCGTTTGTTCATGGAATAAACTTGCGCGTGGACATCGTTATATGAAAACACAATTTTGAATCCAGTCACCGCGGTTACTCACTGAGATTACAAATGGCGGACATGTAGCTTCAACAGAAAACTAACGGACGCGTTTGGTGACGTTACGCCCTGACCAATCAGCGTTTAGCAGTCGATTGACGTCAATTCACACCTCGCTTTTCGCTCGCTTGTACCCTGCCTCTGAACAGGCACGAAAATCGTAACGGTTAAACCGTGAGGACTTGGGTGGAAATGGCGAAAAACCGAAACAAGTAAAAAAAAGTAAAGCCCAGGCGATACTGGTGGAAATGGGGCTTTAGACAGTGGGGTGGATCAGTTCACCCCCCCCCCCCCTTTCAGCTCAACAAACAGATGCTTCAGCAGGAGGCCGGCAAAACAAACACACACAGAGGGAGGTGCAGACCTGGCTGCTGCAGCCTCTCAAGCAACACACAGGTTCACCGAATAAAGTAGATCAATATTTGAGCAGGAAAAAAAAAAAAAACAGCTTATGTTTCAATGATTTTTCTTTTGCATATATGTCTCTCAGTTGCACACAGGGCTCACACGGCAGCGCCAGAATATATGTAGTGATATTTAATAAAATATAGGGTAATAAAGTATAGGAATTATTTATTTTATTTAATAGTGGGTGTGCAAGGGGACAGAGTTGAACCATCACTCCTACACTCACTAAATAAGATAGGAAAGCACTCGTAAAAAGGGGGCACCAGTTCTAAAAGAACAATTTGTATTATTAACTTAATTTCAATTAATTAATTTCCATACCTTCAATTACTTAATGGATCAGTCTCAAAATTTAAGGGAGTTCTTTTCCTGCCGTGATCTAGGAAACATATATGCGAAAGAAAAGCGCTTCATCTTCTCTCATTCACCCTTTTATTAAACTCATTCAGGTTACATGATATGGCATTCAAATGATGGATAAACAGATTCAAATGATAACAGGTGTCTAATATCACATCAACTGTTTGTGAATTCCTGAACATAAAATCTAGCGTTAAACCTTTGTAGAACCAAGGAGAAACCAGACTTTATGTTTTAACGGTAATAGAAGGCTGAAATGTCTAACAAAAACAGAACGCAATTTTATGGGGAAAATTCATAAGCTGATTATCTAAAATTGAACTTCTGAATTAATCTACAAAAATGAAAGGAGGTTACAAAAAAATGAATAAGAATCTTCCTTCAGTTTATAGCTTTATCCTACGGCTGAGAGATTAATTGTACCATGAAATACTGGTTATGTTCAACTGTAATTTAAATTTTTAGGACATCACGTTTAACCCAGCAGATAGGAAAATGGGAGTCTCACTTATGAACAGCTGTAGGTCCACGTGTTCAGTGGGTCGGTGCCGGCTGGGGTTTGACCATTGGGACCCAGAGATGGAGCGACTGCTGCAAGTCTCCTTGATGTTCACAACCAACCGTAAGAAGTGCAGATTAGGCAGGGGCTTGTAGTCGGACAGCGGCAGCAGCAGTAAAGGCTGTCTCAAAGCACCGTGAAGAGTCCTTTTGGCAACCAGTCTGAATTTATGTTGTCTCTGGCCGCGAAGTAGACCAGAAACTGAAGGAGGATTCTCTGTCAGGCGTGGATGAGACCAAAAAAGTCCAAAAACACAATCTCTGTTCACTTTAAAATAGGAAAATTAAAAGTCCACCTTAATGGCATAAAAAGTTAGAAAATCTAAGAAAAAAACATTCAACTAGGATAAGAATGGTTTCTGAGGTGAAGAAAAAAGATTTTGAGAGTTTGACTCTCTTTAAGACGAGCTTGTAAGAAAAAGATGGTTTCTCCTCAGTAACCAGAAAAACGAGAAGACTAACGCAGGATTTGACAAACTTCACAGACAAAAATGTTTCTTAAAATTCACAGAACAATTTAGACAAAAGAAAATTGCAAGGAACTTTGAAGAAGTTAAACTCCTGCACTTTTAACTGAAGCGCGCTGTTAGTCATAAAAACCTTTCCGGGTCGCAGACAGGCCAATCAGCTTCCATAAAGAGGAGTTTGAATGGGCCTTTGTCCAATGTGAAAACATCTCTTTGTTTGGGAACAGCCAATCAAACGAAAAGGGCATTATCCTGTGAAAGGTAGAGAGGAGTGGTTTATCAGGAATGATATCATACAAGGATTAATACCCATACAGTTCTTATGAAATTATGTACTCAATATAAAATCTAACTAAATGAGGGGACTTGGCTAATATTCAGTGATCATGCATTTATACCATTACTAATAATATTAACATTCATTTGACTAACACTCGAACATAAACATTCCTAATACATGTTCCTAATACATGCACTTCACATTTAGATCAAGGATTAATGAATTACTGCAAACCCTGGTCGGTGATCAAAAGGATGATTTTCAGTGTCCTCATCCTTGGGAAGATGATAGCTGGAAATTAAAAAAACTTAAATGTTTAGTAAGATTAACACAAGGAAACACATTCCGTAGATGTCTGCTAGGAGGTACTGTTGAGCTGTAGGTAACTTCTTTAGGTCTCTGTCACATGAGAGGAAGAAGCCTAAAGAGCTCTGGGATCTTTCTCAGAAATGGAGAAAGCCATATACCTGTCTGGTTAAGAAGTTTATGACCTTTTAAGAGCATTAGTTTCCTGTAGGGTGGATGCTATCCACATGAACAGTCTACTTTGAGATCTGGACTCTAGAGTTTTATAGTCCACTTAAGCCTTTAAAAGCAAATTCTGATCCATACCATCTCTGTAAGAGGGGAGTTGTTTACATTGGGGTCCTGGGAAAGGTACAGCATTCTTGGCCAGGCCTTGAGTGGAGGTGTTTTAGTATGAAGAGAAGTGAGATTCCTGTAGAATGAAGAAAAGTGATCTTCTGGATTAGCCTGAGGGGACACTGATGCTACAAGAGATAAAAAGAGAAAGTTCTATGGCTATTAAACATAAAACATTGTAATACTTTTGCAATATCATCATTTACGATTATATCAAGAACCCCTGAAATTTAGGTTACATTTCTGACTTTGTGAAACATAACAGAGGGAATTCTGACATTTCTTGTCGGCTATATAGAGTTCTTATATTGTTTTCAAACATTTTTCTGAGCTAAATATGTTTTCACTTTTCTCATTTACTTATTGCCTAAGCAATCTTTTTATTAGATACATTTTTACTCTTGCTCAAGTTAGTTTTGGTGATTATGCTTACTAATTAGTGCTGCAACAATTCATAGATTAATTGACTTGTCGATCATCAGAAAATTACACAATCAATTTCATAGTCGACTAATCGCCTGTGTACCCTTTTCCAGGAAAAAAAATATACATGTTTCAGGCTCTAAAACATGAGAAATTGCCACTTTTCTTGCTTGTGCATTATGGGTTAAATAAATTACGGTTTTCTGATGTCTGACAATTGTGCTGTTACAAACATTCTTGATTAAGCTGTCAAGTTCAAATCTCAAACTCACATTTGATGGGTCATGATTTTTTATTTAGCTATGGAGAGCTTTTATAAAAAATTATATTCAAGATTTAAGATTCAGGATTTCTTTATTGTCATTTAGTATGCATGTGTGCACATAAAAAAATGAAATTATGCTCTCCCAGCATAACACAGTGTATATTAAAGGCAGAGACTGAAAACAAGGTGATATTCTCAGGTAGGCAGCCCCAGAGCATGCTAGCCAATTTCCCTAAATTTAGCATACGCAAAGAAAATTAAATTCTTTCTTCACTGAATGGTAGTAGAAAATTTACCCCCCTCCTGGGAAACTGGAATTTTTAGAAGTTAAATTTGCAACATTTTTCTCCTCATATTGCATTTTTTTCTTTTAAATCAGTAACTTTTTTCTCAAAAATTTTCACCTTTTTTTTCTTGTAATATTTTTTTTACTTTTTTCTCCAACATTTGAAACTTTTTCCTATAAATTTGTAACCTTTTTTTCCTCTAAAATTAACAACCTTTTCCCTGTAAATTTGCAGCTTTTTTCTTTAAGATTTGAAACTTTTCTTTTAATCCCTTATCATTTCAGCCAATTTCCCTGAATTTAGCATATACAAAGAAAATTAAATTCTTTCTTCACTGAGTGGCAGGAGAAAAACTGAAACACCCATGGGATGTTTCATTGATGCCGGTCCTGCCTGCAGCATAGAACACAAAAACATACAAGCCAAACAACCTGTGGTACAGTGGAGGAAATTTCTCTCATCCTCTAACAACAAGACATCGCTCGACCAGTTCTTTGCTTGAGAGTGGAGGCAACAGCCACAGGGACCAGTGCTGGAGAACACGACACCACCGAGGACACAGTCCAAGGACTGATAATTTTTTTCACACTTGAGTTGTTCAGAACTCCTTAAAAGAACTTATACAAAGATAAAGAGTGATGATAATCAAGTCAGTGGCGGCAATGCACCTGTAAGCTGGTTGCCAACCGCCAATCAAATCTAAAAGAAGAAGAAGAAACATGTTGAGAGACTACATGGCCAGGCATTGTTACACACAATGATCTATCAGGTCAGTGCTCATGGTTGTGAAGTTGGTCCAGAGTTATAGTCAACCCAAGAAGAGGCTGACATATGGATCCTGCTCCATTTGGCTCATACAGCAGCCTTGGATTTTGGGAAAATTGTCGTCTTTTCTGATGATACAGATGTCTTTCTTTTGTTGCTGGCATTCAGTAAAGACGTACACACGTGGACAAAGTTGTTGGTACCCCTCTGTTAATGAAAGAAAAACCCACAATGGTCACAGAAATAACTTGAATCTGACAAAAGTGGTAATAAATAAAGTCTATGAAAATTAACCAATGAAAATCAGACAATGCTTTTGAATTGTGGTTCAACAGAATTATTTTAAAAAACAAACTCATGAAACAGCCCTGGACAAAAATGATGGTACCCTTAACTTAATATTTTGTTGCACAACCTTTTGAGGCAATCACTGCAATCAAACGATTTCTGTAACTGTCAATGAGACTTCTGCGCCTCTCAGCAGGTATTTTGGCCCACTCCTCATGAGCAAACTGCTCCAATTGTCTCAGGTTTGAAGGGTGCCTTCTCCACATGGCATGTTTCAGCGCCTTCCACAGATGTTCAATAGGATTTAGATCAGGGCTCATAGAAGACCACTTTAGAATAGTCCAATGTTTCGCTCTTAGCCATTCTTGGGTGTTTTTAGCTGTGTATTTTGGGTCATTATCCTGTTGCAAGACCCATGACCTGCGACTGAGACCAAGCTGTCTGACACTGGGCAGCACATTTCTCTCTAGAATACCTTGATAGTCTTGAGATTTCATTGTACCCTGCGCAGATTCAAGACACCCTGTGCCAGATGCAGCAAAGCAGCCCCAGAACATAACAGATCCTCCTCCATGTTTCACAGTAGGGACAGCATTCTTTTCTTGGTATGCTTCATTTTTGCGTCTGTGAACATAGAGCTGATGTGCCTTGCCAAAAAGTTGCAGTTTTGTCTCGTCTGTCCATAGGACATTCTCCCAGAAGCTTTGTGGCTTGTCAACATGCAGTTTGGCAAATTCCAGTCTGGCTTTTTTATGATTTGTTTTCAACAGTGGTGTCCTCCTTGGTCGTCTCCCGTGAAGTCCACTTTGGCTCAAACAATGACAGATGGTGCGATCTGACACTGATGTACCTTGACCTTGGAGTTCACCTTGAATGTGTTTAGAGGTTGTTCTGGGCACTTTTGTTACCATTCGTATTATTCGTCTCTTCCATTTTTCATCAAGTTTCCTCCTGCGGCCACATCCAGGGAGGTTGGCTGCAGTCCCGTGGATCTTAAATTTCTGAATAATATGTGCAACTGTAGTAACAGGAACGTCAGGCTGCTTGGAGATGGTCTTATAGCCTTTACCTTTAACATGCTTGTCTATAATTTTCTTTCTAATCTCCTGAGACAACTCTCTCCTTTGCTCCCTCTTGTCCATGTTTAGTGTAGTACACACCATGTCACCAAACAGCACAGTGACTACTTGTCACCCTTTAAATAGGCCGAATGACAGATTCCAAGTTTGTAGACACTTGTGATGTTAATTAGAGGACACATCTTGGTTGAACATGTCCCTATAGTCACATTATTTTCAATCTTTTATAGGGGTACCATCATTTTTGTCCAGGCCTGTTTCATGAGTTTGTTTTTTAAAGTAATTCTGTTGAACCACAATTCAAAAGCATTGTCTGATTTTCATTGGTTAATTTTCATAGAATTTTTATTTATTACCACTTTTGTCAGATTCAAGTTATTTCTGTGTCCATTGTGGGTTTTTCTTTCATTAACAGAGGGGTACCAACAATTTTGTCCACGTGTGTATCTGCCTCACTGTGCCGGAAAAGTGGAAACCAGGCCAGAGTGAAATACTTGGAAGTGCAGAAAATCATCAGGATTCTAGGCCAATCTGTCTGTGAAGCAATTGTTACAATCCGAGTGCCGGTTCCGTCCGCACTCGGATATTATATCATTTCCAGGCTTTGACAGCAGAGGATTCCTTCTAGCTCCCCGGGCTCTTATTGTGACAGCGCCCGGTGGAGCTCCCTGCTGTCAGAATCAACAGCTGTGCTGCATTCGGGGTCATTAGTGACCGGGGTTAAAAGAAGGTGCTGAATGCATCCTGATGCAGCAGTCTCTGTTTGGATACGTCCTATTAAGATACGTCTGTTAAGGTACGTTCTGTTATGATATCTCCTGTTATTATACGGTCTGTTGAGATACCGTCTGTTATGCTTCCTGTTATGATATCGTCTGTTATTCCTCGTCTATGATTCTACCGTCACATCGTCTGACGCATCGGGCGTTCCTCGGCTCAGACGCTGTTCATTCATCATCCTTTAAGTTATCCTGTGATTGTCCTACCCGCACTGTTGTGTGTATTATTCTCTGTTCCTGCACTTCCCAATAAACATCACTGCAACTCACTGGTGACTGCTGGCGTCTTATGGTGGCTCGTGAGGGCCACTGTGACAGCAATTATCAGAAGGCATATTTTTACCGGATGTGATTCTGTCTGCACATTCGCTGGACATAGAAAGATGAGTGCCCTCAGAATGGTGAAAGAAGATATTCAGTTGCAGCAAGCATTCTCTGAGCTTGGTACAATGGACTGTATCCCAGTCCTTCTTCTTCTTTTAGATTTTACTGGTGGTTGGAAACCAGCTTACAGGTGCATTACCGCCATGTACTTCACTCTATATCATCACTCTATCTGGTCAGAAGCTGTAGTCCTTCTATCATCATTGTTGTGTCCAAATGAACCTCAACTCTATCTTCAGACATCACTCTTCTTCGTCTCCTTGTACTTCACTCTATATCATCACTCTATCTGGTCAGGAGCTGTAGTCCTTCTATCATCATTGCTGTGTCCAATCAAACCTCAACTCTATCTTCAGACACCACTCTTCTTTGTCTCCTTGTACCCCACTCCATGTCATCACACCACTCTATATCATCACTTTACACATCTTGGCCGTGGTATCCCAGTCCTTGACAGTGAGGCTTGACTCATTCACTTGTAGGCTTTTGTGCCTATGTCATAGGCCCTATGATCATAGGCCCTATGATGTCTATCCCCATTGTGGGACTAATAAAGGCTTATCTTATCTTATCTTATATGACTTCAAATAGACACTGTAGTATAGAGCGATTGAAGAAAATCTGTGTATGTGTCTGTGTGTGATCAAAGGCAGGCATCACTCATGATCATAGGACATCAAAGATCAAAGGCAGGTATCCCTCATGATCATAGGACTCACTATGACATGAAAAATCAAAGGCAGGCATCACTCACGATCATAGGACTCGCTATGACATCACCAAAGATCATAGGACTCACAATGGCAACATCAAAGATAAAATGCAGGCATCATAGGACATGCTATGCCATCATCAAAGATCATAGGACTCACTATGACATCATCAAAGATCAAAAGCAGTCATCACTCACGATCATAGGACTCGCTATGACACCATCAAAGATCAAAGGCAGGCATAATTGAACGAGTGCTGATGTGCTTGCTGACACCCTTGCTTAAGATAAGATAAGATAAGATAAGATAAGATAAGCCTTTATTAGTCCCACAACGGGGAAATTCCAGGATTGCAACAGCACAGGGATAGCAACACTCAGAGCAACAATCAGAAGGCAAGAAAAAAAACAAAAAAAAAACAAGCAAGCAAGAGCAGCTAATATACATATGTACATATTACTATAAAATATATATATACACACACACAGACACACAGTGCAGAGCATTGTAGCTGGATGGAATAAATATATGAATATATAAACACACAGTGCAGAGCATTGTAGCTAGATGGAATAAATATGTAAATATATAAACACCCACAGTACGGAGCATTGCAGCTAGGTGGAATAAATATGTAAGTATATAAACACACACAGTGCGGAGCATTGTAGCTAGATGGAATAAATATATAGATATATAAAAACACAGTGCTGAGCATTGTAGCTAGATGGAATAAATATATAGATATATAAATATGAACACACCCAGTGCTGAGCATTGTAGCTAGATGGAATAAATATGTAAATATATAAACACACACAGTGCAGAGCATTGTTGCTAGATGGGATGAAACAGCATAACCGTCTATTTAGTTATCCTATGGTATGATTATGTGCCCATACATATTCTCACCCTCCATAGCGACCGGTATTTTCCTAGTTGTATGCCGGAGGGGACCATTGTGTAAGTCTATTGCATCTTTTGCATTTAAAAACTATTAGTTTGTTACGTCTTTTTGCTATCTCTGCGAGCAGCCCTGCTTAGGTTGTACAGTCTGACAGCCGTTGGTAGGAAGGACCTACGAAACCTCTCGGTTGTGCACCTGGGATGATGTAGTCTGCTGTTAAATGAGCTCCTCAGTGCATTCAGTACGTCCTGCATAGGGTGGAACTCGGACTCCAGCAGAGATGACAGTTTAGCCACCGTCCTTCTCTCTCCTATCTCCTCCACTGGATCAAGGCACTGCCCCAGGACAGAGCTAGCTTTCTTAATCAGTTTGTTCAGTCTCTTCCTATCGGCTGCTGTAATGCCACTGCCCCAGCAGACCACTCCAAAAGTGATGGCTGATGCCACCACCGTGTCATAGAATGTCTTTAGCAGCGCCCCTTGTACACCAAAAGACCTGAGTCTCCTCAGCAGGAACAGCCTGCGCTGTCCCTTCTTGTAGAGTGCGTCAGTATTGTGTGACCAGTCTACTGTAGTTTATTGTTCAGATGAACACCCAGGTACTTATAGGATGTCACCATCTCGATGTCTGTTCCCTGTATATTTACTGGTGCTGTGAGGGGCTGCCCATGCCTGCGGCAGTCCACCACCAGCTCCTTAGTTTTCCTTGCGTTGATCTGGAGGCAGTTCCGATGGCACCAGTCTACGAAGTCCTGGATAAGCCCTCTGTACTCAGCTTCATCTCCATTGGAGATGAGGCCAACGATCGCAGAGTCATCAGAGAACTTCTGTAGATGGCAGTGTGTTGTGTTGTGTGAGAAGTCCGCAGTATAAAGAGTGAACAGGAAGGGAGCCGGCACCGTTCCCTGGGGGGCCCCCGTGCTACTGATGATCGTGTCGGACACACAGTCCCGGGTTCTCACAAACTGAGGCCGGTTCGTGAGGTAGTCCAGGATCCATGATGACAGGTGCTGGTACACCCCTGCGCGCAGCAGCTTGTCCTTCAGGATCATCGGTTGGATGGTGTTGAAAGCACTGGAGAAGTCAAAGGACATGATCCTCACTGTATCCCCGGGCTTCTCCAGGTGGGACAGAGAACGGTGAAGGAGGAAGATCACCGCATCCTCCACCTCAATGCCATGCTGGTAGGCGAACTGGAGTGGATCCATCGCTGAGCAAGGAGCAGTCTCTCCAGGGTCTTCATCAAGTGGGACGTCAAGGCCACCGGTCTGTAGCTGTTCAGGTCTTTGGGGTGGGAAGTTTTTGGTACAGGTACCACACAAGATGTTTTCCACAGCTGTGGTACCCTCCCCAGCTTCAGGCTCAGGTTGAAGATGTACGTCACAATCCCACACAGCTGGTCTGCACAGGACTTGAGGAGCTTTGCGCTGATGCCGTCCGGTCCCAACGCCTTCCTCGCCTTGATCTTCCTCAGCTCCATCCTCACCTGGGTCCTGGTCAGGGTCAGGATGGGGGGCTGTGTGTTGGGGGTGGGGGGGTGTTGGTGGAGTGGGGAGTGGGCAGCAGGACTTGATTTCTTTAGAGGCAGCAGTGGTTGTTGTGCAGTCAGGGGGGAGGGCGGTTGGTCAAACCTATTGAAAAACAGATTCAGGTTGTTCGCCCACTCCCTGCCCCCCGTGGCCTGGGGGGAGGTATTCTGGAGCACAGAGATGGTTTTGAGGTTTCTCCAGACCCCGCTGATGTCGCTCTGTTGCAACTTGTCCTCCATCTTCTTCCTGAAGCTGTCCTTGCCTTCTCTGATCTTTCTCCTCAGCTCCCTCTGTACGGACTTCAGCATCTCCCTATTCCCCGACCTGCAGCTTACACCTGCTTTCTACAGGCATGCAGAGATACTTGCTTATACTTTGTTTCTACAGGCATGCACAGGTATGCACGGGCATGCTAGAGACGTAGAGGACGTCTATGGATATCACTCTATATATAATTCAAGAAATCTCTGTCTGTATGTCTGTTTGTAATGACCATAGGACTCGCTAAAAGATCATAGGATTGCCTATGATGGGCCTATGATGTCTACATGACGTCGATATGACATCATATAGACACCAAAAGATCAAAGGCAGCCTTCACTCACGATCATAGGACTCGCTATGTCATGATCATAGGACTCGTGAAAAAATCATAGGACTCACTATGACATTATCAAAGATCAAAGGCAGGCTTCACTCACGATCATAGGACTGTCATATAGACATCATAGGCACATCATAGGCTCAGTGACATCATCAAAGATCACAGGCAGGCATCACTCACGATGATAGGACTCGCTATGACACCATCAAAGATCAAAGGCAGGCATCACTGAACGAGTTCTGACGTGCTTGCTTACACCCTTGCTTACACCTGCTTTCTACAGGCGTGCAGAAATATTTGCTTATACTTGGTTTCTACGGGTATGAACAGGTATGCACGGGCATGCACAGGTATGCACTAGTAATAATAATAATGGACTGCATTTATTTAACACCTTTCATTCAAATTTTCAGGAAAGGTGTGTAATGGCACACTGAACACAGGATTAGATTTTGGTCATCATCATCATAGCAGTCTGTCGGGGGTGACAATGACTGTTTCCTTTAGGTCTGATCAGATTCCTCCATGCAACTCTGTCCTTCCCCTTCCGCTGCCAGGAACTCCTGACCTTGTTAACCCGAGTGACATCCGAGCCGGTATAAGCTGCTTTCTGACTGACCATTTCGTGAAACTGCTTGCAAAGTATTTGAGTGATGATCTTAAAATGCATGCCGCTGTTAAGGCTCATCTTCTCACAGAGTTAGCACAATACTCAACTACTGGATGGATTTGGATGAAACTTTGACCAGAGGTGGCTCTTGGCCCAAAGATGAACTTGTTAGATGTTGAAGGTGATCCATGAGTGATACCTCTGCCAAAGCCCTATCTTGCAATGTGCAGATGGATGGTGGTATGGACGGTTGGAGGGGAGGACAAAGGGAGGGAGGGACGGAGCCTTAGCAGAGGTATGCTCACACTGAATTCCCTCTAGTTATGGATACATCAGCAGGCCATTTATAGTATATGCATGCATATGAACCAGTGAAGCACACAAGGATGTTAGTCTTTACCAGTGGTGGGCCATCGTCAGCCTCCGTCGGTCTATGATGACCATGGAAGAGAATCCTAAACGTCTACTCTGCTGGAACAGCACCGCCTGTGGCTGAACAGGCCAATGCACGAATGACAATCCCTGTCACACAGGTCGCACTTGTGGGTGGTCTCCGTGCTGCTGGGTCTGTGGCAGTTCTTCCTGCAGGTCCTTTTTTCATCTGCTGCAGCAGTCAGTCTCTCTTCACCCGCCTTGAGCTGTCTGGTCAGGGTGCCTCTCCATTTGGAGCGGTCCATTGCAAGGTCCTCCCAGCGCTCTGTGTTGATCTCCAGGGCCTTCATGCCTCTCTTGAAGACGTCTCTAAAGTGCAGCTGTGGGCGGCCAACGTCTCTCCTGCCAGTTGCCAGTTCTCCGTAGAGGACGTCTTTGGGGATTCTGCCATCCTCCATACGGTGAACGTGGCCTAGCCAGTGGAGCCTGCGCTGCCTGAGTAGAGTGAACATGGAGGGAAGGCCAGCGCGGGACAGAACTTCTGTGTTGGGCACTTTGTCCTGCCAGGATATGTCCAGGATGTGGCAAATGCAGCGCAAGTGGAAGGAGTTCAGTCTCTTTTCCTGCCGGGCGTATGTTGTCCACGTCTCACTCCCATAGAGCAGTATGCTGATGACGCAGGCGTTGTACACTGCCATCTTCGTCTTGACAGAGAGTTTGGGATTCTCCCACACTCGTGTGGTGAGGCGAGCGAGTGTGAAGTCTGATTTTCCAATCCTCTTGTTGATCTCTGTATCAAGGGAGAGGTTGTTGCTGATCGTGGACCCCAGGTACGTGAACTGATTCACGACCTCCAGCTCGTAGTCATCGATGGTGATGGTTGGTGGTGCTTCCGTGCTCCGCGCCAAGACGTTAGTCTTCTTCAGGCTGATGGTAAGCCCGAAGTCCTTGCATGCCTGGGAGAAGCGGTCCATCAGGGTCTGAAGCTCCTGCTGTGTGTGGGTTGCGACTGCAGCGTCGTCTGCGAACAGCATGTCTCTGATTAGAGCCTCGCATACTTTGGTTCTGGCTTTCAGGCGGGCGAGGTTGAAAAGCCTGCCGTCAGATCTTGTGTGCAGGTAGATTCCCTCTGTTGCTGTGCTGAAGGCATGCCTCAGGAGCATAGCAAAGAAAATCCCAAAGAGGGTTGGCGCAAGTACACAGCCCTGTTTCACTCCGCTGCGTATGTTGAATGGCTCTGAGACGTTGCCATCGTGCTGCACTATCCCCTGCATGTTGGTGTGAAACGATTCGATGAGGCTTTGCAACTTTGGTGGGCATCCTATCTTTGGCAGGATCTTGAAAAGGCACTCTCTGCTGACCAGATTGAACGCTTTGGTGAGGTCGATGAAGGCGACGTACAGAGACATGTTCTGTTCTCTGCATTTCTCCTGGAGTTGGCGAATGGAGAATATCATGTCTACCGTCGATCGCTCAGTGCGGAAGCCACACTGAGACTCGGGGTAGACACGTTCGGCAAGCTTCTGTAGACGAACGAGAACAACTCGTGCGTAGACTTTGCCAACAACGCTGAGGAGGGAGATTCCCCTGTAGTTGTTGCAGTCGCTTCTCTCCCCTTTGTTTTTGTAGAGGGTGATGATCTTGCCGTCCCTCATGTCCTGTGGTACGGCACCTTCCTTCCATCACTGGCAGAGGACGTCATGCAATTGCAGCAGTAGGGCGGTCTTGCAGTGCTTGATCAGGTCAGGGGGTATGCCGTCGTTGCCGGGTGCCTTGCCAGCGGCCAAGCTATCAATGGCCTTGCTGAGTTCGTTGATGGTTGGCTCGGCGTCAAGTCCGTCCATGGATGGCAGGCAGTCGATGGCATCAAGGGCTGACGGTGTCACGGTGTTCTGTCTGGAGTAGAGGTCGGAGTAGTGTTCCACCCATCTCTCCATCTGCTTGTTTTTTTCTGTGATCATCTCCCCAGTGGAAGATTTGAGAGGGGCCGTCTTGCTCTGAGCCAGACCAAGTGCTTTTTTGATGCCATCGTACATATCACGGATGTTCCCTGTTATGGCAGCGGTTTGAATGTCTTGGCTGAGCTGAGTCCAGTACTCGTTGGCACAGCACCGAGCAGTCTGCTGAACTTTGCTTCTTGCAGCCCTGAGAATCTGGAGATTCTTCTCGTTTGGGTACTTCTTGTACTCAGCAAGTGCTGAGCGCTTGGCTTCAATGACAGGGGTCATCTCGGTCAACTTGGCATCAAACCAGTCCTGTGACTTCGAGGTCTTCCTCCCAAAGGTAGCCAAGGCTGTGCGGTGGATGGTGTTTCGCAGCTCTTCCCACTTCTGCTTTGCAGATTCTCCTTCTTGTGGTACACCAAGTTCCTTCTCAAAGGTGGAGGCAAACTGCTCAACAAGTTCTGGTTGAGCCATCTTGCTGGTGTCAATCCGTGCCTTTCCAGGTTATCTAGCACAATGGAATTTCTTCAGCTGCAGCTTGACCTTGCAACACACCAATGAATGGTCTGTGTCGCAATCTGCACTCTGGAACGAACGGGTGATTAGCACGTTCTTCAGTGAGGTGCGCCTGGTCAGGATCAAGTCCAGCTGGTGCCAGTGCTTTGAGTGCGGATGTTGCCAGGAAACCTTGTGTTGGGGCTTGGTCTTGAAGAACGAGTTTGTGATGCACAGATCATGATATGTGCAGAACTCGAGCAGCCGCTGTCCGTTGTCGTTCATTCTGCCCACGCCAAAAGGTCCAAGACAGGAGGGCAAGGAGTCGTGGTCAGCACCCACTCTGGCATTGAAGTCTCCAAGGAGAATGAGTGGTTCAGAGTTGGGGATGATTCTGACAGTTGTTGCGAGATTCTCGTAGAACTCGTCTTTTGCCTCTGGTGTGGCTGTCAGTGTTGGGGCATACACACTGACGAGGGTGACTGGGCCTTGAGTGGTGTTCAGGCGGAGGGTGAGGAGTCGTGCAGAGCCAGTGCTGCCCGGTTCCACCATCTTCAGCAAGGTGTTCTTCACTGTGAAGCCCACTCCTTGTTCCCTGTGTTCGTCACTGCCCTTTCCCTGCCAGTAGAACGTGTAGTCCTTCTCTTTCAGTGTGCCTGCGTCAGCCAACCTTGTTTCCTGGAGAGTGGCGATATCCACTCCCAGTCTCTTCAGCTCATTATTGATGATGGCAGTCTTCCTGGTGTTGTTGATGTCCTTGAGGTTAGCAGCGAGTCCTGTCATCATAGTGCGGACGTTCCAAGTTCCCAGTTTTAGAGTTGGTCTCTTTTGTTTTATTGTCTTGCCTGGTGCAAAGGTTCTCAGCCTGCTGTTCGGACTTCTCCTCATCCCCATGCACCCATTGAGGAA
This sequence comes from Pholidichthys leucotaenia, assembly GCA_020510985.1. Taxonomy (NCBI): domain Eukaryota; kingdom Metazoa; phylum Chordata; class Actinopteri; order Cichliformes; family Pholidichthyidae; genus Pholidichthys; species Pholidichthys leucotaenia. The sequence continues at coordinate 363,228,159 of CM035840.1, forward strand.
AGCAAGCTGTGGCAGGAAAACACCTTATTGGCTGGGGGCTGCCCAGCTTGAGGTGGGCGGTAGCTGTCCAGTGAGATCCGATGATCCCTCCCACCGTCGGGAACAACCCCTGACGCCAATTGAGCAGTGGCTTATAACTGGTAACTGTCATTCCCCGTGTTTTGTCTACGCCAAAGGCGAAGCTGGAGTGTCCTCTCCAGTGATCCGGTGTTCTACCTTCCAGCGTTGGGCGTTGGTAGGATTCAAGCCTGGGCAGGAAGATATGGAGGACAAGATGTTGCCCATGCAGCATGTCCCCCCTCTCCACGTCACTGATGAATCCAAAGGAACAGCAGGGCTGCTACAGTTTGGCACCAGCACCGTTGCAGGAGCTGCCAGAATGATGTTGAGCACAACATAGAACTGCCTTAGGGGCTCCGACTCCGGATTTTTCCTCAGGGTTGACTCCCGAAGCCTTTCCCGTGACCGGGTATGCCCCAAGGCAGCGGAGGTTTGAAATCAGGGTTTACATTCCCCTAGATGGGCTACCTTCCCAGGTTGACGAGCCACCATCTACCCGAAGCATCTGGTTTTAAGGCGCCAGAGATCCGCCCTCGCCCCTTCTCCTATTAGTAAAAGCAGTTCCGCCGGGTTTAGAGACTAAACCACACGGGCAGGCTAGGAGTTGGACTTAGTTGTCAGAGGCTTTTCGAGACGCACGCCATAAGGAGCATTTTATGAGCACTGGGAGCTTAACCCCAGTGCTGCTCCTGGCTATGACAACCTTGGAACCAGTGGTGGGCAATTTACTAAAAAATAGTAACTAATTACACCAATTACTGCATGATAAAAGTAATTCGTTACTTGGAAAAGTAACTTTAATGTTACTTTTAAATGCATACTTAAATCATCCTGCACACATAGAAAGATAATTTAATTACTTGATTACATTACGGGCTTATTAATGTGAGGCTGAAAACAGACTGTTTCAGACAGAGCTTTTAGAACATAACATGTTCAATTTGCTTTATCCTGCCTTGAGAGCTCTTATTGTGGGAAAAATCTGAAGAAAATCAACACGATATTGACAGCAGTTTCCTCATTTTAGAGTGAGAAATAGGGTTTGTGGAGTGAATGAGAGGGGAAAAAAGAGTGAGATCACTCCAAAAGAGCGAGAGTTGGCAACACTGCATAAAGCTGTCTATTTTTATCTTACTGGACTTTGGATGGATTCATCCAGTATGCAGTGATTCAAAAAAAATGTCCATTATCCACAGTCCAAATGCCTGCTGTGAGAGACACATGATCCAGTCCCTCAAATTCCTTTTGGAAATCAAAATCCATTTTTGAATAATCTTTATCCAGGTAGTAAGTAAATGCATTTTAATTTCCGTGGATCACAGTCCAGGGTCTGGGTCACAAACTGTCCAGATGCATCCCTGTGCTTGAAATCCAGCAACTGGTGTTGAGACAGGAGTATTAACACTTTACATCCACGGATAGGCTCCAGCCCCACCGTGACCCGAAAAGGATTAAGCGGAAAAAGATGGATGGATGGATCCAGCCGTGGCTGTTCAGATAGCGTAGATCCACTAACACGGTGTTAGTTGTTAGCATAGCATAGCACTAACGTTGTCGGAGCGTAGTTGCTGTTTTCAGGTGCTTCTAAAAATTGCAGTAGGTCTTAGCTTGCAACCCACCAATATGCTTTTTTCCTTAACTGCAACAAAGGAAAATAATCTGTCTGTTTTCACAAAAACAAAGTAGCTTCATCTTTTTCTCCACTCAGTAGGGAAGACTCAGGCTCTTTACAACAGGTCATGTTGGCTGATGGCTGCGTCAGCTACGGTAGGGTCAGTCTGTACATTAATTTATGTCATAAGCTCCCCATGCACTTCTCCACAGCGCACGGGGGAGGAGATAAGGACGAGGATTTAAGCGCAGGGTTATGCACTGCACACATTTATTAACACAACAACACTGACTCACAGTTACAGTAATGGTTTCCTTAGAAGCTCAAGAAGTCCTCCAGGACGCTTGACAGTCCACAGGTGAGGATGACCGGGGAAAATGCACACAGAAAATACTCACAGAACTGGAACAGTCCGAGTTAGTCCAAACAAGCATCGAGGGAAACACAGTCCTTAGTGACTTTGACTACCATACAGCGATTAACGACCGCATGGTTAGTGCAATGACCCAGCAATGCGTGACTGGAAAAAGGCTCCTTAAGTGCACGCATTGCTGGGGATGGTAGATTGGATGCACCTGGGCGAGGCCTGGGAAAGATGATCAACGGGGCTGGGAACAGCTGATGGTAATCATTGAGGGGGGCGTGGTTGGGCCGGCAGACTGTCGGCAGACACACAGCTGCCGGCCCCAGAGCAGTGGCTATGGATACGGTAACACCCAGGAAATACATACAAAACATGCATACACCATGGCACCGAGACCCACAGAGAGATCAGGACTAAGCCGGGGAAAACCAAGCCGGCTCGGTTCCTGACAAATTTATTTGCTCTAAAGATATCTATCCATATTAATAAAACGAGTAACGAGTAACGCATCTGATCAAATTTCAGTAATTGTAATGCATCACTGAATTTTTAAACAGTAATTTAATTACACAGCACATTACTGCAAAAGTAGTGGCATTACAGTAACGCGTTACTCCCAACACTGGTCTTTACCACAGAGAGCTGGGAATTCAAGCAAGTAGCAGTGTGTATTTGTTGTGTTTATGTATCACCATAATTCATACACGCCAATCACCATTTTTACACACTGTTTATACACTTTTGCAGGACATACAAGCCTTTATTGAATCTGGAGTGGCTTGTTCTTACTAAACACAGCTTACTAACAAAGTACGCAGGGTTAACTCAGACTAATACTAATACAGTGTTGAAAAAAAATTAGGACACCCTGTGTAAGCCTGTGTGTTTTTTAACATATTTGGACATATGTAAATTTAATATCAGTGTTAAACATACTGGGAGATTTGCATAATACAACTAAACAATTAAAAATGAATCAAAGACTTTTGAAACATTTTCTAAACAAATAGTGAGGAATAAATTAGGACACCCCCCATCTTTTTTAGGACACCCCCACATTCATTCCCCCTTACAATGGCAAAAGTAAGCTTAAAAAAATGCAAATAATAATTAAAAAAAACAAGGTTAAACTTAAATCAGTGAACATTTCTTAATAAAGAACTGAATACGACTGTATGTTTTTGCATGAGGCTCAGTGTTGGCCATTAGAAGGAATGCAAACAAACACTTTTGCACTGGTTTCACTTTTAACATCAGGCATGGCTGTATCCAGCAACTTTAATGAATGAAGTAGAGCAGAAGTTTTCAGACCTGCTTTGTAGCCTAGTGTTGAATATGTGAGCTCAGATAAAGAGGGGAGAGTCAGCACACTCTGCCGAGGCTTCTCTATATAGGGTGTTGAGCTATTAATTAATTTCTTACTCTTATTTTCAGAGTTATATTTGCAGAACGTATTGTATTGTCATTCTATTGTTGCACTAATCTCATGTCTTTCTTCAGCAACAAAAACTATTGTGCTCCAAGTAAAAGCTTATTTAAACTTTTGCAAATTAGACAACACAGATAAAAAGTGTATCCAAGTATAGTAGTCTTGGATAACTGTCATTATGTATTTAAATACTGTAATGTATGTAGATTCTTTCAAGCACCAGACGATTAGCTCTTCTTCAGAATGGCTTTATTTTATTACTCACAGGAGCAGAACAACACCTAAGCCCTAAATGGGTTACTATTTTGGGCCGTCAGCCATGCCAGCTCTCTCTAATCTAGCTTGCTCGCTTGTAGCCACCGCGACATCACAACAACTAAAACTATGTACAGTCCGTATTCACGTACAGCATTCACTACGTCTTAAAGGCACATGAATAACAACAGAACTCAAAACTAGAAAAGCACTCGGAGAGCGCAGACCTCCGCTTGGCGGTTTATTTTCAGTGTATTGCTGTGCTATTTTCATTTATTCTCTATCAAAAATGGCTTCGCGTAATAAGGGTGTTCCATGGACCAATAAGGAGGTGCAGTGTCTGCTCACTGCATTGTCAGACGAACGTATCCAGCGCGAGTTAGACGGAGCCGCCCGGAATGAAAAAAATATACCGGGAGGTCTCGACATCGGAGTCCTTTAACGGTGAATTTTAATTTTTTTTTATTGTGCGTTTTTTCGCAAATATATTCGGTAAGACGCTCAGTTTATTTATGCAATAAAAAAGCTGTTCATTTGTGGATGATGATCGCTGCTTTATTGCAGCACACTGCGGACTAAAGCTTTTATTTTAATTATTCATGTGAACAATACGCTGAAATAAGCTTATGTAATCTTGTTAAAAACTATTGTCTTTTCTGTATATCTTGCACTTTCGTGCTGTATTTTATTGTGTGCATTTTCCTTGTAGAATCATCCCACGCGTCCGCCGCGCCCGCCCGCCCGGATTCATTCAACCGAGCCTTCCTGGCCCAGAGCAGGCAGAGACAGCTTCATTCAACCGAGCCTTCCTGACCCAGTTTGGGAAGCTGGTGTAGAGGCACTCAGTGGTCGGTGTGTATAAAATGTCGATTAACCTTCATGTTGTGTTGCAAAGTTTTTTTTTTTATTTTAATATTTTGTATATAATAAAATGGAATTGTTTTGGAAAGTGTGGTTTGTCTGTTATAACACTGAATTATAAAACAGTATAATTACATAGAAATTCCATTGCCTAGTCTGATGAAAATGATGCTGATCATCCTGTCAGGGGTCAACCATTGTAAAGGTAATGTAATTTTTAACTAGACCAAAAAACAAATGTTTTTGTAAGCTTTCTGTTCTTTTTATTGAAATATCATAAAAAAATAGCACCACATGATCCATATAAACTATTATAACTTTGGGTAAATTTTTTATGTTAACTTATAAGAAGTTGCACAGTTGGACTTTAAAATGCAGCAGGAGAGACTGATCAAGCTTACAAGTCAAAGTAGGTACAAGTATATGTAAATTGAATGTTCTATCGGCATTCCAAATTCATAGAATTACAATACTTTAGAAGGAGTGTAGCATCATCTAAACGGAAAGTAATAATACTGTTGTTCCAAACGTTGACCTGAAGGTGAAAAACATGAATTTTTTTTATTCAGTACATCCAAAATGCCCTAGGATGTAAAAAATAATACAATTTGGTGTTGGCCAGTGTGCCACTGTCTCATTATTTAATACTAATAAAAACAAGTTTCAGCTCATTATTTCTAGGTCATTTGGCAGTTAATTCAAAACAAAAGTGACTTGTGTTGTTGCAGCTTTTTTTATCAGAGAGTTTCTCCAGTTTTGGAGCATATAATCATCCGTCCCTTAACTGTTAAACATTAAATAACAGCAGACAGATCGGCAAAGGATACACAATTGTGTTGCTGTTGCCTAAAACCGCTGTGACCTACTGCTTGTGGTGCTACCTTTCATGTGTGTGCCTTTTTATGAATATTCACACGTTTTTGTAAGTACAAGTGGGATAGTATTAAATTGAAATATTTATTCATATTTCATCTCGCTGCCTGTACCCTAGTGTCTTCTCTGGTTAAACTCTCTGGACTTAATTGTGAGATAAAACCACAGAGCGAGCAAGGCAATAATCCTTGGATCCTCCATTTTTTGTCTCGTGTAAATAAGGACTCAGTCGGGTGCGTAACGTCACGGGAGTGTGGCCCCGCCTCGCTGGGAGTCTGGCGCCACCTCGCTTCTAAAACCTCCTACAACAAACCATCACAGCACAAGCACAACACCGTGCTAATGGAAACAGAAGCATTCCGAGCCGTACTGAAGTGAATCGAGCCGTACCGAGGTGTGCTGGGCTAGTGGAAAACAGGCTAAAGTCTCTGAACTGGGGTGGTAGTTTGTGCTGTCTCCATGATCACCTGGGACCCCCAGCAGGCATAGGGGTTTCTGCAATCTGGGGAACAGGGTCAAGAAAGGGGGAAACAGTCTCAGTGGTAAATGCTTTGGAGTAGTAAGAGTGGAGGGGCAATTTGCTTGTGTCGGGGGCTCGGGGGGTCTGTACTCAGACAGGGGGTTGAAGAAGCTGTAGTGTCCACAGTGCCCTGAACAAAACCAAGAGAGCATACCTGCCCCTCTGGAAAAGAAGGGAGGGAACACCCTCTATATGGTGTCAATCTGTCCCTGTGTAGAACCACTTTTCTACCCCGAGGTGGTAACTGTACTCTGTAAACCACCTCCCCCACTCTTTTCAGCACTCTGTAGGGCCCCACCCAATTACTGTCCAACTTGGGGCATCATCCTTTTTTTCTCCTCGGACTAAATACCTAGACCAGCTCTCCAGCTTGGAAGTGTTTCCATTTCATCATGATGTTGTAATTTCTCTTTTACTGCAGGCCCGCTTTCTCCAACTGCTCTCAAGAAAAAATGTGGGTGGTTTCCATGTGCTCCTGCAACTTCTTTGCACACTCTGCTCCAGGTGGTGCAGCTGGTGTGTCCGGTGGTTTTCTGAAGGCCAGCTCTGCAGGCGTCCGCAGCTCCCTTCCTGACATCAGCAGAGCAGGCGTGCACATGGTGGAGTCTTGAACAGCGGATCGATAGGCCATCAGAATGATAGGGAGATGGCTGTCCCAGTCATGCTGATGCTCTGCGGAGAGGATAGCTAGCTGTTGAGCCAGTGTTCTGTTTAATTGTTCCACTAAGCTGTCGCTCTGGGGGTGGAGGGGGGTTGTGCGGGTTTTCTGCATGGCCAGGCATTCACACATAGCAGCGAAAACTTTTGCTTCAAAATTACGGCCCTGGTCACTGTGTATGGTCTCTGCTGTGCCAAACCTGATAAACATGCCCTCTACCAAGGCGTCTGCTACCGTCTCTGCCTTTTGATCTGGAATGGCATAGGCCTCTGGCCACTTAGTAAAATAGTCCATATCTGCCAGGACATAACGGCTACTTTTTTCTGTTTCGGGAAAAGGGCCCATAATGCTGACAGCCACCCTCTCCATCGCTCCTGCTGGTTGCTGCTGAAGCTGGGCATGTGACTGGTCTAGTGGTCCCTTGTGAGCTGTGCAGGTGTCGCAGCTGTGGCAGAAGTAATCAACGTCCCTTCTCTGCTGACCCCAGAAGAAACCCTGGTGGAGGCGACGAAGAGTCTTTGAAATACCAAGGTGGCCTGACCCCATCCCCCATGGCAGGCTTCCACCACTGCTGTCCTCAGCGATTTGGGTACCACAGCATGCCACCTCTCCTCCCCTACAGCAGGCTCCTTCCACCCCTGCTGTAGCACACCATTGCTCAGGCGCAGCATGTCAAACTTGGCCCACAGCCCTTTGGTGGCCACAGAGAGTCCAGCGACTTCTTCCCAAGGCGGTCTCTGCCCTTGTCCCAGCCATTGCAGCACCGGTTGTAGGTCGCCGCCCTGCTCCTGCTTTGCCCTCCACTCAGCTGCATTCACCACCCGTGACATCCCACAGGAGATCTGCACTGCGCTGATCTGAGTGAGCTCTCTTTCTTTCATCTCTCTCTTCTCAAAGTAGCAGCAGCCGACTACAGCACATGGGCAGCGAGACAGCACATCAGTGTTTGAGTGGTGCGCGCCTGCTCTGTATACAGTGACGAAGTTGAATGGCTGGAGCTCCTCCAGCCAGCAAGCCACCTGACCCTCTGGCTCCCTAAAAGACATCATTCACTGCAGGTCAGCATGGTCAGTTCTGATGGTGAAGGGTGTGCCACACAGGTAGTACTTAAAGTGTCTTACCACCATCACCGCAGCTAGAAACTCTCGTCTCGTGACGCAGTAACGACGTTCATTCTTGTTAAGCACTCGGCTAAAATATGTCACCACGTTATCACCATCAGGCCCCGGTTGTGACAGCACCGCTCCTAGTCCGACATCACTGGCATCCATGTCAGGGACAAAGGGCAGGTCAAGTAGATTTACCTTTTGTTCTTATTAAAGACAAAAATAGAAAGGAGATGTTTTTACCTTCTTTACATGTTTCGACTGTTCACTGCAGCCTTCATCAGAAGCCCTTCTTAAACCTCTATTAGAAAGCAAAAAAAAATCACAAAGGACACATACAATCACCTGATAACCACAGCCAGCATCCCCCCCACTCCCACCCCCGGACCTATGGAACCCCAAAAATACATAAGAAGGATATCCCACTGCGGGCAAGAATAGACAGTATTGGATCAGTTACATACAACTTATCAAAAGCCCTTGTTGAAATCATCAAACCCCTCCTTGGACTATCAGAATACCACTGCAAAAACTCAAAAGAGCTGGCACAAGAACTCAAAAATATGAAAATAGAATCAGACAAGATCCTCATTTCACATGATGTCATTTCATTATGACATTTTGGAGAAAATAAGGAAAGGACACATGCAAGAACTCACTGACCATCTGAATAGCACGGACAGCACTGGGAATATAAAATTCACACACGAAGAGGAAGAAAATGGCACCATAGCCTTTCTGGACATGAAAATCCACCATAACAATGACAGCAGTATAAAAATCACAGTCTACAGGAAACCAGCCTACACAGATCAATACCTACTATGGACATCAGAACACCCCACAGCACACAAACTATCAGTTGTCAGGACGCTATATGAACGGGCCACCATCATCACAGACCAAGAAGACAGACAGGAGGAGGAAACCACATAAAACATGCACTCATACACTGCCAGTATCCAGTATGGGCCATAAACAAAGGGAAACAGCAAGTCAAAAACAAAGAAAACAAACAGGAAACAAGACACAGAACAAAAGCTGAAATCAAAAACAAGGACAGCATAACTATACCATACATCCAAGGGATAACAGAACCAATTCAAAGAATCATGAAAAAATACAAAATGAACACAGCAGTAAAACCACACAAAAAATTAAGACAGTTATTAGTATACCCCAAGGACAAAATAGAACAAGACAAAAAATGCAATGTAATATATGAAATATCATGCAGATCATGCAACAAAACCTACATTGGAGAAACCGGAAGATCATCCACCACAAGGAAAAAAGAACACCAGAAGGAATGTGAGAAGGAAACACAAGCACGACTCACAAGATCACAAAAAGAAAAGGCAGAACAAGAAACACTAAAATCAGCAATATCAGATCACTGCAAAAGAAATAATCACATCATGGACTGGGACAACGCAAAAGTTATTGGATCAGAGAGCAACAGACACAAACGCTGGATCAAGGAGGCCATAGAAATCAAGAAGCGGGGAAAAGATAGCATGAACCGGGATGATGGGGCCTTTATGCTTTCCCACACCTGGGACCACATTCTCCAGAGACCATCGGACGGCAGAAAGCGGGGCCGGCTCGGTGGATCTGACAGGTCTGCTGGACTGGCCCTGCCTGCGAAAGTCAGCTGATAAAATGACATCTCACAGCAATCAGCTGACACTTCTGACGAAGGCTGCAGTGAACAGTCGAAACATTGTAAAGAAGATAAAAACATTTCCTTTCTATTTTTGTCTTTAATAAGAACAGCAGGTAGAAAAAGGGCAGGGAAGGGTCAGGGGGGCAAGGATCGGAGACTCTGTCAGTGCTGTATGGAGAGTGTCAAATGCATGCTGGCATTCCTGTGTCCAGCTGAATACACAATCCTTTTGCAGGAGGCGGAAGAGCCGTGCAGTTATCGAGTAAAAGCCCTTCACAAACCTCCTGTAGTATGACGCCAGCCCAAAGAAGCTTTTGAACTGTGCCAGGTTGGTGGGGAGGACCAGTTTTTAATAGTGCAAATTTTGTCCTCTAGCGTGCAGATGCCCTCACCTCCCGGCTTATGGCCCAGGAAATCCACTTCTCTTCTCATAAAGTGACACTTGTCTGGGTGCAGCTTCAGGCCCGCAGCCATTATTCTCCCCAACACCCCTCACAGGGAAGACAAAGCTACCTCAAAGGATCTACCATGGACAAGGAGGTCATCAAGGTACACCAAGCACTGCTGATGGGGAATACTTACTAGCACTCTGTCCATAAGCTGTTCAAAGGTGGCAGGGGCTTTGCAAAGACGAAAGCTGAGGACCCTAAATTGCCACAATCCCCTGTTGGTACAAGAAGAAGTTTTGGGCTTGGACTCTGGAGACAGTGGGAACTGCCAGTACAAATTCTGGAGGTCAAGGGTAGAGAACAAGGAAGAACCCAATACTAAATCCAGGGACTTGTGGATTCTGGGGAGCAGGTAAGAGTTTTTTTGTGACATTGTTCAGTGGCCTATAATCAACACAGAAATGCACCCTGGTGCTATTCTTCTTGGACACCATAACCACCACCAAGGCCCATGGACTTTCAGAAGGCTTCAGCATCTCGTTCAACTCCCTGTCTGCAGCCTCCTGGCGGACCAGGGGAAGGTGCCGTGGTCGCGCTTTAATTGGGCGGGTGTCACCAGTGTCTATTACTTGCTCCACTAGATGAGTTAGGCCCACCTCACTCTCATTAAGGGCAAAAATGTCTCTGAACTCCAGCAGCACCTGCCACAAGCTCTTCTCCTGCTGCTTGCTCAGTCCTTTGCCCAAATGTCTCTCACTGCAGCAGTCCGTTCATTTTCTCCCATTGTAGAGTGTCTCGGATGCTCAACATAGGGGCTGGAAGGGGAAGGCAACTGATCACAGGGTACCTGTGCTGGGGCAGGGGGCAGTGCCTGGCTTAGATTCACAGTGGCTGCCGGGTACATACTGCTCTTTGTGGTCATAACAGCAGTGGGGGGGCTATGCAGACAGGAAGTGATTAAGTGGTACACACTTCCCCCGAGGGAGGATGAGGCAGCCCTTACCCATGTCGAGTACACCACTGATAATTCGTAAGAAGTCCAACCCGAGGATGCAGGCATCCTGCACCTCAGCCACCCATGCAGTAAAGGGCACTGAAAGGTCTCTCACCCTAAACAGGAACTCCCCCGTCCTCTAATGGGGGCCAGATCGCCAGTCACTGTTCTCAGCTGCACAGCGGTAGTCAACAGCAGCCCCCATGGAAACAATGTCAGGCAGCACCAATGTAGCATTAGACCCAGTATCCAGGAGGGCTGCGCATGTGACACCCGACACAGTCACAGGGATGTGGCAAAAGTCACTGACATGAGTCCAGCTCACAGTGATTACTGTCCCCGGCCATTGTGGCAATGGGGTATGGGTGCTAATGTCACAGGCCAGCGTCTCCCCACCTACATGGGCCCCTTGAAGTTTCCCTGCACAGAAGAGAGCCGGGAGCATTGCATGAGAAGGTGTCCTGATTGTCTACACCCACAACATCTCTGAGCACAGTGCAGTGAGCAACTTGGGCAGCAGGTTGTAAAACAGATGCTCGAGCAGTGTCCTGCACCCCTTCGTCTCTCCAGTGCTGAGTGCCTGTCATCACTGCTCTTACTGTGGGTGTGTCCTCCAGCAACTCATCTCCACTTGACAACTCTTTCTCCAGTGCTAACTCCAGGGCTTCACTCAGCGAGGCTGGGTGGGCTAGCTGTACATGGACATGCAGCTCTCTGGGGCTGTGTCTGTAAGAACTGGTCTCTGGCAAGCTCTGTCTGCACTGAATCAGAATCAGAATCAGAATCAGATTTATTGCCATTGTTCATGTAGTACACAAACTAGGAATTTGTCTCGGTGCAATGCTGCAACATTAAACATGGAACTGCCGGTGGCATATCAGCATAGGGGCATCTGCACAAGCATTCAGTCTCATTAGCCAGGATGCGTAGGGGCTCACCAGGGCGTCTGCGTCTGTTGTTGAATTCAGAACGCAGCAGAACAGTCTGATTATATTTCCCAAAACACCTGTGAAGAGCCCAACCAACGTGACATAGTCCTTCCTCTTTTCAGGGCTCAGCATTAACAAGCATGCAGCTGCTTCATCAGTCAGGCACAGAGCTAGTTGCAATGCTTTGAGTTCATCAGACCAGCCAGCAGTTTCAACCAACAGTTCAAATTGGGCTCTGAAAACCTCCCAGGCTATCATGTCATTAAATGTCGAGGTTTTAATTGCAACCGGTGTTACAGATACCTGGGCGCCACCATCTTTGTTTACATCACGTGATGTTGCGTCAGGACGTACCGGCTCCTTCCCACTCTGCAGAGTGCGGGAGTCGTCGCTGTCACGGCGGGATGACCCAGGGAGAAACCCGGCTTCAGCAGCAAGTAACCACACTTTCTCTCTGGGGGTTGCAGGCGTCTGCAGGCATACATTCGTTTCTGGTTATTCCATCTTAACCATGGCGCCAGACATATGCGGTCGAGCTGAGAGCTCCTTTGCTAGCATTAGCATGGCTAGCTATTAGCTTTGACGTCGGCTCAGTCACTTCTGACACCAGTGTAACGTCTGTAGATTCTTTCAAGCACCAGAAGATTAGCTCTTCTTCAGAATGGCTTTATTTTATTACTCACAGGAGCAGAACAACACCTAACAACGCCTGCTGTATCATGGCTTACATGGAGACGTGGCTTATGGTGCATGACCGGGATGCAGACCTGTGGATTGATGGCTTTGGAGCCCCACTTCACTTGGATTGGCAGGAAGAGGTAACTGGGAAACGTCAGGGGGGTGGCGTATGTTTATATATCAATAAACAGTACTGTACATCTGTCACGGTCAGAGATCGCATCTGTACACCAGATGTGGAGCTTCTGTCTGTGTCACTATGCCCCTTTTATCTGCCCAGCGAGTTCCCCCAACTTTTCATAACGACTGTGTACATTCACCCGAGGGCGGATGCTGCCTCCACCTCCAGCACCGTCTTTGATGTGGTACAGCAGTTGCAGTCGAATTCCCCAGAGGCTCCAAATTTTATTCTTAGGGATTTTAACCATGTGTCTCTAAAGAAGACACTTAAAAACATTTATCAGTATGTCTCCTGCCCAACCAGGCGAAAAAAGACATTGGACCTGTGCTATGGATCCATAGAGAGGGCCTATAAACCTATTCCCCTTCCTCCTTTAGAATCGTCAGATCACAACTGTGTACATTTGCTGCCCACATATAAAACTGCTCTCAGAAGAGATAAGGCGAAGACCAGAGACATAAACGTGTGGACAGAGGATTCAGTGCACTGCCTCCAGGAATGCTTTAACTGATGGACTGGGAGGTGTTCACACTGTCCTGCGGAGATGATTTGGACTCTTTAGTGGACATGACATGCTCATACATGGCTTTCTGCAGAGACGTGATCATTCCACGTAAACGTGTCAAAATATATCCCAACTAAAAGCCATGGGTTACAAAATCAGTTAAATCCTGCTTACAGAGGAAAGCACTTGCCTTTAAACAGGGGGTTGTTTCTGAGCTGCAGGTTGCCACAAAAGAGCTGAAGGCCGAAATTTTAAGAGCAAAACAGAATTATAAATCAGAGTTGGAAAGCAAGATGGCAACAAAGAAGCTTGGTTCACCCTGGGCCAGTATGAAAACTATTGCAGGCCTTCAGAGCACAGAACGCAGTAATCGTGTGCTTTTAGATGGTTTTAGTTCAGACACAGAGCTGGCTAATGCTCTTAATTGTTTTTATGGCCATTTTGACTCCTTTGATTTAAGCACAGACACCCAAGACTTGAAACAGAAACTCAAAGACAATCAGCACTTTAATATTGAGGTGTAGGATGTTAAAAGGGCGTTCTGTGCTGTAAAAGTGAACAAAAGTCAGGGCCCTGATAATATATGTGGGCGCTTGGTAAAGTCCTGTGCACAAGAACTGAGTCCTGTATTTCACTACATTTTCAATAAGTCCTTACAGACACAGCGTGCCTAAGATCTGGAAAGATGCTGTGGTTGTCCCCGTTCCAAAATCCAGCTGTCCTAAAATGGAAAATGATTTTAGACCAGTTGCTTTGACTTCAATTTTAATGAAAATTTTTGAAAAACTGGTCAGATCTGAGGTCCTAAAGCAGACTGAGCATGCATTGGATCCTTTGCAGTTTGCCTATAGGCTTCACAGAGGAGTGGAGGATGCCACTGCCACTCTGTTCAACATGGTTTTTGAACATCTGGATTTTAATGGGACACATGCCAGGCTTTTATTTGTGGACTTTTCTTCCGCCTTTAATGCAATCCAACCTCATATTTTAGTTGAAAGGCTTCTGCAGCAATTTGATTTGAGTAATAATCTGGTGGGTTGGATTCTGGATTTTTTAATCAACAGGACACAGAGAGTAAGGGTCAATGGTTCATTGTCTGACCAAAAGTGTTCTTCTACTGGCTCTCCGCAGGGGTGTGTGTTGTCACCACTACTCTTCATCCTGTACACAAACATGTGTCGGAGCAGACATGACAACAGACACATTATAAAGTACGCTGATGATTCAGGTGTTGTCAGTCTCCTCCAGGATGGTGAGAGTGGCCACGGCCCAGTAGTTGATGATTTTGTTCACTGGTGTGAGGATTCCTACCTGCAGCTGAATACGACAAAAACTAAAGACATGATTATTGACTTTAGGAGGAAAACTCCCAGGCACGAAGTCACTGTACTAAAAGGCCAGACCACTGAATGTGTACAATCCTACAAATATCTTGGGACGATTATTGATAGTAATTTAAACTTTGAAGAGAACTGTGAAAGGGTGGGCAAAAAGGGTCAGCAACATTTGCATTGTTTAAGGAAACTTGCACGCTTCCAAATTGACCGAATCATAATGACAGTGTTTTATTGAGCTTTCCCTGAATCTGTTTTATCTTTTTCTTTAGTGTCATGGTTTGGTCAGATAAAACTGAAACAGAGGAAATCCTTTGATCAAGTAGTTAGATGGTCCAGTTGTCTGCTTGGTGAGTCACAGCTGAGCCTGACATCCCTGTACACCAGACAGGTACAGAGGATTGCTACCTACATTTTAAATGATGACTCCCACCCTTTGCACTGCCACTTTCAGCTTCCTTGCTGTCCCAAAAAGTAAAACCCAGCGCTACGAAAACAGCTTTGTTCCTGCTGCTGTTAAAGAGTTGAACAAGATGTAACAATATATTGCACATAATTTAGTTACCTATTTATTAACTTTATTTTATATTTACTTATTTTTGTAGGTTTTTTATTTGTGTTCTAAATCTTTTATTGGGTTTTAGACTTTTGAGTTTTTAACCTCTTTGACTAGTCTTTAACTTTTTAATATGACCCTTCTCTCTTATCTCCTTTTTTTTTTCTCTTATCTCTTTGTCTTATGTCTTGATTGGTGGAGCCTTGAGAATTTTTATCATGTTTATAGTCAGCTTCATGTGTGCCTGTGTTTGTGTTCATGTTGAATGTAATTGTGGTTTGTAAATATGGATGTCACCTGACTGCAAAACAAATCTACCTACGGGTACAAATAAAGTAACCTGAACCTGAACCTAAGCCCTAAATGGGTAATTGTTTTTGCCGTCACCCATGCCAGCTCTCTCTAATCTCGCTTGCTCGCTTGTAGCCACTGCAACCATCACAACTAAAACTACATACAGTTCGTATTCACGTACAACATTCACTATGTCTTAAAGGCACATGAATCACAGCAGAACTCATAACAAGAATAGTGAACACATTCCCAACCAACACAAAATCAAGGATCATTACAATATGCATTTCCTATGCAATCATTTATCCTTTTTTGAAGTGCATACATTGTATCTTCAAGTTATTATTGCTGTATCATCTATAATGGGCCCTGCTTTAATTCTTTTGGTTACTTTTTTCTATTTTAGTTTTTGCATTTGCAGTAAGTTGTGTGGTCTAACCAAAAAGAATCTAAAAGCAGTGATATACACGGACTTGAGGTGATGTTTTTGTTGCAAGTGACAGCAGACATAAAGTTTAATTGGTCATCGCTACACAGACGGTAACCTCTACATGTGACCCTTTCTGCTGTTGGAAACACAAGCATAAAATTAGACCCGAGTGTCCTGGCAGTGGCAGCAAGGGAAAAACGTTCTCTTACTCTTCCATGTGTTTTTTTCAGTGAGAAGACGTGGAAGGACAAGCTCAAACCTCACCAGCTGGTTGTCAACCCATAAATACACCTTTTGACGTCCCCACCCTGTCAAGACCTGCCCACGGGAGAGGCTCAAACTGTCACATTAGAGCAGTGGTCCAGAATGTGCTTTCGCTTCTGAATTTGACTTCAGCTGTGCAAAGTGAGGGAAGATGAAACTTTAATGATTCCTGGGGGGGGGCGGGGATTGGATAAAAACAATGATCTCCACTCCATTAGAGAGTCAAGCATCAGCATCCTTTCTAAAAATTCAGATAAACATATTAAATGAGATCTGTTATAGTGATGCAACTTTCCATTTCTTTTTTCTATGGAAAAAAAGTCCATCAAATAGTTGATCAAAATAAAACAATTCACAGACACTGTCATAATACATTTTTTTTTATGCTGATGAAATCTGCCCATAATAATGTTAAATCAGACATGTTTCATATTTTTCTTTAGAGGTCCACACAGACTCATATAAAGCAAGCATAAGGATGGCATAATGGGATAGCTTGGTTATAGGATTTACAACTGAAACATTACCATTACTATTTTAATTACATTAATACACATTTTGAATGTGTACAGAAAGAAATCCTGGATGTAAATGGAGGTTAATTGCAGTGTGTGTTAAAAATGTATACACTTGGTAGAGATGGATTAACTTGTAATTCACTCAGAACAAAATGCATATGTAGCAGATGGAAACGGTTTACATTATCAGTACAGACTTATGGAGCAAACTACCAGCACAGAGGGATTGAAACAAAACAAAACAAAAACTTAAATACTGGCTGAAGACTAACCAGTCACATTCCCATACGTAATCCTCAGCTTTTCTTTTCCGTTGCCTGTTCCCAGGGACTTTTCTCATTATCAGTTTTTTAACTTTTTTATGGCCCAATGCAAGATTGTTTGGAGGAGGCCTCTATTTTTTTTAATGGGGATGAGTTCAAACCCTTTAAGATGGAAAGAAAAATCTATTCCCAGCAAAAGCATTTAAAAATGAAACCATTACACAGAATAAAAATTTAACCAACATTCATATTAATATTGCAAATGTACATGAAAAACTTGCAAACCTATGATTAAAAGAGCATGCACATTTACAAGAAAAAGTCACGTTTATGAGAAACATGTTACATTTATGAGAAAAATCCTGCAAATTTGCAAGAAAAAAGTCATAAATTTATGAGAACTCTTTTAAAAGTGCAGGAAAAAAGTTGCAAATGTGCAAGATAAGATTTAAAAATTTGTGAGGTAAAACACCTTAATTTTATGAGAAAAAGTTGCAAATTCACAAGAAAAAAGTAACTGTAACCTTAACTGTTAATTGCTAGCCTTCTACATGTCGATGCTGAATATCACAGATTATAAAAAGCAAACTGGCTGAAAAAAATGTTGAAAAGACTGTTTTGCCAACCATCTAAAAAAATGAAAAGTGACTTTTTAAGGTAGTTGAAAAGACATCTTTATATAAACATCACTGTATAGTCTAAATTTGGTTGAAAAGTGAAAGATATACTTCAATAGACATCTGTAATCAACTTTAGTTACATCCATATCATTCATAGTCTTAATCCTTTTCATGTCGCAGTGGATTGGAGCCTGTCCCAGCAATTTCAGGCAAGAGGCAGGGTACACCCTTGACAGTTTACCATTTATTTTATTTATTTATTTATGCAGGGACATGCACAATATACATTGACCTTAAAGAGGAAAAATGCATTGTACCAGGTTATAGCACAAGTGCTAATTTCCACCTGTAGTCCCTGGGCAGGCTGGTGTTAGCATTAAAAAGCAAACATTTGCTAAAACTACAAGTAAGCATTGATAAAAAACTAAAACCAAACATTGATGAAAAAACTAAAACCAAGCATTGCTAAAAACTAAAACAAACATTAATATCATTGATAAGAACCCAAAACATTGATAAGAACTAAAACATACAATAATACATTTTTATAACTCCATCCATATAAACAATTTTTCACATCCAACCACTGACTCTTATTGGTCCCACTGTCAACATCACACACTCTAACATCTTTACATCACAGTACATTATGGACACAGGTTTGCTTAGAGATTAACTGTTTTTTCACCAAGCGCGAAAATGTGTGATAGTCTGTTACTGCAAGTAACTCTGTTGGTAACATGTTCCACTGTCGCATAGCCACACATGAAAATGTTGAATTTGCTATTGTTGTCTTGTGCTTAGGAACCCTGCACTCGCCGCATGCTGTTGATCGAGTTGTCTGAGATGTATTTACAGAACTTAATGAAACAAACCTTTTTAAGGGAGGGGCAGCAGAGTTATGGATTATCTTAAACAAAAGGCACACATTTGTATACATGATTAGATTTTCAAAGCTCAACAGGTTATATTTGGACAGGATTGGGCAGTGATGGAACGTTTGTCTTTTCTTGTCATGAATCTTGATAGAATACTTGTATAATGATTCCAGAGGCCTCAGGGCAGATTTACACGCCTGTGACCAACTTGTCATACAGTAAAGAAAATGTGGAATTATCATAGCATTTAGATACATACTTGATGCTTCAGTAGACAGTGAATTTCTGATATGTTTGAAATTAGCACAATTAAATTTGACCGTGTTTGTCATCTTTTTAATGTGTTTTTTAAAGCTTAAATTTGAGTCAAGTGTAACACCTAAATATTTAAATTCAGTCACATTCTTAATTTTTTGTCCTTCTATCAAGATATGACAAGAATTCTTGGATTTGTACCAATTTATAAAAAACATTGACACAGTTTTATCGACGTTTGATGTTAAACAAAAATTCCTCAACCAATGTGAGACTTTCTCCATTTCCTGTGTTAATTTTTCAGTCACCTCTTCAGTCGTTTTACCATGAGTATATACCACAGTGTCGTCAGCATACATAATTATATTTGCATTACACACAGACGGCAGATCATTGTAAACAACAAAGGCCCTAAAATAGAGCCCTGCGGTGCACCCATACTGCATGCTTTTAAGGGAGATGTAACATTATTTACAATTACACACTGCTGTCTGTCACTGAGGTATGACCTTATCCAATTTTGTGTATTTTTATGAAGGGAGAATTGTGATAATTTGTTTAAAAGTAACTCATGGTTAACTGTATCAAAAGCCTTTCGCAAGTCAAGAAAAACAGCCCCCACTACCCCTCCCCCATCCAGGCTGGATTTGATGTTTTCTAATAGATAGCAGCATGCTGTTTCAGTGGAATATCCTTTCCTAAAACCAAACTGAAAGGGGTTAAGTGCTGCCATGGAGTCAAAGTGGTCCACCAGCTGTTGTGCTACAGCTTTCTCCAAGCCTTTGGAAATGGTTGGGAGTACGCTGATGGGTCTGTAATTTGCGACCTGGAGCTTATCACCTGATTTGTACACTGGCCATACAATGGCTGTTTTCAAAATTGTGGGAAAGGTACTCTCATTTATGGATTGATTTATAATTTTTGTTAATACTGGTGTTAAAATTTCTTTGTGTTCTTTCAGAAAAGCTGTATCCATTCCAAATATGTCTTTAGCTTTACTATTGTTAAGATTGGATATTAATTTAGCGATATTCCCTTCATCTACATTACTCAATTTAAAAGAATGAGCATCACAGTGAAATTCATGAGTGCAGTTTGGCTTAGAAAAACTCTTTGCCAATTGTGACACAGAGTTTATAAAATAATCATTAAAATGTTTTGCCAACTCAGTGTTGTTATTTTGGATAACAGAATTTATTTTTAGCTTTAAGTCATCACATCTTGTTTTTTTCTTTTCCCAATAGTTTATCCATGCTTCTCCACATAAGTTTATTGTTGCCTTTTGCATCCTTTATTATACTGAGAAAAAAGTTAGCCTTTGCTTTTCGAAGTTGTATAGTGACTTTATTTCTCAAGCTTCTATAAGTGTAATGATCAGGGGTTAGCCCTGACTTAAGAAATTTTTTGAGGGCCATATCTCTTTGTTTCATGAGGCCCCAAAGAGAGGTGTTAAACCATGGCAGCCTCTTTTTATTGGACTTTCTTTGTTTCAGTTCTGCATATTTTGCAATAATATCTGTTATAGCTGTTGTAATATTTCTGCATGACTGGTCACAGGTTTTATCATTTTGAAACTGTGTTTATTTTGCTTAAGTCATTCTCAAGGAAGATTTGATTATTTTTTTTTTTTTTTTTTGGAATGTAAGAAATTTTAGATGATTTTTAAATTTGCTGTTGATCCCTATACCTTAGTTTGTTTAATTTTCTGGCTACTAAAGTAAGATTATGGTCTGACAAACCTGTTATCAAATTATATGTTTTGGTTACCCTATCTGGCTTATTACTAAAAATTAGGTCAATCAAAGTTTGTGAATTTTTAGTCAGTCTTGTAGGTTTATTTATTAATTGTGTCATTTGTGTAGAATTGGTAATATCTTTCAGCTTTTTTCTTCGTGCTTCATCAAGCCAGTTTATATTAAAATCACCCATTAGCAATATTTTCTTTCTTTCATATTTCTTTAAGATTTCGGCCAAACCAGAATAAAAGTCATTAGTTGCATTTGGTGGGCGATACACAGTGAGTACAATGGATGACATTTGGGGAGATAGCCTTATTGTGACCCCGACACATTCCAGAGTTTGACCGGAGGTGTCTATCTGGTAACTGTCAATGCTGTCTTTAAGGTAAATCAAAACCCCTCCCCCTTTTCCTTTCCCTCGGTCTTGTCTGTAAACATTGTATCCGGGGATTGTAAACACAAATAGAGGAGTCATGGTGTTCATCCAAGTTTCTGTGAGACACAGGTAATCCAGATTTGAGTCCGTGAGTAAATGTTCCAGTTGTTCTGTTTTTGAAATGACGCTGCGTATGTTTAAATGCCCTCCAAATATTCCCTTTGGCTTTGTTTGCGGGTTCCACAGTACAGATGCATGATTGACAGTTTGAAAAAGTTTGGTTTTGTGTTGTTTGAAGGCAACGGCCGTCTGTAACAAGTTTAGCTGGTTACAGCAGCTGTTGTTGTTTGTCGTCTTAGACACGTGGCGTGCGTTACCTTGAAACATTGTGATGAAATCGTTTCGGATATAGGTCACCGGTGCTGCTGCTGCTGCAATCACCTGCTGCGGCTGCTGGGCGTCCACCGGTCTGGGGTTCAGGTGAACGTCTCCACAGAGCAGTAAAATAATGCAGAGTAAAGCAGCATTACCCCGCTGGACTTTTGTCGGAACAGCTCTCCGTGTGTGATACACGTTATGCTTAGTTTGAGCAAGTGCCCGTCCTCCATCCAACATGTTGGAGTAGATGACGTACTGTTCAGTGGGTTCTGAAATGGGTGTGATGACTCCTTGCTGCACCATGTTTTCCAGTTCTGCTTTCACTTTGTCCATCATGGCAACTGGAATGCGGCGAGGGGGCCGGATGACGGGTGTCACATTCTGGTCCAGTTTCATGTGGTAGGTTACTGGGAGTGAACCTAGTTCGCCATTGAAAAGCTCAACATAGTTATTAAACCACTTTTGAGAGGAGCTCGGTTCGGTCACGTTCACCTGGAAAACCTGGTCTTTCAGAGTCATCAGGTCCATCTTCATGCAGTCCGGGAGCCCTAGCAGTGGTTGCACTTTGCCGTTTACTACATGGAAACGCAGGTTGTAGGATCTTTGGTCACTGGTCTGGCACTTGAACAACACAGTCCCCTCAGTGTTTATCACCGTGCCTCCATAAGCGATGAGCCTGGCCTTGTTGTCTTTGTTTATTTTTTCTGTGTTTCTCACATACCTGAATGCATCCAGGGAGATTACGTTACACTTTGCGCCAGTGTCTACTTTCAGTTTGAGTGTCTTGCCATTGAGTTTTACATTGCAGTGTAGTTCTTCTTTCACATCATCAGTAGACAGTGTGTTTATCTTATTTGCGGCTGGTGACAGCCCGTTGATGTCGAATGATTCAGAGTCCTCGCCGTCACTGTCGGAGTCTGCTTGGGCTATTTGGTTGATAGGTTTGTACTGCTTGTTTCTTGCTGCCGATCTGCAGTAGTTTTTGAAATGGTTGGGCTTTTTGCAGTAATTGCATTGCTTCCCATATGCCAGACAGAGTTCCTTCTTCGCTGGATGTTCATGTCCACAGTTGGTACAGCTTATGTAGTCTGATTTGGGACTGTAATGTTCTTTGTACTGCTTGTGGCGAACTGTTTTTTGCATTCTGCGGTCTTGGCGTATTGCATCCACATTTGTTGAACTATGTGGTGTTGTTGCTAGAGTTTTAGTATGTTGTTCTGTTTGTTCATTGATTTGGCATATTTTGATGGCCTTTAGTAGTGTTAAATCGCTCTCTCTCAGTAGTATTTTCCTCACGCTATCGGAGCTGATACCAACGACCAGCCGGTCACGAATTAAGTCGTCATGCAATGCTCCAAAGTCACACGTTTTAGCCTTGTTTCGGAGTGCGCTTACATAAGCCTCTATGGTCTCACCGGGTTTTTGGTTCCTTGTGTTGAATGCATGTCTCTCCATT
The DNA here is from genome assembly GCA_020510985.1 of Pholidichthys leucotaenia. Classification (NCBI taxonomy): domain Eukaryota; kingdom Metazoa; phylum Chordata; class Actinopteri; order Cichliformes; family Pholidichthyidae; genus Pholidichthys; species Pholidichthys leucotaenia. Next base: position 363,250,600 of record CM035840.1, read on the forward strand.
GTGATGTTTGTCTGTGGACTGCAGAGGTATCTGAACTTTCTTTTTAGGCATTCTGGATCCTCCCGTGACTCTGCCGGACGGATCTCCTCCCCTTCGTTATTCCGTTGAGCTGGTGCATAGGTGAACGTGCGTTCCCTTTCAATAGCCTCGCTACCTGCCAAATTGAGGAGTATGTAGGCTTTGGTTCGGTCGGGCTTGTCGTTGTGGGCAGCCGCGATGAAAATGTCGTATTCTTGTTCGAACACTCGCCAGTTTTCTGCAATTTTGTCGTTGAACACAAGCGGGTCCGGACGGCGGAATCCATCAGCCATGCTAGCGTTAGCTGGGGGAGGCACACGTGTACCACAGAATACGCTTCTAACGTCTGACTAAATAATTAGTTGACTTACTGGGTCTATGTAGAGTTCGGCAGGAAAATTAGTTTCCGCTGCTTTACTTCTGACACCATGTAGAACGGCACCGAAGGCGTTATTTCACAAATGTTTTAATTCAGCGATGCAGGAAGAAAGCAGGTGTACATACCAGTAGTCCTGGCTGTGTGTGTGTGCCACGTACGTGACGTGACGACGTGATGACATCATTCTACAGTTCCTGTGCGTCCAAGGGGCAGCAGCCCAGCTTCCATACAGTTGCGTGGTAGTGAGAGCCATCAAGTAGAGCGCTACGATTAACACATTAAAAGCCTGGACTTTGACGCATTTTGTTGATGGCCAGAGAGTCCAGGTTATTAGTGCATTTGTCAAGTCAGGCGGCTTCCTAGATTTCATTTGAAAAGGTAAAGCATCAGCACCTGCCAAGCCACTGCTACCTGCTGCCGCCATCTTGTCCGCCATCATTTCTCGTGTCCTTGCCTGATTGGCTGCAATCAGGGCTACATCCCCTCATGACCTCACCACCATGGTCCTGCATTCCTCAGCAGTCCCAATCCAAGTGCTAACAAAGCTAGATCCTGCTCAGCTTCCAAGATTAGATGAGATCAGGGGTGTTTATAATGGTATGGTACGAGCTGTGGACCTAAATCAGAAGTCTAGGGACACCTGGAGGCCAAGATGTAACCATCAATAAAGAGGCAAACCACACTTGTCTTCTAACAGTGCTTATAAAGAGTACATCTTCTTCTTCTTCTTTTAGATTTGATTGGTGGTTGGCAACCAGCTTACAGGTGCATTACCGCCGCTGACTTGATTATCATCACTCTATAGCTTTGTATAAGGAGTTCTTATAAGGAGTTCTGAACAACTTCTTATGTGTGAAAAAATTATCCATCCTGTGGGACGTTCAGTCTTACAGTACAGAACTTCCTCTTTTATTTAGCAGGCAGAGCTAAAGTATGCACATCATATTAAAAAAAATCTCTTTGGCTAAATAATTGTGTCATTCCAGAAATTTGTGTGTGTGTTAAGAGGAAAAAAAAAGTAAAATGCTTTTGCATGCAAGTCTATGTAACTTTTGTTCACCACAATACAGCAAACATTTTCTGGAGAAATATGGACCAAAATAGATAAAAGGAACAAAGAAAAACAGGTGTGCCCTTGTTCATACCGAACAAAGTATGACAAACCCAAATGTATCCCCAAATGTGAATAGATTAGTACAAACCCTGTGGTCTTTGAGCTGAAGAATCCACTCGGTTGGACTAAATGAGGGTCATCAATATTACACTGTGAATCAGGATTGTTTGTATGTGAGCACATCTTGTCTCACTGATTCACGCTGCTGGGTGCAAACCAGTCAGCTAACATGCTACTGAATAAATAAATTTGGCCTTAGAGGCAAAAGCTCCAGACCCTGTTTGTGTGCATGTGTGCATGTGTGCGTGTGTGTGCATAAGACACAAAAAGAGGGAGAAGGGCTGGATGAGATCAGATTAGGGGGAAAATGTGTGCACTGACCCTAAAAGCATCTGACAGAAAGATGAGAGAAAACGCAAACACTAGTGGACACCCACAAACCAAAACCATTTAAACTTCCTTGCCCTGTCGGTGGCTTGCTTCAGGCCATGCGATGCTACAGGCAGCATGCTCCCTTTCGATTTGAGGGCAGCGATGTGAAATGATTGTGGACAGGATTTAGCTGATGGGCATCATGTCTTTGTCTGTGTTGTTGTTCTAGTGACATGAGTCACTCTGGTCACAAGACAAACATTTGCTTCTGAATGTAACACCAGTATGCATTGTGTAGTTGCATATTAGTCATTCATTTTCTTTTACTGTGATGTTTGAACATTAGAAGAACCAGTGCATACCCATGCATGCCCTTAGAAACCCACGCATGCCCGAAGAAACCAATTATAAGCAAGTATTTCTGCATGGCTGTAGAAAGTTCTTCTTCTTTTAGATTTGATTGGCGGTTGGCAACCAGCTTACAGGTTCATTACCGCCACCTGCTGAATTTCTGTTGCTCTTTAGGCAGACATTCAATTCATCAGTCTATATATAATTCAAGAAATCTCTGTCTGTGTGTGTGTGTGTGTATCATGATCATAGGACGATGATCATATATGATGATATATACATCATATATATGATGTATATATATACACATCATATATATATACACATCATATATATGATGTATATATATACACATCATATATATATATATATATATATATATATATATATATATATATATATATATATATATATATACACATGATACAGTGAGGCCAAAAAGTATTTAGTCAGCCACCAGTTGTGCAAGTTCTCCCACTTAAAAGATGAGAGAGGTCTCCAATTTTCATCATAGGTATACCTCAACTATGAGAGACAAAATGAGAAAAAAAAAATCCAGAAAATCATATTGAAGGATTTTTAATGAATTAATTGGTAAATTCCTCGGTAAAATAAGTATTTGGTCAATCCCAAAAGTTCATCTCAATACTTTGTTATATACCCTTTGTTGGCAATGACAGAGGTCAAACGTTTTCTGTAAGTCTTCACAAGGTTTTCACACACTGTTGCTGGTATTTTGGCCCATTCCTTCATGCAGATCTCCTCTAGAGCAGTGATGTTTTGGGGCTGTCGCTGGGCAACATGGACATTCAACTCCCTCCAAAGATTTTCTATGCGGTTGAGATCTGGAGACTGGCTAGACCACTCCAGGACCTTGAAATGCTTCTTACGAAGCGACTCCTTCATTGCCCGGGCGGTGTGTTTGGGATCATTGCCATGCTGAAAGACCCAGCCACGTTTCATCTTCAATGCCCTTGCTGATAGAAGGAGGTTTTCACTCAAAATCTCACAATACATGGCCCCATTCATTCTTTCCTTTACACGGATCAGTCGTCCTGGTCCCTTTGCAGAAAAACAGCCCCAAAGTATGATGTTTCCACCCCATGCTTCACAGTAGGTATGGTGTTCTTTCTCCTCCAAACACGACAAGTTGAGTTTTCATCAAAAAGTTCTATTTTGGTTTCATCTGACCATATGACATTCTCCCAGTCCTCTTCTGGATAATCCAAATGCTCTCTAGCAAACTTCAGATGGGCCTGGACATGTACTGGCTTAAGCATCGGGACACGTCTGGCACTGCAGGATTTGAGTCCCTGGTGGCGTAGTGTGTTACTGATGTAGCCTTTGTTACTTTGGTCCCAGCTCTCTGCAGGTCATTCACTAGGTCCCCCGTGTGGTTCTGGGATTTTTGCTCATCGTTCTCGTGATCATTTTGACCCCACGGGGTGAGATCTTGTGTGGAGCCCCAGATCGAGGGAGATTATCAGTGGTCTTGTATGTCTTCCATTTTCTAATAATTGCTCCCACTGTTGATTTCTTCACACCAAGCTGCTTACCTATTGCAGATTCAGTCTTCCCAGCCTGGTGCAGGTCTACAATTTTGTTTCTGGTGTCCTTTGACAGCTCTTTGGTCTTGGCCATAGTGGAGTTTGGAGTCTGACTGTTTGAGGTTGTGGACAGGTGTCTTTTATACTGATAACGAGTTCAAACAGGTGCCATTAATACAGGTAATGAGCGGAGGACAGAGGAGCCTCTCAAAGAAGAAGTAACAGGTCTGTGAGAGCCAGAAATCTTGCTTGTTTGTAGGTGACCAAATACTTATTTTACCAAGGAATTTACCAATTAATTCATTAAAAATTCTTCAATGTGATTTTCTGGATTTTTTTTTTTCTCATTTTGTCTCTCATAGTTGAAGTATACCTATGATGAAAATTGGAGACCTCTCTCATCTTTTAAGTGGGAGAACTTGCACAATTGGTGGCTGACTAAATACTTTTTTGCCCCACTGTATATACATCATACATATACTGTATACATCATATATGATGTCATAGCAAGCTATAACATCATCAAAGATCAAGGGCAGGCATCACTGAACGAGTGGTGACGTCAGAAATCAAAGGCAGGCATCACTGAACGAGTGGTGACATCAAAGATCAAAGGCAGGTTTCACCATGGTTACTGTTACCATGGTAACCATGTCACAGATCAAAGGCAAGTTGCACCATGGTTATTGTTGCCATGGTAACAGTAACTTTCTATGGGCATGCAGAAATACTCGCTTAACCATGTCAAAGCTCAAAGGCAGGCATCACCATGGTTACTTTTGCCATGGTTACAGTAACTCTACGGGCATGCAGAAATGCTTGCTTATGCCTGCTTTCTATGGGCATGCAGAAATACTTGCTTATACTTGGTTTCTACGGGTATGCACTAGTTCAATTCAATTCAAACAACTATATTTATCCCTCAAGGTGTCACGCCGCGCCATTCATCAGCGGCGCCACCTGCTCACGCACCTGATCATCATCAGCGGCGAGGGATAAAGGCCGTCTCGCCCGGAGCTTCGGCCTGAAGCCATCAGACTTCGTTCCTCACCGTTGTGAGTCATCTACAATCTTCAGCACAATTGTTTGGGTAAGAAGCCTTACCTTCTTTCTCCAGTCTGCTCCCCTGTGCACAGGTGGATTTCCCGGCGGCGGACGTCTTCCCTCCAACGCCTATTCCTCGCTGCTGCACCGAGCTCTCCAGGTGGCTGTCTCCCGGGTTTCACCCCTTGCTGTGCCAGCTATCCTGTCATCCAAGTAAGTCCTTCTCTTGCCATAATCCCTCCTGTGTTGGTGTATGCCCGTCACCCTCTCCCTGTGCTTTCTCCATAGGGTTGCCCGGCTGTACGGTCACCTGCCTCTGTGCCTGAAGCAGACGCCGCCACCAACACATTTACATCCCGCAGACACGCACTCATTCACGCCTGTTGTTAATAAACTATTTGAACTACTCTGAGCCTGTGTGTGTGCGTCTCCTGAGCCGTGCGTTATGTCAGTATGGCTTCAGCAGAGCGGCTCGGCGGACGGCGGGCTCGCACACCGGCTTACCACTCTCGAGGCTCGAGTGGATCAAGTCGTTTATCAACAACAGGTGATTTTTAATCAATTATTGAATTTAACTAACCGGTTGGGCCGCTTGGATCCTCAACAGCCGTTCCCCCCGGCTCGTCAGGGTGGCGCGGCTCCTGCTGCTCCAGTGGCCGTCCAGCAGGCTCCGAGTGCACCGGTTCGGCTCACGCCTATTCCAACCCCCGCCCGCTTTAGCGGTAAGCTCGGCGGAGCGCGGGGGTTTATTATGCAATGTGAGTCCGTCTTCCACCGTGTGCCCGGAGATTTTCCCTCAGATCATAGCCGAATTGGTTATATCGGGAATCTCCTGGAGGGGCGAGCATTAACGTGGGCCTACGCCGTTATGGCGAGACCCAGTTATGCCGCCCTCACCTATAACCAATTCGTGAGGCGCTTCCTGGAGGTCTTTGACCACTCTCTAACCGAGACGGTCCAGATCAATCGGCTTCTCGCCCTCCGGCAGGGAATCCGGTCGGCCGTGGACTATGCAGTCGACTTACGGGTAGCGGCGGAGGAATTAGGCTGGGGGGAACGCCCCCTCTGCAGTCTTTTCCTCCGCAGCCTCAATGACGATCTGAGGGATGAACTGGCTGGACGGGATATTCCTGAGACGCTAGCGGAGCTGACATCCTTAGCGGTTAGTTTGGATAACAGGCTGCGCAAGCGCTCCTCGGGGCGGAAGTCGTCTTCTTCTCGCCCTCGTGGAGTCTCGCCGCACCCGTTCCAAGCTCGCCCCCTGGCGGCGCCGCCAGCATCGTGCCCCGAGGAGTCGGAGCCGATGGTGACGGGCTGGACAAAGCTTTCCCCGGCGGAGAAACAACGCCGCCGTGAGTTGGACCTCTGCATGTATTGCGGAGGTGACCAACACACTGTGGAGCTTTGCCCACGGAAAGCCAGTCGGCGGGGTCCGCGAATCACTGTAGGGGGCCTCGCGGATCTCAACCGGTTAGACACCCTCACCCAATTAAAGCTGCCCATCCGTTTCTGCCACAATCCCACTGGGCACCTCACCCACGCACTGGTGGATTCGGGCGCAGAGGGCAGCTTCATTTCACAAGGCCTGGCAACCCGATTGGGCATCCGCTGTTAGGCACTAAAACATCCCATCTCCCTGGTCCATCTCTCCCGTGCCTCCCTTGGGAGAGTCTCTCATCAGACCGTTCCCGTCCCAGTCATCATCTCAGGGAACCACCGGGAGGAGATGGTTTTTTACGTCCTGCCCAACTCTGTGTCGCCCGTCATCCTGGGGTATCCCTGGCTACGCCTCCACAACCCTGTCCTGGACTGGAGGTCAGCTGGGGTATCGGCATGGAGTACATTTTGCATGGGCACCTGCCTTCAGTCCGCTGCCTGCTCCCCGTCCGCTGCTCCCCCTGTGACGGACACAGCACCTCCGGACCTGTCTCTGGTGCCTCCGGAATTTCACGACCTGGGTATGGTATTTAGCAAGACGAAAGCTATGTCTCTTCCCCCGCATCGGCCCTATGACTGTGCTATCAACCTCCGCCAGGGGGCTCCCCTACCTTCTGGTCGGCTCTACAGCCTGTCTGTGCCGGAGAAGGAGACGATGAATACCTACCTGAAAGAATCACTGAGCGCTGGGATTATTCGCCCATCGTCGTCACCCGTGGGGGCAGGGTTTTTCTTCGTTGGGAAAAAGGACGGATCCCTCCGCCCCTGCATAGACTACCGAGCGCTCAATGACATCACTGAGAGGGACCGTTACACCCTGCCCCTCATGGACACTGCCTTCCACTCCCTCCAAGGGGCGACCTGGTTTACCAAGCTGGATCTACGCAGCGCTTACCACCTCGTCCGGATCCGGGAGGGAGATGAATGGAAAACAGCCTTCCGTACCCCGAACGGCCACTTTGAATACCTGGTCATGCCGTTCGGGTTGACCAACGCTCCTGCCGTCTTTCAGCGCCTCATCAATGACGTCCTCCGGGATTTCATCGGCCTCTTCGTGTTCGTCTACCTGGACGATATTCTTATCTTCTCCAGGTCCAGGGACGAGCACCAGGTCCATGTGAGGCGGGTCCTCCAAAGACTGCTGGAGAATCGGCTCTACGTGAAGGCTGAAAAGTGTGAATTCTACGCTAGGACCACATCCTTCCTGGGATTCATCATCTCTCAAGATCAGGTGCTTCCAGACCCAGAGAAGGTGAAGGCGGTGGTGGAGTGGCCTATTCCCGCATCCCGGAAGCAGGTGCAACAGTTTGTTGGCTTTGCCAATTTTTACCGCCGCTTTGTCCCAAATTTCAGCTCGATCGTCGGACCACTGACCCGCCTCACGTCCCCGAAGGTCCCGTTCCAGTGGACCGAAGAGGTCGCTGCTGCCTTTAAGGCGCTGAAGGCGGAGTTCTCCTCCTCCCGGGTCCTTCTCCAAGTCGACCCCGCGCTGCAGTGCATTGTGGAGGTGGACGCCTTGGACACGGGAGTGGGAGCAGTACTATCCCAGCGGTCGCCTGACGATGGCGCCAAACGACCCTGCGCCTTCTTCTCCCGGCGCCTGTCCCCGGCGGAGAGGAACTACGATGTGGGGGACAGAGAGCTCCTGGCCATTAAACTCGCCTTACAGGAGTGGCACCACTGGCTAGAGGGGGCGGACCTGCCGTTCGTGGTCCTGACGGACCACAAGAACCTATAATATTTACAATCTGCCAAGCGCCTGAATGCCCGCCAGGCGCGCTGGTCTTTGTTCTTCGCCAGGTTCCGCTTTTCTATCACCTTCAGGCCAGGCTCCAAGAACGGCCTGCCTGACGCCGTCTCTAGGCAGTTCACCCCCGTGGAGGCTGAGGAGACGCCCCACACTATCCTGCCTAGGTCGTGCGTCGTGGGAGCCATCTCCTGGGACATCGAGAACAAGATCCGGAAGGCGCAGGAGGTGGAACCTGATCCTGGCGGTGGACCGGAGGGAAAACTGTTCGTTCCATCTGCGGTCCGAGGAGAGGTCATCCACTGGCTCCACACCTCCCGGCTCACCTGTCATCCCGGCACCTCCCGGATGATCAGCCTCCTCCAATGGTCCATTTGGTGGCCAGGCCTGCGGAGGGACGCAGCCCGCTACGCCCGGGCTTGCCCAATCTGTGCCACCAGCAAGTCGGGAAATGCCCCTCCAGCGGGTCTGCTCCAGCCCCTGCCCGTTCCTGGCAGGCCCTGGTCGCACATCGCGTTGGATTTCGTCACCGGACTCCCCGTTTCCAACTCTTTTGACACCATCCTGACCATCGTGGACCGTTTCTCCAAGGCTGCACACTTCGTTCCCCTGCGAGGTCTCCCTACCGCCCTGGAGACGGCGGATCTCCTCGTCCAACACGTGGTCAGGCTGCACGGGATTCTGGTGGACGTGGTCTCGGACCGGGGCCCCCAATTTTCATCCGAGGTTTGGAGATCTTTCTGTAACGCCATCGGAGCCAAGGTGAGCCTCTCCTCCGGCCATCACCCCCAATCTAACGGGCAGTGTGAGAGGACCAACCAGGAGCTGGAGGCTGCGCTCCGCTGTGTGACCAGGTCCAAACCTACGTCCTGGAGCAACCATCTCGCCTGGGTTGAGTACGCCCACAACACCGCCCGCTCTTCTGCAACAGGGATGTCCCCCTTCAAGGCGTCCCTGGGTTACGACCCCCCGCTGCTTCCAGCGCAGGAGAGCGAGGTAACTGTCCCCTCAGTTAGGGCGCATCTCAGGCAGTTCCGCTCCATCTGGGCTGCCGCGCATCATGCGCTTTTACGCACAGCGGAGCGCAACAGGACCGTGGCTGACCGGCACAGACGACCTGCCCCGGCGTACAGAGTTGGGCAACAAGTTTATGTGTCTACCCAGGACGTTACATTGAAGGGCGAGAGGAGGAAGCTGGCACAGCGGTTCATGGGTCCCTATCCCATCACCCGGATCATCAACCCGGTGGCTGTGCGCGTGGCTATTCCCCCCTCCCTCCGCATCCATCCCACCTTCCACGTGTCAAAGGTGAAGCTGGCAGTCACCGACCCCCTTTGCCCTCCTCCTGCAGCGCAACCCGCGCCCCGGATGATTGGTGGCCATCCGGCCTGGTCCGTCTCCTCCATCCTGGACTCCCGGCGCCGGGGTCGTGGGTTGCAATACTTGGTGGACTGGGAGGGCTATGGGCCCGAGCATTGACAGTGGGTGCCCCCGTCGTTCGTGTTGGACCCATCGCTCATCGCGGACTTCCACCGAGCGCACCCGGATAAGCCATCGCCAGGAGGCGCTGCTAGAGGGGGGAGTACTGTCACGCCGCGCCATTCATCAGCGGCGCCACCTGCTCACGCACCTGATCATCATCAGCGGCGAGGGATAAAGGCCGTCTCGCCCGGAGCTTCGGCCTGAAGCCATCAGACTTCGTTCCTCACCGTTGTGAGTCATCTACAATCTTCAGCACAATTGTTTGGGTAAGAAGCCTTACCTTCTTTCTCCAGTCTGCTCCCCTGTGCACAGGTGGATTTCCCGGCGGCGGACGTCTTCCCTCCAACGCCTATTCCTCGCTGCTGCACCGAGCTCTCCAGGTGGCTGTCTCCTGGGTTTCGCCCCTTGCTGTGCCAGCTATCCTGTCATCCAAGTAAGTCCTTCTCTTGCCATAATCCCTCCTGTGTTGGTGTATGCCCGTCACCCTCTCCCTGTGCTTTCTCCATAGGGTTGCCCGGCTGTACGGTCACCTGCCTCTGTGCCTGAAGCAGACGCCGCCACCAACACATTTACATCCCGCAGACACGTACTCATTCACGCCTGTTGTTAATAAACTATTTGAACTACTCTGAGCCTGTGTGTGTGCGTCTCCTGAGCCGTGCGTTATGTCACAAGGTGCCAGTCAGTTTCCATTAATATGCTTTGAAGCAGTGCTCTGTGAACAGCCAGCCTTTTCGGCAGTGACCATGTGTAAGTCAACTTACCTCAGTGAATTGAGTTCATGATTGTCTTCTGGACAATTGTCAAGTCAGCAGTCTTTCTCATGATTGTGGTTGTAATTTTACTGTTAATTCATTTATACACATCCTGCATTATTAGTTGTGAATGCCTTGTTTATATAAATCATTCAAGTGTTTCAGACTTGTTTAAAATCCCATTAATATTGAATCACAAAACAGATGCAAACATGGTGAATGGAGCACACTTGGGCCCACAACTGACCCAAGGAGGAGTTCGTTTAAAACTTTTAAAAGGGATGTCATGCTCAAAATAAACTGATGTTCATCCCAACAACAGCTGTAGAACAAAATGTTTTTGTTCAGTGTATAAATTAAAAAACACACGTTGTGTATAAATATGCAGTAGAAAGCAGTGTGAAAACGGCTTGTACAATTAGGGATGAGTAAGAAAAATCATAAGGTGGATGAGAGGGTACAGAAACTCAAATAAAAGCCCATTTATATTCTTTCGATTTGAGAGAACTACAGCTGAATTTAAACGGTAAAAAGTTTTACAATACCCTAATTTTTCCAGTGTTTTATTGAAATTAAAACAGTTCAAGTCCAATTAAAGCTGCAAGCAGCTGTAAGCGAGCCATCGCCCCCCATGCCCCTGAAGAAGAAGAAGAAAAATTGAAGTAAAAAGTGTGGTAGAAAAAAGTGCACAAGCAACAGGGATGATCGTAGTCTTGAGAGGATTGTCAAATGAATAAAAAAAACAAGAGAAAACTTTAATTATATTATTTTTTTTTACATCACCCATATATTCCAATAATCCACTGTGTACATTACAAAGACTTTTATGCTGGTCTTTCTCTGTGCCCGTCATTTTGATAGAGTTGTTAAAATCCTGTCATGATCTAATATCTTCATCTTCTTCTTCTAGATTTGAGTGGCGGTTGGCAACCAGCTTACAGGTGCATTACCGCCACGTACTTCACTCTATATCATCACTCACATCGGTTGGGGGTCATCACTCTATATATGATTTCCCGCCCAGATGTCCCTCTATACAGTGATCCCTCGCTACTTCGCGCTTCACCTTTCGCGCCCTCAGTGCATCGTGGATTTTTCAAAAATATTCATCAAAAATTCAAAATTGAGAAATAATGGGCGGGCGCTAGCAGAAGGCAGGGAGACTACATTAGACCATCACGTGTCAACACGGAGAGCAGCACAACTCTCTGTTCGCTGTTGTCGTGTTGGCTGGGCTCGGAAATCTCGCAAGCTGATTGGCCGAGACGTTTCACCCCGCAAGCTGATTGGCCGAGACGTCTCACCCACCTCCTCTTCCTGCCGAGCACCCATGAAGGGAAGAAAGACCGCATTCATTGCTTTTTATCGCTCGTGTTACTTAGTCTCGCCGCGTGGAACTTTTTGCTGTTCTCTTGTGCCATTTTGTGCAAAATAGTCTTCCCGTTGAGGCACTACGCCGCCTCCTGCAGCTTCAGCTCTATCGGAAGCTGCCCTCGATGATCCTGCGCCTCCAGCACCTCACGATGAGACGTCACCTGAGGAGCAGTAAAGCTCTCATTAACCTGTGCAGTAAATCATTTTCATCTTGAGTTACGTATCTTGTTATAAGAATAAAAGAGTTCTAAAAACATATTTATGTACACTTTGTTTACATCTACGTATGTATGTACACGTACACACACACACACGTATCATATGAGAGTGAGAGAATGAACGTACGTATTGTTTATGGATGACGTCATTGGGGTGACGCTACTTCGCGGTTTTTCACTTTTCGCGGTCGGTTCTGGAACCCATTAACCGCGATAAGAGAGGGATCACTGTATATCACTTTATATATAATTCAAGAAATCTCTGTCAGTCTTCTTCTTCTTCTTCTCACGGTTACTGGCGGATAGCAAGCAACTGAAAGGTGCATACCGCCATCTACTGTAAAACAGTGTGTAACATTATATTATTTGAGCCCGACCCCTAAATTCTATGACTTAATCTTGTGTTATTCAAAAAAGAGAAAAGAGCCCTTCTCATGATTTTTAATGCCTCTCCATCTCCATCTGTTCCCAGAATCCTAGTTAAATCCCATTCCCTACCAGCCTCTTGAACTTCATTTTTCATTCTCTCTCTTGCATTTCCATACTTCTGACAGTGTAATAAGATGTGCTCAACATTTTCTTTTACTCCACATTCTCTACATTTGTCACTTTCACTTTTCTCCATGATGAATAAAGTGCCGTTTAAACCTGTGTGGTCCAGTCTGAATCATGCCATAATGATGTCTTCCCTCCTGTATGTTCTTTTATGATTCTTTATTGCAATAGACTTTTGTATTTTGTAATACAATCAACCTTTATGATCTTCATCCCATCGTTTTTGCCATAGCTCAGGTCGTTTTTTCTTGATTTCTGGTTTCCCTTCTCCTTTTCCAAGTGACAGTGGTATAGTTAGTTCTTTTCCAAGTTCACTTTTTGCTAATTTGTCTGCACAGTCATTCCCTTTCAGCCCTCCATGTGCAGGAACCCAACAAAACTGAACTTCTCCACCACCCCTGTGTACCCTAAATAAACTGTGATATAGTTCAATCACCAAGTCTTCCCTTGTAGATTTTAGTGTCTGTATGGTTTTTAAAGCTGCAAGTGAATCTGTGCACACCACCACCTGGTCAGGTCTGACCTCCTCCACCCACTGCAAACCAATAATTATTGCCACCATCTCTGCTGTACACATGGATGTATTGTTGGACAGTCTTTTTGCAGTGGTCACTTTAAACTCTGGAATGTATACTCCAACTCCAACAGAGCCCTCTTTGTTCTTTGAACCGTCAGTATAGAGCTGTAAGTAGTTATAGTAATTATTCCTGAGGTAAATGCTTGTTTTAACACCAACTTCACTTATATGCCAATGCTTTTTCCTTATTAGCAGACTGATGTCTACTTCTTTCCCAGGAAACAGCCAAGGGGGAACATTACTCACTGGACTGGTGTTAGTTATATCAATAGTGTCTAGTCCATACGTTCTGGCTTTTCTTTCAATTGCCCACCCAAATCTGTGTCCCTGGAAGTTAGAATATTCTTAGCAGTCTTGTAGTTACCTCCGCCAGGCCGCAGGCCAGGAGGAGGTTATGTTTTTGCCAGCGTTTGTCTGTTTGTCTGTCTGTTTGTTTGTCTGTTGGTTAGCAAGACAACTCAAAAAGTTTTGGACGGATTTCGATGAAACTTTCAGGCGTTGTTGGAAATGGTACAAGGAAGAACTGATTAAATTTTGGGGATGATCCGGATCACCGTCTGGATACAGGAATTTTTTAAAGGATTCTTTAACATTGTGAGATACGGCCATTTTCAACATGTGCGCAGGCGCAATGGAGGGCACTGGTCGTCCTGTCTGACGAACACAAACTCCGCATTCTTCAAAGTTTTAGGCACAAACGCATGCGGAAAACAGTGGTGGGCAGGGCCCGGCAGCGTGCCTGTGTTTGCGCTACGCTGCAAAAGCTGAGATGGGCAGCAGTCCGGCGCCGGATTATTTGGAAGAGATTCCCCGGGCAGCCATAGGGGCTGCGCACAAACAAGCTCTCTGCCAGGGAAGCTTCTAAATCCTCTTTTGCCGCGGAGCGCAACCCCAATATAAAACCCACGGCAACCTGTCTACCCAATTTGCATCCGTCAGTGAAGCCCTGAGTGCTGCTTTCAGTGGAGGAGATGGACGCAACACCAACACTTCAGTTTATTACCTCCGCCAAGGAGGTAATGCTTTTACTACTGAACCACTAATCCTATCATTGTGAATCCAATTGCTAGTCATATGTTTTCATGGTCAAGGAATCTGAAAACGTACACACAAACACTGTATGGGGGGGAACTGTGGCGCTTGGCAGAGGTCTGCACTCTCCGAGTGCTTTTCTAGTGTTGTTTTTGAAATATTTGCTTCCTCACTTCCTTTCAGCTTGACTCAGTATGATAATGCGAGTTTATCTCTTCTCAAATCCATTGGCATTTCTCCTGCTTCTATTAAAACTGCATTGTTTGGTGTTGGTTTGACAGCTCCAATACACAGGTGAAGTGCTCTATGCTGTATTCTGTCTGTTTTTTCCAGATACGTCTTTGCTGCTGCTCCATAAATCGTACATCCATAGTCTATTGTCGATCTCATTTTAGTGCTGTGTAAATGTCAATTAAAGCCTGTTTATCTGCACCCCATTCATGTCCAGCTACAGCTTTTGTGAGATTGATGACTTTTTTGCACTTTGTCTCCAGATTTTCCACATGAACTCTCCATGTGTATGCACTATCAAACCACAATCCTAGATATTTGAACTCACTCACTTTCTCTTTTGGTTGATTGTATAATGTCAATGGTTCTGTACCAGTTCTGTGTTTTTTGTGAAAAACATATAGTAGGTTTTACTGTTTGAAAATTTAAATCCCCACTCATAACCACTTTTCCACTTTCTCCATTGCTTTCCTGATGTTTTTGAACACAAATTTCTCATTTTTCCTCTCATCCATATGGCGCCATCATCTGCATATAGTGCTGTTTTGATGTATCCCTCTCGATCCCCAAACATGTCATTAATCATTATGTTGAATAAAACAGGGCTTATCACACTCCCCTGAGGAGCATCATTTTCTATTTCAAAGTCATTAGAAACTTCTGATCCTACTTTAACCCTAATTTTCCTGTTTGTTAAAAAATCCATTATCCAATTACACATCCTACCACCAATGCCCATTTTATTCAATTTCATAAGAAGTCCATCCCTCCACAGTGAGTCATAAGCCCTTTCAATATCCAGGTAAACTATAACTAGGCATGTGTCGGCATCTGTTTGAAAACTTGGTCACTTCTACACGTACTGGTTATCTTATCTATTTTTGTTTATTGTATTAACTCCGTTTTAATTTTTTTTTTATCTCTTTTATTGATATTAATTTTTTTACTTAGTGTTAGCTCAGTAAATACAACAGCCTATATTGGCTCACAGGTGAATCAGACCCCGATCAGGGTTGTTCACCAAGTTAGCTACTCCTGGCCTGGAATGCCATGGCTCCCTCCCTGACCTGTGTCAGCTGTGTTTCCCTCTCTAAGAAGGTTTCTGAGTTGGAACTGAGACTCTCTAACCTCTATAAGATTCGGGAGGCTGAAAATCATCTGGACACAATCCTTTTTGGACGGACATCGGCGCCAGCATTGGACTCGCAGCTAGCAGAGATGGCTATTTACCTGGGTGAAATTAGCATATCGCCATCAACCTCCACCCCTGCTCCGGTCACCTCAGCTGTCCAGGACTCCAGCACCAAACATTGGCTTCAGCTCGGAGCTAAACCCAAAGCCCCGGGTGGTTCTTCACAGCCTCAATGTGCACCCTGGACCATGGTTGGGCCCAATAGCAAACGTTGAGGATTGACCAGACATGGCCACACCTCCTCCCTTCCCCTTTTGCTGGAAAACAGATTCGACATCCTTTCCCTGGAAGATTTCCCCCACCTGGACGTTGATCTTCCTCCCATGGCCGCCCCTACTCCTTCAGCAACGGCCCAAACCCGCAAGCCCCGGATCAAAACTACCATAGGAGTGCCAAACTTTACACCAGCTCCAAAAAGAAGAGAGCGCAACCCCCCGCATCACCCCTGCACCGGCACCTCGCTGCCACAGCAGCAACAACAACAACAACGGCAAAACCATCCACCATTTCAGAAGCCACCAACAAAGTCCCCCCAGACGATGCTGGTAATCGGTGATTCAATAATGAGGAACGTCAGAAGCAGGTACTGTTTACCAAAATTTTTTCCTGGGGCTAAAGTGTCAGACATTGAGGTTCTTACCCCTGACCTACTAAATGAATATCCCCACGTTAAAACTGTTATTGTCCATGTTGAATGCAACAACATCCCAATGAAGCATCAGAGATCCTAAAGAGAGACTTCAGGAGCCTTCTGTCCACTCTTTAGAACTGTGGCAGATGTGTGTTTATTTCTGGACCACTTGCTCCTTTTAGAAGTGGTTGCAATTATTTTAGCAGAACTCTTAGCCTTAATACCTGGTTGTGTTCAACAAGTCCTACTTTTAACATTGGTTTTATAGACAGTTTCAAACTGTTCTGGAACTGCCCATCATTTATGAGGCCAGATGGCATCCATCCAAATAGACTCGGTGCACGTGTTCTAAGGGACAATCTGTTTTATTGCATTCAGCATTTTTCAGTACAGTGACTGAAAGCTGGTGTGTTAACTCACCCCAAAGTACTTGGGTCTGCCAACCAGCCCTTTTTTGCTTCCACTTCTCATATTAATTCTATTAATCCAAATAATTCTCACTGTTTAGATCAGTCTTCAATTCATAACCCCATAGAGATTGTGTCTGTCTCCTGTTACATTATAACCCAAGACAAATACAACATAACTTAATAAAGATTAAAACCACTAATTTACCACAGTCAAATAAAATAATTAAATGCGGACTGCTGAATATAAGGTCTCTGTCCAATAAAGCGACCTTAATTAATGACACAAGATACAGCCAACATGGACAAGAAATTGTAGAGTCTGGATTAAACTAAATGGAACACCTGAGGAAGCAAAGGCCATAATAAAAAGAGATCTCACTGACTTAAATACATATAGATGAACACTGATTAAGAAAAATAAGAGACTACGATAATCCATATCCACACACACGGCAAGAACAGTCCTTTTGTGACATAACATGATTATGTACTTTAAAAAAAAACAAAACAACAAAAACTCATGACTGACTTTAGTAGAAATCAATCATCCCCAACTGGAGGAAGTCATTTGACACAGAGAGAGAAAATTCAGACTCTGAAAATATCTCATTATGCTGAACACAAACTACAAGGGATGGACAATGATATTGATCCTGGCTACCACTTCTTCAATAATATTCATAATCACTGTGAATATTACACTGAAAAGCAATTCAAAAATCAAGTGCAAGTAAATGGTAAATTATCAATAACAATTTTTTGCTTATTTTCAATAAGCAAAAACAATGCTATAAAAGACTCCGTCTTCATAAAGAACACAGATGAGAAAGAGGTCACTGAAATTGTTAAATCGCTTAAAAGTAAAACATCTACGGATTGTGATGGTATTGACATGCTTTTAGTCAAAACTATCATTGAATGCTTAGTGAAGCCACTGACGTATACCTGTAACCTGTCTCTCCAAACAGGTATATTTCCCAATGTAATGAAAATAGCCAAAGTAATTCTGATATCATTGGCGGTCACTCGGAGCGAGTATGACAGTCATTCCTCGTGGGAGCGTCTACTTGTGGGTCTTCAGGTGGGCGTAGAGGCCGATCCGTGACCCGCATATTTTGGTGCAATGTTGGCATGGGAAAAAGGTGGTGGGTTGTGGTCGTGCTGGAGACTTTTTCTGTCTTTCCTTGCGGAGCTGTCGTTTTGTTTCTGCGGCACGGTGGATTTCCTTCTCATAGTGTGCAGTACCTTCTTGCACCGCTTCCTTCCATCGGTGCCTGTTTAGAACCATGTGCTCCCAGTCAGGAGATAAGATGTATTTTTTAAGGTTTGTTTTAATATTGTCCTTGAACCGTTTCTTTTGCCCTCCTGGAGCCCGCGAACCTCTCTCCAGTTCAGAATAAAGAATTTGTTTTGGGAGACGGGTGTCAGACATGCGAATGAGATGGCCAGTCCATCGTAGCTAGTGTTTTATTATTGTGGTGGAAATGCTGGGCAATTTGGCCTCTTCCAGAACGCTGATGTTTGTGCGTCGGTCCTCCCATTTAATCCTTAGAATCTTTCTCAAAGTTCTTTGGTGGAGCTGCTCCAGAACTCTCAGGTGCCTGCTGTAAATGGTCCATGATTCTGCCCCATACAGCAAGGTGGGGAGAACCACAGCCTTGTAGACCAAGAGCTTGGTATTGATCCTGAGATCTCGATCTTCAAAGACCTTCATCCTGAGTCTGGCATATGCTCCAATGGCACAGCTCAGACGATGGTTGATCTCAGAGTCAATGCCCACTTTGGAGGAGAGAAGACTGCCGAGGTAGGGGAAGTGGTCAACATTTTCGAGAGGGGTGTTGTCCACTTTTATAATAGGTGAAATAAATGGCTGATTGGGTGGAGGTTGATGTAGCACCTGGGTCTTTTTGATGTTTAAGGTTAGACCCAGGGCTCTATATGCCTTGGCAAAGGCATTCAGGATACCCTGTAGGTCTTCTGCGGAGTGTGCTACTACGACGTTGTCATCTGCATACTGGAGCTCCATAATGGTGGTGTTTCTAACCTTGCTTTTGGCTTTGAACCTAGCAAGGTTAAAGAGCCTACCATCGGTTCTGTACCGGATCGGAATTCCCTGTGGTAGGTCTTTGCCAATGAGGTGAAGTATGGCAGCAATAAAGATAGAAAACAGGGTGGGTGTAATGATGCATCCCTGTTTGACCCCTGTCTCCACGGTGAAAGGCTCAGACATGGAGCCGCTGTTACTTAGCACCGTGGCTGTCATTCCATCATGCAGTAGCCTCAGAATCCTGATGTATTTCTCTGGGCAGCCATACTTCAACAGTATGCTCCACAGAGCCTGGCGATCTACTGAGTCAAAGGCCTTTGTCAGATCTATAAAAGCCATGTACAATGGCAACTTGTGCTCACGGCATTTCTCCTGAAGTTGGCGGGCAGTGAAGATCATATCTGCTGTGCCTCTAGATGGACGAAAGCTGCACTGTGATTCTGGGAGTATTTCCTCAGAAAGTGGCAATAAACGGTTAGCGAGAACATGAGGAAGTACCTTGCCAGTTGTTGACAGGAGTGAGATGCCTCTGTAATTTCCACAATCAGCTTTGTCCCCCTTCTTAAATATGATCATGATCAGAGCATCCCTGAGCTCTGAGGGGAGTTCTTCCTTTTCCCAGACCTTCAGAAGGAGGGCATGGAGACGGCACAGGAGTTCTGGACCACCTTCCTTTAGAACCTCAGCTGGGATCCCATCTGGACCGGTGGCCTTGTTGTTCTTCAGGCTCCTGATGGCATCTTGGACTTCGGATAAGGTGGGAGGTGCCCCTATGTCTTCCCTTATGGGACTCTGAGGAATGTAACAGATGAAATTTGATTGGGTTACAGTGTTACGGTTGAGGAGTTCCTGAAAGTGCTCTTTCCATCGCTTATTAATAGACTTATTGTCCTTCAGCAGCTTCTGTCCATCCTTTGAGAATAATGGGTTCAAGCCACAATGGCTTAGGCCGTAGACAGCCTTAATGGCTTAATGCCTCTGGTGTCTCCAGAGTCTGCCAGACGCTGGATTTCCATTGCCCTTTCTGTCCACTAGGAGTTCTTAATCTGTCTCACCCGGCTCTTGACGTCAGCCTTGGCTCTAGAGTGAGCCAGTCTCTTGACCTTGCAGGTAATGTCGTTTTGCCAGACGTGAAAGGCTTCCCTTTTTTTGGAGATGAGCAGTTCTATCTCTGCATCATTTTTATCAAACCAGTCCTGATGTTTTCTGGACTTGTACCCAAGGGTGGTTTGGCAGGTGTTGAGGATAGTGGACTTAAGCAGGTTCCAGTGCTCTTTGATGTTCTCTGGATATTCCTGTTTGAGACTTTCTCCAAGAGAAGCCTGAAGCTGCTGCTGGATGGTAGTTTCATTAAGGCTTTCAAGGTTTAGTCTCAGCCGGTTCTGCTTCTTCTGTAATCTCCTCTTCCGCTTAAGTTTGATGGACATCATGGATCGTATAAGGCGGTGGTCTGTCCAGCAGTCGTTGAAGTTGATCATGGCCTTAGTGATGTTTACATCGCGCAGATCCCTGGTTCTGACAATGACATAATCAATAAGATGCCACAGTTTAGAATGAGGGTGTCTCCATGAAGCCTTAAATTTATTCTTCTGGCGAAAGATGGTATTAGTGATGGTAAGTTCATACTGAGCACATTTGCCGAGAAGCAGAACTCCATTGGAGTTGATGTTTCCAGTGCCTTCCTTGCCAATGGTGCCCCTCCAGAGGTGGTGGTCTCGGCCGACTCTGGCATTGAAATCTCCCAGAAGAATGATCTTATCCTCCTTGGGGATTTTTGAGTGTCTCATCCAGACAGGCATAGAAGGTCTCTTTCACTTCCTCCTCGGAGACAAGGGTAGGTGCGTAGGCACTCACGACTGTTGCCATCTGGTTGTTGGCAAGCACCAGACAGAGGGTCATCAGACGTTCACTGATTCCCACAGGGAGTTCAGAGAGATGACTGATCAGTTGGTTCCTGATGGCAAACCCAACCCCATGGATCCTGGGCTCATCTGCTGCTTTTCCTTTCCAGAAGAAAGTATAACCACCCTTCTCCTCCTTCAGATGGCCTTCCTCTGCCCGTCGTGTTTCTGAGAGAGCAGCTATGTCAATCCGGCATCTCCTCAGTTCTCTGGCAATGATGGCGGTTCTCCTCTCCGGCCTGTCACTGGTTGCACTGTCCGTCAGTGTGCGCACATTCCAGGCTCCAAAATTCATAGTTCTGTGTTTCTGATGGCAAATTGGTAATCCCTCTGAACGCGATAATCCAGACGGGAGATTTGAGGCAGGCTATTTTTAGGGCACCTTTTCTAGCCCCTCCCTATCAAGGGTGAGCAGAGTGGATCCTAAAAAGGACTGCTCAGTCATGGATGTAGCTACCGAAGGGCTCTTTCTGCCTTGGTCCAAGAGCCCAGCGATCATCTGGCATCCACCGCCTGATGTGACAGCTTGTGACTAGGGGCTTCCAGACTTCACAATCCTGCCCCCGTCGCCACTTACTGGTCGCCACAGGACTTAACCCGGGATGTTAGGTGGATTCCCATGAAGAGGACGCCTGTGCGTGAATTTGTTTAGTGTGGGGAGGCTGGTGCACATACAGCCACCACACAGACCTTAACAGATCGAGGTCAGGATCCACTGGCATGGACTCCAAGACGATTGGTGACCCATTTCTGCTGCAGCCTTCGTCCGCCTTCCCAGCTGTTGTGATGTTTCCCAAAAGTCAACCATCATCCTCTGCCTGGTCCACCGTTGAGGTCTTTGCTATTTGCCCATAACTGGGGCTGTTTACCCACAACCAGGGCAGTGGTTGATGGGCAGCAGGGCGTATCCACATACCAGTGGGCCTGCATGCCGCAACTCTGGGGCCCACTGCTGCTCCGAGATCCCGTACAACTTGGCCTGGAAACCGTAAGGTACCAGTTACCGTGTGTGGCCAGGAGGAGGCGTTACGAATCTTGGCAGTGGAGAGGCTATGTACCGGCTGAGGAGACTTACGCACTCGGCTCCTCTTTTCACCCCCAAAAACAGAGGGCTAGCCGGCGGCGGTAGCTGAAAGCAGAAAGTAGCAAGCAGAGGCAGCATACAGCATGCACTAGCTACAAGGACTACTACTCCAACACTACTGCACTGACGCATCACACGGCCTGTGCAAAACACACACACAATTCTGAAATTCTGATATACAAGACAGGTGACGGAGGGGAATTTTCAAACTAGAGGCCTATTTCACTATTGTCGCAATTTTCTAAGATACTCGAAA
This sequence comes from Pholidichthys leucotaenia, assembly GCA_020510985.1. Taxonomy (NCBI): domain Eukaryota; kingdom Metazoa; phylum Chordata; class Actinopteri; order Cichliformes; family Pholidichthyidae; genus Pholidichthys; species Pholidichthys leucotaenia. The sequence continues at coordinate 363,272,354 of CM035840.1, forward strand.
AAATATTATGTGAGAGAATTGACAAATTTATAATGAAGAATAATTTATTGTGTAAGCAACAATATGGGTTCAGACACAAGAGGACAACTGCATTTGCTCTAATGGAATTTATAGAAAAAATATCAACATCGCTTCTCGGCCTTTTGGCTAAGATCAAGTGTAGTATCTGTTCTTATCAGTTTAATATCTGATACGTCCCCTACCCGGGGACCATATATTAAATTGATTTTTGGAACAGGGAGATGGAATAGGGGCTTGCTCCGTCCACTCCACGCATCGACCTGGTATTGCAGTATCTCCAGGAGCGGTGCACCCCCCATGGGCTGCACGGTGGCGCAGTGGTTTAGCACTGTGGCAGCACAGTTTTACCCTCGGCCGGGGGATCGCGGGGATCATGAGATCGTGGGTTCGATCCCAGCCCCCGACCAACAGTGAGCTGTGTGGAGTTTGCATGTTCTCCCCGTGTTGCGCGGGTTTACTCCGGGATTTCTCCGGTTTCCTCCCGCACACCAAAAACATGTAGGTTTAGGGTGCTCGCGCACGCAGCGACCAGCAGCTGGTGGCTTGTCACCAGACTGCAAACCAAGTCTACCTACGGGTACAAATAAGTAACAAAAAAAAAAAAAAAAACTGCTGTAGAAAATAAAGAGTATTCAGTTGGGGTATTCCTGGATCTTAAAAAAGCATCTGACACAGTGGATCATAAATTATTGTTAAAGAAACTACAAAATTATGGTATTAGTGGGGTAGCACTGTCCTGGTTATGTAGTTACTTAAAGAACAGATATCAGTATGTATGGGTTGGTAGCAAAAACTCATAGTTACTGAAGGTTACTTGCGGAGTCCCACAGGGTTCAGTTTTGGGCCATTGTTATTACCTCCGCCAGGCCGCAGGCCAGGAGGAGGTTATGTTTTTGCCAGCGTTTGTCTGTTTGTCTGTCTGTCTGTTTGTTTGTCTGTTGGTTAGCAAGATAACTCAAAAAGTTTTGGACGGATTTCGAGGAAACTTTCAGGCGTTGTTGGAAATGGTACAAGGAAGAACTGATTAAATTTTGGGGATGATCTGGATCACCGTCTGGATACAGAAATTTTTTAAATGATTCTTTAACATTGTGAGATACGGCCATTTTCAACATGTGCGCAGGCGCAATGGAGGGCACTGGTCGTCGTGTCTGACGAACACAAACTCCGCATTCTTCAAAGTTTTAGGCACAAAAGCACGCGGAAAACAGTGGTGGGCAGGGCCCGGCAGCGTGCCTGTGTTTGCGCTACGCTGCAAAAGCTGAGACGGGCAGCTGTCCGGCGCCGGATTATTTGGCAGAAATTCCCCGGGCAGCCATAGGGGCTGCGCAAAAACGACCTCTCTGCCGGGCAAGCTTCTAAATCCTCTTTTGCCGCAGAGAGCAACCCCAATATAAAACCCACGGCAACCTGTCTACCCAATTTGCATCCGTCAGTGAAGCCCTGAGTGCTGCTTTCAGTGGAGGAGATGGACACAACACCAACACTTCAGTTTATTACCTCCGCCAAGGAGGTAATGCTTTTACTACTGAACCACTAATCCTATCATTGTGAATCCAATTGCTAGTCATATGTTTTCATGGTCAAGGAATCTGAAAACATGCACACAAACACTGTATGGGGGGGAACTGTGGCGCTTGGCGGAGGTCTGCGTTCTCCGAGTGCTTTTGTAGTTCAATATGTATATAAATGATATATGTAAAGTTTTGGAAAAAAAATGGATTTAATACTGTTTGCAGATGACACTAATTTATTATGCAGTGGAAGCAATTTGGAACAACTTTTGGATATACTCGGAAAGGAATTAGGAAAGCTCAAACTGTGGTTTGATTCAAACAAATTAACGCTCAAATTAAGTAAGACAAAATTTATAATTTTTAACAACCCTCACAACAACTCAGTATCTAAACTTAGTGTAAATGGTGTAGAAATTGAAAGGGTATCCGAAATTAAATTCCTTGGAGTAATAATTGATAATAAACTGTGTTGGAAGTCACATATTAATTATATTAAAGGTAAAATATCCAAATCAATTGTAATACTACACAGTGAAATATTTGCTGAATCAACCCACACTGTATACTTTGTATCATTCATTAATACTCCCATACATGACATATTGTACTGAAGTATGGGGAAATGCATATAAATCAAACATATATCCAGTCTTTATGCTTCAGAAGAGAGCAATTAGAATAATAAACCCAAGCTGCTTACAGGAAATCAACAAACCCACTTTTTTCTTAAATTAAAAGCTCTCAAATTTAAAGATGTGGTTGATTTTAAAACTGCAGTAATAATGTTTAAAGTGAAGAATCTATCTCTGCCCGCAAATATCCAAAAGTTGTTCCAAATAAGGGAGAAGCAATATCATTTCAGAGGAACATGTATATTTCAAAAACCTTCAGCGAGAACTACCACCAAGCAACACTGTGTCTCAGTGCAAGGAGTCAGACTGTGGAATGCTTTTGGACCTGAATTAAAATCCTGTACAATACTTGGACAATTTAAACAAAAACTAAAGGAAGAAATACTCCAAACATATATACAAAACGATATGTAAAATCACATAAGGATTATCATATCCAGTCTGTGTTGTGCTGTTGCTTAGTTTTTTTTTTATTACTTATTTTGTACCTGTAGGTAGATTTGTTTTGCAGTCTGGTGACAAGCCACCAGCTGCCGGTTGCTGCGTGCACAAGCACCCCGTATCCCTAACCTGCATGTTTTTGGTATGTGGGAGGAAACCGGAGAAATCCCGGAGTAAACCCACGCAACACGGGGAGAACATGTAAACTCCACACAGATCATTGTTGGTCGGGGGCAGGGATCGAACCCACGATCTCACGATACCTGCGATCCCCCAGCCAAGGGTAAACTGTGCTGCCACAGTGCTAACCACTGCGCCACCGTGCAGCCCGTGCAGCCCGTGCAGCACCGTGCAGTAGATACTGAATTTTGTCATGTTTTGTCTTGGCTTTGTTCTGATTTGTAATCACTTTTATTTTATTTTCCTTTTGAATTCTTAGATCAAACATGGGTGGACAATATAAGCTGTGGCTTCAGCTGTCACCCATTTCGGATAACTTATGTTGAATTGTATAATCCGAGGAGTTATTGTTTAATTTGACCTTGTTGGATTTTTTTTCCCCTTTGTTATATCATTCTGTTCCTTTCATTTAATGTAATCTATCCGAAATAAAGATTCATTCATTCATTCATTCATTCATTCATTCATTCAAAAAAATGATATGATCATGGATTACAATATAAATATACTGTCTCACAGAAACATGGCAACGCCCCGATGACTTTGTTAGTATCAATGAGGCCACACCTCCCAGCTATGGTAGTATTCATATTCCTAGAAACACTGGCCGAGGTGGTGGTGTTGGGGTAATATATGAATCCGCATTACCAATGACCCCTCAGCCTAAGCTAAACTCAAACTGTAACTCTTTTGAATGCTTAATTTTTAGCTAAGCACATCCATCTGCAGGTCAGAGCAGCCTATTTTATTTACCACAGTGTATCGCCCTCCCAGTGCTTCTTTTGTTGAATTTATGTCTGAATTCTCTCTTGAGTTCTGAACAACCTTAGTTCTTAGTTCAGACAAGATTATCACAGCTGCTGATTTTAATATTCATATAGACGCTGATAATGATAGTCATAGTGTATCATTTTTCTCCCTCTTAAATTAAACTGTTTTTTTCTCAGTGTGTTAGTAAACCAACTCATCATCATAATCACACCCATGACCTGGTCTTGGCCTATGGTGTAGAAATTGATGAGCTGCTTGTCATCCCTCAAAATCCTACACTGACTGACCACTATTTGATGACGTTCAAATTTGTGCTTTCTGATTTTACAGCATCAAGCAGAAATATAGTTACCAGATACTTATCTGATAGTGCCGTGGTGCGCTTTAAAGAATTAATCCCTTCAGCACTTCCTCTATTAACATGTCTCAATATAGCAGACATCACTGACTACTTGAATCCATTAGAATTAGACCTTTTAGTTGGTAGTACTCTAGCCTCACTGCAGTCAACACTTGTCTCCATAGCCCCTCTTAAAAAGAACACTATTAAAAACAGGAGACTAGCTCCATGGTACAACTCCCACACCCGTAAGTTAAAACAAAAAGTTAGATCCTGTGAAATGCTCTGGCATGCAAATAAGAAAGAAGAATCTTGTTCAGCCTGGAATGCCAGCCTTACCGCCAATAAGAAATCTCTCCATAGTGCTAGGCGACAGTAGTATTCATCCTTGATAGAAGAAAATAAAAACAACCACAGCTAACCAAGAGCCAAAATGCCATAGATCCCTACATCCCTCCAACGCTCAGTGCTGACGACTTTTTGAATTTTTTTAATGATAAAATTGTCAGTATTAGGAATAATATTCCAAAAAATAGCCCCCCTAAAAATACCAAGTCTCTACCTAACACTGCTGTGCCCACAGGCTCAGAAGTCCACTTTTCTAAATTTTCTCGTATAATCATTGTGATCTAGCCCTAATAGTGTCAGCCTCTAAACTAACTACCTGTCTTTTAGACCCAATCCCCGCTAGACTAGTGAAGAAATCGCTATCTCTGATTAGTCCATCTCTTTTGAACATAATTAATAGCAAACTGGCTTGAATGGAACAACGCTAAGAAGGTTCCAGTCTTATCTATCAGACTGTTCCGTTTGTTCATGTCCATAACAAGTCCTCTACTCAGACCACGGTTAGTTATGGAGTTCCGCAGGGATCAGTACTTGGACCAGTATTGTTTACATTATACAGTACATGTTGTCTTTGGGAGACATTATGAGGAAGCATTCTATTCATTTTCATTGTTACGCTGACAACACTCAGTTGTATTTATCCATCAATCCAGATGATCCCAGCCAGTTGGGTTTACTCCAGGAATGTCTAAAGGATATCAAAACCTGGATGAACTACAACTTTCTATTGCTGAATACAGATAAAATTGAAGTCAATGTTCTTGGCCCCAAACATGCTAGAAGTACTGTTTTTAGCAAGATAACAACACTAGATGGCATTGCACTGGCTTCTACGTCTTCTGTTAGGAATCTTGGAGTTGTCTTTGACCAAGATGTGTCTTTCAACTCTCATATATAGCAAACCATTAAGATCGCCGTCTTCCATCCGCGTAATATTTCTAAAATTAGGTCCATCCTGTCTCATAAAGATGCAGAGAAACTTGTCCAAGCCTTCATCACCTCTAGACTTGACTATTGTAACTCACTTTTATCAGGTTGTCCAAATAAGTCCATAAAGTTTCTCCAACTCATTCAGAATGCAGCTGCACGAACCCTTATGAGAATAGGGAGAAGAGATCACATTACTTCAGTCTTAGCTTCTTTACATTGGCTCCCAGTTAAATATAGAATTGAATTCAAGATATTGCTCTTAACCTATAAAGCTCTTAATGGTATGGCTCCTTCTTACCTGCAAGAACTCTTAGTTCCCTATCATCCAACCAGAGCTCTGCGCTCCCAAAAATCCAAACTACTAGTGGTCCCCAAAGTATCTAGAAGTAGACTGGGAGGTAGAGCTTTCAGCTTTCAAGTTCCGTTCCTGTGGAACCATCTTCCCAGTTCAGTTCGAGAGGCAGACAGTCTCTCTTTATTCAAGAGAAAGTTGAAATCTTTTCTCTTTGATAAGGCCTTTAGTTAGAAATGCTGCCCCTGCCAGGCCTTCGCTCACATGTGCAGTCTGGCCAGGCTTGGTACTGGACTGTTTGGCTTTGAATGTTGTATTTGTATGTTTGTTTTGAATGCAGTTATTCAACCCAGCCGGTCAAGGCGGATGGACATCCTCTATGAGCTATGGTTCTGCCCGAGGTTTCTGCCCATTAAAGTGAAGTTTTTCCTCGCCTGTGTCTCTGCAGTGCTTGCTCTTAGGGGTCTCTGCTGGGTTCTATAACCTGAGAGTGTGGCCTAAACCAACTTTTTTCTGTAAAGTGCCTTGAGACAACCTGTGTTGTGATTTGGTGCTATATAAATAAAATTGAATTGAACTGAACTGAACTGAATAACCATTACTTCTTTCATTTTAAGAGTCTTTTCATAATCATTACTTACTCTAACTAGAGCATCCACTGTGGATCTTCCTCTTCTAAAACCATTCGGATAGTTGTTGATTAATCGTCTTTGCTCTAGTACATATGAGAGTCTGTAAACTAACACCTCCATCCATTTCCCTAAGTGTGACATTAATGCTATTGGCCTGTAGTTGTCTGGATTAGCTGCATCTTTCCCTGGCTTATTAAATGGTAAAATTATAGCCTTTTTCCACCGGCTTGGGATAACCCCCTCCTTCCATATTCTGTTAAACAATTTCAGCACCAGTTCCATTGGTTGTATAGGTAACTGCCGGAACATAGCATAGCTTATAATTTGCACTATCTTGCAAAACTCTCTAAAGTTCTGACATTGTGAGTTTGAGGTCTACGCAGTCATATCTTCTTCCATTTCCTTTTTTAAGTTTCCATTTTCTCTGAGTTTATGCTCCCTTTGCTGTCTATGACTCGCACCAAGACGTTCTCCTCTATGCACTGCTGCAAATGCTCTACCTAGGACTTCTGCCTTTTCTTTGTCTGATACAGCCATCTTGTCCCCATCCACTAGAGCTGGAATTTTGTTTTCCTACCAAGGGTGGAACAAAATTCTTTCCATGTTGACCTTTGGTACCTGTGCATGCCCGTGCATACCTGTGCATACCTGTAGATGGTACCCAGGTCCACTCCATCTCATTTTTATCAAGCCCGTCAGAGCTAGATGTCATAATGTTACAGTCAGAGTACAGTTTATGCTATCCGCCACAAACAAACCACTCCTACCACCAACCGAATACAGACATAAATGCCATCTCAACCTTCCGCCTGTCGAAGTCCGTCCACCGCCTTCGTTGCTCGAAGTCCGTCACCTACTTAGATTGCTGATACTGGAGAAGTGAGCCTATCTGTCTGTCTGTCACGACCATAGGACTCGGTAAAGCTCATAGGATCGCCTATGATGTACCTATAATAGCCACATGATGTCTATATGAGTCATATACACACCATAATATAGAGTGATTCAAGAAAATCTGTGTATGTGTGTGTCTGTGTGTGATCAAAGGCAGGCACTGCTCACAATCATAGGACATCAAAGATAAAAGGTAGGTATCTCTCTCACAATCATAGGATTTGCTATGACATCATCAAAGATCAAAGGCAAGCATCACTGATGCTCATTCACTATCATAGGACATCAAAGATCAAAGGCAGGCATCACTCACGGTCACAGGATAATAGAACATCAAAGATCAAAGGCAGGCATCACTCATGACCATAGGACTCGCTATAAGATAAGATAAGATAAGATAAGATAAGCCTTTATTAGTCCCACAAAGGGGAAATTCCAGGATTGCAACAGCACAGGGATGGCAACACTCAGAGCAACAATCAGAAGGCAAGAAAAAACAAGCAAGCAAGAGCAGCTAATATACATATGTACATATTACTATAAAATATATATATACACACACACACACACACACAGACACACAGTGCAGAGCATTGTAGCTAGATGGAATAAATATGTAAATATATAAACACCCACAGTATGGAGCATTGCAGCTAGGTGGAATAAATATGCAAGTATATAAACACACACCAAATATCAAATATCAAAGGCAGGCATCACTCACGAGCATAGGACATCAAAGATCAAAGACAGCCATCACTCACAATCATAGGACTCGCTATGACATCTTCAAAGATCAAACGCAGGCATCACTCATAATCATAGGACTCGCTATGACATCATCAAAGATCATAGGACTCACTATGACATCATGAAAGATCAAAGGCAGGCATAGGACTAGCTATTCCATCATCTAAGTTCATAGGACTCGTTTGTGACGACGGAGTGTCGCCACTGCTATGGTTTTCTGTAATTGAGAATTATATGTGTAGAATTTGTAAATGTTAACATGATTGTATTGATAAAGTGCACATATATTTGGAGATCTGTTTTGACTGAATTGAATTTCTTTTGTGAGATGAATGTTAAGGTTAATTATATTAATTGGGTGAGGCAATTGAATATTAAGACCATGTACCTTTGCCAGCATGCTTCCTGGTGGTATCCAGGCAAAAGACTCCTTAGGGGTTTGAGTACCTTTTAAAGGATGCCAGGAGGAAGGAGGCATGTAATGGTTGAGTAAGGGGTAATTTAATATGTAAATAAGGGTTTAAAACTATTTATTGTATTATTTAGGGTGTGTATTTATTCTGTAAATAGGGGGGAAATTATTTATGTATTTATGTCTCTTTTAGATATTATTGGGTATGTGGAGATATGAAAATGTTTATTGTTTTGCTTGGGATTTTGGTATGTTCCAATTAAGTCTAATTATCTCACTAAGTATATAACAGGTGTTTGTCATTTGGTTTGTGGTGGGTGTCGGATGTTCACGTGAGTTGTTACCTGTGAAGTATCTTGTGTAATAAACGGAAAATTGCTGATTGCAAAACTGTTTGGAAGCATCTGTTCCTTCTCTGGTGTGCCTTGACCGCTCGGGTTCGTGACAATTGGTGACAGAAGTGGTTCGTTCCCTGACAAATGGTGATGTTTGGTCGAGGAAGTGTTGTCAAATTAATAAGTGATAACACGGGATAGAAGGAGCGATGTCCAGAAGGAAAATAAAGAGGCAACAAGAACAAGTAGAGGATTTTGACACAGGTATGGCAACTGAGGAGCAGGGGGCCAGTGGACTGAACAAGCTGGGAGAACTGACGAGCTTGGTGAAGTCCTTGGTACATTCACTGACAGTCAGAGACCGTCAGATGGAGGAAGAAGCCTCTCTTCAGAATCAAAGGGGGCAGACTATGCAGCTTCAAGTTCGCCAGATGCAGTCACAAGTGGCGGAGCTGAGAGAGGAGTATGGGAGCCGGGCTGAACGCAGCAGTGACGACGGCGCTTTGGGGGGAGACCCCCAGGGTGATGGCCAGTTGGGTCGGCCTGCAGGAGGATAACCTACCGCTGCAGGTGCAGCCAAGGACAGCGCAAATGCACCACGAGCCCAGGGTAAATCTGCTCTCTCCCGAGGACGACATCGAGCATTATCTGGCGACGTTTGAGAGGATCGCTACGGTCTGCCGCTGGAGTAAAGAAGAGTGGGCTATTCAGTTGTCTCCTCTGCTCACAGGTAAAGCACGGAGTGCGTATGTGCTTATGGACATCGCTAACACGGACGATTATGACAAAGTGAAGGAAGCAAATTTAATTTAACACCTGACACCTATAGGAGAAGGTTTCGTGCCCTGGACATTCATCAGGATGAAACCCCCATGAACTTTATGTACGTTTAAAGGACCTGTTTTGTAAATGGATTAAACCAGAGACCTCAACTATAAAAGACATTTCGGAACTGATGATTTTGGAGCAGTTTCTGCGGATGGTGGACCCGGAACTGGGAATCTGGATACAAGCGCGGGACCCGAAGACTGCAGAGGGCGCTGCTCGTCTTGCGGAGGTCTTTCTGTCAGCCAGGTCTGGGAGCAGGAGACCTACTCTCAGCCGTGACGGCTCTTTCACCACACGGAGTAAGTCTAATGGGGGTGAAAGGGGTGGTCAAACTCAAAATAGACTGTATTCCAGTTCCAGTCAGGTCACAAATGGCAAATATAATGGTAGTAAAAAGTCCCGTTTTGTCTCTAAAGATATACGCTGTTATCAGTGTAATAAAATCGGTCATACTCAATATTCATGTCCTGCCATGAAAAATGGTAAGCCTTCATTGTTATGCTCAGTTCCAAGACCCACTCTTTAAGCCCCAGTTCACAGTGAAATATATAAAACAACTGTTCTGCTTAATGGTCAGTGTGAAGAGGCCTTGTTAGACTCTGGTTGTTTTCAGACTGTTGTTCTGCCCAGTTTGGTCCCTAGGGATTCGTGGAGTGAGTCTACAGTGAATATTAGTTGTGTTCATGGGGATAAGAAGTTGTACCCGACTGCTGAGGTCTATTTAACAGTGGGGGGTCAAACTTATCTCCTTTCTGTAGCTCTTGTGCCTGATTTGCCTTATCCAGTTATTCTTGGCAATGATGTTCCAACTTTGTTGGACATCATGCAACAGGTTAGGGACGAACAACAAACTGAGGAGGGACAGGCAGGTGGCGCTATTGAGCAGAGGCTTAATGCACCTGTTGGGAAAAATTGTAATATGGTGACAACCAGGGTGCAGAGGGTTGCCAATGTTCTCCAGGAGTTGCCTTTTTATGATTCTGGGGTAGAGGCAGGCCCTATTAAGCAGCCAAAATCCAAGGCTCAGAGAAGAAGAGAAAAGGTTTTAGCTTCAGTGAAGAACTTGGGTGAAGAAACACCACAGTTAAGCCAGTCAGTAGACTTTGACACCCCTCTTGACATAGCTGATGTCACCACGGGTTGAGATGCCGTCTCGGCACTCAGCCCATGTTTTCCCTTTTCCCATTGAGCAGCGTCTCAGCAGGCTCCCAGCTAGCAGCATTACGGACGGCTGGGGCCAATTAGTCCTCATCAGCTGGGGCGCTGCCAATGAGGATAAATAGGAGCAGCCTCGATGACTCGGGGCTGCGACATAAACACATTGCTAAGCTGAAGCCCCTTCGTCTGGTGTCAGCTTATACTCCTCTTGCAGCATTCCTGTGTTTGTATCCCGCTGTGAGTATGTACGTCTTGTTACCCCCACGTCCGGTACGAGCTGCTTACCTCTGCGCTGTGCAACCTGTGAGTGTACCTCTGCATGAGTATCTGTGCTCTCCTCATCCCTTATCCCTTACCCAAAATAAACCATCACGACTCACTGGCTTGTCCCTGGCTCTGATTGCCCGGCTCCCTAGAGCCGGATATGACAGCTGAACTGCACAAAGCTGACCCAGCGCTAGAACCTTGGTTTAAGTCTCGGAGATTGAGAGTGTGAAACAGGGCAGAGTGGATTGTTTGGCTGAGGCCGTGTATGTCATTAAAAAGGGCATTTTGTACCAACAGCAAGGTGAAGTTAAGGCCATAGCTTTGCCACAAGGCCTCACACCAAAGGTTATGGAACTGGGACATGTTATTCCTTGGGCAGGTCATCTAGCATTCCAGAAGACATTACAAAGAATTGCTAGAAGGTTTGTGTGGCCGGGAATGTATACCCAGATTAAGGAGTTCTGTGCAACATGTGAAACATGTCAGATTACATCATCTAGGGGAGTAGCCCGTGCCCAGCTGCAGCCATTACCAGTCATTGGAACACCATTTGGCAGAATAGGGATGGATATAGTTGGCCCCCTAGAGAGAAGCTCCTTGGGTAATAGACACATTCTGGTGACATGTGACTATGCTACTCGGTACCCAGAAGCCTTCCCATTAATATCTATTAAGGCTAGGCAGGTTGCCAACTGCCTCATTCAGTTATTTTCGAGGGTAGGCATACCCAGAGAGGTCCTAACGGACTGTGGAACAAATTTCTTATCAAAACTGTTGCAGCAGGTATATAATCTGTTGGGTATTAAGAGAATTAAGACCACCCCATACCACCCTCAGACAGACGGACTGGTTGAGCGATTTAACCAGACTTTGAAGAACATGCTGCGAAAATTTGTTTCCGATACGGGCTCGGACTGGGACCAGTGGGTGCCGTACTTGTTATTTGCTTATCGGGAGGTTCCCCAGGCTTCAACAGGGTTCTCACCTTTTTAACTACTGTATGGTCATCAGGTGAGGGGCCCACTGGACTTATTAAAGGAGCACTGGGAGAGTCCATCGAGTGATCAGGACAATGTGGTCTCATATGTTATTAAAACGAGAGAAAAACTGGATCGAATGACTGCTTTGGCTCAGGAGCACATGAGGACGGTGCAGGTCAAACAAAAATCTTGGTACGATAAGAGGGCCAGACAGAGGGTTTTTCACCCAGGTCAGCAGCTGTTGTTACTGCTGCCCTCTTGTGACAGTAAGCTGCTGACTCGATGGCAGGGGCCTTATGAAATTTCTAAGAAACTAAGTGCAGTGACATATGAACTATATATGCCTGACAGGAAGTCAAAACATCACTGCTTCCATGTTAACTTGTTAAAGGAGTTTCAGCAGCCTGGTCATCAGCAGCAGCAGCCTGTTCTTCAGCAGACACACATCATCAGCTCCTCATTTGTGCGACAGAAGTGGATGAGGAGAGAAAACAGACCTTTCCCACAACTGTGACAGAGCCTTGTTCATTTCAGGTGTCTCATTTGCAGGTTAATCAGCGGCGAGAGTTAGAGGCACTATTAGATCCAGAACTGTTTCAGGAGAGACCTGGTTTCACCACATTTGTTCACCATAAGGTTCATTTAAAGGAAGAGGCTGTTCCATGTAGAAAATCTTATAGGATCCCTGAGCGGTTGGTCCCAAAACTGAAGCAGGAAATTGACCTGATGTTGCAGCTGGGAGTGATTGAGGAGTCAGTCAGTGAGTGGTGTAGCCTGATTGTGCTGGTTCCCAAAAAGGATGGCTCTTTGAGGTTCTGCATCGACTTCAGATACCTTAATGCAGTCTCTAAGTTTGAGTCTTACCCGATGCCCCGTATTGATAAGTTATTAGAGAAAGTGGGCAGGGCTAGGTTTATTTCCACGCTAGACCTAAGCAAGGGGTATTGGCAGGTGGCCTTGGCACCTGAAAAGAAAGAACTTACAGCCTTTAAAACACCTTATGGCAGTTTCCAGTTCAAGGTTATGCCATTTGGCCTCCAGGGGGCGCCTGCAACTTTCCAGCGGCTCATGGACCAGGTATTAAGAGGGGTATCAGATCCTGCGGCTGCCTATTTGGATGACGTACTCATCTACAGTCAGACCTGGAAGGAACATTTGTTACATCTTAGACAGGTCCTTCATTTGATTAAGAGGGCAGGACTGACTATCAGTCCACACAAATGTGCGTTTGGACAGCAGCAGGGGGAGTACCTGGGACATGTGGTTGGTCAGGGGGTCATTAGACCACGAGTGGGTAAAGTGGATGCCATTCGGACCTATCCGGTGCCTACTACTAAGAAGAAGGTACGGTCGTTTATGGGAATGGTAGGATGATATAGTAAATTCATTCCCCATTTTGCTGAAAGAGCAGCAATTCTGACTGACCTCACTAAGGCTTCAGCACCAAATAGGGTAAAATGGACAGAGGAGTGTGGTAGAGCCTTTGAAGATCTGAAGGGTGCTATTTCTGGTGAGAAGGCTCTCTACACTCCGGATTTCGCCCATCCATTTATTCTACATACAGATACTTCAGGAGTTGGCATTGGAGCAGTACTTCTCCAGGAGGTGACGGGAGAGAGACACCCGGTACTGTTCTTGAGCCGTAAGTTGTTGGACCTGGAGACGAGATACTCTACGGTAGAGAAAGAATGTCTTGCCATGAAATGGGCAATAGGGTCTCTGAAATACTATTTACTGGGGCGTCATTTCATGTTGGAGACAGATCATCGGGCCCTACAGTGGCTGAATAGGATGAAGAACACGAATAGTCGTCTTACAGGGTGGTATTTGTCCCTTCAGTCTTATAACTTTACTGTTCGGTATATGGCAGGGAAAACCAACCTTGTGGCAGACAGCCTCTCCAGAGTACATGACTCATAGAGTACTGTACTCTTGGGAGAAGGGGGAAGGAATGTGACGACGGAGTGTCACCACTGCTATGGTTTTCTGTAATTGAGAATTATATTATATGTGTAGAATTTGTAAATGTTAACATGATTGTTTTGATAAAGTGCACTTATATCTGGAGATCTGTTTTGACTGAATTGAATTCCTTTTGTGAGATGAATGTTAAGGTTAATTATATTAATTGGGTGAGGCAATTGAATATTAAGACCACGTACCTTTGCCAGCATGCTTCCTGGTGGTATCCAGGCAAAAGACTCCTTGGGGGTTTGAGTGCCTTTTAAAGGATGCCAGGAGGAGGGAGGCATGTAATGGTTGAGTAAGGGGTAATTTAATATGTAAATAAGGGTTTAAAACTATTTATTGTATTATTTATGGTGTGTATTTATTCTGTAAATGGGGGGAAATTATTTATGTATTTATGTCTCTTTTAGATATTATTGGGTATGTGGAGATATGAAAATGTTTATTGTTTTTCTTGGGATTTTGGTATGTTCCAATTAAGTCTAATTATCTCACTAAGTATATAACAGGTGTTTGTCATTTGGTTTGTGGTGGGTGTCGGATGTTCACGTGAGTTGTTACCTGTGAAGTATCTTGTGTAATAAACGGAAAATTGCTGATTGCAAAACTGTTTGGAAGCCTCCGTTCCTTCTCTGGTGTGCCTTGACCGCTCGGGTTCGTGACTTCGCTATAAAAGCAGATTCACGTGACACTGGAGAAACAGGTTCTGTCCGCTCATGGGAAGGAAAACAGGCTACCCTCTGCAGCTTTCCTTCAAACTCCTTTGTTTATGGAGAGATAGAGGAATGGTGAGCTGATGCTGAGCACACCTGCGTATCTCGGCCTGGGCATTTATGTCTGTGAATGTTGCCTCTGCTTTGGGCAAAGTCGCAGCATTTGAACTTAGAAAAAAGAAAGACTGTTAGGGGTTCAGTGGATGAGAGCAAATAAATGCTGTTTCTATTACAGTTTGAGTTTGAATCATTCTGTTAAACGGATAACAGTAAATGAAGAGAAAAAAGAATAAAATCACTCTATATATAATTCAAGAAATCTCTGTTGGTCTGTGTGTGTCTGTGTGTGTGTGTGTGTGTGTGTGTGTGTGTGTGTCACAATCATAGGACTTTGTGTTGCCATGGTAACCATGTCAAAGCTCAAAGGCAGGCATCATTGAACGAGTGGTGACGTAAAGATCAAAGGGAGGCATCACTGAATGAGTGGTGACGTCAAAGATCACAAGCAGGTTTCATAGGACTTGCTTTGACATCATCACAGATCAAAGGCAGCCAATGGTGACATCAAAAATCACAGGCAGGTTTCATAGGACTCACGATGACATCATCAAAGATCAAAGGCAGGCATCACTGAACGAGTGGTGATATCAAAGATCAAAGGTAGGCATCACTGAGTAGTGATGTCAAAGATAAAAGGCAGGCATCACTAAATGAGTGGTAACATCAAAGATCAAAGGCAGGTTTCACTATGGCTACTGTTGCCATGGTAACCATGTCAAAGATCAAAGGTAGGCATCACTGAGTGGTGACGTCAAAGATAAAGGGCAGGCATCACTAAATGAGTAGTAACATCAAAGATCAAAGGCAGGTTTCACTATGGTTACTGTTGCCATGGTAACCATGTCAAAGATCAAAGGAAGGCATCACCATGGTTACTGTTGCCATGGTAACAGAAACTTTCTACGGGATAAGAGAGACTGCCCCCAAGGACGCTATGCCGAGAGGACGCAGTCCAGGGACAGATAATTTTTCCACATATAGAAAGTGGTTCAGAACTCCTTATATTATAAGGAGTTCTTATAAGGCTTATAAGAACTCCTTATATAAAGATATACAGTAGAGTGATGATAATCAAGTCAGTGGCGGTAATGCAAATGTAAGCTGGTTGCCAACCGCCAATCAAATCTAAAAAAAGAAGAACTTTCTATGGGCATGCAGAAATGCTTGCTTACACATGCTTTCTACAGGCATGCAGAAATACTTGCTTATACTTGATTTCTACGGGCATGCACGGGTATGCTGTGGTCTGACAGCTGTTTCCCGGTCCTATGGGGCACTAGCAGAGTCCCTGAGTGAGTGGTTTATCTGGTCTTCTGACTGATTGAATAGCAATACTCAAACAGGGGCACAGGTGCATTAGAAATGTCATTGATTTATTATTATAAGTTATTATAAGTTCTCACAACCATCCCACCTGATACCCCAGGAAAGGACAAACTGTGCTTTCACACTTAGCTGCTGTGACATTTTTGCATTCACTGGAGACTGTGCAACTGCACACACAGAAAAGTAAACTGTCAAAAAGACATTACGAGCTAAAATAAAAGATGAGACCATACTAGATAACTGCTATCTAATATGCACCATAAAGTGGACAGGTGGGAGTTACAGTTGAGTTGGAACAGATGACCTTAGTGTAGTCTGTCAAAATCATAGACAGCTTTCAATTTTTTTTCCACCATGGCTAAAAAAAGATTGTCAATCATGGTCACTATTTGGTTATCATGACCTCTGGTTGTGACTATGGATGCACATTCAAAAACCAATGAATACACCTGTCAAGACAAACAAAAATGTTAACTGGTATGACACATTCTCTGAGCTTGAACACAAGCTATAACCATCTAAGAAACCTGTAATTTAAGACAGAACCAAATAAGGTTTAGATTTTGACTGACTTTGTCATACTGATGAAGATTATCTTAAAGAGTTAGCTTCATCTATAGAAATAGCATGTCGTTTAAAAATAAATTTTAGCTCTATTTATGTGGCACTTTTTCTTTGCCTCTGACCATCCATTTTACCAGGGGAATTGTCAGTCACTAGAAAGTCTGAAAGCAGATGGTTATGTAACGTACGCTGAATATGGCATTATTTCTGGCACTTCGGGACACAGTGGTGTCTTTGCTTGAGCAGGTCATGCTAATTGTTAAGGTGAAGCCAAACTACTGGGAAATATTCCCAAGAATAAAACGTGAGTCACTGCATGGCCAGATAGTCGGAAATAATAACACTTTAAAAAATGTTAAATTCTCTCTTTCTCTCTGTCTCTGTCTCCCAGATACACAGGCATAACAGAGCTACTGCAATGAAATTACTTCAGACTCTCATTGTCAAGCATTCCCTTAATTCTGTTTTTAATACACAGAAAAAAGCCATAAAAGTTGATCTTGTAGAGGGTGAAGCAGGCGAGACACAAGCATCTGCAGTACATAATTTTATTTCCTCTATCAAGCAGAACAGACTGACTTGGGTGCCAAAGTGGATTTCTTTTATATAGTTTTACTCCCTTCTTTGGTGCCTGGAGTATACACATTGACATACACACAAAAGAGCATCACACCACAAAGTACTTCCACACCTGGCATCTGAGGAGTGGAGGCACATCTTCACCTCACATAATACATTCACGCCTGGCATTGTCAGGTATGAAGACGCATCTTAATTTGGTTTTCTAAACCTTGGTGCTCTGGCACCTACTGTCGCCCCCTCTCCTTTTCTTCTCCTCATTCCCATCTCTCGCCTCTTTCCCCCCATTCCCCAAAGACCCTGGGTGGAGTATGACCATGCATTGTGCCAGCACAATTTCAAGATTAATTGTATAAGGAGGCTGTTTTTTTTATTTTTTTTTTAAGCAACTGAGAAATGAGTTGAGCGTGAGGGACTTCAAGAGGTAAGACAAGTATAATGCAGGTCCTGTTATGGGAGTTCCTTTGGATATTTAGGGGCAGATTTATGAAGGCAGTGCAAATTAGCGAGTTCGCAAATTAGATAGAGCGCCTCAGGGAGTGGCCAATTTTTGCCAGTGATCTACTAACAACATGCAAAATTATGAACACAGACGCAGTCACTTCATTTCAATAATGCCCACCCATCCGCCAAGAGCACCGCAAAATTGCACACAGGCACAGCTGAGGGAGCGGGTCATCAACAGAGGTACAGCCAGTTCAGAGGAGCATAATATATAAAAATTTTTTTTAAAGTTTTTTGTTTAAGCGCAAACCCCACTAAAATAGTTTATTTTTCTTCTTCTTCTTTTAGATATGATTGGCGGTTGGCAGCCAGCTTACAGGTGCATTACCACCATGTACTTCACTCTATATCATCACTATCTGGTCAGGAGCTGCCTTCTTCTTCTTTTAGATTTGATTGGCAGTTGGCAATAATCCTACAGGTGCATTACCGCCACACACTTTATATATGTCTGTCTTTCTGTGTGTCTGTTTTTCCTCATAACTTTGTGACGTGTTCCTCATAGCTTTGTGACATTTTCCTCATAAGTTTGTGACATTTTCCTCATCGCTTTGTGACATTTCCTCAGAGCTTTGTGATGTTTTTCTCATAGCTTTGTGACCTTCTTCTTCTTCTTTACTCTCGTATCTGGGTCTCTGTAGTTCATATCTGTGGTTCATCTCATTCTTCTTCTTCTTCCTTTACACTTGATTGGTGGTTGATCTGCACCAGCCCATGATGTCTTTGAACTTAAAGATCCCCCACTTAACAAGTCCTCAACTGCTTCCCAATGTAGCCCCTTAATGCCAAGATATTTTTCTGCTGCTTTCACAGTGATTTTGATTTTTTCTGTTTTCTTGGAAGTCTGCGCAGTGTAGTTTATCACATCTACCACAAATAAGGCAAAATTATTATCCTTCAAAACCAGAGTATCTTCCTTAATTCTACTGCATACACTGCAAGTCTGCACACTTTCCCTGTTCAAGTCCACTCCCACTTTTTTAGCTGGCACCTTTTTCGCAGCTTCTGCATATGTTAATCCCTGGAAAGCTTTTATCTGCTGAATTTCTGCTGCTCTTTTGTTGGCTTCACAACCTCGATATGCAGAGCTATGTTTACCACCGCAGTTACAGCACTTTAACATGGCTCCTCTTTCACACTTGCCATATTCATGTTCACCAGAGCATCTGGCACATCTTTGTCTACCTTTGCATATTGCTGCTACATGACCAAACTTTTGATATTTGAAACATCTCAGTGGAGGAGGAATGTAAAGTCTGACTTCATAGCTAATGTAGCCAATATACACCTTACTTGGCAGTCTTGTTTCATCAAATTTTAACATGACTGACAATCACATTTTTCGCCTTTTCTATTAGCTTTCAATCTCCGTACCTCCATCACTTTTGCTCCAGTTAAGTTCCTCATTATTTCATCAGTTGAGACAGCCAATATTACTCCTCTCATTGCCTTATTTCCTTCCAATACTGAACACTGCGCATTTTTCCCTCCATCTTAGTGACTCTGATTGCTTTTCCTTGTTGAACACTATCTTCACATGTAACCAGCAACGAACCACTACGAAGAACACTTGCATTTAAAACTTCTCCAAGTAACCCATTAATTGTATTTGTGAGCTGAATTGGGTCCAACTCACGAAACGATGCCCCTTAGATAGATAGATAGATAGATAGATAGATAGATAGATAGATAGATAGATAGATAGATAGATAGATAGATAGATAGATAGATAGATAGATAGATAGATAGATAGTTTATTTCGAACACAAAAATATAACAAAAACAAGCAAATGGCAAATGCAATAAAGTAACAGTATACACTGTTCGAAAGGGAGAAGGAAGAAGTGAACACTTATTAATTCCATCTCCTCTTTTCCATAGATACACCCATGTGAATTTTATACAAATTACCACCTTTAAGACCCCAAGTAAACAATTTACTGTATTTTTTACAAATCAACATTAACACCCATCCATTCTAACATACAATGAAGTCCATACATCAAAACCAGCCTCAAACAACACAGATATACACAGTGCTGTCCCACCCACCATTCCATAGTGTCCCATAATGTCCCAGAGTGAACATAATGAATCGTACATATAAATACTACCCTTCTAACATATATCCTTTCAGCAAATGGTGCTTATACCTCTTTTTGAATTGATTTCTGTTTGTACATAGTTTCAGTTCCGGCACCAGACTGTTCCACAAATCCACCCCACAGACAGATATGCACATACTTTTCTTGGTTGTACGTATCTTGGGTTTTGTAAAGTTTAAGTCTCCTCTCAAATTATGATCATTGTCTCTTTTTTTAAATATTTTTTGTATATTAGTTGGGAGTTGGTTATTAATTGCCCTGTACATTACTTGTGCTGTCTTAAATTTAACTAAATCCATGAACTTTATGACATGTGACTTCAAGAACAATGAATTGGTATGGTGTCTATATCCTGCATTGTTTATTATCCTTATAGCTCTTTTTTGTAATGTGCATATTGACGGTAGGTTGGTCTTGTAGGTGTTTCCCCAGACTTCTACACAGTAGTTAAGATAAGGTAAAAACAGTGAATTGTACAATAAGACCAATGATTTATAGTCCAAGATGTGTCTTGTCTTCCCCAGTATGCCTATACATTTTGCTAATTTGGCCTGGATGTGACTGATGTGAGGTTTCCCGCAGATTTTATTGTCTAGCCTCACCCCCAGAAACTTATTTTCCTGTACTGTTTCTATTCTGGTATCATCTATCGTTACCATTATTTCATGATTTATTTTATAATTTCCAAACACCATAATCTTTGTTTTTTTTTAGATTTAGAGATAATTTATTTTTGTTGAACCACTGCGTTAATTTTTCCATTTCAGTTGTGACCACCTCTAAAACCTGCTGCAAATTCTCACCAGTGCAAAGGATATTTGTGTCATCCGCAAACAAAATAAATTTCAGAATTTTTGATACTTGGCATATGTCTCTTATATACAAAATAAAGAGTTTGGGTCCCAAAACTGACCCCTGGGGCACACCACAAGTGATGTCCATGAAGGGTGATTTGTGCTCTCCAATTTGTACAAATTGTTGTCTGTTACTTAAATAACTTTCCACCCAACTCAGTCCAACCCCTCTTATCCCATACCTTTCCACTTTCCTTAGTAGTATTCTGTGGTCAATGGTGTCAAAAGCTTTCTTTAAATCTATAAATACTCCTACAGCAACCTTTTTTTTATCTATACAACTAGTAATTTCTTCTATAAGTTCGATCAGTGCCAAAGATGTAGATTTGTCTGCTCTAAAACCATACTGGCTGTCTGTAAGGAGGTTGTGTTTTTCAGTGAAATCATCCAGTCTCTTAGTGAAGATTTGTTCAAGTATTTTGGAGAATTGTGAGAGTAAAGAGACTGGCCTGTAATTTGTGAAGCGATGACTGTCTCCTGTTTTGTATAGAGGTATTACTTTTGCTATTTTCATTTTGTCTGGAAATGTACCAGTTTGAAATGACAGGTTACAGATGTGGGTGAGTGGCTTAACAATTCCCTCAATTACTTTTTTCACTATTGTCATGTCAATTTCATTCCAGTCCATTGATTTTTTGTTCTTAAATTTACTCACAGTCTCGATAATTTCCTTTTCAGTAACTGCACCCAAAAAGATTGTGTTTGGATTTCTATCTTCTATTTCATTCACAGAACCACTGTGGTTTGTTTCTGGTGTCACTATTGATTTTGCTAATTCAGGACCAACGTTTATAAAAAAATTATTGAAGCCACTGACCACATCTTCCATATTGTTTATCAAACTGCTATTTTCGATAAAATATTCTGGATAATTTGCATTCTTAGGACGATTACTAATAATCCCATTGAGTACTTGCCATATTCCTCTTATGTTATTTTTGTTATCCTCTAGTATTCTGTTGTAATATTCTTTCTTACAGGTCCTCATTATAGTAGTAAGCTTATTTTTATATCTTTTATATTTGATCTCAGCTTCCACTGTTCTGCATTTAATGAATTGTTTATATAATGTATTCTTCTTTTTACATGCATTTATTAACCCCTTGGTGACCCAAGAAATATTTTTTTTGTTGTTGTTGTCTGTCACTGTATTGTTTTATAGGACAGTATTTATTGTACAATGATTGAAATATTTGTAAAAATTTATCATATGCTCTATTTATGTCATTTTCATCATAAACTATCTTCCAATCTTGTATTAATAATTCCTTTGTCAGTAAATACATAGATTCTTCAGTTCTTATTCTTTTATATTTAATATTTTTGGTATACTTTTTCTTCCTATAATCACATTGATAGACAACAAAAATTGGCAGGTGGTCACTGATATCATTCAATAAAAGCCCACTCCTGATATTATTTTCCATAATGTTTGTGAATATGTTATCTATTAGTGTGGCACTGTGTGACGTGATTCTGCTAGGTCCGGTAATTGTTGGATGTAAGCCCATACTGTACATTGTGTTGATAAATTCTTCTGTCAAACTATGTTGTTTTGAGTTCATCAGATCTATATTGAAATCCCCACAGATGAACACAACTTTATGAGTTAGTTTTGTGTACATTTTTTCCATCCAGTCCTTAAATAAGTCAATGTTTGATCCAGGTGTTCTATATACACAGCTCACTACTACATTCTTCACATTGTCCAGACAGATTTCTATTGTAATACATTCAAATAAATCATCCACAGTTACTGTCAGATTTTCAACAACCTTGCATTTCAAGCTCTTGTCAACATAAATTGCAACTCCTTCTCCTTTTTTCACTTTTCTATTTATATAATTTAATTCATAGCCATCCATGGTAAAATCCACTCCTTTCTCTTCACTGAGCCACATCTCTGATATTGCCACAATATTGAAGGGCTCTTTAAACTGATGTAAATAATCTTTAATGTTATTGAAGTTTGCATAGAGACTCCTGCTGTTGAAGTGGATCATAGAAATATTGAAATCAGATGTGACCATTGTGTTAAACTGTTCATCTGTGTAATAATTACAGTCATTATTGATTGAGTTAAATAAATTATTATCAGGGTCTATGTCATATTCTACGTCCTGTGGGTTGTGATCTGTGTATTCAAAAACTTTCAGTTCCTGTTGTTCCTGTTTGTTGATTTTTTGATTCATGTTGTTGAATGTTTTGTTGCAGATGAGTAAAATCTTTCAGTGTCCTACAGTTGTCTGAATTGTTGCTGTGACTCCAGTTCATAATATTCATTGATATTTGTCCAGTTCCATAATATTACGGATGTTAATGACCTTGGCTTCTTCAGGCGATCCGTTTAATTTGATGTATATTTTACAGTTTGATGTCCAGGTGTTTTGAATCTTTTTCTGCTTTTTCATGTATCTTGCTTTCCTGGCTATTTCTGCGTTTTCTTTCGTGAGGTGCTCGTTTATGTAAATGTTTGTTCCTTTCAGCTTCCTACCTTGTTTCAGTAGCGCAGTCTTGTGTTTTTTGTTTACAAACCTCATGATCACAGCCGGTTTGTCGCCGTTTTTCCTGGGCAGAGGGTGGCAGGACTCAATGTTGTTGCAGTCCAGCTGAATTCCTTTCGACTGCATGAAGGCCGACACTTGTTGCTCAGCGGATTCCTCTTCCAGCTGACCTCCACTGCTGTCTGCGGCCACTGCTCTCGTGTATGATCGGGGTTTGATGTGGAGCCCCGTGATGATCACATCGTTCGCCCGAGTGTTCTGGTCCATTTCCGCCATTCTGCTCTCCAGATACGCCAGCCTCTTGTCTTTCTCAGCGTTCTGGCTCTGCAGCGCTTTTATTTCCTCCACTAGGTCCAGGATGCTTCTTTGCTGCATCTTTACAGCGGAAATCTCTTTCAAGAGAAATCCAGCGCTTTTTTTATTTCATCCACCTCTTCATTTTGCAGAGCTCTCTTGGGACCCATTATCCCGGCCGATGATCGCTGATTTTGATTGTAGGAAAAAAAAAACACACGTGGGAGAAATCCCTTTGTTTTCCCTGAGCACGAGGGGCAAGGGGCCAATTGCTTCACCAGCTTCACCAGCCACTACTGGCAAATTCTCCTTATTTCTCCTTATTTCTCACGAGCAGGTTCACTCTCCAGCGGCAGCAACAAAAAAAGCTCAAAACGCCAGCTCCAAACTGCGTTCTAACTGCGTTTAACTGCCTTTTAAACAGAAACGAACTGGGAGCCTTTACCTGTGCATCCTCACTCGTCCTCACCCGGAACCGGAAGTATTCCTGAGTAAGTTTAATGATTACTTTACACGCCTTCTGTTCATTCCGGGTTCGTTCATCCTCTGATTCCTCAGCACTTGATAACGGTCTTGATTGAGATTCCTGACGTCTACGTTTGCTTCTTTTAGACTCCACTTTGCTCCAAACTTCCTCTTTCCCGCTTCCCACCTTTTCTTCTTCTTCTTCTCTCGGCTACTAGCGGATAGCAAAAAATGAAAGGTGCATACCGCCACCTACTGTACAAGATTGTGGAACATTATGTCATCTGAGCCCGACCCCTAAATTCTATGACTTAATCTTGTGTTAATTTAAAAAAGAGAAAAGAGCCCTTCTCGTGATTCTTATTGCCTCTCCATCTCCATCTGTTCCCACAATCCCAGTTAAATCCCATTCCCTACCAGCCTCTCGAACTTCATTTTCCATTATCTGTCGTTCATTTCCATATTTGTGACAGTGTAATAAGATGTGCTCGACATTTTCTTTTACTCCACATTCTCTACATTTGTCACTTTCGCTTTTCCCCATAGTGAATAAAGTGCTGTTTAAACCTGTATGATCCAGTCTGAGTCTTGCCATAATGATGTCTTCCATCCTTTTGGTTGTTATGTAATTCTTTATGGCAATAGATTTTTGTATTTTGTAATACGATCTACCCTTATGATCTTCATCCCATCTTTTTGCCATAGCTCAATTCCTTTTTTCTTGATTACTGCTTTCCCTTCACCTTTTCCAAGAGACAATGGTATAGTTATCTCTTTTCCAAGAGCACTTTTTGCTAATTTGATGCACAGTCATTCCCTTTCAACCCTTCATAAGCAGGAACCCAACAAAACTGAACTTCTCCACTGCCCCTGTGTACCCTAAATAAACTGTGATATAGCTCAATCACCAAGTCTTCCCTTGTAGATTTTAGTGTCTGTGTGGTTTTTAAAACTGCAAGTGAATCTGTGCAGACCACCACCCGGTCCGGTCTGACCTCCTCCACCCACTGCAAACCAATAATTATTGCCACCATCTCTGCTGTAAATACGGATGTATAGTTGCAGTCTTTTTGTGATGGTCACTTTAAACTCTGGAATGTATACTCCAACTCCAACAGAGCCCTCATTGTTCCATCAGTATAGAACTGTAAGAAGTTATAGTAATTGTTCCTGAGGTAAATGCTTGTTTTGCTACAACACTCCACACTGTGTGTGTTTATATTTTCACATATTTATTCCATCTAGCTACAATGCTCCGCACTGTGTGTTTATATGTTCATATATTTAGTCCATCTAGCTACAATGCTCCGCACTGTGTGTTTATATATCTATATATTTATTCCATGTGTGTCTATATATTTATGTTTATATGTACATATGTATACTCGCTGCTCTTGTTTTTTCTTGCCTTCTGATTGTTGCTCTGAGTGTTGCTATCCCTGTGCTGTTGCAATCCTGGAATTTCCCCATTGTGGGACTAATAAAGGCTTATCTTATCTTATCTTATCTTTTAACACCAACTTCACTCATATGCCAATCCTTTTTCCTCATTAGCAGACTAGCATCGACTTCTATTCCCGAAAACAACAAAGGGGGAACATTACTCACTGGACTGGTGTTAGCTATATCAATAGTGTGCAGCCCATACATTTTGGCTTTTCTTTCAATTGTCCACCCAAACCCATGTCCCTGAAAATTAGAGTATTCCCAGCAGTCTTGGAGTGTTTTTTTTTTTTTTAATATTCGCTTCCTCACTTCCTTTCAGCTTGACCCAGTATGATAATGCGAGTTTATCTCTTCTCAAATCCATTGGCATTTCTTCTGCTTCTATTAAAACTGCATTGTTTGGTGTTGTTGTGAAGGGTCCAATGCACAGGCGAAGCGCTCTGTGCTGCATTCTGTCTATTTTTCCAAAGTTGTCTTTGCCGCTGCTCCATAAATCATGCATCTGTAGTCTATTGTTGATCGCATTAGTGCTCTGTAAATGTCAATTAAAGCCTGTTTATTTGCACCCTATTCGTGTCCAGCTACAGCTTTTATAAGATTAATGACTTTTTTGCATTTTGTCTCCTGATTTTCAACATGAACTCTTAATGTGTATGCACTATCAAACCACAATCCTAGATATTTGAACTCACTGACTTTCTCTATTGGTTGATTATATAATATTAATGGTTCTGTACCAGTTCTGCGTTTTTTTGTGAGTCATATATCAGGTTTTACTGTTTGGAAATTTAAATCCCCACTCATATGACCACTTTTCCACTTTCTCCATTGCTTTCCTGTTTTTTAACACAAATTTCTCATTTCTTCCCCTCCTCCATATGGCTCCATCATCTGCATATAGTGCTGTTTTGATGGATCCCTCTTTATCCTCTAACATGCCATTAATCATTATATTGAATAAAACAGGGCTTATCACACTCCTCTGAGGAACATCATTTTTCTATTTCAAAGTCATTAGAAACTTCTGATCCTACTTTAACCATAACTGCCGTGTGTGTTAAAAAATCCATTATCCAATCCTACCACCAATGCCCATTTTATTTAATTTCATAAGAAGTCCATCCCTCCACAGTGAGTCATAAGCCGTTTCAATATCCAGATAAACTATAACCATTACTTCTTCCATTTTGAGAGTCTTTTAAATATCATTACTTACCCTAACTAGAGCATTCACTGTGGATCTTCCTCTTCTAAAACCATTCTGATAGTTGTTTATTAATCATTTTTGCTCTAATACATATGAGAGTCTGTGAACTAACACCTTCTCCATCCATTTCCCTAAATGTGACATTAATGCTATTGGCCTGTACTTCCCTGGATGAGCAGGATCTTTCCCTGGCTTATTAAAAGGTAAAATTAAAGCCTTTTTCCACCCACTTGGGATAACCCCCTCTTTCCATATCCTGTTAAACAATTTCAGCACCAATTCCATTGATTGCATAGGTAACTGCCGGAACATAGCATAGTTTAACTGATCATATCCTGGAGCTGCGCATCCACTATCTTGCAAAGCTCTCTTAAGTGCTGACATTGTGAGCTCGAGGTCTAATGCAGTCATGTCCTCTTTCACTTCATTTTTTAAAGTTTGCATTTTCTCTGAGTTTATGCTTTCTTTGCTGTCTATGACTCTCACCAAGATGGTCTCCTCTATGCACTGCTGCAAATGCTCTACCTCGGACTTCTGCCTTTTCTTTGGCTGATACAGCCATCTCGTCCCCATCCACTAAAGCTGGAATTTTAACTGGAATTTTAATACCCTTTTCCCACTCATTTTTTTAAACATACCCCAGACATCACCTAGTTCTGTTTTCCTACCAAGGGTGGAACAAAATTCTCTCCATGTTGACCTTTTCCTGTTTTCAATAATCCTTCGAGCTACTTCCCTTTTGTTTTTGTACTCTCTTAAGTTTTCACTATTCATATTCTTCCTCAGCTCTCTGAATGCCTTGTTTCACTCTTTTACTGCAATACTACATTCATCATTCCACCAGGGTACAACTTTCTTCCTACCCTGTGTTGTTTTCTTAGGTATACTTGCTATTGCAGCATTCAGAATATGATTGGTTACTGACTTGAAGACTCTTCTATGTTACCAGATGACACGTTTAAACACAGTGTTACGTCTAAAATACCTTGACCCACAGTTCTTTTATATGAAGGCCAAATAACCAGACTGAGAGATGAAGTATACTTTCACTTATTTTACTGAAAGTGAGATATGGATTACAAGCAGCGCTGGAACACAACTCTTTAGGAAAATACCCCAAGAGAGTGCAACTCAAAAAGTGGGCCCTATAGTTTTTATATAGCTTAACCATTCCCTCTTGCAAGAGGGAGGGTTTTTTCCCTCATTGTATCAGTACATTTCCGCTTATGTGGCAGCTCGGCTGTGTGCAGAACTGATTCTGATTTCAGCAAGTGAATTATAAGGTGTAACCTAATTGCTGCAGTGTAGCGTGTGAAGCAAGCAGATAAAGAAGTGTGAAAAAGACAGACCAATCATGTCATTTTACCGACAATTTCCCCTGTTGAGGTGTCCTATTAGGGCACCTCACTATCTAGCTATCTATCTATAACCTAGTAACATAAACTTCCTTTTTTAAATCTCCCCCTGTTTAGATGGGTCTAAACCCATCTCATAACCCTATTCTATCCCCTGTGTGTAGTGTTTCTAAAGTTCTATATGTGGGTGACGCCCCCTTTCCGGCAGTCATGTGGACCTGCCTCCCCTCAGGTCGCCATTTCTCCAGAGGACATCGGGTGTGGTGCAGACATTATGAGTCAATATAGCTAACAATCCTATATGTGTAAAATATATTAGAAACTAAGCTATCTTCATCTATGCATATATGTGAATATATATGAAGATGCATATATTGCATGCATATATGAATACATTCATATACAGTATACACATCTATTATTTCATTAATCATTTATCACAAAGGAAATCTGTAGGGCAGAAGCACAGCAGAGCAAAATCTAACACCATGTGAATGTGCATTGTAGACCCTACTGCAGACCCTAAACTATCTCCTTGGCATCTTCTAGATCCCCATCTAGGTTCAGTTGGGGCACAACCTCGTCATCGTCCTGGCAATAGGAGAGCAGGTGCGTAGCTTCCTGGACCCCTTGATATGGAGGCGGGTCCTTGGAAAGGAAGGCCACTAAAATAGATCTTTCTTTTATTTTTTTTTATTATTTTTTATTCTTTTATTCTTTTAATCATAGGGATACAACATCCACAAAAAACAAAGATCAATAAACTAATAATTATACTTATAAGGGGTCCTTGAATTATTTTTCCCCATTTGCCAAATATATTATCAAACCAACTACCTACAAGATTATCAGTGCCAGATTAAGCTTTATTGAGCTTTTAGCTCTTATAAAGATTTTCATTTTTCTAAAATTTAAGCTATACTTTATAATAATTTTATTAAAATATGCAACTTATGGATTTTATAACTATTTTAGTAAGTTGATTGATTGATTATGCAAAGGTTTTTTCTTTTTCTTTTTTCTAAACATTAATTGTGCTATATAATAATCAACCAGATCCCACAATTTCAATAACTTTAAATGTGTAAACAATAAATTAGTATGTTCAAGATACCCGACTTTGTGTATAACATGGTCAGCCCTTTTTGTAATGTTAGCAATGAATTAAGTTTACTTTTATAATTGTTACCCCAGGCCTCTATACAATACTGTAGGTCAAGTATGGAAGTGCCAATGAACAATACAAGATATGAAGTGATTTGTAATCTAGGACTTGCTTAATTTTATTTATGATAGCAATATTTTTGCAATTTTGTTTTGTATTTATCTGACGTGTGGTTTTATTACCTTGTAATAGAAATTCACTATTTATGCATTTATTGACATGATTAGGGACCCAGGAGACAGACGCTGACACGAGTAGATAGTAGACAATTATTTATTAATAAGATAATGAGTGTTGGGTGAGTGAGTGAGTGAATGAGTGTGTGGCTGTCTGGTCACTGGAGCTGAGCGTTTCCTGCGGCGACCTGGCAACCCTGGAACACACAAGCACAGGAGATTACTACTGTCCACAAGAATAGGAAGCTGAAGCTTGTGATGCTTACTTGCAGGCGCCACAGAGAGAATCCTGCTGGCTCCCAGTGCCCATGCGGCGTGGTGCTCATGGTGCTCGACGCTGAGGTGGTGAGGAGGCACTCTGAGATGGAAGAGCTGGCATCCCGTCAGCAGGGGAGGTAAGTCCGCCGCCAGGGAGGTCCACCTGTGCACAGGGGAGAAGGCTAGGAGAGGATGAGTGAAAAGGTTTCTTACTTGACATGGCTTGGCTTGATGACTTGGCTTTGGCTCTGGCTTGAGGTTGTATCCTCGACGCATTGCTAGGCAAAGGCGACAGACGACTCCATGCAGAGCAGTGTGAGATTCTGGCTTTTAAAGCCCGTTGATTATCACCAGCCGGTGTGTGTGCGCAGCTGAGGATGATGATGACGGCCCAGCGGCCGCCATGACAGTTCTCCCCCCTCTAGAGGTGCCTCCAGGCACCTGCCCAATCCTACCTGGATGCGCCCGATGAAAATCGCGGATCAGCTGCTTGTCGAGGATCAACGCTGGGCGAATCCAGGAGCGATGCTCAGGACCAAACCCCTCCCAGTCCACCAAATACTGAAGGCCCCGACCCCGCCGGCGGACATCCAAGATGGCAGTCACCCCCCAAACCGGATGGCCATCGATCATCCTCGGGGGGGCAGGAGCCGCGGGGGGCGGGCACAGAGGGTCGGCGATGTACGGCTTGACCTGGGAGACGTGAAAGGTAGGGCAGATGCGCATGGAAGAGGGGAGAGCAAGGCGCACAGACACAGGGTTGATAACATGAGAAATCACATAAGGACCGATGAAGCGCTTGGTCAGCTTGCGCTTCTCGGCCAGCACACTGATGTTCCTAGTGGACAACCAAACCTTCTGACCCACCTTATAGTCCAGGGCGGGCCTCCTGTGGCGGTTGGCAACCTGGATGTTACGTTCCGTAGTCCGAAGGAGGGCTCTGCAGGTGATGGACCAGATCCGCTGACAACGCCTGGCGGAGCCTGCACCGAAGGGACGGCTACCTCCTTCTCCTCCTCAGGGAACAGTGGTGGATCAAACCCCAGAGACGCCTTGACAGGGGACATCGCCGTAGCAGAGGACACCGTGGTGTTATGGGCGTACTCGATCCAGGGTAGAAACGTGCTCCAAGAAGAGGAGCAGGAGGAGATGACACAGTGAAGCGCAGCCTCCAGCTCCTGATTAGCCCGTTCGCACTGACCGTTGCTCTGCAGGTGGTACCCAGAGGAGAGACTGGCCGTGGCCCCCAGCACCGTGCAGAATGCCTTCCAGACCTGGGATACAAACTGTGGTCCTCGATCCGAAACGATGTCAGCCGGGATTCCGTGAAGACGGACCACATGCTGAACAAGAAGGTCCGCCGTCTCCCGCGCCGAAGGCAGCCCCCGGAGAGGCACAAAGTGAGCTGCCTTGGAAAAGCGGTCCACTATTGTCAGAACTGACGTAAAATGACCAGAGGGGGGCAGGCCGGTTACAAAGTCCATGGCCACGTGGGACCAGGGGCGAGAAGGGACAGGTAAAGGGTGAAGAAGACCCGCCGGGGGGGATGATGATGATTTCCCAGTGGCACACTGGGCGCAGGCACGGACATAGTTGTTGACGTCCTTCCTCAACCCTGGCCACCAAAAGGCTCTTTGGAGAAGATCGGTGGTTCGGCCAACTCCCGGATGGCACGTCAGTTTGGACGCGTGACCCCATTGAATTACCTGGCTCCTGACAGAAAGAGGGATGAACAGACGGCCCGGGGGACCCCCTCCCGGGTCAGGCTCTGTCTCCTGTGCTCTTCTGACCTTGTCCCAGATCTCCCAAGACAGCGCACCCACCACACAAGACGACGGCAGGATGGTCTTCTCCTGCTCTTCTGTGGACTGTGCATCAAACTGCCTCGAGAGGGCATCAGGCTTGCCATTCTTGCTCACCGGCCAGTAGGTGATGGTAAAATTGAACCGGCCGAAGAAAAGAGACAAGCGGGCTTGGCGAGCGTTCAACCGCTTGGCCGTCCGGAGGTACTCAAGGTTACGATGATCTGTCCAGACGACGAACGGCTGGGCAGCTCCCTCCAGCCAGTGCCTCCACTCTTCCAGGGCGAGCTTCACGGCCAGCAGCTCCCTGTCTCCAATGCAGTAATTCCTCTCTGTGGGTGTCAGGCGGTGGGAGAAGTAAGCACATGGCCGGATCCTGCCATCCACCGGAGAATGCTGGGAGAGAACGGCCCCAACTCCCGAATCCGAGGCATCCACCTCCACAAGGCACTGTAGCGCCAGGTCCACCTGGGTCAGTACGCGGGCCGAAGCGAACTCCTCCTTTAATCTCCTGAACGCCAAGGCAGCCTCCTCACTCCAATGAAAGGGCACCTTAGGGGACATGAGAGCGGTCAGGGGGCTGGCAATGTTCCCAAAATTCGGCACGAACCGACGGTAGAAATTGGCAAAACCCAGGAACCCCTGTAGCTGTTTCCTGGACATGGGCGTGGGCCAATCCACCACCACCTTGACCTTGGCCGGGTCAGGAAGCACCTGATTGCGGGCGATAATAAAACCAAGAAAAGAGGTTTTATCAGTGTGGAACTCACATTTTTCAGCTTTGACGAACAGCTGGTTCTCCAGGAGGTGCTGCAGGACCCGTCGCACATGCACCTGGTGCTCCTCCAACGTGCGTGAGAAGATGAGGATGTCGTTGAGGTAGACGAACATGAAGGAGTTGAGGAAATCCCGGAGGACGTCGTTTATCAGGCGGTGGAAGATGGCCGGAGCATTGGTTAACCCAAACGGCATCACCAGATATTCGAAGTGGCCGCTTGGGGTCCGGAAAGCCGTCTTCCATTCGTCACCCTCCCTGATGCGCACCAGGTGGTAGGCGTTACGCAGGTCCAACTTCGTAAACCAGGACGCCCCCTGGAGAGAGTCAAAGGCCATGTTCATTAGCGGCAGCGTGTATTTGTCTTTTATGGTGATCTCGTTGAGCCCTCGGAAGTCGATGCAGGGACGCAGCAAGCCATCCTTCTTTCCCACAAAGAAGAAACCTGCACCCACAGCCGAGGACGAAGGACAAATAATCCCGGAACTGAGGGACTCCTTAATATATGTGTCCATAGCCTCGCGCTCCAGGGCGGATAGGCTGTATAGACGGCTTGCCGGGAGAGGGGCCCCTGCTCTAATATTGATCGCACAGTCATAAGGACGGTGAGGGGGAAGGGACAGCGCCCGTGACTTGCTGAACATCGCTCCCAGATCGTGGTAGACTTCTGGTACCATGGACAGGTCCGGGGGTGGCGTCGAAGGAGGAGGCACCGTAACCAAGGGAGCACACGCCACAGACTGGAGGCAGGCACTCAAACAGAAGGAACTCCAAGCAGTAATACTCCCAGCTTGCCAATCAAAGGTGGGGTTGTGAAGCCGAAGCCATGGGTACCCCAGGATTACAGGGGAGGAGGAGATGGGTAATACCAAGAAGCAAATCTCCTCCCGGTGGTTCCCAGAAACTATCACTGACACGGGGACCGTCTGGTGGGAAACAGAGGTCAGTGACGTCTTCGACAACGTGACGAGATTGACAGGAGGGCACAGAGCTTGACAGCTGAGGCCCATCTGGGTTGCCAGGTCTCTGGAGATGAAGTTTTGCTCAGCTCCAGAGTCAACTAAGGCATGTATTGTATGTTCCTTATGTTTGTGAAGTAGCCTAATGGGGATACGGCAACTAGTGAGGGGCTTTTGCTGTTTCTCGTCCGTGAATCCCCTTACTGTGATCCACGGACCTCCCCTTTTTAACCGGTTCGGACATTCAGCAACCCCATGAGACCCATTGCCACAATAAAAACAAAGGCCCAGATCCCTGCAGCGCTGTCTCTCAGCCGCTGAAACTCCCGATTGTCTGATAACCATATCCTCCTGCTCCGGAAGTTCCTCTGACGAAGGCAGAGCGAGGAGAGGGGACCTAGCGGAGCGAGGGTGGGGTTTACTCGAACAGCTTGCCGTCTTTCATTCAGCCGCTCGCTCCCTTAGCCTACTATCCAAGCTGATGGTGAGGGAAATTAATTTCCCTAACCTGTCTGGTTTATCCCGTGCCGCTAGCTCATCTTTCAGCTCTGAGCTAAGACTGCGGAGGAAGATACCACAAAGTGCTGGCTTCCCCCACCCAATCTCAGCGGCTAATACCCAGAAGTCTATGGCGTAATCGGCGGCAGATCTACTGCCCTGCCGAAGGCTTAGCAGCCGTTCGGTTAGCACCGCGTCCCGGTCTGTATGATCAAATACCTCCATGAACTCTGCCACAAACTGCTGGTAAGTCAAAAAGAGATAATTAGGTTTAGCCATAACTGTATAAGCCCAGTCTAATGCCCTACCCCCCAGCAGGTTGGAGATATACCCAATTTTGCTTTGGTCAGTGGCAAAATCTCCCAGGACGCGGTGAAACACCGATTCACACTGGAGCAAAAAACCTCGCGCTTCCCCAAGTTTTCTGCTGAAGCGGGCGGGGGTTGGCACAGGAGTGAGACGAGGTAAAGATGGTTGATTAACTTGGCTAGTAGGAGAGGCTACGGGGGCTGGAGATGCCCCGGCAGTCAGGGGAACGCCTGGCGTCCTTCCAGACGGTCCAGCCGGCTGTTAACCTGAGTTAATTGATTCAAAATAACTGTCTGTTGATGTGAAATCATATCTACTCGGGCGCTAAGAGTGTTTAGACGGCGCGCCAGCGTGCTGTCAGCTGGGTCATCTTGACGGAGTCGTACTGACATGATTAGGGACCCAGGAGACAGACGCTGACACGAGTAGATAGTAGACAATTATTTATTAATAAGATAATGAGTGTTGGGTGAGTGAGTGAGTGAATGAGTGTGTGGCTGTCTGGTCACTGGAGCTAAGCGCTTCCTGCGGCGACCTGGCAACCCTGGAACACACAAGCACAGGAGATTACTACTGTCCACAAGAATAGGAAGCTGAAGCTTGTGATGCTTACTTGCAGGCGCCACAGAGAGAATCCTGCTGGCTCCGAGTACCCGTGCGGCGTGGTGCTCGTGGTGCTCGACGCTGAGGTGGTGAGGAGGCACTCCGAGGTGGAAGAGCTGGCGTCCCGTCAGCAGGGGAGGTAAGTCCGCCGCCAGGGAGGTCCACCTGTGCACAGGGGAGAAGGCTAGGAGAGGATGAGTGAAAAGGTTTCTTACTTGACATGGCTTGGCTTAATGACTTGGCTTTGGTTCTGGCTTGAGGTCGTAACCTCGACGCATTGCTAGGCAAAGGCGACAGACGACTCCGTGCAGAGCAGTCTGAGATTCTGGCTTTTAAAGCCCGTTGATTATTACCAGCCAGTGTGTGCGCAGCTGAGGAGGATGATGATGGCCCAGCGGCCGCCATGACATTTATCTGTTGAGATCACATGTTTTATAAGTGTGTGTGTGTTACAGCATATGACTGTAACTTTTATCCATATATGAATTGTTTTAATATGCTATATTAACAAGCTGTTTGATGTGTCTGTTATATTTTGTGTTCCAAGATGAAATTTTATGTCACACTGACCGGCTAAAAGGTTGCTTGCTCTCACTCCCTCCTCCCTTTTCTGCTCTCCTGAGAGTAAACTGCTTGATGGCCTTGAAGCCCTGTGTCTCCAAGTTATGTCTCCAAGTTATGCAGCTGTGCCTTAATCTTACTGTGGAGGCTTCACTGAATGCCAAAAAAAAGAGTGTTGTGGTGAACACTCAATGGACCTGTTGGACCGGTTCTGTGACTCGCATTTCAGGTCAGAACAAAGGCAGGAAGCTTAGCCTTATTATGCAAGGCTGGAGACTGTGGGGGGTCGATTAAAGGATGCGTGGGAGACAGTGGAAGTGATATCATGGAGGGAAATGCATTGTGACTGTCTTTATTATGCCAGGTGGTGAAATGCATTGTGACTGTCTTTATTATGCAAGGTGGTCTGTGGGACATGTGATCTATGAGGTGTGAAGTCCCTGATATTTAAGGACGAGAGTTACTGTTTCAGACTCTCTCTTTTTTCTGCTGTTGAAATGATGGAGATGTGAATAAAGCTGACTCTGAGAAAGAACGCTGCCTCGTCATTTTCACATCTTCCACACTGGTGACCCTGAGACGTATCATGGAAGAAAGAAATTCCCCCGGGCCAGCCGCGTCAGGAGCCCCCAGCCAAGCGAACACCGCTACAGTCCAGCTACCGGACTTCTGGCAGAACAATCCATGCTCCTGGTTCAACACAGTTGAGGCACAGTTCAACCTCCGGGGGGTATCGGTAGATGTCACGAAATTCTACCACGTAGTCGCAAAGCTGGACAACAACACGGCCCAGCATGTGGAGAGCCCGATCGACCAGCCGCCGGAGAGCGACAAATACGGCGCATTGAAGCCTGCACTCATCCAGCAATTCACCCCCTCGGCGGAGGAGCGAGCAGAGAGGCTCCTGGCGCTGACAGAGGGGGAAAATGACATTCCCGCGAGCCTGATGGAGAAGTTGTTGAGGTTGAAAGACTCTGACGATGATCACTTCATTTTCACCCACCTCTTCCTCAGGACTCTACCGTCAGCAGCGAGAGCGGTTCTGGCCAGTTCGCCACTGTTGGCCCTACGGGACTACCGCACGCTGGGCCGAGAGGCGCAGCGGATTGTCAACGCCACCAAGCGCCGTGCAGCCACGGCCGCTGCAGCGGAACTTGGCGCGACGACCGCAGATGACAGGAGGCCAGAGACAGCGGTGCCAGACTCACCGACGACGGCGGCGGCAAGGGCCAGGGAGCATGGACCGGAAGTCTTTTGTTTCTACCATCGCCGCTTCGCAGAGAGGGCACGCAAGTGTGTACCGCCGTGCCAGTTCGGGCGTTCGGGAAACACCAAGACCGGGGGTTGGTAGCAGCCGCGGCCAGTTGAGTTTCATCACTCCTTCCTACGCGGACAGACTGGCGGGTTCCGGAGGTCCCCTGGTGACAGCGGCGAACGGCTCGGAGATTAAGACCTTTGGTGAGAAGACTGCTTCTGTCTCTACACGGCCGTGCATATGAGTGGACTTTTGTTGTAGCAACAGTAAATTTCAATATGCTGGGGGCTGATTTTTTGTGCTCACATGGGTTGTTGGTTGATCTCGCTAACAGGCGCCTGGTTAATGCATTTTCTTTTGATTCTGCCCCCTGTGCAGCGTGAGTGGCCCCACCTACAGCACAAGCCAACGTCACAACAGCAGGCGGTAAGTTCCACACACTGCTCACTCAGTTCCCAGCACTCACGGTCCCCACATTTTCGGCAACAGTCGCTAAGCACAGGGTGGAGCATTTTATTACCACTACTGGACCACCCGTTTTTGCAAAAGCTCGGCGCTTGGACGCAGTTAAGCTGGCCATAGCGCGCGAGGAGTTCGCCAACCTGGAGAGGTTGGGCATTATCCGACATTCAAACAGCCCGTGGGCTTCCCCTCTACACATGGTCCCGAAAGCTAACGGATCATGGTGCCCTTGCGGGGATTTTCGCAGGTTAAACAACGCTACAGCGCACGACCGCTACCCAATCCCACATATCCAAGATTTCTCGGTTCATTTGGCAGGGGAGCGCATTTTTTCTAAAATAGACTTGGTCCGCGGTTACCACCAAGTCCCAGTGCGCGCTGAGGACATACCCAAAACAGCGGTAATAACTCCGTTTGGTTTATTTGAGTTTTAACGCATGCCATTCGGACTTAAAGGGGCTGCTCCGACGTTCCAACGCATGATGGACACGGTTCTTCGCGATCTCCCTTTCGTGTTCGTCTACCTGGACGATATTTTAGTAGCCAGCGCGTCCGAAGACGAACACGAAAAACACCTGGCCACAGTTTTCCGAAGGTTGGGAGATCACGGGTTAATAATCAACCCAGCGAAGTGTCAGTTCTGGGTGGCGCAGATCGATTTTTTAGGACACCGCGTCTCCCCCGAAGGAGCAGTCCCGCTGCCTGACAAAGTGCGCGCTGTGGCAGATTTTCCCCGGCCGCAGACAGTCAGGGCATTGCAGGAGTTTTTGGGAATGGTGAATTTTTATAACCGTTTTCTCCCCCGCGTGGCGCAGCTCATGCAGCCGCTGTATGCCGCGCTCAAAAAAAAGAAACCCGCGGATAAGATCGAGTGGTCCCCGGAGCGGGACCAAGCGTTCTCGGAGGTGAAAGCAGCCTTGGCAAAGGCTGCGTTGTTGGCACACCCAGACCCAACGGCTCGCATAGCGCTCACCACTGACGCGTCAGATGTGGCCATAGGGGCGGTCGTGGAGCAACATGTAGCTGGGGTTTGGCAAACCCTCGCATTTTTCAGCAGGACCTTGCGCGATAGCGAACATAAATACAGCGCGTTCGACAGGAAGCTGCTCGCTCTCCATTTGGCCATCCGCCACTTTCAGTTCTGGTTGGAAGGACACGCTTTCACCGCGTTCGTTGATCACAAACCGCTAACATTCGCGATGGCCAAGGTCTCGGAACCATGGTCAGGCCAGCAGCAGAGACAGCTGGCCGCGATATCAGAGTTTACCACTGATATTCAGCATATGGCGGGCAAACTCAATGTAGTGGCAGATTGCCTCTCGCGCGCTGTGGTGGCCCCAGTCAGCATAGGGTTAGATTATGCAGCCATGGCCGCAGAGCAGGTTAATGACGTGGACGTGCGCGCGCTCCAGTCTGGACCAACAGGGTTAAGGCTGGAGAGCAGGGTGCTGCAAGACGGTATCCCCTCCCCCCCCCCAATCTGCGATGTCTCCACTGTTCGGCCATGTCCAGTAGTACCGGCCGCGTGGCGCCGCCCCGTTTTTGACTCGGTTCATTCTTTGGCGCACCCTGGAGTGCACGCGTCGGTCAAAATGGTGGGAGAGAAATTTGTTTGGCCGAGCCTCCGCAAACAGGTCAAAGAGTGGGCAGCAGCCTGCACGGCGTGTCAACGAGCCAAAGTAAACAGGCACACGAGAGCTCCTTTGGAACCGTTTCACATTCCGGCCAAGAGGTTCGATCACGTTCATGTGGACCTCGTTGGACCCCTCCCGCTGTCACAGGGGTGCACACATCTTCTGACAATGGTGGACCGCACCACGCACTGGCCTGAAGTGGTCCCACTGGCATCAACCACGGCTGAGGAAGTGGCGCGCACGTTTTTAACAGCTTGGGTGGCGCGCTTCGGCATTCCGTCGGACATTACGTCCGACAGAGGCCCTCAATTTTTCCAAGCTTTGGCCGATAATGGCCCGCAGCCTGGGTGTCACAATTCACCGCACAACCGCGTACAATCCGCAGGCTAACGGGTTATGCGAACGTTTTCATAGGTCATTGAAAGCGGCTCTCAGAGCGTCACTGACGGATACAAATTGGGTTGACAAGTTACCATGGGTGTTATTGGGGTTGTGTTCTGCACCTAAAGAGGATCTAGAAGCCTCCCCAGCGGAGCTTGTGTTTGCGCAGCCACTCCGGCTGCCTAGGGAGTTTCTCCCAGATAACCCTGCGCCAAACGCCTCCCCGTCTCAGCTGTTGCGGAGTAACATAGAATCAAGCACGCTGCCCAGCCCCGTGCACCACAGTTTTCCGCGCGTTTTTGTGCCTAAAACTTTGAAGAAGGCAGAGTTTGTTTTTGTTAGACACGATGCGCATCGAACCCCACTGCGACTGCCTTATGACGGACCATTCAGAGTGCTAGAAACAGGGGACAAGCAGTTTTTGCTAGATTTGGGGGGTAGGAAAGAGAAAATTGGCATAGACAGACTTAAACCCGCTTTTGTGGTGGCAGAGGAGGAAGTGCTGTTGGCAAAGGCCCTGCGGCGATGTAGACCACCACGGAGGGTTTCACACAGTAATGTTTCCCAAAGTAATGTTTCCCCAGAACACCCGCAGAGACTGACGAAGGGTTTCCGCCCCCAGACGGCAAATCCCCAGCAGGACAGCGCCGCAGAGACGGTGAACCCCAGCTACAGCAGATTCGGCAGGAGGCTGAAGCCTATCCAGCATGTGGACTGATGTGTATTGATGCTGTCACGGCATGCATGTGGTTATTTTCTTGTTGTTCTGTTTTTCTAAAATGCTGGGGGGGGGCTTGTGTGGTGAACACTCAATGGACCTGTTGGACCGGTTCTGTGACTCGCATTTCAGGTCAGAACAAAGGCAGGAATCTTAGCCTTATTATGCAAGGCTGGAGACTGTGGGGGGTCGATTAAAGGATGGTTGGGAGACAGTGGAAGTGATATCATGGAGGGAAATGCATTGTGACTGTCTTTATTATGCCAGGTGGTGAAATGCATTGTGACTGTCTTTATTATGCAAGGTGGTCTGTGGGACATGTGATCTATGAGGTGTGAAGTCCCTGATATTTAAGGACGAGAGTTACTGTTTCAGACTCTCTCTTTTTTTCTGCTGTTGAAATGATGGAGATGTGAATAAAGCTGACTCTGAGAAAGAACGCTGCCTCGTCATTTTCACATCTTCCACAGTGCCCATTTTTTTACTTTTTAATTTTCTATCTGGTTACAGTGCTATCCAACCACCACTTTTATATTTCCTATTTTGTGTATACATCTCATATCCATAGAGTTCAAAATTTACATCTTTTTCTTCATAAATCCATATTTCACTTATTGCAATAATCCTAAATGGGATATTAAATTGATTTAAAAACTCCTTAATGCTATCAAAGTTTGCATAGAGACTCCTACTATTAATATGTATTATTGGCAATGTCTGATCCAAATTCATAATTCCTTTTTTAATTGTTGTTCATCATAATAAGCACACTTATTGTTAATGTTCCAAGGTTGTCACAGCCAGGAGCGGCACTGGGGTTAAGCTCCCATTGCTTATAAAATGCTC
This sequence comes from Pholidichthys leucotaenia, assembly GCA_020510985.1. Classification (NCBI taxonomy): domain Eukaryota; kingdom Metazoa; phylum Chordata; class Actinopteri; order Cichliformes; family Pholidichthyidae; genus Pholidichthys; species Pholidichthys leucotaenia. The sequence continues at coordinate 363,312,428 of CM035840.1, forward strand.
CTTATGGCGTGCGTCTCAAAAAGCCTCTGACAACTAAATCCAACTCCTAGCCTGCCCGTGTGGTTTAGTTTCTAAGCCCGGTGGAACTGCTTTTACTAATAGGAGAAGGGGCGAGGGCGGATTTCTGGCGCCTTAAAACCAGATGCTTCAGGTAGATGGTGGCCCGTTAACCTGGGAAGGTAGCCCATCTAGGGGAAGGTAAACCCTGATTTCAAACCTTCGTTGCCTTGCGGCATACCCGGTCATGGGAAAGGCTTTGGGAGTCAACCCTGAGGAAAAATCCGGAGTCGGAGTCCCTAAGGCAGTTCTCTGTTGTGCTCAACATCCCTGTGTTCGTCAAGGGCATTGACGAACACAGGGAACACGGAGTGGGCTTCGCAGTGAAGAACACCTTGCTGAAGATGGTGGAACCGGGCAGCAATGGCTCTGCATGACTCCTCACCTTCTGCTTTAACACCACTCAAGGCCCAGTCACCCTCGTCAGTGTGTATGCCCCAACACTGACAGCCACACCAGAGGCAAAAGACGAGTTCTACGAGAATCTCGCAACAACTGTCAGAATCATCCCCAACTCTGAACAACTCATTCTCCTTGGAGACTTCAATGCCAGAGTGGGTGCTGACCACGACTCCTGGCCCTCCTGTCTTGGACCATTTGGCGTGGGCAGAATGAACGACAACGGACAGCGGCTGCTCGAGTTCTGCACACATGATCTGTGCATCACAAACTCATTCTTTAAGACCAAGCCCTAACACAAGGTTTCCTGGCAACATCCGTGCTCAAAGCACTGGCACCAGCTGGACTTGATCCTGATCAGGCGCACCTCACTGAAGAACGTGCTAATCACCCGCTCGTTCCAGAGTGCAGATTGCGACACAGACCATTCATTGGTGTGTTGCAAGGTCAAGCTGCAGCTGAAGAAATTCCACCGTGCCAGACAGCCTGGAAAGGCATGGATTGACACCAGCAAGATGGCCCAACCAGAATTTGTTGAACAATTTGCCTCCACCTTTGTGAAGGAACTTGGTGAACCACAAGAAGGAGAGTCTGCAAAACAGAAGTGGGAAGAGCTGTGAAACACCATCCACCGCACAACCTTGGCTACCTTTGGGAGGAAGACCTCGAAGTCACAGGACTGGTTTGATGCCAAGTCAACCATGACGACCCCTGTCATTGAAGCCAAGCGCTCAGCACTTGCTGAGTACAAGAAGTACCCAAACGAGAAAAATCTTCAGATTCTCAGGGCTGTGAGAAGCAAAGTTCAGCAGACTGCTCGGCGCTGCGCCAACGAGTACTGGACTCAGCTCAGCCAAGACATTCAAACCACTGCCATAACAGAGAACATCCATGGTATGTACGACGGCATCAAGAAAGCACTTGGTCCGGCTCAGAGCAAGACAGCCCCCCTCAAATCATCCACTGGGGAGATGATCACAGAAAAGAACAAGCAGATGGAGAGATGGGTGGAGCACTACTCCGACCTCTACTCCAGACAGAACACCGTGACACCGTCAGCCCTTGATGCCATTGATTGCCTGCCATCCATGGATGAACTTGACACCGAGCCAACCATCGATGAACTCAGCAAGGCCATTGATAGCTTGGCCGCTGGTAAGGCACCCGGAAACGACGGCATACCCCCCGACCTGATCAAGCACTGCAAGACTGCCCTACTGCTGCCATTGCATGACGTCCTCTGCCAGTGCTGGAAGGAAGGTGCCGTACCACAGGACATGAGGGACGCCAAGATCATCACCGTCTACAAAAACAAAGGGGAGAGAAGTGACTGCAACAACTACAGGGGCATCTTCCTCCTCAGCATTGTTGACAAAGTCTACGCACGAGTTGTCCTCGTTCGTCTACAGAAGCTTGCCGAATGTGTCTACCCCGAGTCTCAGTGTGGCTTCCGCGCTGGGTGATCGACGGTGGACATGATATTCTCCATCCGCCAACTCCAGGAGAAGTGCAGAGAACAGAACATGCCCCTGTATGTCGCCTTCATCGACCTCACCAAAGCGTTCGATCTGGTCGGCAGAGAGGGCCTTTTCAAGATCCTGCCAAAGATAGGATGCCCACCAAAGTTGCAAAGCCTCATCGATTCGTTTCACACCAACATGCAGGGGATGGTGCAGTACGACGTCAACGTCTCAGAGCCATTCAATATACACAGCAGAGTGAAACAGGGCTGTGTATTTGCACCAACCCTCTTTGGGATTTTCTTTGCTATGCTCCTGAGGCATGCCTTCAGCACAGCAACAGAGGGAATCTATCTGCATACAAGATCTGATGGCAGGCTTTTCAACCTCGCCCGCCTGAAAGCCAGAACCAAAGTACGTGAGGCTCTAATCAGAAATATGCTGTTCGCAGATGACGCTGCAGTCGTGACCCACACACAGCAGGAGCTTCAGACCCTGATGGACCGCTTCTCCCAGGCATGCATGGACTTCGGGCTTACCATCAGCCTGAAGAAGACTAACGTCTTGGCGCAAGGCACGGAAGTACCACCAACCATCACCATTGACGACTACGAGCTGGAGGTCGTGAATCAGTTCACATACCTGGGGTCCACGATCAGCAGCAACCTCTCCCTTGATACAGAGATCGACAAGAGGATTGGAAAATCAACCTCCACACTCGCTCGCCTCACCACACGAGTGTGGGAGAATCCCAAACTCTCTGTCAAGACGAAGATGGCAGTGTACAACGCCTGCGTCATCAGCACACTGCTCTATGGGAGTGAGACGTGGACAACATACGCCCGGCAGGAAAAGAGATTGAATTCCTTCCACTTGCGCTGCATTCGCCGCATCCTGGACATATCCTGGCAGGACAAAGTGCCCAACACAGGAGTCCTGTCCCGCGCCGGCCTTCCCTCCATGTTCACTCTACTCAGGCAGCGCAGGCTCCGCTGGCTAGGCCATGTTCACCGTATGGAGGATGGCAGACTCCCCAAAGACGTCCTCTACGGAGAACTGGCAACTGGCAGGAGAGACGCTGGCCACCCACACCTGCGCTTCAGAGAAGTTTGCAAGAGAGATATGATGGCCCTGGAGATCAACACAGAACGCTGGGAAGACCTCGCAATGGACCACTCCAAATGGAGAGGCACCCTGACCAAACAGCTCAAGGCGGGTGAAGAGAAACTGACTGCTGCTGCAGCAGATGAAAAAAGGACCCGCAGGAAGAACCGCCACAGACCCAGCAGCACGGAGACCATCCACAAGTGCGACCTGTGTGACAGGGACTGACATTCGTGCATCAGCCTGTTCAGCCACAGGCGGTGCTGTTCCAGCAGAGTAGACATCTAGGATTCTCTTCCATGGTCATCATAGACCGACGGAGGCCGATGATGATGATGATGATATTGTTAATATAATTAAAATAGTTATTGTCCAGGTCAATATCTCCTAAAATGTCTTGTGGTTGCTGTTCTGTATTGACAAAGGTTTCAGCTTCAATTTGCCCTAATACACTTCCATTATTAAATAAAGAAGGATGATTGGTCAAAATACTAATCATAACTTATGTCAACAATGTACACCAAAAAGAAAAAAAAAGAGAGAAGAAACACAAAGGAAAAAAAGAGCAGAAAAATCTCCACTCATAATCTTACTGCACTATTATTCATACATCGGAACTGAGGTTTAAATTTGTCTAATTCCTCCATTTCTCTAATCATTGTTACTTTAGCTTCTTCTGGAGTTCCAAACAGTTTTATCCACAACTTACAGTTCTTTATCCATATTGATTGTACTTTCCCCTGTTTTCTGAGAACCCTTTTAAATTTCAAAAATTTTATGAAGTTGTAGAAGATGCCTTACAAACGAGACTGAGTGTATTATCTCAGGAAAGCTTTATTGGAAGTCACATCTTCTATCATCAAAGTTCTCAGCAGAAAAAGAGACAGACCTAACTTTCCCCACAGCTTTTATAACCCAGAGATACAAAACCCCCACATCAAGTATCTCACACCTTCACCCCACAGAAGTTAGGTAAACACATGAACCCACAGTCCCCGAGACTCGCTGGCGCTTCTGTCCTCTTCTCCACCTCGGGGCTCTTGCTGGGACATTGTCTCTCACCTCCGTCTTCCTCCAGCACCCACCTCCTAGCCGAGGTCCCTGCTGGGGCATTGTTCTTATGGACGTTTGATCTGTAGGGTCTGCACCGTCATGCCTACTGGAAGCATGTGGGGGAGAATGCATACCATACAAGCATGCCATATATGTGCCTTAAATATGCACCATATAACCCCCCCCAAACGTTCAAATAAGGACAAGTTACATTTCAAATGCATAGAATCATGACACCCCACACAGAACAAGAGAGAGAGAAAAACTTGGCACAACAGATCACATGTCCCACTGCTTGGGCTTTAACTCTCTGCCATATCTGCAGTGAGCAGGTCTCGCTCTGCCTGTGGCTGTCTGCTGCATCTGTGAAGTAGAATCATTAACACATCGTCGTGAAAGCTTAGCAGAGCGCCTCCCGGGTGGCCTGCCGCGGCGGGGGGCTCTGGCCAACTGGACTGGGTCGTCAGCTAACACAAAAGCGGGTTTGAGTCTGTTAATGCAGACTAAGTCCCTCCTGTCTCCCAAATCGAGCAAAAAATGCTTTTCCCCGGTTTCTAACACTCTGAACGGTCCATCATAAGGTGGCCTTAAACCTAACCTCTGTGCGTCGTGTCTAACGAAGACAAATTCTGCATTTTTTAAGGCTTTGGGCACAAAAACACGTGGAAAACTGTGATGAACGGGACCGGGGAGGGTGTGTGACCCCGCTTCGCTCTGCAGCAGCTGAGCGGGGAGGTGCTCCGGAGCAGGGTTCTCAGGGAGGAAATCTCCCGGTAACCGGAAGGGTTGGGCGTAGACGAGTTCTGCCGGAGAGGCTTGCAAATCCTCTTTAGGTGCTGAACGCAACCCTAATAAAACCTATGGGAGTTTATCAACCCAATTTGTGTCCGTGAGAGCCGCTCTGAGGGCTGCTTTCAATGACCGATGGAAGCGCTCGCACAAACCGTTGGCCTGGGGGTTATAAGCGGTCGTGCGATGAATTTTCACCCCCAGGCTGAGTGCCATGGACGACCAGAGCTCGGAAACAAACTGGGGTCCTCTGTCAGACGTTATGTCTGACGGGATACCAAAACGTGCGACCCAAGCTGTTAAAAAGGCACGAGCGACATCTGCCGCTGTGGTTGCCGCCAAAGGAACCGCCTCTGGCCAGCGCGTGGTGCGGTCTACCATGGTTAAAAGGTGTGTGAAACCCTGGGACAGCGGAAGAGGTCCTACTAAGTCGACATGCACATGATCAAAGCGTTTGGCTGGGATGTGAAAAGGTTCCAGAGGGGCTCGTGTGTGTCTGTGCACCTTTGCTCTTTGACATGCAGCGCAGGCTGCAGCCCACTCTTTGACTTGTTTACGCAGCCCCGGCCAAACAAACTTCTCTCCTACCATTTTGATAGACGCGCGGATGCCTGGGTGTGCCAGTGAATGTATTAAGTCGAAAACACGGCGACGCCACGCAGCCGGGACTATGGGACGGGGACGCCCCGTGGAGGTATCGCAGATTAGGGGGGGCATGCCTCCATGAAGCACCCTATGCTCCAGCCTCAGCCCTGTTGGCCCAGACTGGAGCGCGCGCACGTCCGCGTCGCCAACCTGTTCAGCGGCCATGGCTGCATAATCTAACCCGACGCAGAAAGGAGCTGTGAGCGCTTCTGCGCCGCAAACCTGGCCTAGGTCTGCCGCCGCCGAATCTGCCCCCTGGGGGCCTGTCGCTGCAACTGCACGCGAGAGGCAATCTGCCACTACATTGTGTTTACCTGCCACGTGTTGAATGTCAGTGGTAAACTCCGAAATTGCAGCCAGCTGCCTCTGTTGTCGGCCCGACCAAGGCTCTGAAACCTTAGCCATTGCAAAAGTTAAGGGTTTATGGTCCACGAACGCGGTAAAACGGCGGCCTTCCAACCAGAACTGGAAGTGGCGGATGGCCAAATGTAGGGCCAAAAGCTCCCTGTCAAACGCGCTGTATTTACGCTCGCTATCGCGCAATGTTTTGCTGAAAAACGCAAGTGGTTGCCAGCATCCTGCCACCAGTTGCTCGACAACCGCTCCCACTGCCACGTCGGAGGCGTCTGTGGTTAGCGCCATGCGAGCTGCCGGCACCGGGTGTGCCAATAACGCAGCGTTCGCGAGGGCTGATTTGACCCTGTGAAAAAGCGCGCTCCCGATCCGGGGACCACTCGACCTTAGATGCAGGTTTTTGCTTCTTTAATGCCGCATACAATGGGTGCATGAGCCGTGCCGCGTTTGGGAGGAAACGGTTATAAAAACTGACCATCCCCAAAAATTCTTGCAGCGCCTTAACCGTCTGCGGTTGGGGGAAATCCGTTATTGCGCGCACCTTATCCGGCAGCGGGACCGCGCCTTCTGGCGACACGCGGTGTCCCAAAAAATCGATTTTCGCTACCCCGAATTGGCACTTCGCTGGGTTAATGATTAGCCCGTGGTCTGTGAGCCTCTGAAAAATGGCTGTGAGGTGGCGTTCATGCTCGGCTTCGGACGTGCTGGCTACCAAAATATCATCCAAATAAGCGAACACGAAAGGGAGGTCGCGCAGCACTGCATCCATCATGCGTTGGAACATCTGCGCGGCACCCTTGAGGCCGAAAGGCATGCGCAAAAACTCGAAAAGCCCGAAAGGGGTTATAACTGCCGTTTTGGGTATGTCCTGCGCACGGACTGGAACTTGGTGATAACCACGCACCAAATCTATTTTGGAAAAGATGCGCGCCCCCGCTAAATGCGCCGAAAAATCCTGGATGTGCGGAATCGGATAGCGGTCGTGGGCTGAAGCATTATTTAATCTGCGGAAATCGCCGCAAGGGCGCCACGAGCCGTCAGCTTTGGGTACCATGTGCAGGGGTGACGACCAGGCGCTGTTCGAACGCCGGACTATGCCCAGCTTTTCCAAGTTGGCAAATTCCTCGCGCGCGATGGCCAGTTTAGCTGGGTCCAACCGCCGAGCTTTTGCAAAAACAGGGGGGCCCGAAGTACTTATGAAATGTTCGACCCCGTGTTTGGCAACTGACGCTGAAAATGTAGGGACCGTGAGTGCTGGAAACTGGTTGAGTAATGCATGAAACTTACCACCCGCAGCTGTGACATTGGAATGTGCAGAAGGCAGGGCCACCCGAGCTGTGCAGGAGATAGAGTAGAAAGACAGTGCATTTACAATACGTCTAGTAGCAAGATCAACTAACAAACTGTTTGAGCACAAAAAGTCAGCACCTAGCATGTTGTTGTTAACTGCAGCGACAACGAAGGTCCACTCGAAGTTGCGCCCGTGAAGGGACAGGCGGAGTGTCTTCTCCCCATAGGTTTTGATCGTGGAGCCATTCGCCGCTAACACCGGGGGGCTGCTGGCCGGCGCCAGTGTGTCCGCGTAGGTAGGCTTGACAAAACTCAGCTGGGAGCCCGTGTCCACCAGGAATTCTTTCCCAGAATTCGCGTCCATCACGAAAAGCAGCCTATTCTTCGTGCCGAGAGTCGCAGCTGCTACTGGCTCCCGGTCTTGGCGTTTCCCTGGCGCTGCTACCGGCATGGTGGGACGCATCTGCAGGCTTTCTCGGCGAAACGTCGATGGTAGAAGCAGAGGGCGTTGTCAGCTCCGCTTCTCCTGGTCTCCGCCGCTGCTGCCGTCAGTGGATCCGGTGCCGCAGCCTCTGGTCTCCCTCCTTCTCGCGAAGGGGCGGTCATCTCTGCTGCTGCCGTCGTGGCTGCGCGCCGTCTATGGGAGTCGACGAGCCGTTGCGCCACCTGTCCCAGCTCGTGGTAGTTACGGTTGACGAGCGGCTGCGAGCTGGTCAGGGTGACTCTCACTGCTGGCGGGAGCGTTCTGAGGAAGAGGTGAGTGAAGATAAAACTGTCGTCGTCCTCACCTCTCAGGCTCATCATCTTCGCCATCAGATCCGCTGGCCTGTCTGCTTCTCCCTCTGTCAGCGCCAGGAGCTTCTCTGCTCGCTCTTCCAGCGAGGGAGTGAAGGCTCGGATAAGGGCATCTTTCAATGCGCTATACTTGTCGTCTTGGGGCGGGTGGTTGGTCAGGCTCTCCACCCGTTGCACTGTGAGGCTGTCCAGCTTCGCGACGACATGGTAGAACCTCGTTGCATCCGCTGAGATTCCCCGAAGGTGGAATTGCGCCTCCACAGTGGTAAACCAGGAGCGCGGGTTATGTTGCCAGAAGTCAGGCAGCTGTAGCGCGGTAGCCGCGTTAACCCGGTTGGCTCCTGAAGAGTCCGGTGTGGAAATCACGCCGTCACCGGCCATAAGTAGTCGTAGGTCACCAGTGTAGAAGATGCCTTACAAACGAGACTGAGTGTATTATCTCAGGAAAGCTTTATTGGAAGTCACATCTTCTATCATCAAAGTTCTCAGCAGAAAAAGAGACAGACCTAACTTTTCCCACAGCTTTTATAACCCAGAGATACAAAACCCCCACATCAAGTATCTCACACCTTCACCCCACAGAAGTTAGGTAAACACATGAACCCACAGTCCCCGAGACTCGCTGGCGCTTCTGTCCTCTTCTCCACCTCGGGGCTCTTGCTGGGACATTGTCTCTCACCTCCGTCTTCCTCCAGCACCCACCTCCTAGCCGAGGTCCCTGCTGGGGCATTGTTCTTATGGACGTTTGATATGTAGGGTCTGCACCGTCATGCCTACTGGAAGCATGTGGGGGAGAATGCATACCATACAAGCATGCCATATATGTGCCTTAAATATGCACCATAAAGTGTATATTTATGTTATCTTATGTCTTTTTGCATCTTTTTGCATCTGATTAGAATTTTAGCGTTACGAAAATAATGAATCACGGACTTCTGCCAATGT